>OY755197.1:10084509-10701509 GCA_963576735.1 Bedellia somnulentella
AGTCGAGTGAGTTGAACAAGTCACTGAGCAGTATTATTGAAAGCGTTAATTCAACCATTTTAGCACGTATAGAGTCACTGGAAGTCAAGCTAACTAAAACTATTGAGGATAAGTTGGATATGTCAACATAAAACTTTTATATTCGGAATTAATTAGAAAACGCAAAAAAGGAATGTTTTAAGTTGCAAAATGAAGTGTACCGTCTCAAAACAGAGTTAAGTAAATATACTGGAAACACTGAGATCTCTATGTCGCAACACCACATCGAATCACACGTCGAAGCATCCAAGTTAAACAAACGGCAGCCATTACCACCTAGCGGAATAGTCGAGGAATCACTGACAGCAGCGGCGGGCGCTCCTGCGCAGATGCAAACACTAACCACGCAATGGAGCCCAAAGATAGGGACGGGAAGATAGTGCCAACGCAGTCACTCACTATGCAGCTGTGGCCAGGAAATAAAAAACGGAGCGGGTAATATAGTTGTAAATCAACAGGAAAGTAATGGCTGGACTAAAAAGAAGAAAACCGTTAAAAAGTTTGACAGAACAAATATACAGGGACAACAATAAAGGGGGAGGTTCTTCTATCATTGAAATTGAAGGAGTGGAACAGAAAAAATATTTACATGTTTGGGGATTGAAAAAGTCCACTACCAACGAAAATGTAAAATACACATAGAGAATTTAATAGGCACACAAAAATATATTAAAGTTGATAAAACAAAACATAAAACGGAACGTGATTATGTGTCCTTTTTAATCGGAGTTCCTGAATCGCACTACGATACTGTTTGCGACTCAGATAAATGGCCCAAGGATGTTATGAACGTGAAATGGAAATGGCCAAAGATGTGACTGAAACAATAATAGCAAAATGGCGTAGCGATGTTAGTGGCCACACCTGATTTCGAGATTCGCCGAGTGGAGGTGCCGGGTGACACGAACATTGACGAATACTCATTTGAAGTTGTATGCGAGGGTATTTAGAAAAAATAGATTATTGATTGTGATATGTGTTGTTTACATTTGACCAAGAAGTAGTGACTATCACTATTTTAAATTATTTGAAATCATAGAAAAAATGTCTGTGAAGTATTATGATAAATTTTTGGTAATAGGCGATTTTATCTTTATTCTTGTTTTTCAGAAGTAGTCAATTATTTTGAATACATTTTAGCTTATTGTGGATTCAGCCAGCTAAATACAATATTAAATAAAAATTTACGATGTTTGGACTTGGTTCTTGGTAAAATCCAAACGAAAAGTCTATACAAACCGACCATTTGTAAAAATGGAACTGTGCTCTCAAAAGAGGAAAGCTGTCAGGAATTTTCAGAATACTTCGGTTCCGTGTATGCAAAGAGTCCGGGGCGTCTCAGCGTCGCGGACGCGATGGCGACGGACGTTGCGGCGGCGGGCGCGGCGGCGCGTGTGCATCTCACCGCGCTCAGCCGCGACGACGTGCACCGCGCGCTGGCGGGCCTTCCGGCCAAGACGTCGGCGGGGCCGGACGGGATTCCGGAGTTCGTTGTCAAAGATTGTCGGGCAGCATTAGAGGAACCGCTGTTATTTATTTATTACTTTTGCCTAGCGGAGGCTACGTTCCCGGATTGCTGGAAGGTGACGCGTGTGGTGCCGGTACCGAAGCGAAAGACCAGTTCTAGCGTGGAAGACTACCGCCAGGTGGCTATTATATCTGCTTTTGCAAAAGTATTGGAATCCGCGTTGCACCAACGGATATATGGCGAAATATCGGATATAATATCGGATTGTCAACACGGTTTTAGGCCCGCGCGTAGTACAACTAGCAACCTGTTGGACTTCATGTCTCATGTGGTACCCCATGTTGATTCGGGGAAAAGTGTTGATGCGGCGTACTTCGATTTAAAAAAAGCATTTGACACGGTTGATGGAGATGTCGTACTCATAAAGTTGGCTAACATGGGATTCACACCTCATTCCCTTCATTTGTTTGCCAGCTATCTCGGAAACCGACGTCAGTACGTTAGTTTTAATGGATCAGTCAGGGTAGTAACTCGGAACTTTTGGAGTTTTTAATTATGGTTAATTACCTTCCGAAAGTAGTGAAACACGCGACTTGTCTTCTTTTCGCCCATGACATGAAATTGGTATTACCAATAAACACTGTAGAAGATTATGAGAAATTCCAAAGTGACGTAAATGCCATAGACCAATGAAGCCAGGCAAATAAATTGCATCTTCTTTATTTTTCTTATAAAATCCGAACTCCTAAACCGAAAAAGCGTACTATTCTCCAGCGTAATTTTAAGAGTATGGATTTGCAGCAGCTATTTGAGGATGCCAAAACTATTTATTGGGAACAACTAAATAGCATTGACGACATTGATGAAAGGGTTGAACGGTTTAATACTCTCTTGATCGAACTCTATGACAAACACGCTTCCCTTCGTTCAGTCCGTGTGAAGCAGTTACCTGCTCCATGGCTTACTGACAAAATCAAAAATCTCATGACTAAGCGCAATCATGCTCGATATTGCTATAAAAAGCAACCGACGGATGAGCACTTGCAACAATATAAGGAGCTAAAGAATCGCTGTAATAGAGTGTGTAGAGACGCAAAACGCCGATATATCCATACTTCCATTGATGACTGTGACACCTCACAGTTATAGTCATCCCTGAAAACACTGGGTATAGGGAAATATCAGGCCAATTCTCCTATTGATACAGGCCTTTATGCTCTTAATATGCACTTCTCCACTCCTCCTTTGAACATTAGTGATCAATGTAAAACAGAGGCTCTGAATAATCTTGTTTCTAAACTGACCCCTTACTGCCCACAATTTACTTTCAAATTGTTCACTGGTCGTGACGTTAAGAGATGTATTTCTAGTATAACCAGCAAGGCAACGGGTACGGATAACGTTAGCACCTTAATGATTAATCTTATTCTGGAAATCATTTTGCCAGACATTAAAAATACAATGAATTTATCCCTACTCTCTTGTTCGTTCCCTAGCATGTGAAAGAATGCCTTCATTGTTCCTATCCTTAAAGTTCCTAACCCAACCATCTTATCCCAATTTCGACCTATTTCCATCCTACCATTCCTATCAAAAGTTCTTGAACGCCTCGTATTCCAACAATTTTCCAACTTCCTCTCCACTCACAACCTGCTCAACGATTTCCAGTCTGGTTTCCGAACAAGCCATAGCACTGTCACTGCTCTCATTAAGGTCACTGATAATATTCGGTTAAATATGGAACATCACCAAGTTACAGTGCTTACACTTTTAGATTTCAGCAACGCATTCAACACTGTGGATCTTGATATACTTCTTGGCGTTTTACGATCTCTTAACGTATCTCCGACAGTCGCCAATTGGTTCGAATCTTACCTTAAAGGTCGTCAGCAGTGCGTGCGCACTGACGCAGGAAGCTCTGCTTGGTGCCCGGTACTAGCTGGCGTCCCGCAAGGCGGCGTACTTTCTCCTTTGCTTTTTTCATTATTTATTAATAACATAACATAAACATAAACGTTCACGCCGAATATCCCCGAAGGGGTTGGCAGAGGTACTAATACTTCTGAACATCACGTGACTTTGTCACCTTGTGTTCAGAGTACCCACGTTTTGCATGGACAGTGTACTCACGTGATAGGGGGCAGGCCTATCGCCGTTTTGTACGAATATACTGTCACATGACTAAGTACAACTCAGCCATGTGGGTTTCCTCACGATGTTCCTCTCTCTCACCATTAACAACCATGATAAATTAACCACACATATTTACACTTTAGAAAAGAAATAATTGGTCTAGGCCCGACCCAGGATTTGAACACTAGTCGTTTGCACGATAACTGAGTGTTCTACCCACTGGGCTATCACGGTTGTTTTATTATTAATATCTTAGCTAAAGAACTTACTTCTCTCTATCACGTATATGCAGACGACCTTCAAATCTACACAAGTGCTCAGCTCTGCCGGAAGATATAAATTCAGCAATTGATGTCATTAATAACAACCTGGGCATAATATCAAAATGGGTGAGGAAGTTTGGACTTCTACTAAATCCTGCTAAGTCACAAGCAATTATTTTTGGCAGTACGAGGTTGCTAAATAAGGCAAATATGGCTCTGGATAGGAAGCTGAGCTATTATGGCATCGATATTCGCTTTATCAATTCTGTCAAAAATCTAGAAGTTATTATCGTCAGTACAATTTCGTGGTTGCCCCAAGTGGAAGCCGTAAGTAAAAACGTCTTTGCATCCTGTCACTCACTATAGCGCTTGCAATTTTTCCTGCCTCACCATACTAAGATTACGCTGGCGCAGTCTCTACTGCTTCCGATTCTTGATTACGCAGGCGTGGGTCATTCTATGGACTAGATATTTTTGTGTTCGGATGATATAACGTAATTACTACGATTCTTAAACCCGCTTTTGGAGCGTTACCTGCAAGAATAGTCCTTAATCTATAGATGATATATAAATTTCCATATATAATTACAGAATTAATTATAAAAAATCGCCGACAGTACATGACATGTCACGTCCTGTCGACTGTTCGGAAACGACATCAGCACATTTAAAAATCAATTATAAAGAGACTCGTTCATTAACAGTTCATTATTTCATAATTTTAGTACAAACACATCGTTGGCTTGATTTTAACGAAGTTTTAATCAAATCGTCTTGTAACATAAAAAGTTATTGATAGTTCTACGACGTTCGTAAATTCCCCGTCATTCCTGTCTACCATGGAGGATTGTATTAGTAGGAATCGAATTTATTAGTGTGTAAACATTATTTTCCGTTAATGGCAACACTAAATCATACTTATACAATATACGAAGAAAAAGAATTGCACAACAAAACGGTGTTGGTGATATTTTTGTTTGAAAGGGTGTTCTACAGGTCTATAGAGATCAAGCGTCACTTCTGGAAAGATCGTAAAAAGGTCAATTTCATAAAAAACCTATTTTCACTTCGTGGCTTTATGAAAAAGAGGTATTTTGTCACTACGATTTACCGAAAATAAACTTAACCTCAAAAAGATATCACTGCTAGCCCAAATTAAATTAAATTTCTCACATCTGTCGACCTCACACCTGTCGACTGTTTGGTAGACAGAAGTGAAAATCATAGACAGAAGTGATTAATTCTTCGTTATAAAGTGATTTTACAACTAATAATTCTTGTTTGTAATTTTTATGTTCATAGACTCTTACTATGATGATATTGGACAATTATTTATATGATTATCATGCATTTAAGATATTTTAGAAAACTGATCGACAGATGAGATGTTAGTCGACAGGAGTGATGAATTCTAAGAATATATTTTTTCTGGAATAATTATATTTGTTTTTTTTATTAAATTAAGTTAGAATACTTTATATTGTAGTTCGCATTTTAGCTGCATTTATGAAGCACATTGCTATTATAATAAACCAATACAAAACGGTTAACAAAATTAAGAGGGTGTTGTAAGAAGACGAAGCCTTGCTTCATATTGATTTTGCGGAAAATTATTCATGCAAGTATGCTGAGGAAGTCCAATCAGCACATTTTGGGGCCCCCAAACCTCAAATATCTCTCCATACATCGGTCTTGTACCTGCACAAAGATAATGAAGAGTCTATTCAAAGTTGCTGTTCGGTATCCCAGAACTTGAGGCATGATCCAGTTCTTATTTGTGCTCATCTGAAACCATTTATTGATCGCATATCGATGATCGACGATCGCCTATTGATGAGACCCATGTAGAATACATATCTGGCATTCTGGACAAAAACACCACACCGCCTTTTAAAGGCACGCAAAGTATACGCCAGCTAACGTGGAGTAAGACTGATCCCGACGACGTGATACACGCACGCAAATTAAGTTGCGATACCTGCCGATTTTACTAAATATGTTCTCATCACGAAATTGGACGCATCTATCTTACGTGTAAAACAGATGATATTGCTACTGGTGAAATAGAATCTTTGTCGCCAAATGAGACTCATTGTAGCTCGCCTATCTCCAGTCAAGAGCGCCTTCAATCCTTGTCGCCAGAATTACTGCCAAAATTAGTTTCCAGAGGCAATAAGAGGCCAAAAGCAAAATTTCCGTCACCCAACGAAAACCGTTGCATCTCACTAGTCTCACCAGAATTGCGACGAAAAACACATCTTCGCCCGCAAAATCTACAAACAGGATCTCCATCACCAAATGAAACACCATCACCATATTATCAAAAGAGATACTTCTATAAAATGTGCTATGGAAGTGATGAGTCCGACGAAGAATGTGACAGCGCAAGCTTGCGGCAGCCTTTGATGGAGAATAGAAACGTCACTTCACTACTTCTGAATACTTCACAAACATGCCCGAAACGCATTCGTTTGCAATCAAGTTCAAGTGACGAGTGGATATTTTGATCTGTCGACATAAGTGACGTGATTTTCTGTCGACAACTTTTTCTTTTTATAAAAATGCTACTTTTTTGAATATTTTTTATTTTTGTTAACGATTTTTAGTATTATGACTTTGAGTTTATATTTGTAGAAGTGTATTTTATGAAACATAGTCTAAATCAGTCTAATGTCTTTCCTGTCGACTTTGTGTTCACTCCTGTCTAACGGTTAAAACGTGAAAAGTGTCATTTTCGATTTAATTAGTAATATTGATCTCAATCATTGTGATACTACAGTTCCTATAGGTTTAATGATAATTATAATACGACAAAATAAAGAAAAAATAGATTTTTATTTTTGTTTTTATTTTCCTACTCCACGGTAGAATCACCCGCGTAAGCTATTTTAACCTCACAGAGGAGCTACTTAACAAACTCGAACGTCTCCAGAATTTATGCATCCGATTTATTTTTGGATTGCGTAAATACGATCATATTTCTGAGAATCGCGCTCAACTAAAGTGGCTCCCTATTCGACTTCGGAGGGATACTCAAATTTTATGTGTTTTATATAATGCCCTTAATAATCCTGCTTCCCCCCATTATCTTCGGTATAAGTTCACATATTTATGCTCGCATGGCCGTGACTTGCGATCACAGGATAATAAGATGTTGAGAGTACCTCCTCATACCAGTGCTACATTAAGTGATTCCTTTACAGTCAAAGCGATCAATTTGTGGAACTCACTACCAGTTGACATACGGCTGTCATCATCTTTAAACATATTTAAAGATAAAATAAAATCTTTTTTTTAAGACCTTAGGTTGGTAGATTTTATAATGATAAGTATATGTTTATATTAGTATTTATTATACAATATAAAAATATTATATATATATATATATATATGTGTGTATATTTATTAAGAAGCAGAATATTTAATATAACTATTATACATATTGGATATACAAATTAATATTTAGGTTAGGGTTGTAAATAGGTTGTGTGTGTTTAGTTAAGTTTGGTGTTATTTGCATATTAATTTTCAATGACTTCAGTTTAAGAGTTTTGTACTTGTTTTTCCTCACCATAAAGGTTGACTGGAAGAAATCGCGTTAAAGCGATAATTCCACCATTGTGTACTTAGTCCTAATGATCTGTACCTATATAAAAACATTGTATTTTTATGCAATAAAGAAGTGTTAAATAATAAATAAATGTGCTACTATCACGTACAGTAGACAACGTAACCCACACCACCAGCAGTACGAGTTAAGTGGAGTGGCGCTGTCACAGTTGCAGCAAATTAGGGATCTCGGGTTCACTTTTATCTCGGACTTGTCGTTTCGTAATCACATTGTAGACATTTGTCAAAAAGCATTTAGGACACTCTGATTTGTATTACGTACAACCCAAGAGTTCTCGAATATAGACGCTATAAAAACTCTCTACAATTCACTGGTACAAAGTACTGTAGTATCTGGCCCTGTTCAATAAAACTGACAATCCGATGTATATGTCAAGTGTGACAAAGTTCTACAATTCAACAAGTTTCTGTTCAATAAACAATAAAGGTGACAAATTTGTCAAAGCGGAAAACTGACAAATTTTGTGTTCAATAAAACTTTTAGCGAAAGGTCTGGTAGACTCTAGTCCCGGTGAAGATGGGATCCCTTATTCCTTTCTGGTCAACTCTGGTCAAAAGAACAAGCATTTTTTTTTGGATATTATGAACATATTTTTTTCTACAGGTGTTATACCCGACACATGGCGTTCTCAAATTATTATTCCAGTATTGAAATATGGAAAACCTTCTTCTTCTGCTTCATCTTATCGTCCAATTGCATTGTCATCAGTACTTCTTAAAGTCACAGAACATCTCATCAAGAATCGTCTGGAATGGTTTGTAGAAAACCAAGGGCTTATTGCTAAATCTCAGTTTGGCTTTCGCAAAGGTATGAGTACAATGGATAATTTGAGCATTATAATAACTGATATCCGTTCTTCTTATGCCAAAAAGGAATATGTAGTGGCTGTTTTTCTTGACATTCTTTCAGCCTATGATAATGTTTTACTCCCATTGCTCAGACAAATTTTACTTGATTTGAATGTGCCTGTGAAGTTAACTCATTTTATATTTAATCTCCTAACTTCAAGATCTATTAGCATTCGCTCTCAATCCTCTTCATCTCTGTCTCCCGCAAGACTTGTCTGGAAAGGTGTCCCCCAGGGATCTGTGCTTAGTCCTCTACTTTATAATCTCTACACATCACTCTTAGAATACTCCGTGACAAGCTTTTGCAACATATTACAATATGCTGATGACATTTGTCTCTATGTATCTGCTAAAGATATTTCTGTAGCTGAACAGCGTATCAACCGAGCCCTTGATTACCTTGATTCCTGGTTATCTGAACATGGTCTTTCCGTTTCAGCTCCTAAGAGTAAATCAATAATTTTTACTCGCTAGTATAACGTTCCCTCCGTTTGTATTAAAGTAAATGATGTAGTAATTCCAACTGTTGATAATGTTAAATTTTTAGGGGTCATTTTAGACTCTAAGCTATCAGGAAATGCTCATATTAATTATATAGTTATATAAACGTTATACGGTGTTTATCTGGTGTGTGGTGGGGTTCTTATCCCTTCACCCAAAAATTGCTCTATAACGCTATTGTTCGCAGCCATTTTGACTATGGTCTATTCTTACTATGCCCTTGCAGTAAGTTAGCTTTAGAAAAAAATAAAAAACTGCAATCTAAATGCCTCCGTATTATATTGGGTGCAATGAAGTCGTCCCCAATTAATGCCATGCAAGTTGAATGTGCAGAGTGCCCTTTATCAATCAGAAGACAATACCTTTGCGACCGATTCCTATTCAAAGTTGCTCAATCTTCGTCTCACCCCATTATGGATAAACTCCGGATTCTCAATTCATTAAATACTTCTGACAGAGAATTCCCACTTCTAAGAAGTTATAACTTTCTTCAAAATTTGCAAAATCCTATTTCCCAATATTCTACTAATCCTTTGTTCCTAATCCCCTACGAAGCTCTTATTTTCCAGCCTAATATTTTATTTAACCTCGGTATTCATAAAGATCTTCCCGACCCTAACAAGTCCCTGAGGTCTTGCATCTCAGAAACAATGTCGGATAGACTTGAAATTTACACTGACGCTTCTAAACTTGACAATAGTCTTGTTGGTGCAGCTGCATGGATTCCCAAATACAAAATCATACTATCTCAAAAATGTCCAGCCGAATCATCCGTCTTTACTGGTGAATCTGTTGCTATTTTAGAAGCTATTAAGTTCTGTATATCTCATAACATACAAAAAGCGTTAATTCTGTCTGATTGCCTGAGCAGTTTACAAGCCATAACATCCAATCCATTTAGAAGTAAGAATAAATTCCTCATTATATTAGAAATCAAAAACCATCTCTCCACTTGTCATTCGAAAAAAATTGACATTATCATTGGCTGGATTCCCAGTCACTGTGGCATTTCTGGAAATGAGTTGGCTGATAATTATGCCAAATTAGCCATTAGTTCCGGCTGTATTGATTACTCAATAATCTATAGTCATGGTTTATGCTCGTTAGCCAGGCCTCGAATGTTTGAATCTTGGAAATTGATTTGGCTCCAGTCAAAATCTTTAAAAGGTAAATATTACGGTGATATCCAGGGTGACGACATTCCGTCTAGACCTTTGTTTTTCAAATGTAAATCTGCTGACAAATGGGTAACATCCACTATTTGTAGACTTCGTTTAGGTAATTCGTGTACTCCGGTTCACCTTGCTAAAATAAGGATAAGGGACAGTTCGATTTGCGAGTGTGGATTAGATGAAGGAACAGTTGACCATATTTTTTTCGCATGCCCTAATTTATCATTTTCTTTATATGATGTTTTGCCTCCTTTCATCCCTCTTCCTACTAATTTTAAATGTTTACTTTGTTTTGTATATACCCCTTTCATTAAAACTTTGTGTAATTTCATCAAGGTCCATAATATAAAATTATAATGCATTCTTTTTGTTCATATTGATAATTTTGAAGTAATTATTTTGTTGTTAATATTTATTTTATTTTTCAACCATAAATGATCAATGAGTGTATGTTAATCAGTTTCAAACATTTTTTTTAACTTTTCAATATGTGTTTTCTTTTCACTGGACGTTGGCAAAGTTACTGTGTTAAAACACGGTCAAAGGCCATTGAAGAAAAATTGAATTGAAAACTTTTAGCGCGACAGGTGATAGGTGACAATTTGTCGTGAAAAACTTGTCAATTCTGCTTTATTGAACATAGAATTGTGACGACATATCGACATATTTGTAAAATTGTCGGATAATCCCGACAAGTGAAGTACTGTGTGTCACACACTTATTTGGAGGAATTTAAAACGTTTGTTCAAGAGATGGTGCTTACGTCGAGCAGGGAAAGTAGAGATAATGAAAACTTCGTATAAATATTGCAATTTTCATATATTTGGCCCAAAGTGGTCAGTGTTGTTCATTCCCATTTTGCGACAAAGGAAATAAACCGATAGCATAGAAACATTCGGATATTAAATATATATGTTCTTTGCCTTCTACATTTTCCTATTCTACTTCATAAAATAAACAAACATGTCAGGAATTGACATATATGTCGTGACAATGCGACAAATTTGTCAAGGACCATTATCATGCAACATGCATGCAACTCGACAATGGTTTTCGACTGTCCTAAGTTCTATTCTATTCTATTCTATTTTTCTTCGTGGTTTCTATCGTGTTGCCACAATAATTTCGCCAATGTCAAGTGCGGATCCTAAGTTTTATTGAACGCGTTTAGTGTAGTGACAATTTGTCATGATTTTACCTGTCAATTTTGGACATATTTGTCATCTTTATTGAATTCAATTCTTTCATTTGTGGCAACATATTAAGCTATTTAGTGCCGATAATGGTTGCCAGTGTCAGGTTAGGCAATAGAAGCGCATGTAGATAAAGTAAAATTATAATAATAGTAAGTAAAACAAAACGTCACGTTACAGTATTGTAAGGTAGTGAGTACATATAATAATATATTGATATCAAAGAATTGGGGAAGGGAAAGATTGAATTAAATTTCGTAGATAGGGGATTATGGAATTATTAGTATTGTAAATATAAATCGATATAAAATGTATGTTTTGAACCTTTATTCCCACAATATTAAAACCGTCATTATGTGGGGGAAGATTTAAAATTTCATAATGAACGGAGTTATGAACTAAAATAGCAGCTCCATCAAAACCATCGATGCGGTCGTCACGATGACAGCTATAACCGCGAATGTTAAAGATATCACAAGGTTTGAGCATTGTTTCTGAGAGCGCTATTATAAAGGGATTATAAAAATTTATCATATAAATTAAATCATGTTTTTTATTGCGGATGCTTCTAGCATTCCACTGGATTATTTGGGATTGATCCATTGTTGATAGTATTAAAAAGAGTAGTCAGAATTTGGGCAACGTGGTCAGGTAGAGAAATATTATAATTTTTAAGTAAAGTTGTTAGTAAAGTAATTAGAATTTCAATTATTTGTGAAGTTTCCAAAGATGATTGATTATTATTATGTTTGAAACCGCAGCCGTTAGAGAGTGGGGGGATTTGGAAATCATTTAATAAGTTTTGATGAGCTTTCTTGTCATAACCTGGAGATAACGGGGCGTGTGACCTTTTTGGGAGAGTGACAGTTTTTTTTATAAGAGGATGATGAAGCAGATGTTTTTATGGAGTGTCGATTATAAGATGATTGTGATTGTGTTGCGGTTATTTCTGCAAATGATTTCTGGGATGGGGGTATATTTTTTGAGGCTTCTTCATATGACAGATTTCGTTTGGCCATCATGGCTTTAATATTTTTCTGACGCATCTGTTCAGGGCATACACCACTTTTTGCAGTGTGGTTACCCGAGCAATATAAACAAACATATTCGGATTCATCTAAATTACACGTGTCAGCTGAATGGGTCTGGCCACATTTGTAGCACCGTGTTTTCGAGCGACAGTTCAATTTCGTATGTCCAAATCTACAGCAATTGAAACACTGGATTGTTGGGAAGTGATATAGTTCAACCGGTAACGATGTGTAACAACAAAAAACATTTTTGGGTAAAATTTGTCCATCAAAAGTTAGTATAACAGAATTTGACGGTTTATAAATTGTAGAACCATCCACATTTTTAGAACGAAAATTAATTCTTTTCACCTTAATAACTTCTCCACATTCGTGGGGTACTTTTATATTTGTTTTTATATCTTCTTCGCTCCAGTCATTGGGAACGTCTCTTATGACACCCATACGGGTGACGTTAAAAGTAGGGATATAACATTGGTAGCCCTTTTTAAGTAAAACAGGATTAATTATAAAAGAGTTGGCATCGTTGGAGGTCTTGAACTCAACCGACATTTTATTTCTGCCGATTCTTTTAATTCCGTCATTTACAATATTTCTTACATTAATTTTAGACATAAATAGGCCGAATTTCAATGGGTGTAATGATGTTCCCGATTTTGGGTCAGATTCGATTCGAGATACATGAACAATGAAAGGATGAGTATCTTTACTGCAGTATCGAGTGCGACCGATGGAGACTTTAGCACTCTTTTCGGGTTTAAAATATTCTGGGGTCGATTCCTCGTTCACATTATTAATTGCCCTTTTACGAGATTTTCCCTCTGGAATGGTACTAGAAAGCTCAGGTTCCGTATACATGCATATTGGACTATAATTTGATAAAGATGAAAATGAAGGTGATGGTGATATAACTAATTTATCGGGAGGGGCAGGAGGCGGAAGTATTTCTTCATCCTCCATTTTATCGCCGTACTTAACTACTAATCAAAACTATAACTACAAATGCAATGAATTAACTAAGGATAACTATGTTACAAATAAGTAATTAAAAACTCACGAAGATTACAATACTTTTCAAATCAAATAAATTATATTTTGAGAAAAATTCTGACATGCGTCAACCATTCGCCAATTCAATTCAATTTTTCTTCAATGGCCTTTGACCGTGTTTTAACACAGTAACTTTGCGTTAACAGTAACGTCCAGTGAAAAGAAAACACATTTTGAAAAGTTAAAAAAAAAATATTTGAAACTGATTTACATACACTCATTGATCATTCATGGTTGAAAAATAAAATAAATATTACCAACAAAATAATTACTACAAAATTATCAATATGAACAAAAAGAATGCATTATAATTTTATATTATGGACCTTGATGAAATGACATAAAGTTTTAATGAAAGGGGTATATACAAAACAAAGTAAACATTTAAAATTAGTAGGAAGAGGGATGAAAGGAGGCAAAACATCATATAAAGAAAAACCATTCGCCTCTCCCTTCGAAAAGTTTATTGAACAAGCTTAGCCTGACAATCCGACAAATTTGACAGTTTTTGACATATATGTCGGATTGTCAATTGTCAGTTTTATTGAACAGGGCCCTGGTCTCCACATGAAGTGAAATATCGCTCCATGGTGGGGTAAATACAAAATAAATTCGTTAGATTTTTATATCTCAAGCTTTACAGAATTTATCCCTACTATCCGTTGACGTACCCCACTCTATTTATTTTGGGTATGGTAGGGTACAACAAGCTAGAGGTAAGGAGGGACTTTACGTTGTTATTGTATTGTTTAAAAATAGTAAGGGGAATTATTAATAACCCTATGATCCTGTCTGAGATACAACTAGTAGTTCCTAGCAGAACACTGAGACGGCGCCGGGGTAGGTTATTCGCAATGAGAGGTTTTCCTTTTTTTCTTCTTCCCTGTTCTCAGGATAGATGGCGCCAAAATTGCTATGTTACTGGTAGGAACGGAACGTCACACCGTTTTTCACACTTTGATGTAATAATATCGTAAAACGGAACGTACATAAAAACGTTCTGATTTGAAAGTCTAAATAAATATCAGTTTAAGCCAAGATAGCATAAAAGTAAATAAACAAAGACGGTATTTATATTTAACATTCTTTTTGTTGTTTTTACTCGCCAAAAAGTGACTCTATGGTGATGTGACACATGTTTTTAAAGTTGACATTGGCGAAATTATTGTGGCAACACGATTAAGGCCCCGAAGAAAAAATTTAACTAAGTAACCTTTGACTATGAACACTATAGACAGAGTGACAGAGTCATAATGCAACGGGAGAGTACCTCTTTTAGATAGCAATATTTTTCCCTGTAATGTTGCGATCACTAGAAAACAATTACCCCAAAATAGTATAATCACCATTCTAAAAGCTACTTTTTAATTTAAAATTGATTACGTCAATTTATTGTTACGTCGTTTTATTTATTGTAAAGGTTTACTGTTTACTATATTATTTCCTGCAATCATATAATTATACATACTTGCTCCTAGTATTATACAATCTTTTTTGTTTAATTTTACCATTTATACTGATGTTTAATACACCGTGAAATCTAAAGCATTTTACTAACTATCAGGGATGAATCTTCCCATGATTACGAATAAATTTTTGTACGGGACTAACTTTGTTACTGGACAAAAAAAAACAGCTGTTCAATAAGTGCAAGTTATGTAAATATCATACGGGTCATCATGGGTATAGTGGGGTCTATGTTTGTATTTTGAAAAATAAAAGACAGCACTATTTTGTACATGAGTTTTATTGCATTATTTACTATTGACCTTTAAACAAAATCAGTTTCGTGTGAAAATTTCGAATTCATTCGTCTATTTCAGTCACATTTTTCAAAAGATGATGTATTCGTACATCTAAGTATTTTATATTTGGTTGATTTCCAATTGCATCTTCCAGTGGCCGCAATCCATTTTTCTCGTAGATTCGGGTCTTTAGGAAAACTGTAATGAATACGAAGAAATTAAATAAATATAACAAATTTATTACTTACTAATTCCGTAGATAACAATTGGAAATCATTCAGCGTCGCTATAGCGCGACGAAATTCATAATATACTCACTCATTAACATCAGTTTACTAATTTGAAAATTTTACCCTAACGACAGGGTAGGATGAAAAACGTGAATTATGGGAACACTGAGATACTGCATATTTTTAGGTTATGCTATTAAAAAATTGCTCAAAATAACTAAAGAAAATGCTAGTAATCTAGTTCAACGTAATTAACATTTGAATCACTTTTTTTCTGATCGCGCAAGGTATTTATTATGTATTTATCTGTAGAAAAACATTAAAAAACTCACTCACTTCAGAAAGTCAATCCTTCGATGTGTTTTTCGCTGCGGCTTCCGCAGCCAAGCACGCTACACCCAACCATACCTCACTAAATAATAAGTTTGACTAATGGAGTCTCTTTTATCACAATAACAATATACAAATGAATAAAATCTGTCTCAAAATCAAAAGAAAACCAAAATCGCTCACAAGTCGACGCTTTGTTTGTCAAGCTTTAAAAGCGTGACATCAACAAAACGGGTTACGCGATAGAGATGACAATAAAGATTTTGTGTCTCTTTTTAACATATAAGAACTTAAATAAGGGCTTCTCGTTTTAAAATGGATGACGTAACATCGCTCTATCTATAGTGTTCATAATCAAAGTAGCAAGGTTATTTTTATTTGACAATTTGCAAGAAATTAATATATTTGTAAGCAATTTGTATGTTGTTTTGTTGTCTCAATGTCTGACAAAAGATGTCATTAAATCGCAACAAACTCTTATTAAAACAAGTTCCGATGAAGTCAAAGACATTTCGAATATAGAGATTGCAGATTCAGGAATAAACAATAAATGTTCTGTTTCTAATTACGCCAAAAGTCCATACTTCAAACATTTCAAAAGTTTAATAGACCGCATGCAAATTGATGTAGAGACAAAATTTTCAATCACGCAAATCAATAACTTTTATGATTCTGAATTCCATGAGCTATTTTTAAATAAATATTTAACATACTTGCCATTATGGTCCAATATGTTGAAAAAAAAAACCCTTGAGTATTGCTGAAGTAAAAACATATTTTGGGCGACTAAAATCCGGATCATTGGATAATCAAAAAAAAAATAAAGCCAACTCAGTTCATTCGGATTCTTTGTAGAGAAATTGCGTCACTAAGTACCGAGTTCATGGCGGGAATAATTTTAAATTCTACTTTGAAGTGGTCTGTATTTTACTTTGCTGTATAACCGTTCCGGTTAGATTTATATTATAACACTTAATTTTTTTTATCATTGCCTTTTTTTGTCTTTTGTACAGTTAAATTTAGCAATTATTATATTTATACTTATTTTGACGTGACAACGTCTTAGAAATTGGTTTGCCGGGTGACACTTCAAGAAACTGCGTTACGCTCCGCTCACGTTATGCGCTCACAATGAGAGCGAGTGAGAGGCACGCGTCCCTTCCACTCGGGCATGGTTAGCCCGACTAAGAGCGAGAGAGACAGACATATTTTTATCCTTCTCCCTACTGTACGAATGAATATTCACATTATAATTATTTTACCACTCAAAGTCGTTGTAACGTAAAACTTTCGCCCGTATACCGACTTATACAGGCAACCAATTTTTATTATAATACTTGTGTCCTAGCTAAAATTTAAAATTTTGTTTGTGAAGCAAATTTCTACTGTTTATCTTAATGATTATGCTGTTGTATGCACACGTACTGAAATGATCTATTGCGAATGGATTTCTTTTTGTTTACTTAGTTCTAATTATATTATACAAATTGCATCATGTTATAAAATTTTTATACTTTATCGGGTAAATTCTGTTCATATGTGTTCACACTTTATATTTTATTATTGTTTTACATAAAATATTATTTTATTTTTATTATTTACAAACTTATTTATCACGCCACGTTGTCCCATTATTTAAATACAATTGAAGACAAATGTTGAATCTCGTCCCCTAAAGCTCAACCTTATACAAAATATCTTAAAATGATGGGGTTATTAGAAAAACGCCTTACTTCTTCAAATTCTTCCTTCCGGTGGTTGATTTATATTAGCTATATTTCTAAAGATATACAAAAATATAGTTTAGATGTTAAGTTGCTCTACTCATGCTTAATAAAAAAACCAAAGTTTATTATTATACTACAAATTACTAACCTTTTCAAAACCTCATATTTCTGGACAGCTTTTACATCACCTTTAATGTCTCGGAATTAATTCAAAATAATTTAAATTCCAAAATCATTGGGCCAACATTGGGCCAGTGTCTGGCCGTTTATATTGTTGCCCAGTCTGCATTGGCATTAAACAGGTTTAATTTCACTGTAGTCACAAACTATATACAGCTTAATTTGTTTTATTGTCATCTCATCTAGTTACAGTGCAGAAGCAGTGCTTTCAAGTCTAGCGAAAGTGTACGAATCAGCACTACTAAATGCATTGATTAAAAATACAAGTCCATGGCTAGCAAATGAGCAACACGGTTTTCGCCCCGGGCGAAGTACGACCAGCAATCTTTTATGTTTCATGTCAAGTGGCACCCAAACTGAAGACAAAGGAGGGCAAACTGAAGCAGCGTATTTCGATTTCCAAAAGGCTTTTGATGTTTCAGATAACGACATAGTTTTATGGAAATTGGCTAAAATAGGATGTTCTCCTAAACTATTGAAATTTTTCACGAATTATATGAACGATCGCCAGCAATACGTTGAACTTGGTGGTTATAGATCAAATTATTATTTAACAAGATCAGTAGCCAGCCGAGGTAGCAATTTAGGACCTCTGGAATTCACAATACTAATAACTGACCTCCGCAAGGTAGATAAATACGCACGGTGTTTTGTTTGTCGACGACTTAAAATTATTTTACAGAATCGAGCCTATCAGTGATTGCGAAAAGTTACAAAGTGACGTAATCCGGGTGACAGATTGGAGTTAATCTAACAAACTGGATTTTAATCAGTCCCAGTGTCGGGCGCGAGCACCATTAGTATGCAACTACACTATGGAAAGTGACTCTATAAAGCGGGTTAATGAAATAAGGGACTTCGGGGTCAAACTGACATCTCAACTTCATTTTAGGGAGCACATAATAGATATATGTAAGAGAGCCTACCGGAACTTGGGGTTTATAGTACGATCAATTCGAGGGTTTGTCAACATTGGAGCTATAATATCTTTATATAATGCACTGGTAAAAAGCCAGTTGGAAAGCAACGCGATAATATGGGATCCAAACGAAAATTAATATATCCTTATGATTGAACGTATACAGAATAAGTTTGCAAGATACTTATACTTTAAGCTGGTTACATACTGTATTTCCGAAACTTTTAAAGCAGAATGGCACCCACCTTACATGCAACCAAGCAAGCAAGCATGCAAACAACCAAGCAAGTATGCATACAAACAGGCATACATCCGCGTTTTATTTATACAATTTTTCTAACATAAATAATATCTAGTTAAAGAGATTTACGATTTGTAAGACTATAGATAAAGTTACTTCGGTCTTTGGAATAATGAGATATATATCAGTCAGTATATCATATAATCACAAGGCGCTAGGTGAGGGGAATATGGTGGGTGAGGGAGATTCGACAATTTTTAGAGTTGAAAAAGTCTAGTGTTCTGGCAGACGTGTGCTGCGCCGCATTGTCGTGGTGCCAGAGAAGGTGCCCGATTCCTGACTTCGGTCGCTTGTCACACCAAGCTGATATTACTGTTGGAGCACAAACTGTCACATACCATTCGGAGTTCACCGTTCTTTCATTCTCTAGCACAACAGTAGCAATATGACCCGTTTTGCAGAAAAACGAGGCGACCATTTGTTTCTGTATGCTTCGTGCACGGCGACATTTCGTTGGAGTTGGCTCGTCTTCAAAGCACCATACAGTCGACTGTCGCTTTGATTCGGGATCATAGTTATATAGCCATGTTTCGTCACCAGTTAGTATATCATATACGTTTTTTTTCTCGCCTCAATTGAATATATCTATCATGAATAGGCACCAATCCACCCGACGGTCTTTCTGTTCATCGGTAAGTTTGTGCGGCACCCATCTCGAACAACGTTTACGGAGAGAAAGGTGGTCGTGAATTATGGTTTGCATTGCTGCTGATCCATGCATCTGATTCCTAGTTCTCGCTCTGGCTCTACATATGTAATTCGTCGGTTTTCGCGAACGTTTTCTTGCGTGACCGCGGTTGGCGGCCGTCCTGTCTTCGCTTCATCTTCGAGACACCCTGTCCTCTTTTAAATTCAGCAAACCAATTGAATACTGTTGCTCGGGAACAAGCAGACTCACCAAAAGTAGAAGCCAAATGTTCAAAACATTCTTGAGGCTTTAAACCTTTTTTAACCCATTAAGCGCCAAAATAAAACCATCCGTATTTCTATTACACACTGTGTATTTTCTGAAAGATATGGACACTAGTAATGATAAAACAAAGTTTTTTTTTCTAATTTTTATTTTTGGTCATTTTAGGGGGGTGTACTTATACGAGTACGGCGGCCACTTAGCGGTGATAATATTTTAAACACTGTCTTTCTATGCACATTGTTTTCAAACACACTTTGAAATGCCAACAAACTCTTGCATGAAAAATTGCAAAGCGAAATTGCTTCTCAAGTTTTTGGGGGTATTGTCTATATTGTGTTGTATTAAGTATGTATAATTATATGATTGAAGGAAATAATATAGTAAACAGTAAACCTTCAATTAAACAATAAATTGACGTAATCAATTTTAAATTAAAAAGTAGCTTTTAGAATTGTTATTACAGTATTTTGGGGTAATTGTTTTCTAGTGATCGCAACATTACAGGGAAAAATATTGCTATCTAAAAGAGGTACTCTCCCGTTGCAATAAGACTCTGTCTATAGTGTTCATAGTCAAAGGGTCCAGCCCATGGAAGTATTATTTAAACAGGAACGCGCGCTGGCGACCTAAAGTGTCCTGAAAAAGGATGGCTAACTAGCTAACTGTGTCTCGTTTTAAGTAGGGTGACCATCTGTTGGTGTTTTAATAAGAGGATACAAAAACACTTATATTTACATATTTTGAATATTTTTCTTCATGAAATCCTCATGTGGGGACCTGATGCACTCGCAGCCTTTGACACGGTAGCTCAATTGGCAGAGCGACGGGGGCGTATACCCGAGGTAGCGGGTTCGATCCCCACCTGTGTCGGAATTTTTCTTTCCTTTATTTATTAGCTATATTTACATACATACATACATTATAAAAAATATTATAAAAACACTTATATTTACATATATACATTGTTTTTGGTAAATCAACGTGTTTTTTATACATATGTATTCTTAATTAATAGATTATAAAAGAATGGGTAGCCAGTGCTTGAGAATTAAAATTCCCTCAGCCACTTTTTGAAGTTGAGTAGAGAAAAGATGGTAAGCAAAGGAAGGTGGTATTAAAAGGATGATAAAGTATCTAATAAAAAACTTCAAAAGACCCAGAACCCACAGTTACCTCTTCCAAAGCACGCAGGTAGCAGAAGATTTGTGCTATTTAAAGCCGTCACTACACAGCATTTTATTTCACTTACATGTATACTTATATACTTACAAGTTGCGTGGAGAAAAGATGGTGAAATAAAGGTTGTTGGTGATGGGTCTCAACCGCATTGCCCAAAAATCCCTTAAAAGCCCCAATACCGTTAGTCGCCTCTTACGTCACCCACCGGAAGAAATGGGGTAGTGCTATACTAAGCTATATTCTACACACAGCTATATTCAAATTCAAATCGTTTAATGCATTCATGTGATAAAGTTCGAGATGATACAGGTTATTTTATTTATTGTTCCATAACATGAACCCATATTTATCACTATATTTTCTTTATTAAATGATGAAAGCTCCAAAACACTCAAACAAATGATAAATTGTGGACACCACATTTATCTTGTTTTGATGGGGATACCCGTGACAAATATTAATATCCCTTTTGCCAAACTTAACCAATTCGGTATGCAAAGTTTTTTTTTGGTATTTATTAAATATTTTTATTCGATAGTAAACACGAAAATAAAAGACTAATTTGAATATTTTCCATTTAAAATGAGTAATTGTAAAGTTATGATTTATTAAAGATTGTTCAACTTTTGTACTTAATGACGTCATCGATCGATAAAATCACGTAGCGACATGCAAATGAAGCGAAATGTTTTATGAAAATGTTGCTGATTGCAGAACATATCACGAATTTGTGATGTTAAATGAAATTATTACGATATTATACTAAACAAACATATGATTTTCGATATTTTGTTAATAAACTGCAAAACCGTATGCCTTTGAAACAACAGTGAAGGTCAAACGCTGTTACAGTTTGTTGATAAAATAACAGTCATCTTAGCTTCGATTGATAAAATTTCAAGAAAATATTGTTTATAACCATAATATCTCGAAATGGTTTTGTAATCATCATCACTTTAGTAAAACTTTGCATACCGAATTATTTATCTCCAAATCGATAGGCGACAATAATAATTAAAATAAAATACAAAAAAGGAACAGTTTATAACCTGCTTTTTATAAAATACTCCCTATAAATAAGTTTAATTTGTTTTTCTTTGAACTTAATCTCGACTGGCAACCGTGCGAGCGGGACACACTTCTCTCTCACACGGCTCTCGTTCTAGGACGTTTCTCTGCTTGACAGTCTTTAAAAGATAATTAACTTTATTGCATGGTAATAAATTGCATTTTTGTTTACCATATTTTTGTGAGTACTCTCTCCTGTTTAGTTAGTAGCTTCATGGTCCAGCCCATGGTCCAGCCTTTCTTGACGTTTATGTTGTGTGTGACGTTTGTCACTTCCTGTCAATCTATGGATTCTAGTTCTATGGATATAACCGATTGAAGGTGAGAAGAACACTATCACATCTTAAATATTTATAAAAAATACTAAATAGCCAAGCCAAATGTGCCGGACAAATACGCGGAACTACGTCATCGCCCGTTTCTATTGGTGCCGCTTTGCTGTAGAACTAATTTGCTGAGCAGTACGCCGGCCGCTTGCGCGCTCATCATCTTGAATATGCTGGCTAATTATATCGATATTTTTAATTGTAGGCTGAGTGAGTTCACAGAAAGATCGTTCAAATTCGTATGTTACAATAAGTAGTACTACATTTTTTTTCTTATTTTGTAAGTGTAAACATCGCATTAGGCTATTTCTGTAATGGTGATTATAAATTATGATCTCTCATAGCAAAAATTTAACGATTTGGTGTTTCAGAAATTATTTTTTACATTTTCAATCCTTCGTTGAGGGTTTTACAAAATCTATACTGTTAGTATTTTCTAAGATTTTCACGATTGCACATTATGTAATATCTATACTATTGTTTTATATGTGTTATATTTTCACAGTTACCATGTCAAAGGACAACCACAATTTGGAAATTATGCAAATATGGAAAATTACATATACATAGACAAATGAAAAACACTTTTTCGTATATATTTTATTTTCCGATAGTTTGTCCATTTGATTCTAACAAACTCAAATTAACATGTATTTTAGTCTTATTACGTTTTAATCCCTTCATTTCATCTTCTATGTCTTGCAACGTCCTATCTTTGGTTTCAGGATACAAAAAATATAACATAACGAGACATAAACCCACTACAATTGAATAACATAAAAATGTACCTTCTACTCCTATTGATTTAAACATATGAGGTGCCATTTTCATCGATGTGAAAAACGATGGTGTCCAAAAAGATAAAGAAAAGGCTGTCCCATAATTACGATAAGATAATGGAAATAATTCACCAAATATGGTATAGCTTACTGGTATTATACCAATACAGTATGATAAAGTATACAGACAAAGTAAAAACAATCCTAATGTATCTGACAAAATTGTTTCATAACTACCAAAGTACGATCTAATATATACACATATAGATATAGATATAAGAGATATAACCGTTAATACACCAGATAAAAATAACAATGTTCTTCGCTTGACGATTTTAAGTAAATATACTGAAATAATTGCACAAACAACTCTTATTATATCCAGAGTTGTGAACTGCCAATTAATATCTTCAACTTTATTTTTATTCAGTACTGACATTAATATGATATGGCCATAGCTAGGAACAACGTGAAATCCACAGAATTCAAACATAATAACGGTAACTATTAATATAATACAAGGTTTGTACACTTCTTTCTTTTTAAATACATTGATGCTGTCTCTGATTGTAAATTTACTGTGGTTAATTTCTTTTCTCTTGTTAATTTCACATTTTTGACATGCTAATATTGATTCTAACTCAATGTTCTGCTCATTTCCCTCACCTCTAAGCCAATGAAATATTTTAATACCTTCATCAAATCTACCTTTAGAAATCAACCAACTTGGTGATTCGGGTGATAACATTATAATAATGAAGGATATAAATGGAAAAATTGCACAAATACCTGCGGTTACATGCCAAGAGAAATAAATGCCTATAGCGTGTGCAAAAAACATCCCTAAAGATAGAAATACTAGAGTTGAACTAAGGAATATACCTCGAAGTCTAGGTGCAGTACATTCTGCCAATAAAGCTGGTGCTACAGAGAAACGAAGTCCTACAGATAAGCCGATTAAAATTCTAGCACAAATAAATGAAGAAAAAGAGTTAGTAAATGCAAATAAAAGCCAGCTCAGCACCGCAGGTACAGTTCCTACCAGATGAGATTTCTGTCTTCCATATCTTGAAGCTATGAATGGTGATATTGCATTCCCGACGAAAATCATGGTTGAAGAAATTGAACCTGAAAGTAAAATATTGGTACTGTTAATTGAAATGCTCATTTATCTATTGACCCAAAAATTTTATAAATAATAAAGTTGAAAGGATAGTTGACAAAATATATTTGAAAAAATAAAGATTGAAAATGCATTTATTTGGTACACAAAAAATATACATTATGAAAACGGGACAAAAATTAATAATGATGATGGTATCAAAAATGGTGCTGCATAAGTACTCTGTATGTCACGGCCATACGCAAACCCTACGGTGGATAAAAAAGTAAAATTAGTAAAAAGTAAAGGGTTAAATATTTAAAATATAGTTACTTATAAATGGCTACGTTTTTTTAAAAAAAAACAGAATAACCTTAATCTATGTGTTTAAATATATATACAAAAGATAGAAATAATAATTAAACAATATAAAAAATACTTTCAAAATCACTGCCGCTAAGGGGAAGGGTTCCCAAAAGGCTAGCTGCATTGCCCCTTTGTACGGCAATACTTATTCTTTGGGCAAAGTATGTGCCAGCCCTAGGATCCCCACTAGTTTCAACAAGGCGCGTAGATATATCCTTGAATAATCTACGCGCATCTGGACCCCATGGGCCGAGGGTCTCTACAGCAAAAGGAACAAAAATATGGCTTTCGTCAAGGGAGCCATACTTACGTTTCTTAAGACCCTCGGCTTCATGAGCCGCAGCTCCTGCCCGAGCCGCAGACCTTGACAAATGGGAAGGCGCCAGCGTATCAACACAAGTTGCATCCCACACTAGCGTCTTCCCATTCCTCCAAGGTATCAATGACATCCCGTCAGGCCTCTTACTATCATCACGTAGCAAACCTGAAGGTTCTAAGATAGCTGGCACGTTGATGGTGGTAAGGGCCCGTCTGATGATGTCATTGAGGGCAGCATGCCGTGACAGACGTCCAGCGCTGCGACGACATGAAAGTCCATGGTGTCCTAGCTGTTCCACTAAGTGTTTTACAGAGCATTACAGATCCACAAACTTTTCTTGGCCGATGGCCACTACTGGTACTACTGTCGCCATTTTGAAATTTCAGCCTGTCATTGTCAGTTAGCTCTCAACTAAATTAAACTTTTAGGGTGACCTACGTATATAATAAATTATCATTTTCATTAATATTTTTTGCAGTTTAAACATTTTTTAAAGACAATTATTTATCTAATGTTTCTTTGCTTATTACGTTTTTCTTTCCAGTATCCAATATAAAAATTAATGAAAAATATTATTTATTTTGCTAAAATTATCTAAGTAGGTTAACACCGTCTGCAAAGTTGTGCGCACATGACTATAGCGGTATGGGTTACGGAAGTGAAAAAAAGGTTCCTGAATAAGATTTCACTTTGTATACAGATACAGATGGGTTCTAATACTAATGCGGGGATGTACCAATGTGTCATTTTAAGTCGTAATTTGGTATACAAAGTATTATTTTTGTGGTATTTATTAAATATTTTTATTTGATAGCAAACAAGAAAATAAAAGACTAATTTGAATATTTTTTTATTTAAAATGAGTCATTGTAAAGTTATGATTTTTTAAAGATTGTTTAACTTTCTCTCTTAATGACGATCAACAAATTCACGTAGCGACATGCAAATCAAAGAAATGTTTAATAAAAATGTTACTGATTACAAAACATTTCACGAATTAGTGATCTTTTATGATACTTTTACGATATTATATTAAATAAACCTATGATTTTCGATATTTAATTAATACACGGCAAAAACGAATGACTTTGAAATAACATTGAAGGTTAAATACCCTTACAGTTTTTTTATAAAATAAAGGCCATCATAGCTTTGTTTGATATAATTTCAAGAAAATATTGTTCAAAAACCTAATATCTCTAAATGGTTTTGTAATCAGTATCACTTTTATAAAACTTTGCATACCGAATTATCTGACATATATATAAAAATACAAGGTTGTTAACAGCAATAGAAAAGTGCCCATAAATCCACTGACCTAGCTAAATGAATGACCCAAACGATATCTAAAGTTTAGAATTATTTTCTCAGTGCTATTTTTTTAGGGGGTCTGTGTGTGAACATTAAATGTAAAAGACAGTACAGACAAGGCAAGCCTCTGATTTACAGGATTAAAAGAATGATTTTATGTAGGCATCAATTTTTGTGTGAAGAGTAAAAACATGAAACAGTTCACAGATAAATACAATTGGCAGTGTTATCGCTAAAAGCGATGTTTTCCAGAAAACTTTTGGAAGGCTTACCTTTACTACCATTACTGATCTTAATCAGTAAATTCATGGTAAACACTCATTTGGGTAGACATACAAGACAAGGGCAAAAATAAGCAAATATATTCAGCTTATATTAAAACGAACTTATCTACTTACAATAATAGTCATTGATTAAATTAATATTATACAAATTGTTTTATTAAGACATTTTAATACATAAGTAAATTATAATGTACGATTTAAAATTATTCCCCTTATAATGGTTAATTTTTATATCCTGGCAATACTAATATCGATGACAGCGACGCCCTTACCGGCCAAGACAAGTTTGTGCATCTGTAGCATAGTTTTGCCAAAGCCATAGATGGATATTAGATAGATAGATCATCAGAATTATTATTTTCATAGCTGTTTTGGGAAGTTAAATTGCAAAAAGATAATAAAGTAAAGTATGGTAGGTAGTAAAGTAAGTATGGTCTAGAAGAGTTATATTTTTATCAATTATTAACAATCTAAAAAAATAAAAAGTGCCGGATTATGCATAAATATTTATGCTGATTTGAATTATTTATGATTATTATTCTGCCGATAGACGTGTACTCCTGGACACAGGCCTCATTTAAAAATTTTGACAACAACCGGCCCTGTGCTGCTAACATCCATCTCTCACTCTCACTCTGCGTTGTCGTGTCGGGTATATGGTGGCTACTTCAAAACCTACAATTCCGAACGGTCATCGGTTCTACAATGTACCATGTCCATTGCCATTTAAGATCAGCAATTTTTGAGGCTATATAGCTCCGTAGGTCATCCTACTAACCCAGTTCTTCTACGGATTTCCTTAAATTATTCAGTGTAGTAATTTTCAGATGATTAACTCTTATCCCATTGTTTTTATCTCACATTTTGTTTAAGGATTTTTTTTTTTTTGGTAATACCAAAATAAAATAGTACATTATATTTTTAAACTAGAGATACTGACCAATCCAAGAGATATCATGATCAGACAGTACCACAGGTCCCTTGTCCCTGGCCAGCTGAGCAAACAGCACTGACGGGAATCCGTGGCTGCAACCATGACTGAAAATACTAAAGGCAGCTCCACTCACCACAAATACCTAAAAAGAATAATAATATCTAAATATTAGTTTAAGTGTTTACGAAGATTAGCCCTTACAAACAAACAAAATTATAAACTTTATCTCTTTAGAGCCTCTTTACTATTATAGAAGAATAGACTACCGTCGTTTGCAATAGAATCCAACAATCATGTAAACAAACC
The DNA here is from genome assembly GCA_963576735.1 of Bedellia somnulentella. Lineage (NCBI taxonomy): Eukaryota > Metazoa > Arthropoda > Insecta > Lepidoptera > Bedelliidae > Bedellia > Bedellia somnulentella. Next base: position 10,112,158 of record OY755197.1, read on the forward strand.
AAATTGTCACGATTACTCCGTAATCACATACATTTGACGATCAATTATGAACATAGTCTGATTTCAACGAACGCACCATTGTTTTCACATTATCTTCAACACGATTTAACTTGTATTTATAAGTTTAATTTGTTAAAACATTTGCAACGTAAAAATTTCGAAGTATTTGACAAGCCGTCATCTTAGTTTTTTACTCATCGAACTCTATAAGTCATTGAAAAGTTAGTGTTGTTCGTAATCTGAAGTTATCTTTAATTTATAATTTAATAAATTATTTTAATATAATATTATTTGAATACAATAATATATTTTTTTCAAGAGCTTAATATAATGAACCAAAACGGATGTATCCTACCTAAGCCATAAAAATAATGGTAAGTTTTTAAAAATTGACAGGTGGCCATTTTGTTAGAATTGTCATTCACAGTCATTCACTGTTCTGTGGGTTTGCTGTGCATTAGCGTTTTCTGTTTCCGATTTCTACGACTTTGCATTCTCATTTTGGACTTTTGTTTTGCTTTACGATTTGACTGGACATATTTTTCTTGGAACGACGACCTTTGCACGCCATCACGGACTTTGATATAGCATACGATTGGTATTTTTTCTCAAGGAGTAATCAGGAGGTAAGAATGATTTAGATCTATTACCTACAACTAATCAGTTTTATTTTATTTTATTTTATATAGGCTTCTATATTTAATCTATTTAGTCAGTTTTATTTAAGTACCTATCCTACTGTGGGCCATAGTCCATGGCTTATATATTTAATCTATTTAGTCAGTTTTATTTTAGTACCTATCCTACTATGGGACATAGTCTATGACTTAAAATTAAAATAATTAGAAAAATAAATTTAATTAAAATTAAATTAGAACACTATGACATCACTATGGGCATAAACAATACGCTGTCAATGTCAGTCCGCCATATTTGTTTACATGATTGTTGGATTCTATTGCAAATTACTGTAAGAAGGCAACTCGAACGTTGTTTAAACAGATAGTTTTTTTTTAGACTTGTATAAAGATGTTGATAAAATTCATACATTTACTCACAGATATGAATAAAAAAAGAGGGGGTCAGAACATACATACATATACTCACGGCCATAAATCCTTAGAAGTGGTAGCCAGAGCTAAGGAATTAGATATTTTTCAGCCACTTTTGGAAAGTTGTGTGAGGAAAAGATGGTAAAATAAAGGTTGTTGGTGATGGGTCTCCTCCCGCATCGCCCAAAAATCCCTTAAAAGCCCCCAATACCGTAAGTCGCCTCTTACATACACCCACCGGAAGAAATGGGGTCGTGCTATTCTAAGCCGACACAACACAGCAAAAAAATTTGGAAGTTGAGTGGTAATGAATGGTTAAATAAAGGTTTGTTTCTTCCTAAATGTTTTCCTGGTGAAATAAAGGTTTTTTTTCGTCTTAGTTAGTCGCGTCTTACGACACCCACAGGTAGAAAGGGTTTGTTGTTATTTTACGCCAACATACAAAAAATTTAAATGGTTATTAACTTACTTGTCGGAGAATCGGTGAAGACATTGGTTCCGTATAAAAAGAAAGAAACTTATGATGTAAGTCTGCTTCTAATTGGTGTTTGCGACGAATATGCAAATACCAAAATCTGGGTACTGGCGCCGTGACACAAATTTATAATACCGATATATTACTGATAAATATATTTAATAAAAGTACATTTTACCTAATTACATACATACATATACTTACGGCTGTAAATCGCTAGAAGAGGTAGCCAGAGCTTCGGAATACGAAGTTCCTCAGCCACTTTTGGAAGTTTAGTGTAGGGTTCCGAACCGCATCGCTCAAAAATCACTTATAAAACCCCAAATTCCCTTAGTCACCTCTTACGAACACCCATTGGAAGAAATGGGGTAGTGCTATTCTAAGTCGGACACTACACACCAGAGGTTTAGTCACAAAATAAAATGAACTCCCTATTATATTAACTGGACTCTCAAACAAAAAAGTCCGTTGACATATTCAGAGTTCTTTAGCAAGTATGACAGATTGCGCCGCATTGAAAGATAAATATTAATATGTTGCAGAAGATCAAAAAACCGAAACACGAGGCCCGTGGCTTAAGGCGTTAAGGCGATAAGTCCGCTTTTGTGTACATTGACTGTTTTGTAATTTTGAAATACTGATTGTGTGTTGTGTTTTTGTATGCAATAAAGTGTTTAAATAAATATATAATAATCATTTATTGTGTTATTTGGTTGTGAATAAATGCTCTTCTGTCTTGAGTTTCTTTAATGTCCTTATGAACTGTGTTTTTGGTAAAGAAAATATTACGTTATCATCCAGATTATTCTATTTTATTCTACTCTATTCTTGTTTATTTTATTCTATATTTCAATTTTAGAGAAGAGACGCTTTCTTTTAGTAAAATAGTCTTAAAGTTATTTCTCGTTTTCATTTTTTGCAGCATATATTCAGGCAGAACCCCTCGAATTTAAGTAATTTTAGTAAAAATATAAATTAAGACAAGCTGAACAAATATGAATTAATTAATACTAACGGAGGCAACATCCATACATACATCTAATTACAATAAACCCTTATTGTACCCACATGGCCAAACACACATTTATTTCTGAAGTTACTCAAGGAAAATAGTTTCAACATTGCTAGTACGAGGGAGACTTTTAACTAGATATCGCGTGGTATAAATCAGCCATCTCTTACGCACTTACTTAGTATCCTATACTGCCATCTCATTCTAACCGATACCGTGATATTAAAATAGCGCTCGTGCTAGACCCACTGCTAGTAATTCATTTTCAATTAGGAAACATTTGATATTAGATATTGGATTGAATCAGGCGTTACTTTGCGGAAATCCATAGCAATACTAATATAAATAAGTTTATTCGCTAAATTCCGCTAAAAACCTGCAGTCTTCATGCAACATGCACTGTGCACCATGGTGGTCAGCTGCCGAACTGTCAACTGCTCGACAATGACTCGTGTTGAGTTGAAACGCGTTGCATATTTGTGGTTGCCTGTGGTTTTCGCTTGCGGTTGTGTGTTTGATGCATTGTCTGCTGTTCGATTTTTTGTAAAATCTGCACAGTGCATGTTGCATGAAGACTGCAGGTATTTAGCGGAATTAAGCGAATAAACTTATTAATAGTATTTGATATTAGATTTTTATCGAGCATCAAATCAATTCTAAGAAAAATAATTTTCTATAACTTCCGAAGAGGTTTTCCGTAATTTCGGTAATCAGCCATCTTTGACACCCCCACTTTGAAGTGGAATAAACGTTATGATATCTGGTTCCAGCATATAAAAATCTGAATAAAACTACCCACGTGGCAAATGCTTTTAAAAAAGGGTGATTTCTCTTTTTTGTTCTAACAACAAGCTTACAAGGCATCCGTCAAGGCACTGTTACACGACTAAGTAAAAGTTGCTATCAACGGCAATTTCGATGGAGAACGCTATCGAGAGCACTTTGACGGCGATATCGGTGGAGAACGCTGGAACTATATAAAAACCTATCAGTTTCCATGAGTTTTATGGATAAGATTGGCTACACAAGCCACATGCGATCAAGTCCAGAACTTTTAAAGCGGTCGCCGTAACCGAAATCGGTCGGACCACATCATCATGGATAAAGTTAGTGGTCTCGATATTATTTCCGCAGACCTCATTTATCCAGGTTATATGTTTTTAATTAATGACTCTTTAAAAGAAAATATAATCCCCTATTCCTATTTCTCAATTCCTCTTTTTGAAAAAGCTACTTTTTAAATTGATTACTCTTATCTGCCACTAGTGGATCGGCCCAGCTTCGCACGGGTAGCGTTGTTTTATTAATATCTGAGGTTTCTTCAAACACTGCTCAAGATTTGTGAAATTTAGCGCAATGATTACTACTTAGAGCACTCCTGAATAGTGTAGCCATAGAGTAAAGAAATACACTGGAAATAGAGAGCCTTCTTGCTTAGTGATAACCCCTCACTCGTGAGGTACCTCGTTTGAGTTACTCGTCGCGAGAAAATGAGGGAGTTCTCGTATTTGAAATATAAACCACCTCACGTAGCTCCTCACTTTTTCGAGGCGCGAGTCGAGGCAGCACTCGAATAGACCAAAGTGAGTGAGTTAGTTACCGACTATTTAAATGTTGAGTCGATACATACATTATACTCGTGTCGCGGTTGAAGGAGTCGGGTCAGTTTGATGGAATGATTAGTCAGTTTATTTTAGCGTTTTCTTACAAATAGTACCCTTTTTAATTTTACCTTAGATTAGCTTACATACATTTATACATATACTCACGGCCATAAATCCCAAAACGGGGTAGCCAGAGCTGCAGAGCTAGAATCTCCTCAGCCACATTTGGATATTGATAGGGGAGTAGATGGCAGAAATGTAGTATAGTTGGTGATGGGTTTCCAACCGCATCGCCCAAAAACCACTAAAGGCCCCATACCCTTAGTCACCTCTTACGACACCCGTGGGTAGAAAGGGGTAGCGACATTCTAAGCCGGCACTACACGGCAATCTAAGCCGGCACTACACGGCAATCTAAGTCGGCACTACACGGCAAAGCCGGCACTACACGGCAAATTAGAATAGCTTAATGATATTAATGGGCCGAAGTGAGTAAAAAAACTAATAAAGCAGTTATAGAAAGTTTGTTTCAATTTACAAATTTTGAATAATTTAATTAAGGGCGTCCCCGGAAAAATAGGTTGATATTGATTGTTTGGAAGTTCTATAAAGTCTGATTTGATGATATTATATACATGAATAAAATATATGTTGGTGATTAGTTCATGGTGTTAAAATTTGATGTTTAACATTTTAATAAATTGCTGAAAAATATGATGAAAAAAATTGAATTGGAACATGCTTTGTTTTCATAAAAACCGTATAGGCTCCACTGGCATAACATACATGTGTCTACATACGCGTAGCTTTAACATCTGTAACTTTTCATTTAAACATTGCAGTTATTCAATAAAACTAAATAAACTACATTTATCCTGCGCGCGCGTTTTTTCCGTCCCTGTCACTCTCAGTAAATTTGACGTAAGAGTGAGCGCAATAGCTGCAAAATGCGGGGATGCCCTTAAGTTTATTTATAAAAAAATACCAAGTATAAAACATTAGAACTCATTTTCCCTCATTCATCAGTGCAATGCGACAACATTACGCGTGCCTCACTGTTGACCCGTTAATAGAGTATATTTCATTCTCTTTACCTCGCCTCAAATGAGGGCTACCTCATGAAGTAAAAAAAGGCTCTCACTCAATACTCATTAAAAAGAGTGAGATATACAACATACAATACAACTTGCTGTTTACGATGCAAATTAACGCCATTTCGGTTCGAACTACTTCTAACTACGAAGGAATCACCCGACCGAACCGAAGCTCTAATTCCATACATAAACGCCTACATGCAATACTTACTTAATCTATTGTATCGTACGTACGTACGTTCATCATGACAACGATAATATAATGTTATCATGATCCATGCCATGACATGACACATCATGACACGACACAATGACACGAAGAATTTTTTGGTTTATATACTCTAATAAAGAAGAAATCATACCGCGATGTAGCAATTACCGACAGTGCCATCTATTGGTGAATATGCAAATCACAGCGCGCTTTTGTATGAGGTTTGCGCCGTTAAAAACTACAAAGTGAGGATGGAGGGAAGTTTTTATTTCCAGCCCCTGAGTGTAGCTTTGTGATTTCTGTGAAAGCGCTCATATGAACGGTTTAGTATTTTCGAACATAAACTAATTTTTAGAATGAGTTGAAGTTGAGTTGAGTAAAGTAAAACGCAATGAAGTACTATAACAACTACAACTACTGGCGCCATCTAGTATTTAATATGTACATTAGTAATTATTTGGTTTTGGTCACGGGCGCGATGGCTTATTTCATGTGTAATTTCGCTGTTTCTCTACTGATTTCTATGATATTTTTTTTATTGAATAGGTAATAATGTTACCTTTTTTAAATTAGGGATGAGTGAGAGTATTATAAACGTAAGAGTAAACAAATATAATCAGAATACTCCGAACTACTAAGCTATCAGGAGTTACACGTGATATTGTGAGTCAACCATAAAAGATAGACATATGCTGTTGAACATTTTTTTTTAGAAAATTTTATGAAGATTTTTTCCTCCATACATACATTTTATGTAACTTTAACCATTAAGGCTGCACACGCGACGGAAGTTTAAAAAATGGAGTAACTTGTCCCGTTTTTCCAAGATTTCCCAAAATTCCCCTTTACTACTCTGCTGGAAAGTATACAAAAACCTGTGCAGGAGTATGAAGAATAATTGTACCAAGTTTCGTTAAAATCCGTCGAGTAGTTTTTGTTTCCATAAGGAACATACAAACCGACAGACAGACAGACAGACAGACAGACAGACAGACAGACAGACAAAAATTTTACTGATTGCATTTTTGGCATCAGTATCGATCCCTAATCATCACCTGATAGTTATTTTCAAAATATATTTCATGTACAGAATTGACCTCTCTACAGATTTATTATAAGTATAGATTACATGCTAAACTTATGCGCTGCCTATCATTTTAAACTACATACATATTTCCACACCGTTAGTTCCCATTGGGGTAGGCGGAGACTATCGATCACCACTTTGTACGATCCTGGCAAACCTCTCTGGCTTCGTTCACAACCATCAATCGTCTCATACATGCTCTTTTATTCTTCTTACTTCAGACACCTGCCTTTTTGAGAACATTTCCTATTTGATCCAAATGTGTCCTCCGAGGCCGTTCTCTACTAACCTTCCATATTGGCTATATATTTCTCTTTCACCAATTTACTGTCATTCATCCTCTCTATATGCCCAAACCATCTCTACATTCCTTTTTCTATTTTTCTTACAATATCATCTTTTACACCACACCTTTTACGAATCACATCATTCCTCACACGATCACATAACCTTACATCACGAACTCTTCTGAGTGATCTCATTTTTACTGCATTTACTCTGCTTTCATGCTTCTTCTGCCACACCTAACATTCACTGCCATACATAAGCGTAGGCTCGAGGACAGCATCATGCGCAGCCATTCGGGCCTTTTCGGAAACCGATTGCCTGGACATTAGACTATGCACTGCTCCATTTCCCTTTTTCACTCTTCTTTCGATAACTTCATCACACTTTTGGAGGGAAAGTTGGCATGTGTGGCATTTTTAACTGCCAAAGCTGCTCACATGCGAGCTCAAGATGCTCTTGCACAAGTGGAGGCACCTAAGACTCAAGCAATCAATATTCAAGAGCTCATAAATACTATTAAAGAATATTTAAAGCAATAAAAACACTTGTTAAGTAAAATATCTGTTTTATTTGTCAAAAATAACAAAATATTAAGCATTCATCTTTTTCTGATATCATGAAATTCACATACAATCAATAGTTGCAAGCAGGACATACCTAATGTTTATTTTTTTCTTAAAAGAAACCATCAAATATAAACCAATATAGAATCACATTGTTTACCAACTAGTCCCTCAATTAAATAAGAAATCCTAAATATTTTATTAGCAATCCTCAATGGATTGGAGCAATAGATGTGGAGAAACACACAGTCAATTTGCATTTTTAAATAGAATTTGCCAAGTGCAAATCATTGTTTGCCCATGGAGTATAATAGTTAACCGTGATAGCCCAGTGGGTAGAACACTTGGTTATCGTGCAAGCGACTAGTGTTCGAATCCTGGGTCGGGCCTACACCAATTTGTCTTTTCTAAAGACATATGTGTGGTTAATTTATCATGGTTGTTAACGGTGAGGGAAAACATCGTGAGGAAACCCACATGGCTGAGTTGTACTTAGTCATGTGACAGTGTATTCGTACAAAACGGCGATAGGCCTGCCCCCTATCACGTGAGTACACTGTCCATGCAAAACGTGGGTACTCTGAACACCAGGTGACAAAGTCACGTGATGTTCAGAAGTATTAGTACCTCTGCCAACCCCTTCGGGGATATTCGGCGTGAACGTTTATGTTTATGTTATGTTATGTTATAATAGTTAGTACAAATAAGCAAAGCAGAGGAGGAGTAGTAGTAAGTATAAGGAAATAAAGCAATATGAATATATTATTTTTGAGTCTGAATCAAAATGCAAACTTATATAATTGAACCAACTATTGATTTTCGGATATTTTAATCGCGTGTTATTGCATTATTTTTAAAGCCCGACGTTTCGAAAACTTTTCAGTTATGATGGTTGGCAATTACCACCTGCTTGGAACCCGATCATTAGCACAACTCAGCGAGGGAAGAACACTAGCACGACTCCAGATAACATTAGCTCTTTTTGTACATAGCAAATATTAAACGCAAATGTAACTTAAAATTTTGTGAAGGTAGTTAGTATTAATAATTTTATAGTACTGTATAATGACAAACACACAAGTTTTCGAAACGTGTCGGGCTTTAAAAATAATGTAATAACACGCGATTAAAATATCCGAAAATCAATAGTTATTTCAATTATAATGTGCAATCGTGAAAATCTTAGAAAATACTATGCAAACTTATATTTATTTTTCAGAGTGTTTGTATGAACCAATGAATACACTTGTAGTTTTACATAATGTACTTACTTTTCTTGCAAAAAAATATCTGACAAATATTATCAATAATAAATTTTGTCAGTTTTTATGTTTCAAAATTAATTTATAACTTTCAATCTAATATTTTGAAAAATTATGGTTTTTAGAAATAACAGTGTAAATAAAAGATGTTATTAAAGGAAAGAAAAATTTCGACACTGGCGGGGTTCGAACCCGCGACCTTCGGGTATACGCCCCCGTCGCTCTGCCAACTGAGCTACAGTGTCAGTTGGCATCCAGCGCGAAATTTCTCTATCCTTTGTTTCTTTTTTACACGTTCAAGTAGTACTGTAGCTCAGTTGGCAGAGCGACGGGGGCGTATACCCGAAGGTCGCGGGTTCGAACCCCGCCAGTGTCGAAATTTTTCTTTCCTTTAATAACATCTTTTATTTATGAGTAATAATCCCCACATGAGGAATTCATGTCAAAAAATATTAAATAACAGTGTAGTTTATAAAATATTTAATCAAAGAATAATATAATTTTATGCCTTCTTTTACTTTGCCCTAAGGCTTTAAAGTGGTTCAAAGTTTACATCTACTTAGAAACAGGACAACCAAAATCTTTTTTTTATTTTAACTTAAAAACTAAAGTGATTATTACTAAATTAAATAAATAAAATAAAAAAATAAAATAAAAATATCTTTATTAACATAATTATTTTAACAATGTACATGAACAATGGTTCCCGCATAGTGATGGGCGATTGCCGGCAACATTGCCATGTTGCCTGGAAGTTGCCGGCAACGTTGCCAAAAAGTGGAAATGTGTGGCAACTTATCTGAAATTCTTAATTAAAAGTTTTTTTACTATACTATTTGTTATAAAAATATAATGCTTTATCGATACTAGTGCTAAAATTTTGAAAATATCTATGATTAAATCTGAATTGCCAAATTTCGGCAATGTTACCGGCAATATTGCCAGCAACATTGCCGGCAACATTGCCGTCATATTGCTGCGGCAACGTTGCCGGCAATATTTTAAGTAGAATCCAGTGACAGCTTACATTATACTCCCAAAAAAAAAAGTTTCTTTGTAGATTTATAAAAAAATATGTAAAAAATAATTGAAATATATATTGTGTAAAAGATTAGCTGAATGGTCTGAAAATTTCATACAATTGAATTGGATCGATCGGTTGATTGAACAGATCTAAAGTTCTTGTTCGAGCTATTGCTTCTACTACTAAATTTGAAGATAACTTATTAAATAGTTCATCTGTAAGCAAACAAATAAAATCCCATTTGATCATAAAGTTTATTTCTTTAGTTTTTTATACACGACTGAAAAATTTCCTTCATGCTTTGCCAAAGCACTATATGACGTTAAAAATATTTTATGTACCTTATTTTTTTTATTGTAGCGGCTGGCGCATTCAAAATTTTTTAATCAATGATTTACAATCATTCAATATATTATTTTTGTATTTTTTTCATGTTTTTTTTTAATTTTAATCAAATTATTTACATTCATTTATTTTTGCCCATAATGATTTATTTTTGCATTCTTTTTCATTAGTTTTTTTCAGTATTCAAAATAACTATACGCAATTGAGTTTACCGTGTAACTAATAATTATATCATTTTTCAATCAAGTGATAACGGGTCTTCATTGAGATCCTGAAACGAATCACCCTCTAACGTTTCTTCAAGTACATCAATAAAATCGAAGTCTTCGTCTGATTCCTGACTAGGCACAGTTACTAAATTTTTTTCTTTTGTCGTTTGTGTTTTTGGGTTAAGAAGTTTCCAATTGTGTGCGATAAAACACAATTTTCCAGCTCGTTCTGTAGTGAGTTTATTTCTTTTACAGGAGTGGATATTAGCAAAGGTCGAAAAACTTCTTTTTACAGAAGCAGATGTTGATAGGATGGATAGAATTCTTACAGCATTTTTTCCCAAATCAGTATGTGGGATGAAAAGTGTCCACCAAGACACAGGTAAAACTTTGTTAACCGATGGAGACGACCTAATGAAATCTTTGCTATAACTATTTGTTCTACTCTTGTACGCTGCTAGTTCATTGAAGACATCTATACCTCTGTCGCCATTACATTGTGAATGATCCAAAATGAATTGACACCCATCTAGATTTTCCCCAGTAGCTAAGAACACTCCCTGATAATTTGGATCTAAAATGGCTGCAGCATAATGTACTGCCTTTAAAGAGTGGGTTTGTCGTTGTGAATACTTTGCACGTAGATCCTCAACTTCTTCTTTGCAGATCTCCTCGGTAATTGAACTATTAAGCACGCTTTTGATTACTTTAAGAGCTTGATGTACTAAGTGGATCGTTCCATAGTCCCCTTCTAATTGAACTATCTATTTGACGATTGGTTGCAAGAGTTCAATGTGTTTATTAATTTCTATACATGTATTTTCTTGTAAAATCTTTGTTTTGTATTTTAGGAACTCAGTGTTTTCAGACGTTACTGCCAAAGACTGTAATATCACTTTAGATTTTACGAAATTTTGAAGACAGTGTAAATATTCGTTCGTGATAAAAGTATTCGTCATTTTATCCTTCGCTAACTTAGTGAAATTTGCATTAAGGATGTGTGAATTTGACACACACTTAACTATTGCCACCACGAAAACAAACATATTCTTGATATGGCTTATCTTGAGAACATCACCAATCACTAAATGCACCGTGTGTGCAATGCATCCGAATGACATGATATGAGAATAATTGTCACTTATTATTCTAGCACATTTGATCATATTTGCCGCATTATGAGTAACAAACCCCGCACCCACCCCCCGCGTACTGCAGCTCATAATGTTCTACTAGAGCAAGCATCAATAAAGTTAAGTTAGTATTTTAGTAAACAAAAAAAGCATCGGTGTATACAAAAACCATTAACAGTGTGGTGTACAGTGTATTATGTGGTGTTCATAGTACCAGACCACTATAGATACCCCAAATGATAGTAATTGATGATTCGATGTACCACCAAACAACATCATACAAATAAAAAATATTGATTTAATGTTCTGGCAATGTTGCCAAGATTGCCGGCAATATTGGGAATTGCCGGCAACATTGCCTTGCCGGGAATTGCCGGCAACGGCAATATTGCCACCGCGCCCATCACTATTCCCGCACTAGGTTAAATCCTGTATTGCGGGTAACCTTACACGATAGTTTTTAAATTTAAACATATTATTATTATTATTTTAAATTAAGACTAAGTTTAACACTAAGAACCACACAGAAAAGCTATGTGAATATTACTACTAATTTATAAATAAAAAATAATAGAAAAGAAACTTATAGAAAAGAAACTTAATAGAAAAGAAACTTATACTAATAGAATGAATATGTCTGTGTGTGCCGTGTGTGTATGGAGTGTGTGTGCGTGTGTGGAGTGTGTGTGTGTGTGTGTGTGTGTGTGTGTGTGTGTGTGTTTGTGTGCAAGTTTATTTTTGAACGATTAGTACGTCTTCAGTTTCATCGTATGTCAAACTTTTCAAACATTCTGTTATCACTTTTTTAAATTCATATCTACTCATATTTTTTATTTGCAACATTTTATTAAATTTATTATAAATATATCCCCCAAGAAATAACATAAATCTGCCAGAAAAAAATGTTCGCAGTTTAGGAATTTGAAAAATGTTACCAAAACCTCTTAAATTGTTTGATTGGTAGTCAATATTTCGGCTCTTTTTGTGCATTGTCATTAATATTCTTAGTAAGTATATTTTTCTCACTGAAAGTACATCCGCATCTCTATATAAATTTACTGTAGGATACATATATGGCAAATTTAATCCCACCTTTAAAATTATTATTAAATAATTGTTTCCGGGTGTTGGTGGGGCTGCCTCGCTTCTGTAGCGCATCACAGATGTTCACAGACGCGCACGTAGACTGTTTTTATGCGACAATGCGTAAGCGGTGCGCCTCCTTGGTGCGCCGGGTGCGGGACAGCCCCAACACAATACTAGGTATGATCGGGGCGAGGTTAGATTGTCCCTATATGCGACACTGTTGTGCCCTCCATGCTCCCTGTGTTAAAAAGGATAGGGCTTTCTAAATATATTATGTGTAAAGTGTATATTAAGTTATGTTTTTCCTAAGCCTGTAATGTAAGCCTTTACTAACACTAATGTGAGTCTTTGTTACTTAAATAAACATTTTTATTATTATTATTAATATTTAAATGTAAATTATAAATGTTCAATGATTTTAAACTGAATGACAAAAAAAAATTAACAAATAAGAGATCAACTTAAGTAAAAATACTAAACATGCAAACAAAAAAATGATTAACAATGAATAGTTTTAAAAAGTCTTTACACTATGCTACCCACAGATATTTGGGACTGCTGCTTCGTATAAAGACGAGGGTCCGAAGTGAGAAGAATAAAAGAGCATCTCATACATGCTATAATATTATATGCATAGCGTCTTTTGATACAGGTACTATTACTTAATAGAAGGCCCAGCAGGAACTTGTACTGTAACATCTGGTTTTTGAAATAAACATATTTTATTTATTATTTATTTATTATTATTGTGTGCTATTCATAAAATTATTTTGTGTTTTAGAATAATTTGGAGGTTAGTCTTAGTTTAAAATTGTCTTCAATATCCCTTTGTATATGAATAACTATGATGAGTTTTCTCTGCTTCGCGCTAGATCCAAACACTTAATCCAAGATTGTTAATCAAACTACATTGAAAGTATCGAAGCCTCTTTAGATATCAATAATAAGTTATTTTTCTCTTTTGTTAAGACAAAAAAGTGTAGTAATTATGTACCTGAAACTATGTTTCTAGGAAATACGACTGTAAGTGGACCAGCAAATGTCTGCAATTTGTTTGCTGATTTTTTTGCCTCCGTTTACGAAAAAGACAACACGAACACCCGGTATGACTTTACACATTTAATATCAAATACAACATTATCCAGTTTTGCAATTGATAGGAATGACATTACGCAAAAACTAAAGCATATTAACGAGAATAAGGGTGCCGGTCCTGACGGTATCCCACCCACGTTCATAAAATCCTGCGCCGATGCTTTGTCATATCCGCTCTGTCTTATTTACAATCAAAGCCTGCAGACAGGAACTTTCCCTTCTTTATGGAAAAAAGCTTTCATCGTCCCTATACACAAATCCGGAAACATGTCAGATTGGCATCTTGTCGTGTTTGTCAAAGATCTTTGAGTCATTTATATTCGACGCGTTAAGCTACCATATGAAATCCCTTATAGTTCCCGAACAACACGGTTTTATGAAAGGAAAATCCGCAGTTACAAATTTGATGGAGAATGTTAATTACATACATGAATCTTTTGGCAAACGAGAACAGGTTGATGCAATTTATACCGATTTTATGAAGGCATTTGAGAAGCTATTACACGTGCTAATAAATGGAAAACTGGAGGCTTATGGAGTGCATGGAAACTTGTTAAGGTGGCTGAAATCTTATCTTGAAAATAGATCCCAACTAGTTGCCCTTAAAGGTCACGTCTCCAAACCTATCACTGCCACGTCTGGAATTCCTCAGGGATCGTTATTGGGTCCATTGTTATTTAATATATTTATCAATGACTTGGTCAGCCACCTCGACAACCCTTGTCTCCTCTTTGCAGATGATCTAAAAATATTTAGAGCAATTAAATCTCTCGACGACTGTAGGAGTTTGCAAAGAGACATAAATAAATTAGATTCCTGGTGTAAAAAGAATTGCATGAAGTTGAACATAGGCAAATGCTTCACTATGACATTTTCATTGAAACGCAATAACATTAATTATGATTACAAAATTGGGGAAACGCAGTTAGTTAGAAAATCTATCGCCAATGATCTTGGAGTGCTGCTCGATACTAAATTGTCTTTTGCTGAACAGTGTTCTAAAGTAGTAAATCAATGCTTTAAACTAATGGGATTTTTATTAAGAGTTACTTAAGATTTTAAGTACTCACAAAGCTTGATGAAACTATACAAATCGTTCATATTGGGAACCATCGAATATGCATGCGTTATATGGTCACCCTTTTACATAACATAACATAACATAACATAAACGTTCACGCCGAATATCCCCGAAGGGGTTGGCAGAGGTACTAATACTTCTGAACATCAGGTGACTTTGTCACCTGGTGTTCAGAGTACCCACGTTTTGCATGGACAGTGTACTCACGTGATAGCGGGCAGGCCTATCGCCGTTTTGTACGAATACACTGTCACATGACTAAGTACAAACTCAGCCATGTGGGTTTCCTCACGATGTTTTCCCTCACCGTTAACAACCATGATAAATTAACCACACATATGACTTTAGAAAAGACAAATTGGTGTAGGCCCGACCCAGGATTGGAACTCACGCCCTTCTGTTTTTCGGGCGGGTGTTCTATCCACTGGACTATCATGTCGTCAACCCTTTTACAATGTTCAAATAACCTTGAATCTGTGCAGAGAAGATTCTTACGTGTTTTGGCAATGCGCTCGGGATTAAGGAGAAAATTAAGTTCGCATAATGAAAGACTCAAATATTTTAAAATGGATCCCTTAATTTCTCGGCGTCAAATCCAGGATTTATCCACCCTGCATAAAATAGTTAATGGTTCTATAACCACATCCTTGTTACCCCAAGTGCAGCTAAATGTTCCACAGAGAGCATTGCGTAATACACGCCCACTAGCCATCCAGACTGCCATTGCGGGTAACAACACTATCCACAGAGTCTCTCAGATTTACAACTCTATTTGCTCAATTGGAGAAGAAAATGCACCTGACGTTTATCATGACACATTACCACATTTTAGAAATAAATGTAGACAATTAGTAAATACACAAATTCATTAATTAATATAATATAATGCAATTATATTATTTCAAAATCATCATTGTCAAATCATATCTTTTACTTTATTGTTAATTTAGTTTTATTGAAGTATAATATTATTATTTTTATTTAATTTTAATTTATTCGATTTTATCATTATTAATTATTTGTGTTATTCTTTAGGATATTTTTTTTATTTTTTTATTATTTTATATTGTTTCAAGTAATTTCAATAATAATAATTTAATAAGAAGGAAAACGATATAACAACAATAATGTTGTGTGAACAATAATGTTGTGTGCACTATTTTTGGCATTGTAACAGATCCGAATCAATGTTTTTTCATGAAAGAAAATTTTTGTTATAATGCTGTCTGTGTACCTATTAAATAAATAAATATATATGTATAAGCGACATGATAGTCCAGTGGGTAAGAACACCCGCCCGAAAAACAGAAGGGCGTGAGTTCCAATCCTGGGACGGGCCTACACCAATTTGTCTTTTCTAAAGTCATATGTGTGGTTAATTTATCATGGTTGCTAACGGTGAGGGAAAACATCGTGAGGAAACCCACATGGCTGAGTTGTACTTAGTCATGTGACAGTGTATTCGTACAAAAACGGCGATAGGCCTGCCCCCTATCACGTGAGTACACTGTCTAAGCAAAACGTGGGTACCTTCTCTGGAAACTAGATGGCGCTTGCCATGTGAGTTCAGGAGTATTGGTACCTCTGCCAACCCCTTCGGGGATAAAACGGCGTGAACGTTTATGTTATGTTATGTTATATATGTATAAAAATGAAATATAGTGTTTCCTATTAAAAAATCTCTCCTCATGGTCAGTGGGCTGAATAAGCGCAGCATGTGAGCCATCAACACATACCATACACCCAGGGAAATTATATTTACTGTAAAATCTGGAACATCATGAAATTCAATATGAGTGAGTCTATAACCTATCCACTTACTTAAATTCATTCATTTTTTAACTGGTTGGTAACTTAACTACACAATACCTACCCAATCATTATTGATTGCCTTTCATTGTGTGATTGTGAAAAAAAATGCATATAAAGAATATTAAGTTGGTTTAAGGCCTTTGTTACATTCCTCACAACATTTGACACACTTGATTGGCTCAGACCATGAAAACAACTCATCCCTGCAGGTTTTTGGTATAAACCTTAGGCGAAGAATGATAGTGCTGTTAGGATCTGAAAAATATATATATATATATATATATATATATATATATATATTTATTTATTTATACTCATCAAAGCATATTCACTTCACTGGCATATTTAATAAAGTTATATGTCACAATTACCTCATATTCCACAGAAATTCGAGTAGATCATAGTGCTGACTAGGACTGGGGATAACTCCCTGCACAACGCAGCAAAGATTTGTTTCGTCACCCTATATTGACATGAAAATCGAGCGTCCGAAAGATGATCAACATTTGCTTCGTTATGAAGTTTCCTTCTTCGTTGGGCTGTCTCCAGCGCATCCAATGTAAGAACAGCACGAGCCATGGTCTTTTGCATCGTATTTGCATTATTCAATCATCAGTAATTGTCAAATATATATACAAAAATATTTACACTGATTAGCACCATATTTTATAAACGACGTGATAGCTCAATGGGTAGAACACCGGTTGACGTGCAAGCGACTAGTGTTCAAATGCCGGGTCGGGCCTACACCAATTTGTCTTTTCTAAAGACATATGTGTGGCTAATTTATCACGGTTGTTAACGGTGAGGGAAAACATCGTGAGGAAACCCACATGGCTGAGTTGTACTTAGTCATGTGACAGTGTATTCGTACAAAACGGCGATAGGCCTGCCCTCTATCACGTGACTACACTGTCCATGCAAAACGTGGGTACTCTGAACACCAGGTGACAATGTCACGTGATGTTCAAAAGTATTAGTACCTCTGCCAACCCCTTCGGGGATATTCGGCGTGAACGTTTATGTTATATATGTTTATGTTTATAAATTCATACCAGGAACATTGTTTAAGACCAAAAAAACCTGTCATAACATAATAACTTGCTTCTACGATGCGACACCAAAATACCTCTCGCTATTTTGACAGCTAATATTGGCTCATTAGCTGCTCCACTATCGTGCCGCTGTGTTAGTAATACCAACGTTGTTGACTTGTTGTTTTTGTATCGGAAGCGATGCACTTTTATTTTCCCAGTCGTTCTGTAGGGGGCGCACAAGATCGACTGCGTGGTCATTGTTTGGTGATGTGTTGCGTAATAAGAAATGTCGTTTTGGCAGCGATATTGACTAAATTTTCGCCTCAATTAATGTGCGAATGAGATACGTAATCAGCCTGCAGGTTATTCACAGTAAACCAATGCAATAACAGTGAGATAGCTTTATTTACTTCATATGCCTTATAGTTTCAGACTTTCCAATACAGACCGATTTGAATGAGCCACCCTGTATAATAAAACACATAACTCATCTGTACATCTAGAAAAGTTTATTTTTTCCACAACAATATTCATTTTATTAAAGTGTACATTGTATTTCTTCTTTATGACTTATCGTCCACATACATTCTACTGTTTCCACCAGTGTCACTTACGATGGGGTCTAAAAGCAGAAGTTAAGTATAAAGTTATTTGTAATAATTCAATATTACGTATACAATACTAAAATATATTTTATATGTTACATTATATCTCTCAAAAACTTTAATATGCCCTTTTAAGTTCTGCACTCTGCTGTGCATTTATTGTCATGTTTCAATTTGAAAATTTGCCGTGTAGTGTCGGCTTAGAATAACACTATCCCATTTCTGCCCGTGGGTGATTGTAAGAGGCGAATAAGGGTATAGGGGGCTTTTTAAGTGATTTTTGGGCGATGTGGTTGGAGACCCGTCACCAAAAACATTTATTATAACCATCTTTTCCCAATCAACTTCCAAAAGTGGCTGAGGAATTTTCCATTCCAAAGCTCTGGCTACCCCGTTATGGGATTTATAGCCGTGAGTATATGTATGTATGTCAATTTGAAAAAGCTTGAGAGGAAATTCTACGAAAATATTTGTTGCTTAAGAAGATAAGAGATGTAAGGAACTATAAAAATCTCTTGTTAAGATTAACTTATTTTACTGGACTTTTAACATGTAAAAGAATTTTGGCAAGGCTGCCACTACTCCCTGGTACGTGATTTCGGGTTTCAGAAAAATATGGTTAATTCTTCCAAATTAAAAAGTTAAGTTGATTGAAATAATAAAAATTGGGAATACTTATCATCTGCTTTTAGATTCCCCATTCGTAAGTAAATAAATACAGAATAAGCCAGATTTTCAAGTAATACATTAAAATCTATCGCTTTATTTCCGAAAATACTTGATATACCTATATTATATTACAAAAAAGAAAGAACCTTCAATGCTGCATAAGGCTTCGTTTGGAGGTACTCTCTAATCAACTTTTGCGTATATTCGTAAATTCGCCATGTTGGACATAAATATTTTTATTTGTTTTATTACATAAAAATCTGGCTGCCGTTACATTCATCTAGTTCCTTATAAATATGTGATGATAATGTACTAATATCACTAAACATTTATTTCAAAGGCATTTATTATTTGGATAATGATATATCTGATAAAAATACATATTATGTGATAGCCAAGCGTTGTCGTCAGAATGGCATATTTATATAATTTAAAAAACAGCATATATTTAATTTACTTATGTTTATTGTAGTCTTTATTTTAAAATGAGACATTGTCACCCTAACTTTTGGTAATGATCTTTATTTATACATTATTTGGCATTGTTTTGTGTATATTACCAAATAAACATTAGTTCTTCTACTTCCTTTACTATCAAACAACCAAAGGCTGATTTGTATTATTATTATTTGTATAAACTGAATTTTAAGAAAGAGTGAGAGGGATATAAAGGATTTGAAGTACGCTGGAACTGTTTAGTGCAAGTGAGATAGACATAGTGACATGTTATGGCCCAACGACTTTTTTATAATGCGCTTACTATATAGTAACTATAAAGGAGGATGGGCAAAAATTTATGGGAACTGGTATACCTTGCAATAACAATGAGTCACATATTACTAGAAAGATAATTTTATGTATTAGCATTTGCACCAGGTTGCATGTTTCTAAGAGTTGTCCGAACAAAGTTCTACTACTTTGAAATTGATAGTACTTTAACTCTTAAATACTGAAAATCGTGGTATTTTACGTACTACATGTTACTTTAAATAATGTTATCTGCAAGAAAGTTAGTTTGTGTATGTATGTTGGTGGTAAATAAGTAAGATTGGTGATGTGATTCGAAATAGCTGTGAAAAATAGCATTGAAAATCATATGATGAAATATAGGAATATCACCAAATCATTATGATTAAAAAGTAGCAATCATTTCAATGCCTATACGCAACCCTCTTCCCGCTATCCTTTTCTGACTTCTATCTCCTTCTTGCTCTTGCTCCCGCATTCAAAAGTTGCATAGTTAAGGCCAAACCACCATTTTTTCAACTAATAATTACATTTATTGAAATGTTTTTAACCTAAACATACTCATGTTCGGATCGCTGTATCTCCGAACGAACAACGATTTGGGGACACTCCCCATAATAAATATTGATGCACTATATTATCCTAATTTAAAAATGTACCACTCATTGCTATTGGACAGTATACCAATATGCCCATCCTCCTTTATGAATTTCAGAGAAAAATTCATATCATCGAATTTAGTGTTAATTTAAACGGTTTTGAGCCAGAATCAAATTAAAGGTACAGTTTTTTTTTTAAATGTGAGTTTGGTGACGATATTATTGTATATATATGCCATACCTGCGACAATCAATCGTTACTTTATACAGGAAGTAATTGCTATATCGATGTAAAATATAATAACTTACATAAATAAAAAGTTTTCAATATCTTTTATTAGTAAATAATTTGATGTCATGAAAGTAAGAAGGCAAAATTTTGCGTTTAATCTTTAATGAGACCCTGCACATACCTAAAAACTAAAAAATATAGCCTTTCTTTACAAATGACAAAAGATTACTAAAAAACATCAGATCTCTTCCAAAATTTATAATAAAAGTTAACAAAGTAACTTACGACAATCAAACACAAAGAATATAGCAATAAACTGTCACATTTTCTAAAAATCTATCGTTTTAAACAAAATAATAGATTAATAAGCTATAAAACAATGTATTTCGTTTATATGCAATAATGCTTCAATGTATGTTTGTCCCACGAATTTCTCAATTAAATTATATTCTAAATAATACGAAAAAAAATAATAAGTTCGAAATATATGTGCTGTATTTTATTCATAATACGATTATTTTTTATAAGATAGAAGAAGGTGATGGATAAATACTTGGAACCCGTCAGAAAATATTTTTAGTTATATGGTAGTATTATGAAAATATAACTTTTTCCTTCTGTGATGAATGGAATTGGTTTTATTCTTTAATCAATTTAGGTAAAATAAACTTTATTTTCCATTCATATGATTTTGTCAATCCATTTTCCATCCATCCATTGTTTCTAATTATTCTGTGTTATAGTAAATTTAGAAACTATATTAATGAAAATGGTTTTTAATAGTATATATTTATTTAGTATGATGCTGTGTAGTGTCGGCTTAGAATAGCACTACCCCATTTCTTACGGTGGGTGTACGTAAGAGACGACTAACGGTATTGGGGCTTTTAAGGGATTTTTGGGCGCTGCGGTTGGAGACCCATCACCAACAAGCTTTATCTCAACATCTTTTCCCTTAACTTAATTTTCCTAACGTGGCTGAGGAATTTTTAATTTCTTAGCTCTGGCTACCCCATTTAGGGATTTATAGCCGTGAGTATATGTAGTATGTATGTATATTTATTTAGGACAATTCTCCTATTATAATAAAATATTATCGGAAATATTTAGAAGAATATTTTTTTCATATAAGATTTTATTCAAGGTGGGTTCAAAGATTTAAGATACATCGATTCGTGATTTTCAGATAAATATAGAGATATTTGATTTCAGTTTTATACAAATTAAGTTTATTTAGATTAGTTATTTATAGTCATCTATAAATAAAGTGCTTAATACTACAAAATGTACGTCTCAGAAGCAGGATGTACTATATACAGGTAAAATTTGCTTATTAAAAACTGCATTGTAATTACGGATAGCAAGTTATGTCTTTCTAACCGTATCAAACACCCATCACTTAACCTATCAAAGCCCAATTTTGATTAACAATACAATTAAGACATAATTTAAATCTTTTTGTTCATGAAAACCTCATGTGGGGATTATTACTAATAAATAAAGAATAAATAAAGGAAAGAAAAATTTCGACACAGGCGGGATTCGATTATTTATTCTTTATTTATTAGTAATAATCCCCACATGAGGTTTTCATGAACAAAAAGATTTAAATTATGTGATAGTTAGGCGTTTTCAACATTTGCATTCTATCTGAAAAGATAGACAAGTGGCCTTCCGAATTAGTAAAAAAATCGGAGGTACGTAACGTAAACACTACTAAAACGTGTAAAAGAAATAAAGGATAGAAGAATTTCGCGCTGGCAGCCATTGACACGGTAGCTCAATTGGCAAGAGCGACGGGGGCGTATACCCGAGGTCGCGGGTTCGAATCCCGCCTGTGTCGAAATTTTTCTTTCCTTTATTTATTGTTTATTTATTAACAATTTAGACATATTTAGACATATTTAGACATATTTAGTAGCTTGAAACATAATATATTGAAAACTATGCATGGTGATGTATACTTATTTTTTTATTAAGGCTTTGAAAGGTTTAACACACAACTCTTAACCCTAAACTCACTTCAATTCAAGAAGGTAAATGCACCAAATATTTATATTTATATATTGTATCTTATTACTTTATTCCCAATATAATGTAGTCCATCCCACTTCTGAATTAATCGACGTAAAGACAGACAGACAAATATTAACACGTTCATTGTTTGGTCCGTCAACAGTATTTTTCATTATTTACATGTACTTTTAAATGACCATTTGATTTACCCTATATACACGATACTAGAAAACAAGCAAATCTTAGAAAAATAATAAAAAAATATCTTACGGTCTACGTTATGCTGTTGTATACTGAAACGTCTTTAGGGACGATCCATTAATTACATCACACCTCAAGGGGGGGGGAGGGGGTCCACAAAATGTGACATATCGTGACAGGGGGGAGGGAGGAGTTCCATATTTGTGACCTCACAACCCTCACTACAATGTTTCAATCTACTTTATTTTTTAAAAAAATATTTCAGTTGTTAACTAACTTTGTGTAATTATTATATTACTAGTGGATCGTCCCAGCTTCGCACGGGTAGCGTTGTTTTTTTAAATATCTGAGGTTTCTTTCTTCAGTCACTGCTCAAGCATTGTGAAATTCAGCGCAATGTTTTCAATTTATTAAATTTATAGCACTCCCTAAACAGTGTAGTTTGGTGATTTTGAATGCGCTTTAATGAACGGTTCAGTTTTTCCGTTTAATAGCAAATTTTGGAATAAAACGCTATGAAGTATTTATAACAATCTAAAAAATAAATCATTACGTGTTGTAGGATGTAACTACTGGCGCCATCTAGTATTTTATAAGTAAATTATTATAAGTATAGATTAGTAACGATTCGGTTTTGGTCACGGGCTCGATGGCTTATTTTATGTATAATTTCGGTGTTTCTCTACCGATTTCTATGATTCTTTTTTTATTGAATAGGTAATAATGTTGAGTGAGAGGTTTACAAACGTAAGAGTAAACAAATACAATCAGAATGTTCCAAACTGCTAAGCTATCAGGAATTACACGTGTTATTGTGAGTCAACCGTAAAAGATAGACATGAACTGTTGAGAATTTTGTTTTAGATAATTTTATGAAGAATATTTCCGTGATACATGATTTCTATGTAAGTTTAACCATTAAGGCTGCACACGCGACGGAAGCTTAAAAAATGGAGTAACTTCTCCCGTTTTCACAAAATTTCCCAAAATTCCCCTTTACTACTCTGCTGGAAAGTATACAAAAACCTGCCCAGGAGTATGGAGAATAATTGTACCAAGTTTCGTTAAAATCCGTCGAGTAGTTTTTGTTTCCATAAGGAACACACAAACCGACAGACAGACAGACAACAATTTTACTGATTGCATTTTTGGCATCAGTATCGATCCCTAATCACCACCTGATAGTTATTTTGAAAATATATTTCATGTACATTATTGACCTCTCTACAGATTTATTCTAAGTATAGATTTATACTAAACTAATCTTCAACTGTCAATCGGTGTCTGAAAAGGCCCGAATGGCTGTACATGATGCTGTTCTTGTTCCTACGCTTATGTATGGAAGCGAATGTTGGGTGTGGCAGAAGAAGCATGAGAGCAGAGTGAATGCAGTAGAGATGAGGTCCATCAGAAAAAAAAGTAATGTTAGATTATGTGACCGAGTGAGAAATAGTGTTATTCGTGAAAAGTTTGGTGTGAAAGATGATATTGTAAGAAAGATAGAAAAAGGAATGTTGAGATGGTTTGGGCACATAGAGAGGATGGATGATAGAAAATTGGTAAAAGGGATCTACAGAGCTAGTGTGGATGGTACAGTTAGTAGAGGACGACCACGGAGAACACACTTGGACCAAATTGAGAGTGTGCTCAAAAAGGCTGGCGTCCGAAGTATGAAGAATAAAAGAGCATGCATGAAAAGATTGATGGATGTAAACGAAGCTAGAGAGGTTTGTCAGGATCGTACGAAGTGGCGATCAATAGTCTCTGCCTACCCCAATGGGAACTGATGGCGTGAGTATATGTATGTATGTAATCTTCAACATAATCGGATTTGTTTGGATGTATTCGTTGCCTATAAATTTGATACTATTTTTCTGGCAGAGTTTAATGAATAGTTGTTTTCGAAATAGCGAATGTATTTCAAAGGCAATAAGTCTCAATTTACAACGCCGTAAGCGTTTAAGCATTAAAAGGTAGTTTCAGAGTGATGTTGTAATTTCAGTTTCTCCTGAACTAAAAACCTAAATGTGACGTCACACTAAGGGGGGAGGGTGTAGTTAATTGTGACGAAGTGTGACAAGGGGGGAGGGAGGGGTCAAAAATCATGAAATTGGTGTGACGTAATTAATGGATGGCCCCTTATGCTATATATAATATATAACGTTATGGTATTCTTAGTTTTATTACCATTATACGTTAATACAAGCTGTTCCAAAATCAGATGTTAGAAATCCATATAATTAAATTATTATTTTTTTATTTCATATACCAACACCCATATACAAAAATTTATAGATTAACTTAGAATACCCAGGAAGATTTAAAAACCAAAGCCACTTTATAAAGAGCACTAATCATGGTACAAAGTTAAAAAAAAAATATGTTCGTTGATGAAAATTTAAATAATGTTTCTTGATTTTTTGTTTTAATTTTATACTTTGACGTTTCAGTATAAACTAGACACTAACACGAATGTTACTATTTTACGCGCTATAATACATCTATTAATATACCATCTTATGTATTTTAAGGATTTTACCGAGACGCTGTTTCGCTGTCTTCATACCCTTTTTCAGTCTTGAATCTGCAATAGTAAGTAAGTATTAGAAAAGAAAAAACCAATCGACCAAAAGTAATAACGATAAAAGGATAACGGCATTGTTTCAAATCTGAACTAGGCTACGCTATATTCATGAAACTCTCATGTCACAAACTAAATATTAATAATAATAATAATCATTTATTTCGGAAAAAAAATTAAAATAAAATTCACAACATTATTAAAAATCTTACACATCTACAGTTGACATAAAATAAAATGAGGCAATGTTAATTAAAATTAAAATCATATTAAAACGTTCTTTCAGGAATTCAACTTCGTTGGTAGATACAGGTAAAACAATCTAAAGTAAAAATGAATTTATCCAATACAGTAGACGGAATAACGCTACCGTTAATTGTTCATTTTATTCACTCAATCACTCATTCAAACGAACATTTTCGTTCAACTATATATTCCATATAATAAAAATATTGTGAAGCCCTATAACTCAGGAGCCCTGCAGGTTTAATAAAAAAAAAATTGACAAAATATTCTCTCTTTCTTTTTCAGATTGCTGTGTAGTGCCGGGTTAGAATAGCACTACCCCATTTCTTCCGGTGGGTGTACATAAGAGGCGACTAACGGTATTTAAGCTTTTTGGGTGATGCGGTTGGAGACCCATCATCAACAAGCTTTATTTTACCATCTTTTCCCTACTCAAATTTCCAAAAGTGGCTGAGGAATTTCTAATTACTTATCTGGCTATTAGGGATTTATAGCCGTGAGTATATGTATGTTTTTCTCTTCTCACGTTATGTGATTGGTTTTTTGTGATGGACAATTTATTTTTATTATGTCAAACTAGCGTTTGGTTTTGTCGCATAGACAATATTTTATAAAGTAAAAACATGTTAATAAACTGAAATTGTACAAACCATGTTTTGAAAAAATGTGAATGTAAAGAGTTTCTTTGTTGCTTCTTCTCTTTACGAACACCTTCCAAAGCAACGGACTAATAATAAATTTAAAAATTTGACGTTCATAAAATGTTAGTTTTTAACTTAATTTTGAAGAATAAACGTTTTTGACTTTTTTGACTTTTTTTTCGATAAAGTCATATACATAGAATTATTTAAGTATGTATGTTATTTATGTAATGTTTTATAAAATATTTTAAAACTTACTGTTTTTATTTGGCGATGTCTGAGCTGCTGGGGACGGCCGTTTCGTTTTTGCTATTAGCACTGGCCTTTTGGTGGGCTGAAATTAAATAATGATAATTATATTAATAAAATAACATAAACTTATACTTGCTGAGCAGTGTCAGCTAAGATAATCTCTAACTTCTTTCTTTCCGAAGGTGTCGTAAAAAGATAACTTAGGAAATTATAGATTTTTGAGTGATTCATGGGCAATGCGCACGGTGATTCCGTAGTAGGACGAAATTCGAAAAAAGTCACTGGCTCATAATAGTCTGGCCACCTTACTAAGTAATTAACTAATAGACAAGCTTCAAAAAACTATAAATACCAATGCAATTAGTCAACATTTTCATTCTCTTTTCTGCAACGGAAGTTAGCGGATCTCGGGCTTAATTACACGACCTTTTTATACATCGCGCGTGAGTAACTTTGTTTTGGGTGTCAATATTTTAAATCGAGTGTTTTTACGTGAAAGTGCTATGGAGATCCAAGAGCATGGTATGTACTTTTATTATCTACCCTTTTTATATTAAAATGTTGATTATTCTATTTTATGTAATTTTTCTTGTGCAGCTAGTTTTTTGCTACTTACTTTCCGTATAGAGTGATTTCACTTTGAGTTATAACTATGAGCCAGAGCTCGCCAGAAGTTGAGATATATGCCATTAGAGTCGTAAGAATGTGTACATTAAGAGCATATAGGTTTTGGCTGCAGCTATTTGCAGCATTCTTGGTTATAAGGGGTCAAAGTATGTTGTGTCTACAGTACATAAAAAAAAAGGTTTTTTTAATTCCAGTTTTTTGTTGTTTTAGGTACATTTATCAAATGTTCTGTTTCGAGGATGACGATTTTTAATATTAGGCACGCTAAGGAGGGTAGTGCCACCGAAAAGTTGCAACACATCGTTACTACTTTGATCGAGTCGACTTGTCTTTCCGACAACAGCGAAAATTTTGATTTAGGAAAATTAAGTCATAGGATTAAGAATGTTTGTAAACAAATTGTTCATTACTGGACAAAATGTCATCGCTGTAAATCTAAATTCGTAGAAAAATATTCAGATTGGCTTGGTGTAGTTGAAAATATTGATGTACAGGGAAGCCCTGAGTTACGTTTGTCTCGGCAGAATGATAACGTCGATATACCGTCAACTTCCTCTTCTCGAGGACGTCCAAGAAAGGACTTTGATGATGCCAGTAAGCGTACAAAAAGGAGGACATTAGCCAAGTTGTCTAATAAAGATCCTTCTGCTGTGAATACGTTACTCAATACTTCCGAAAGCTCGTTAACTTCTCCGCAAGTCGACTGTAATGAAGTATTGTCTCTTATTGTCGAAGCTAAGTTAACTCGACACCAATATTTGTTAGTGAAGAGATTTGTAGATAGTAAGGTTTCTACCAACATTTTACCATCCTACCAAAATGTTGTTAAATCTAAAAAACACTGTTATCCTTCAGATATCGCTATTAATGAGTCATCCGCCGAAGTTGAGCATCAAAGCTTATTAGATCATACTGCCAATCGGATTCTTGAGTCCCAAGAAAATATTTTAGATATGGTACCTAACCAATCCCTAGATAAGATATCTTTGATAGGGAAATGGGGTTTCGATGGCAGTAGCGGACATTCAGAATATAAACAGTGTTTTTCTGATTCTGGTATTGAAGATAGCAACTTGTTTGTTACTTCATACGTTCCACTTCAACTTGTTTTGACGCCAGATAATGAGGAAAAATCTGTAATTTTGTGGAAAAATCCGCGGCCTTCATCAACTCGATACTGCAGGCCTATTCGTCTTCAATTCTTGAAGGAAACGACTGCTGTATCAGTTCAGGAGGAATCATATTTCAAAGAGAAAATAAGTAACTTACAGCCTACTGTTTTCAACAATAAAGATCGCGAATATCGCATCACACATAGCTTGCAACTTACTATGGTGGATGGTAAGGTGTGTAATGCACTCAGCAGTGTTTCTTCCTCCAAGAGTTATTTATGCAATGCCTTGCCTAGCGAGATGAACAAAATAGATAAATGTTTAAATAAGAAAGTCAATGAGAGTAAATGTGAATTTGGTTTATCACCTCTTCATGCGTTAATTCGTTTCTTTGAATATTTTGTTCATGTCTCTTACAAGCTAGATATAAAAAAATGGCAAGCTAGGTCTGATAATGATATAATGCTTGTAGCTGCCAAGAAAAAATATGTACAAACCCAATTTAGGGAAAAGTTAGGTCTTATTGTAGATAAACCTAAAAGTGGCGGAAGTGGGAATTCAAACGATGGTAATACGGCTAGACGGTTCTTCTCGAATACAGAAATTTCTTCTGAAATTACTGGTATCAAGAAGGATCTCCTATATCGTTGTTGGATTATACTTCAGTGTTTAAATTCGGGATATAACATCGATGTGAAAAAATTTAAAGATTTCACTTTAGAAACAGCTCGGCAACTGGTTTCCGAGTATCCATGGTACTACATGCCTGCTTCCGTCCACAAAATACTCATCCATAGTGCTGACGTTATAGGTCATGCTTTGTTGTCAATTGGGGAGCTGTCTGAAGAAGCAGCTGAAGCGACGAACAAATACATTAAATCATTTAGACGAGATCATACACGGAAAATGAGCCGCGTTTTGACCAATACCGATTTAATTAATAGGCTGCTTCTTCACTCTGATCCCTTACTTACAGGCTTAAGAAAGTTACCCGAAAAAAAGAAAAGTACGTTGTCAAAATCTGTTTCAGATATGTTATGTGTTTGAACGTTTGGCTTAAATGTGAATAGCTATGTAAATTATATTTTTTTACCATATTTTGTTTGCCTTATTAATAACTTCCATTTTTATATCTTGAATATAATGTTAATACAAACAACCATTATTTTCCCAAATTGACCAGTAAATATCGCACTATAAAATATTTTAGGATTTATTGCCTAAAAGACAAATACTGCGAGACATTTTTTCACATAAATAAGCAAATAGGATTTTTTCTTAACCATAATTTCTATTAAATTTGTATTATTTATATCAATGTAATCATATTGAACCATTCAAAGTAAAAAAACAGCAGTAAAATTGGAGTTAACTATTTTTGACCGCCCTTGTATGGGACCGGTATCACCGTGATGCGGTTAGAGACTCATCACTCATCACGAACAACATATATTTCAATAACTTTTAAAACTGGTTAAAGAATTTATATCACACACGTGAATTCGGTATGCAAAGTTTTACAAAAGTGGTGCTGATTGCGAAACCATTTCGAGATATTATGTTTTTAAACAACATTTTCTTGAAATTAAATCAAACAAAGTTAAGATGACCGTTATTTTGTCAAAAAACTGCAACAGTTTTTGACTTTCAGTGTTATTTCAAAGACATTTGTTTTTGCAGTTCATTAATAAAATATCGAAAATCATAGGTTTCTTTAGTATATTATCGAAATAATTTCATTTGAGATCACAAAGTCCTGAAATGTAATGCAATTAGCAACATTTTTATTAAACATTTCGCTTTATTTGAGGAGCGTCTGTTCAAAAGGAGCTATTTACATGCTAACCATATTTTTGATAATTTAAAAAAAACGTTTTTTTCTGTAATTTAGTATGAGGCAAGTGCATTTTTTTAAATTGAGATAATTCATGAGAAGTCTACATACTTTATGACTAAAATTTTTATTTTGTATCTTTAACAAAGACCACAATATTAAATTATAAATATTTTAAATAACACCTTTTGATCAGTTATTCTGAAAATAGCACCTCTTGTTCTGAAATGATAACAAATAGCACCTTTTGATCTGAACCTAGAATATTTCACATTCATTCCTAGAATATTCAGCGCCTCCACATTCATTATTTATTCGGAATTTCTAAGTTTTTTTTATGAATTTGCTGATATTTATACAAATAAAGCAGGATCAATGACACAAACAAATACACAGTATCGAAAGGCGCATTAGAATGTAACTCTGACAATAATTTGACAGTGACATTTTCGTTGAAAAATATTATGATGTTTTGTTTAGAAACTCAGTTCAAATATCTTTTTTTTTCTGGCCTGAATTCGAGTCCTTCTTATCTAATTTTTCAGAAACAGAAGAACTGGCAATTTGTTTGTTTTGTAGCAAGTAAATAGTTCTTTTTGTATAAAACCATAAATAATT
The DNA here is from genome assembly GCA_963576735.1 of Bedellia somnulentella. Taxonomy (NCBI): domain Eukaryota; kingdom Metazoa; phylum Arthropoda; class Insecta; order Lepidoptera; family Bedelliidae; genus Bedellia; species Bedellia somnulentella. Next base: position 10,142,608 of record OY755197.1, read on the forward strand.
ATCAGAATTACTATGATATTTAGCCCTTTTTGATCAGAATTGTGATTGGTGTTTACCAACCAGTTACAACCTGTTACAATTAGCACCTTTTGACCAGAACCGTAACAAAAGGTGGAAGTTTGAAGAGGAAATAGACACTTTTGACCAAAAATAAATACAGAGCATGATGAGATCTTGGATGGCAGGTGAAATTCATAATAAAAACGTATGAACAATCCAATACGTAAATAGCTCCTTTTGAACAGACGCTCCTCATTTGCATGTCGCTACGTGATATTTTCTATCAATGACGTCATTAAGTACAAAAGTTAAACAATCTTTAAAAAATCATAACTTTACAATTACTCATTTTAAATGAAAAATATTCAAATTAGTCTTTTCTTTTCATGTTCGCTATCAAATAAAAATATTTAATAAATACAATAAAAAAACTTTGCATACCGAATTGTGTATTTGTGTAACTTCTTACTACTTATAGTCCGGTCGACAAGTCGCAAGAAGTGGAGTTGGGTAGAAAAAGGTCGGAATTTAATGAAACTTGGAGATGTTGTTTAGGGATGGTTAATTAACATTTTGTCGAGTTTTGGACCTCGAGGACCCTGTGCAAAAAAAGGAAGGGGGGAGAACTGCAAAAATCTCGACCTTTCGTCAGTTTTTCGTCAATTACCTTTTTTCCTTACATCCTACGACAAAAGCGTTCAGAAACATTTTGTAGTACGTGAAATTATCTACAATTTGAGTACTCACATATGTCTCTATGTCAATTCCTTACTAAGATATGGCGCTTCGCAGAAAATATTTTTTTCCGAAATTCAGCGTGAGCTAGCATCGAAGTGAAGCAAGCACATGAAGACGCCGACGTGTTGATCGTCAACACCGCCATATCCAAAGCTAGCGAATTCAACAGCGTCATTATTATTGTTGAAGATGTGGACATACTTATTCTGTTGACGGCATTGGGTATGTCCATAAAGAACATCTATCATCAGAAAAGTGGAAGAGGTGGTGGTCCTAATGTCCTCTACTCACCAAGTCCCTGTTCCTTTCCTCCCAAAGATATACTTTTCCTCCACGCAGTGAGTGGGTGTGATACCACGTCAGCACCGTATGGATTGGGGAAGAACAAAATTTGCAGCACCTATATGAAGAATACCGCCCTCTCTGCAGTTAGTGGCTCCGTTTCTTACATCAAACGCTACTCCTCAGCAAATCAAGGACGCTGGAGAAAAGTTCCTGGTAGTAGTTTATGGAGGCAATATTGACAATGACAACCTTGACGACTTGCGGTACCGATTATTTACACGATCAGTGACGAAGGCTAAATTGGAACTAGCCCGCCTACCACCGACAAGGGACGCTGCCAATTACCACTGCCTCCGCACTTACCAGCAAGTACAAGCGTGGTTAGGTAACTTCGCCCATCAGTTTGGGGCTGGAGCCTAACCACGCGAGGGGTACTACCAATCCCCACAACGAAAAATGCTGCGCTAGATAACATCCTCCAAATTGTTTCCTGCAAGTGCAGCAAAGGCTATAGCACCGGAGCTTGCAGCTGCAAGAAAGCAGGTCTTAGATGCTCAGCTATGTGCAAGTACTGCACAGGCCACTCCTGCGAAAACGCCCCTGCAACTGATTTGAACGAGGAGGACTCGTCAGACATAATCGACGAATACGACGACGGCGAGGACGTCCTTAACAGCCTGATTGTGCACGAGGACGACGAGCAATTAGAAGCAGAACCAACGGCTAAAAAATCTCGACAGGAACTGTAATGAGTACAAATGCGTACCTACTATGTATGAGAGACCTTTCAACAATATCTCTGTTGCCTCTAGTGTATACTTTGTCAAAACCTTAATTTTGTTAATATCATTAATTTTGTTTACGAAAGGACTACGTCTTTTTTTACCTACTCTGGAACACTTATGTAGTGGAGGGAAGGAGAGGGAGAGGGAATATCGGTCTAAAAAGTAACTAATTTCAATACCAATATTACCGACATGATATATGGTTGGTATGAAATTACAGTAGAAAATAAGCTTTTGAGAATTGGGGTTAGGTGGGGAAGGGAGGGGGGTTTGGGGGGGTTCAAAATTGCAGCCCATAATAACAACAATTATTATTATTAAAATAAGAAATAAGGTTGGTTTCTGCTTTTTTAAGGTATTTTTACTGAATTTCGGAAAAAAATATTTTCTGCGAAGCGCCATATCTCAGTAAGGAATTGACATACAGACATATGTGAGTACTCAAATTGAAGATAATTTCACGTACTACAAAATATTGCAAAACGCTTTTGTCGTAGGATGTAAGGAAAAAAGGTATTTGACGAAAAACTGACGAAAGGTTGAGATTTTTGCAGTTCTCCCCCCCCTCCTCTTTTTGCACAGGGTCCTCGAGGTCCAAAACTTGACAAAATGTTAATTAACCATCCCTAAACAACATCTCCAAGTTTCATTAAATTCCGACCTTTTTCTATCTGAAACCACCTGTCGACCGGACTATTAGGGTTTTTGGGCTTCTGAAGTGTTTTTTTGTCATGTGGTGTTTATACGGTGTAGTGTAGTGTGTGTATACGTACGTTGTGGTGTATATAAGGTGTGATGTATGATTTTGTTAAAAATATGTTACTTTTAGGCTATATCTGAAAATCTGTGGTTTTGCTATACAACATTTACAAACGCTGAGTTATGGCCTAGTTTGTGTTACCATAGCACACAGTTCACTTTTATTCGTTTCGTTTTTATTGTTTTATTAGCACAGTTTTATCCTGTTTTTATTTCACTTGTATATATATTGTTATAATAATATGAATAAAGTTTGTATCTTGTAGTGGTGTATACAGTGTGGTGTGGTGTGTCCATACATACATTATGTCGTCTCGTCTCTCTCGCGTGAGACAATGCGGTTCTCATGGCCTCTCTTCCCGTATAGTAATATAGTTATTATTTACGGTGTATGTATGTATTGTGTTGTGTGAATTTAGTGTATGTATGTATGGTGTGGTGTGTGAAAACTTACATTATGTCGTCTCGTCTCTCTCGCGTGAGATAATGCGGCTCTCACGGCCTCTCGTCCCGTATCTCGAGCGTTTCCGGCTCGAGGAAGTAATCTGCCTACGCGGCCGCGAGGAGACCATGCTGCGTCCCTAAACAATTTTATACGTTTATTATAGACTTAAATAAATAATATTGCCGTGTAGTGTCGGCTTAGAATAACACTACCCCATTTCTACCCGTGGGTGATCGTAAGAGGCGACTAACGGTATTGGGGCTTTTAAGGGATTTTTGGGCGATGAGGTTGGAGACCCATCACCAACAACCTTTATTTTACCATTTTTTCCCCACTAAACTTTCCAAAAGTGGCTGAGGAATTTCTAATTCCTTAGCTCTGGCTACCCCATCTAGGGATTTATAACCGTGAGTATATGTATGTATGTATGTATCTTTTGCACACGATGAGTTTTTATTGCACAAAAGTATGTCTTATGTGTGCATCATAATCGTCTCGTGCAGCGTAATAATTGCGCGACCAAGAGACATAACGTGCTAAGTTCTTCTTGCAAATAGCGTAAGAGTTAACTTAGTGTATTGGCTCCAAAAGGGCTATGCGGTTGTAGATCTATTATGAAAAACCTTTATTTGCATATAAAAAACTAGCAAAAACACAATAAACATTGTAGACACCCGTCTTCTCATCGAGTAGTCATAAAATGAAGTTTAAATCATACTAAGACCTAGTAAGAAATGGGTTTTTTTTTCTGCGGGTTTCGTAAGAGGTGGTTTAAAGTGGTTTTGGTGCCATAACCATAACATTCCATAGGCTTTTTGAAAAAATTGAGCAAGTAAACAAAAAATGTGCTGTGTATTATGCTGTGTAGTGTCGGCTTAGAATAGCACTACCCCATTTCTTCCGATGGGTGTACGTAAGAGGCGACTAACGGTATTGGGGCTTTTAAGGGATTTCTGGGCGATAAGGCTGGAGACCCATCACCTTTATTTATTTATTTATTTTACCATCTTTTTCTTACTTAACTTTCCAAAAGTGGCTGAGGATTTTCTAATTCCTTAGCTCTGGCTACCCCATCTAGGGATTTACAGCCGTGAGTATATACGGAGGACTAACGGTATTGGGGCTTTTAAGGGATTTCTGGGCGATAAGGCTGGAGACCCATCACCAACAACCTTTATTTTACCATCTTTTTCTTACTTAACTTTCCAAAAGTGGTTGAGGATTTTCTAATTCCTTAGCTCTGGCTACCCCATCTAGGGATTTACAGCCGTGAGTATATGTATGTATGTATGTAAACAAAAAATACCCATCTTGTCATTTAGAGGTATGAAAATAAGGTTTTGATTCATATTTTAGACCTAAAGATCTACAACTCCCTCAAAATCACCACAACGGCTTATCCTAAAGCTGCTGTTTCCATCGGCTTCCCAGACCTTCACTAACTTAGATTTTCCTCACCGTAAACATGCATGATAAATATATATGAAAGTAGTGTAAGTAACACTATTTATAAGTTACGAACAACTAAACGGATTTGGCTGAAAATTGGTAGAGAGGTAGTTAAAAATCAGGAGAAGGATATAATTTAAATCTTTTTGTTCATGAAAACCTCATGTGGGGATTATTACTAATAAAATAAAGAATAAATAAAGGAAAGAAAAATTTCGACACAGGCAATTATGGATTTAAATTATGTGTAAGTTAGGCGTTTTCAACATTTGCATTCTATCTGAAAAGATAGACAAGTGGCCTTCCGAATTAGTGAAAAATTCGGAGGTAGGAAACGCAAACACTACTAAAACGTGTAAAAGAAATAAAGGATAGAAGAATTTCGCGCTGGCAGCCATTGACACGGTAGCTCAATTGGCAAGAGCGACGGGGGCGTATACCCGAGGTCGCGGGTTCGAATCCCGCCTGTGTCGAAATTTTTCTTTCCTTTATTTATTCTTTATTTTATTATGAGAAGGATACTTTATACGCCGCAAAAGAAAATTCACCAATAGTGACCCAGAGACACAGAGACCACTAATTACAAAATATTAATAGCATTATCACTATTTATAATAAATATAATATCTCACCTCTCACTCCTACTTCTCGCGTCACTCCTACTCCGGCTTCCTCGTGATTTCCTTGATGAGGTCCATTCTTCGTCTTCGTCGGAACTCATTTCCAGAGAGGGGTAAACTGGGAATAAATAAGATTGTGTGATTTGCAAACAGAAACGCTATCATTTCTTTACGATAAAATAAATAAATAAATAAAAATAAATTTATTTGCACAAAATAACAATTGATACATCACCGGAGTCTTCCCAGGATAAATGGGTTATGTGATCGAGCGAGGTATTTCTCTACACATCATAGAGACGACGTGATAGCTCAGTAGGTAGAACACCGGTTGACGTGCAAGTGACTAGTGTTCAAATCCCCACGGTTGTTAACGGTGAGGGAAAACATCGTGAGGAAACCCACATGGCTGAGTTGTACTTAGTCATGTGATAGTGTGTTCGTACAAAACGGCGATGGGCCTGCCCCCTATCACGTGAGTACACTGTCCATGCAAAACGTGGGTACTCTGAACACCAGGTGACAAAGTCACGTGATGTTCAGAATTAGTACCTCTGCCAACCCCCTCGGGGATATTCGGCGTGAACGTTTATGTTATGTTATCATATCATATTAATCACACTATTATGTGATTCGTGAAAGGCGCGGTTGTAAAAGTTGATATTGTAAAAACGATGGAAAGGGAAAGCTATGATGGTTTAATGTAGAGCCTTAGTGGATGGTAATGTCATTAGGGGATGCCCACACAGAAAACATTTAGATTGAATAGTGAATGTGCTCAAAAAGGGAAGTCTGAAGAATAAAATAGCATGTTTGAAATTTTGACTCTTTGTTCATTCTTGTCAAACCATTGGATGCATTTTGTCATTCATGCTCTTTTATCCTTCAGATAACGGAGACTTGCCTTTAAATTTGTATTAAATGTGTCCTTCGTGGTCGTCCTCTATGGCATTATTTGATGTTATTCTTTAGAGGTTTTTTTTTAATCTTATTTTTTTTTATTATTTGACATTATATATATTTGATTTATTTTCGAGTAGTTTTGCTCAATAATATTTAATCAGAAAGTAAATTATTAACGATTACAACCAATAATGTTCTGTGCACTATTTTTGGCATAATAACAAAGTCTAATCAGTATTTTCATTAAATGAAATGTTTATTATAATGCTGTTTGTGTATCTATTGAATTAATTAATTACGTCCATATATAACTATTTTTCAATAATACAAAATATATTAAAACATTTGTGCCGTGTAGTGTCGGCTTAGAATAACACTACCCCATTTCTACCGGTGGGTGATCGTAAGAGGCGACTAAGGGTATGGGGCTTTTTAAGTGATTTTTGGGCGATGTGGTTGGAGACCTGTCACCAAAAACATTTATTATTACCATCTTTTCCCCAATCAACTTCCAAAAGTGGCTGAGGAATTTTTCATTCCAAAGCTCTGGCTACCCCGTTAAGGGATTTATAGCCGTGAGTATATGTATGTGTATATGTATATTAAAACATATTTATAGTAATTGAATAGAATCATAAAATACTATTACAACTTACCGTACTCATCATCTCGATGCACTTCTTTAATCACATCTTCTTCCGTTTCCTCTTCACTGAGCGGCGGCGGCGGTTTTCTTTGGCGTTTATTTGATGGGGTGCCACTAAAATTAAAATATTAATTTTGAGTAAATATGTATTTTAAAAGGTATATTGACGAGGTATAATGAATGGAAATTGTGTATTTTTGGCTTCGAAAAGCACTAAGGCCTTATTATCCCGCGGTTGTTTTAAGTGGCGAATAATTACATTTCAGTTTTAAGAATGTAGAGCGATGTGACTAGAGATCCATCTCCAACGATCTTTCATTTTAATTATTATTATCAGTCCTTTTTAAAAAAGACCTTTCGTTATAATTTTTCCCCACTCTTGTATTAATCCTATTCAAGACTGAGGATCAATAATTTAATCATACAAATAGCTCTTAGCGGTATTAGATCGCGTCAATGTCATTTTATTATTGACTTCCGGGCCTAGAAGTCAGTCAACGACCACTCAGGCCACGGACTCCGTCATATGTTTATACTCAAAACTCATCAATAAATCTTGCCATCATCGACGTTTAGATCTATAAGCTAATTCACCATGTAGCTCACAGACTGACTAAATAGTCGCAGACAAACTTACATACATACAGGTCAAACACAGAAACTCCTTTCTTTTTTTAGTCGGTTAAAGCACTAAATAATAATAATAAAAAGCTTTATTTTGGATATACAAGATCCATATATAAAAAACCCTCCCATAAAACCCTCCACGTACCTGCATGCAGCACCAACTTCCGGGAAAACTTCTTTTCCATACGCACAAGTAATACAATTAACAGTCTTTGCAACTCAAACGAGGTCGATATATTTGGCAGTAGTTTTGAAATAGTTAAATCAACTTTTATACGCAATTTTGTATCTTCTTTAGCGCAGCGGTAGTAGCAGTTAACTATAGAGTATGCTTATCATGTTTTCTATATAGTTATACCTTTATATTGTTTTATTATTATTATTTTTTTTATATTAGGTACATCCTATTATATGTTATGTATGATTAATTATATGTATAAAAAATAAACAATTGTTAGCATAATTATGAGTGTACAACCTTGTGCTTTTCATTATTATTAAGTTTTGTAACAGTGAAAACTGATAATTGGCTTTTAGATATACTTTTAAGTTGCTAATTAATTATAACTAGCTGTAAGTTTTCCTTAATTATAAAATAAAATAAAAATAAAATAAAATATGCAGTTAGTAAGTTAGTAACATCGAAATAATTATTTAATATGTTAGTTTTTGTTAGTACGTACTGCAATACCTGGGCAGCCCAAACAGCACTCTAAACGCGTTATTATACTGCACACGTAGCGCGTTGTATGCCTTCTGCGTATATGTGACCCACAGGGAGCAAGTATAAAAAGATTGGCAAAAGGATCTGAATAGAACGACTTTTACCTCTCTAGAACACCGTGCGAACCGGCGAGCCAACATATTGCATCTGACAGACAGCGCCCTACGTTCCCTGTTTATATCAATATCATAATTGAGGTCCGAATTGATACAATGTCCAAGATATTTAAATTCCGTTACAGTACTAAGAGGATTACCGTAGAGCGCAACTGATGGTATGTGAGAGTATTGTGTAAGCTTATAATAATGAGTGTGCTATGATTGGCTATTATACTGTATAATTTATACTATTTATAATTGATAAACTGTATAGTTTTATTGTGTAATCATATTATTTACCTATTTAATAAGTATTAGTGGTATCGTGTATGAATAATGAGATACTTGTTTGACTTTACTTCAAAACAGCTCACGCTGATTAAAATAATGATTGTAATTAAAACCATAATTTTAGTAAATACTCATTTCTAAAATGTTATTATTTATTTATAAATGAGTTATAATAATGATTATGTAAATTTGAGTAAAGTATTATTAATAAGACTGTTAGTTGATTTGAGGTTAGGTAAGGTATAAATATACGATCTCTGTTTTTGCGTGGGCATTTGTCAGTAGTCCGTTGTATCGGCAAGTGGTTGTGAAAGATGAAATTATACGAAGTGTACCGCCATTTTGGGTTTTTATTTCAAAACCTCCACACTCCCTGAAGTTGACCCTACAACTCAGAAGTGAGGATAGGCGAAAAATATCACGTTTTTCGTACTGCGCCTACGTAAGTACCCTGTTCTTTTTTTTTGTGTTTGCGTAATTAGAATCCTTGGTATGGTGAAATTGCCTTCTTCTTTATAAAATAGCATCCATAAACAGTCGTAAATAATAAAGTCTATTTCAATTGAAGGCAAGAAAGTATTTTAAAAGAATTTTCATTTATTCTCAAAAACATAGGGGCGATACATAAGAGTGTTAATCTGTTACATACTTGAGCCTGATATCTAGTCCTTTTTTTCCCGATAGCTCAGATTGTTTTTTTTTTTTTCAAAGCTACTGTTTGTCAACTTATCGATCTGAAGATTGGTATAGAGCTCTGATTATCTAATAATATTGAAATGTTGGATCGATATACCGTATAGTGAATTTTCTAAAACATTTTTCCTTTATGATTGTGAGTACACGTGCGAAAACAGTACACTTTGAAATTATGACATATGGCATTACAACATCTGTTTAAAGCATTACATGTGATGCTAAGATCTAACAATTCCTACTATCAGGCGTGTGGTGTTGTGTAATTAATTAAATATTTCGTGTAATGGGAATATAAATATATCACATGAGGTAGAATAGCAGTGTTATAGGTAGTTATAGAATTACGTGAGCGAGTAAGACGGGATTAGAGAAGAAATGTATCCATTACTTTTTAAATATTTATACGCTTTTGAATAAAGTTATTTTGTCATCATACTTTTACTCGTGTTTATTTAACTCAAGTGTGGTCCAGGCTTAGGACTAGCAATGTGCATGGATTCATTTGATGTTTACAAAGATTCGAAATGTATGTCAAGATAACACGATTTTAAATATCAAACAATTATCAAAATCAATCAATAAATTATATTGAACTTGATTTTAAAAATAAATTGAATGTCCCGGTGCTAATCCAAAATTATGAAAACTTAATGCATTAGTTGTAAACCTAGAAAACTACAATTTGATTTTAATGTAGTAAGAGTTTTAGTTACACTGAATTAAATAAAATACTGTTACGACATCTGTTCGCAAGTAGGAGATAGGATTTGCCACTACTAGATTATACTAGATGGCGTTACTAGTATTTTAATAAGTAAAAAAGGAATTACTAGATGTTTCTCGAATATCGACTTTTCGAGAATGTGGTACTAGAACTTTCTGTAATAAAGAGCAACGCGTGCTACGGAATTATTCGAGTGCGAAGAACTAAAGCGAGAACAAGCGAAATACTAGAGCGAAGAAATTAAATACGACAGTGCAGTGATATACGGATTACGGAAATAAGCTTAACGGTGTGGACAGTGTTACTATAACGGAGTAAATTAGTGTTGTTAATTAGTGCGAGTATCGATAGTGTTTGTTGTGTTGTGTAAAGTGCGTTATTGGTCAATAAATATAATTACACCTTATTGCACGAAAGTGTGACTGGTATTTATCAAATTAAGAACCCGGTACGTAACAATTGGTGTCAGAAGTGGGATTTGAAGATGCCAGTTATGCCGAAGGAAGACGGAAGAGAGGGTATGAAGACACGCGCTCAGAAAGCCGCAGAGGGTGAACAGCTGTCGGAAATGAGGTCATCGGTCACGAACCCTCGGAGTGACATTCCAGAGGAGACGTCCGCGGTGACTAACGCGCCGTCTACATCAACGGCGCCGGCGGCCGCAACTAATACTGACTTGGCGATGATAATTGAAATGTTTCAAAGCATGCGTGAAGCACAACAAAGCATACAGGATGTTGTGAAAAACATACATTCGGAGGTACAGGGTGTTGTGAAACAAGAAGTTCGTGAGTTGCGCGAGGAACAGCAAACTAAGTTCTCACAAGTTCTCACTGCGGTCAATGAAGTCAGTGGTCGGGTGGTTACTGTGGAAAAAGACGTAGAGCAGATGAAGGAGCAGGTAACCACTATTGAGAAAGATATCGATGACATGAAGACCGACTTCCGCGGAATGGAGAAAAGGGTTCTGCAGCTTGAATCACGACCGGTCAAGGTTGTCTCCGGTGAGAATGTAGTAGCTGTCCATGGTCCTCGTGTGAAGGTTCCTCCCTACGACGGAACAACATCCTGGTCGGCGTATAGACATCAGTTCCAGACTGTTGCGGCTGCCAATGGTTGAACTGATGAACAGTGTTTGACTGCACTGACGGTGGCGCTCCGAGGTCAAGCACTGTCAGTAATAGAGGCGCTGCCGACTCCGAGTGGTGGTTTCAAGGACCTGCTGGATGCGTTGGAGTCTCGCTATGGAGAGCGACACCTGGAGCACGTGTTCCGCCCTCAGCTGCGTGATAGGGTCCAGCGTTCCGGAGAGGGACTTCAGCAGTGGGCCCTTGAAATCGAGAAGCTCGTCCGCAAGGCCTATCCCAGTGTAGATCCGAAGACGGTGGAAATGAACCTGGTGCAAGCATTCGTCGACGGCATCAGAGATATCGAAGTGAGAACAGCGGTGAGACTTCAACACCACACGTCTCTCAAGGATGCCTTGGCGAACGCTCTAGAAGTTGAAGCTTGCCGCCAGGATACGCGCCAAACTCATCGACTTCGTGAGATTGCGGAAGCAAATGAGGACGCCAAGGTCATTAAAGCACCCGTCGGAAGGAGTACTGGACCGATTTGTTATGGCTGCGGGAAAAGGGGCCATTTGAGATTAAGTTGCCCGCTGAGGAAGGAAGAAAAGAGGCAGGCAGAGGCTCCTGCCGCAAACATCCAGGGAAACGAGCATTAGCCAGGACCGGGGGGCAGGTGCTGGCTAGAGAGGAGAAAGCCCCGACAATGACCATCTCACAAGCCTGTAACGGGAAGAGTTTGGTGATATTGGGCTGTGTCAATGATCAAGACTGTAAACATTGCAGGAAGCAAGAGTCGAAGGAGGAGGTCGTGAAAGTGACTCGAATTTGTCCATTGGATGGATGGGAAACAGAAGCTATGCAGAAGGCCCAAGAAGAAGATGAGAACCTCAGACCCATCATGAAATGGAAGAAGGAAAAACACGATCAACCGGCTTGGAGTGAAGTAGCGTCCACAGGAGTGAGTACGAAAGCTTACTGGGCGCAATGGAACAGCCTGGTTCTGATCAATGGTCTACTGTACCGGAGGTGGGAGAAACCCAACGGTAAGGAAGAGCACCTACAATTGGTCGTGCCCAGAGCCAAGGTTAAAGATGTACTGCGGGAAACACATGACGGTGTTTCGGGCGGGCATCTTGGGGTAAATCGTACGTTGCAGAAGGTTCGTGCGAAGTTTTACTGGCTTCATTGTAGGGACGACGTACAGGACTGGTGCCGGAAATGTACAACGTGTGCCGCGGTGAAAGGTCCGCAGACCCGGAGTAGAGGGGGATTACGGTTGTACAATGTGGGAGCTCCCTGGGAGAGGATTGCCGTTGATGTGGCTGGACCGTTTCCACAATCAGAGTCCGGAAATAAATATTTCATGGTGGTAATGGATTACTTCACTAAGTGGCCTGAAGTGTTTGCCATACCCAATAAAGAAGCAATAACTGTGGCTACAAAACTGGTTGAGGAAGTGATCTGTCGATTTGGCGTGCCCCTGGAGATACACTCTGACCAGGGAAGAAATTTTGAGTCACAAGTATTTCAAGAGGTGTGCAAACTACTTGGAATGCATAAAACCAGGACGACGCCATATCATCCTCAGTCAGATGGAATGGTGGAGAGGTTCAACCAAACACTGGAGAGACAGTTGGCGAAGATGGTTGAAAAACATCAGAAGGACTGGGACAAACACATTCCATTATTTTTACTGTCTTACCGGTCAGCTGTTCACGAAAGCACGAAGGAAACACCTGCTTTCGTCAATTTCGGAAGAGAGCTACGATTGCCTGTAGATTTGTTGACAGGAGGGTCACCAGATGAGCCGCAGAGTGTAACTGAATATGTAAGCGATTTGAGGGAAAGAATGCAAGATGTACATTCCCTAGTGCGTGAAAATGGTTTACATGCTAGTGAAAAGATGAAAACCAGATATGACCGTAAAGCTAACACGCCGCGTTTCGAAGAGGGTATGCTCGTCTGGTTACACAATCCAACTCGCCAGAAAGGGAAGTCCCCTAAGTTACAAAATAGGAGGGAAGGACCGTACAAGGTGGTCACTAGAATAAACGATGTAACGTACAGAATTCAACGCCAACCTAGAGGGGCTTCGAAAATAGTTCACATCGATCGACTTGCGAAGTACCATGGAAGCAATAATACTCGGGACGAGTATTAATGTAAGGAGGGGGTAATGTTACGACATCTGTTCGCAAGTAGGAGATAGGATTTGCCACTACTAGATTATACTAGATGGCGTTACTAGTATTTTAATAAGTAAAAAAGGAATTACTAGATGTTTCTCGAATATCGACTTTTCGAGAATGTGGTACTAGAACTTTCTGTAATATTCGCGTATTTGAGATTTGGCATATATAAAGAGCAACGCGTGCTACGGAATTATTCGAGTGCGAAGAACTAAAGCGAGAACAAGCGAAATACTAGAGCGAAGAAATTAAATACGACAGTGCAGTGATATACGGATTACGGAAATAAGCTTAACGGTGTGGACAGTGTTACTATAACGGAGTAAATTAGTGTTGTTAATTAGTGCGAGTATCGATAGTGTTTGTTGTGTTGTGTAAAGTGCGTTATTGGTCAATAAATATAATTACACCTTATTGCACGAAAGTGTGACTGGTATTTATCAAATTAAGAACCCGGTACGTAACAATACATACCTGAGACGAATGTTGACGGGATTCATCGATGTTAACCGAACTCTTTGAATACAATTTAAAACTTTTTGCTATTATAATTAAAACAACTATTGACTTTAGGATATTTTTATTGCTATCGTTTTAAGTATCACTTTCATTTGCTTACCCATACGTTCGTTACCGATCAATCACGCAGCATCACACTGCAGTGCTCTATGGTAGTGTAATGGAATGAAATGTAGTGCCATGCTAAGTGTGATGTTTGGAATGGTCGAGTAATGTGTAATGTATCAGTACGCGTCCGAGCGATATTACGTGTGATGCATTGCTCGCATTGCTTACACCATGCCTGGTTGTGAGTATCCAGGTTGTTTTTTTTATATTTTGTACAACTCAACTGCAAACTTACTATAGGTTTGCTACAAATTACTACTGAAATTTTAGCAAACCTGTAAGTTTAAAAAAATAAAATAAAAAAATATTGAGGCCTTTTATGTTTATGAATCTAGTTTTGGAACATAATACAAAGGAACACATAGTTGTTTTAATACTCATCATGATGCATAATATCTTTATTATTTATTTTAAATTTGAGATAGTCACCCGCTTATTGTAGTGTCTTCATATTATTCACGTTTGAGGTAAAAACGTCAAAATCAAAATATTCTTTATTAAACCAAGTAGGTATTATACATTTTCTTCGGCCCCCTGTAAAGCTGTACAAAGCGTGTGTAAGATAATACCGTGAATCCTTAAGAGAATTACATGACCAAGGATTAATAAAGTAACTGTTTAAATATTAGTTTGCAATACAAAGTAAGAATTAAACATTTCGAAACTTTTAACAACTACCTTCTAATAAAATAGTCAGCCGTACATTTGTTATCAGTGAAATATTTAAGTTGCATTTGCGAAGGTCGCCTTTAATTTCAATAAAAGAAAATTGGATTTGCGTTATACTAATTGTTAGGCCCATTGAGATCAAAGAAGCTAAAGTATGTGTACTGAGGGTTGGCTTGATTGTTTACTAAGCTGAAATTTGTCAGTTTCAGTTCTCCACCATGGATCGAGAAGAGAGCAGGAGTCGTAGCCTCAGTTACGATAGATTGAGCGCAGAATTGGTATGGAGGTGCCAAAAAAAAAAAAGGGCCAGTCAACACGGAGGTGTTGGAGATGACAGGAAGCGTTATGCTGAACGACCGTGGGTATTACGGGAGCGTGGTACCGAGGTCAATCGACAACCGTGGGTATTACGGGAGCGTGATACCGAGGTAAATCGACCGTGGGTATTACGGGAGCGTGATACCGAGGTCAATCGAGGTGAACAGGTGAACAACGAATAGTCCAATAACAGCGGAGAGGTCTCTTCGTAAGCCGGTTCGGCGTACACGAGAGCGTTCGCCTAGTGTAGAGGCGCGAAGACGAGAAAATAGCAGGGAGCGATGTTCACAGCATTGTGCACGCAAACGCGAGGGTGGATACTATTCCCAAAACAAAATAGACAGTAACCGCAGCTCTTTGGTTGGGTCGCTCAGTTTGAAACGACGTAGGGTAAATGATAATGGATGAGCTATTGTTTATTTTGTCTGAGATGCTGGCTGAAAGAGTTCAGTACGGAGAATCGCTTGATCAATATTATTACGCCAAAAACAATCTACTAAATTAATGTAAAATTAATGGGCGCCAGGATGTCGATTGTCTGCTGCACGGTGTAGGGTAGGTGCCCAGGCAGCTGCTTAAACCCGAACAAGTTTTTAATTTCTTTAATACGGTTAAAGTTGGTCAATATGGTGACCATCTTGAATGATTCTCAAGGCGAAAAATTGATCGCAAATGTACTCTGCTTTTGCGATGGACAAGATGCTTCAAATTCAAATTTATTTACCGAAAAGGGCAAAATACAACTTGTAATTATTTAACTATATAAACTCAATTAATGCTAGGTAGATTTACAAATTCTTAACAATGTAAGGTTTTACGAATATGTTTAATTGTAGCTCAATCTAAAATAATAATAATAGAAAACGATTTAATTTTCGGGTAATTTCAAAAAGTTTGTTATATTTGGTCTCCGGACTGGGCGAACCTGTTGGGCAGATGCCGGAATTTTCGCTTTGTCGCGGAGTCCTTATTGATGTAATGATATTAAAACCAATATTTAATATTTACATCAAATGGGGACTACTACTGATTTAATAAATTGAATATTCTGTTTCAAAAATTGATCATAGTTACAATTTGTGGATGTATTGTTCCTGTTTTGTGTTGTGTACACTTTGTATTTTTTACATTAATATTCAGTATTGCAAATTAATAAGATAATGTATTTAAATATCAATAATAAAACTAAATTCCATTACTTAAATTAAATAATATCAACAATATCAAAGATAAATTATTATAATTATGACCGCCTTGTTCACCTGGTCTGGCTGGAAAAGTCTTCTCATTTGTCAGTTCATTGCAGCGAACAAAAAAATATATATACATACCAAGAAGGGTAATCCGAAGGATAAAAATGAAAAACAATGAAATAGCTCTAAATACTTAACTGACATCAAAGTAAATGGGGTAGCACTAAATTGCTGTGTAGAGGTTGTAAGTCACGCTCTGTCATAAAACCTACTAAAGCCAGAGAGCTCAACTTTGATATGATAGTTCCAAAGGGTATACCTCTACTCAGGGCTATAGGTAGGGCTCTGATAAATCCCGTGAGCATTACAACTACAACGTAGAAGTTCAGAACGTAAAACGAACGATAAAGACGTACATCGGTGGAGACTATGTTTTATTTACCATATAAACCAAATCAGCATCAAACATTCAATACTTTTCTTCTGAAGTTTTCTTAAATCTTAAGTAATTTTTAGCCAAAATCTTTAGTAGCTTTGAGATATCTTAACCATAATAGATATGCTGGTGTAAAGGTGCATGGGTTGGTAGAGAGTGATAAACATCATAGCATAAACGTCAACAAGGGTATACCTCCTGTGTACCTGTGATCCTCTCGCGGACACGATAGCTGCCTACAACGGCTTAGGCATCAAGATGAACTGTCCGTGTGAATTATAATTGTCTTATTTTCGTTAATTCTGGTATTTAAGTCATAATCATTAGCACAGAATCTAAATCCATTGCATATCCTTCGGGAAATATTAAATTTTTAGCCATTCATGTCGAAATTAAGACTGTAATTATTACCATTTTATATGCTTTGCTTTGGATCCGAAATAAAAGATTTCGATGCAAATCCATACTAATATTATAAATGGGAAAGTGAGTTTGTTTGTTTGTTTGTTCCGCTGTCACGCCGTAAATACTGAACCGATTGCTTTGAAATTTTTCAGACGTGTATTTAGAAGTCTAAATTAAATAATAGGGTACTTTTTATCCCGGAAAAAATATGTTTCCACGGGAAATCAAAAATATTGTTTGCTTACTAAATGCATTGGAGATGGCGCTGTGTATCGTTTAAAACAACGTAACATATTGTAAACTAATATAAAAATCAAAATTTAGAAGCTTAATGGTACGGTAATGCATCCCCGAAAATAAGGAACTCCCGAGCCATGATGTACTATTTTTTTATCGTATACAATTTTTTTTACATCTACTTATATTGCAAACGAATATTAACATGTAAATATAGAAACTAAATGAAACGACGACGATTCCTTGAAACTAAGGTATCCGCAAGAGTTCTCATAGGAACATCAAAAAACCTTAACTCATATATGGCTCAAAATATTGCAGCGATTATTTTTATCATCGATGGAATTCACATCAGACACTTTTTTAATGTTCATTTTGGAAAGATGAAGGGGTTTCATCAATTTAAATGACAAATTTGTTTATCAATAGTAAGACTAATGTGAAATAAAGCGTAATAAAAATTTGACACCGCCCCGGTAACGTCTCCGTGGCGTAGCGGTATAACTAACTACTATGAATATTTAATTAGAACTATTATGAATCAATCGTCCCGGGTTCGTATCTCAGGTAATTCAAGCTTTTTGTAAAAAAAATTTTTGTCAGCTTAAAATAACACTATATATAATAATAACAAGCACTATCCCTTCAATTTAGCGATTATTTTGGAAGGAGATCCACCACTAATCATCCCTATATTGCCGAGCAATCGCTGCAAGCTCTCCCACTATCACCAACGGTCAGTGTAGGGGGCAGCACCGGGCCGTCGCCGCAGCGCCAAACTACTATCCGTATCTGTACTTACTAGAGATATTCTCATTTCTGAACATAAAAACTTGGTATATTTGTTTCATGATTCTTATGAACAATTAAAAAGGAATTTTTGGAACTCATCCCCTAACGGGTTGATATAGCAAATGAAAGTTAATATAGAGTTTTTTTACATTTTATAATAAAACTTGGTGCGATTGAATTTATGAAATCCAACTATCAATCATTCATGAATATATGCTAACAACCATAAATTCCATAAAAGGGTGGCCATAGCTTCGGAGATACTAATTCTTCATCCAATTTTGGAAATATATTGATAAAAGATAGGTTAATAAAGGTTGTTAGTGATGGGTCACAAACTGCATCGCCCAACAATCACTTAAAAAGCCTCAATGTCCTTTATGTCATTTACAACGCCCGCGGGATTATAAATATAAAAAACAGAAGTTGAGACAGTGTTTCGGTATTTTGGTATTATGTAAACTGGATGCAAAAAATGAAGTCCACGCGGACGAAGTCGCGGGGCAAAAAGCTAGTATATTATAAAACAAATAATAACTTCTATCATCACAATATATCAATTACGATAAAGTGTACGAATGGGCTAAAATGTTAAATACGTGAATTTTTATAGGGCTAGTATAGAATCCGCCACACTAGGGTCACCCACTCACACTTATTTAAGCACACCGTGTATTATTTTTGGATATCGCTGTCATCTTTGTCTTGTCAATCTATATACATAAGTGAAGCACAATAAATATATAATCTTAACATTGTTTCTGTACTTTAAAAGTGCCGCTCATCATAACTGTCAAGACTATAACTGTAGATTTTACCTCAAATCTTCGCCCTGCTTCCATTTGTTAAAAATATAATTAGAACCACGAGCAGGGGAAGGTAAAAATAAATTAAAATGGTATAAATCAAAATTATGTACATTTTACCATAGCTTAATATTTATTGGAGAAACAAACTGTACACAATATTTCGAGCAAGGATGACCTCTAAAGTTTCTACCAATAGTTATAGTATAGTATACTAATTTTGAAGTTGATATAGAAAATTGCAAATTAAAATAAGTATTTAAAACAAAATAATTGTACATCGGCTATGATATGGATAGTTTATAGAGATGAATTCGTTTGAAGGCATCAGATTGTCATCCCCACCAGACCAAGCGAATATAACAAGATTTTAAAAACATGTACATGTATAATTAATTATGATATTATTATTATTAAGTATACCTAAATAAGATTCTTTGTCATATATGGTACTAATTTTGAAGTAGGTATATTTATATTTAAAAACTGGTAATAAACATCAAATACAAAAAGAAATATATATGTAAGATTGTATGATATATATGTAAGATAATATATAAAGTTATCCATATTGAGGGAATAAAAGGGTAATTTATGTTACAAAAGTTTATTCAGTAATAAATTCAGATGGTGTAATTTAAACACAAAAGTAACAATAATCAATCAGAGAATAAATCAGAAATCGCTCAGCGTAATAGTGTGCTATGCGCGCGATTTATTAATCTAGCAACTTAAGGTATCTGGTACGAAGTTTATTGACTAGGTACAAGTCAGCATAGGTATTAAGACCAAGAGTGGACGGACAGTTTTTCCGGGAGCAGAATGCTCTTGAGTCAAATCAGAAACGGGAAACTCCTTTCTATTGGCCATATGAGTTAGTTATAGCAAATCCCCGTGCAACTATTATTTTCCAAGGAAATTATTATTTTCGGTACACAATCAATAAGAGCTTATTTAGAACTAGCTTACCATTATCATAAAGCTTACTAAATAAAAGTCAAGGTAGGAAAAATTAATAAACCCTGTACATTAAATTATCATGGTCAGGCATATATAAATTTAAAAAAGAAAAATTTTATATTATTTAAAAAAAAAAACCTAACTTAAAATTTAAAAACATCTTCCAGTTCCTCTTATCGGGAAAGGGTACCTAAGATGCTGGAAGCGTTACCGCGTTGTATGGCAAGATAAGATACATATATCGATGGATAAAAGTACTTAAAATACATACTTTAAGATAAATAAATTCATAATCTAAATAATTATATCATGAGAAAGTTTTAGGACTCGAACATTAAAGGTTGATCGGCTGATTTAACAAAGTCCAACTGTTTACAAAAGTATTTAAAATGAATAAATGCTTAATAAAAAAAAAATGTCAGCTTCGGAAAATGGGGTGCGGAATGTGAATCGGATTCTAGTATTGTAGGACGAACAGCTGAAGTTTAACCTTGATTACAAGTCCTTTTTATGGATGGTTTTCATTAAAATTAGTTGATCCCTAGTGTCCTTTGTACATCTTAAGGGTTTTAAAGTTAGAACGTCCAGTGGCTGATGATGATGATGATGAAGTTAGGAAGGTTGTCTAAATATGGAAATCTATAGTGAGGTGTTTAATACACTTATTTCGATTTTGTTGAAGCATTTTTATATAAACTTGATACATGGGGTCCCATACAGTATAATAAATTTCCATAGCAACCACCATAGTAGTTCTGATTGTGACATTAAGGCTCGTACCGCGTCTTAAAAGCACTCCCTAATGACAGTCATACCTAGAAGGCAGTAATGATCTAAGCGATTTAAATAGTGAATAAATAAGAAAATATATATAAGAAAATCACATAAGTACGATATAATATATAAACAAATAATTAATAATTAAGTTATAACCTCACGAGTATGTGAGTTGTGAATCTGCCTATTCTTTTTACTAACGTATTGATCTCTCCATTGAAGAGTTGTCTGGAAGAGATAGTTTTAAGCCACCAATTGTGCTTCTGTTTAGCAGTGTAATCTTTGTAAAATGTTTTAACTGTGATGACTGCCTCCGTGGCCTCGCGGTTTAGCGCTTGGTTTCGGGTGCGGAGGTCTCGAGTTCGATCTCCGGGGGGGTGATCACCTTACAAATTTGATTTGTAAGATTTGACCGAGTTTGGAGGGATATTGCAGGCTTGAATCACCTGAATATCCGAGAATTAAGATGATTCCGTGCTTCCGAGGGCACGTTGGGCCGTCGCTCCCGGCTACTGTTGCGGTGGTGGTCGTTGGTCTGCCAGCCCGCAATTGGCCGGCGTGGTGGACTGTGGCCAGATCGCCCTATGTAGGGTGGGCTGGAGCCCCTTGGTGGGGACATATATGGACTGTGAGGAGGAGGTACGTGATGAGTACCATTATGGGTTCTATTCTATATTTATGTGCTTAATATTACAATTCGTATAATAAAAAAATAAAAAAATACATTGTAAGTGTGTAATGTGTAGAATATGTAAATACAAATATATATGTATATTGAATGTGTAAATAATATGTAAATGTCTGTAAAACTATGTGTATGATATGTGTGTGCATATATATGTATAAAAAGTTAATGCAATCGCAATTATGAAACATTAGTACGGATTAACACATTAGGACCTGTTAATTTTGAATCACTTGTTACCAGGATTTACAAGTTATTTAAAGACTTACCTATGTATAAAAAAATATATAAAATAATAAAGTTTTATTAATTCTTTAAAAAAATATTTCCAAAAGCGAAGGGACTCGCTTATAACAGGAAGGCCGAGCTGTAAGCTTATAATAATGAGTGTGCTATGATTGGCTATTATACTGTATAATTTATACTATTTATAATTGATAAACTGTATAGTTTTATTGTGTAATCATATTATTTACCTATTTAATAAGTATTAGTGGTATCGTGTATGAATAATGAGATACTTGTTTGACTTTACTTCAAAACAGCTCACGCTGATTAAAATAATGATTGTAATTAAAACCATAATTTTAGTAAATACTCATTTCTAAAATGTTATTATTTATTTATAAATGAGTTATAATAATGATTATGTAAATTTGAGTAAAGTATTATTAATAAGACTGTTAGTTGATTTGAGGTTAGGTAAGGTATAAATATACGATCTCTGTTTTTGCGTGGGCATTTGTCAGTAGTCCGTTGTATCGGCAAGTGGTTGTGAAAGATGAAATTATACGAAGTGTACCGCCATTTTGGGTTTTTATTTCAAAACCTCCACACTCCCTGAAGTTGACCCTACAATTGTTTGCCTTTTGACTTAAAAGCCAACAACACACTCTTTTGGACATAGTACCTTAGGCCATGTTCGGATGCATAACGCTCACACACTACTAATAGGCGTCTTAATGCACTGATCGAAGGGCTCAGCAACACCATATCATCAGCATAACTTATGTAATTGAACATCAATCCATCAATTGAACATCCAAGTCCGGTGTTACTGAGCTCCTCGATCAACTCATTCACATATAAATTGAACAGTTTCGGCGAGGTTATTCCACCTTGCCTCACCCCGCATAACAATTTGTAATCTCTTGAATAAAAGCTTTTCATAACAAACAAGGTCAAAAGCTTTCGACAGATCTAAAAAGAGAGCTACAATCTAGTCACCGACCATTCAGGCTATGGACTTTGCCAAACGTTTTTAACGCCTAACTTATCTATTACCCTTGCCGTCATCATCCTTTAGACCTAAAAGCAAATCACTGACCACTCAAGCCAGTGACTTTGACTAACAAATTATATAAAAACTCACCTATCAGTCTTGCCACTATTTCCGCTGCTATTACTTCCGGTACCATTATTTCCGGTGCCGTTATCAGCCAATCCGAATGTCCGTTGAGGCGCCGGGTATCTTTGCTCGCTTATACTTAGCATGCCGGCCACTGCTGCGTGCTCTCTGGGGCAAATTATTGTTATTAGTTATAAAAAAAAAAAGTTTATTGTGACACAAAGAAATAATAACAATAAGTTGGAACATAGTTGAGATGAAGTGGAATAATAACAATTATCTGATTTCACTCTTTGACACACATGTTTTGAGTTAGATATGAAAACAATTACACAGGGGTTCCTAAAAAGGCTAAGCCTGTGACTTAGGAAACCAAGTAATAACAAATTAAAATGTAGTAAATTGAATCAATCAGAAATGTATTAGAAATAGTATTAATAATAGTGGAGAGAGTAATATAAAATTGAACATGATTGTTAATAAAACTTATAACTATGTTAGTAAATATGAAAAGGTAAATGAGTATCAATGCTAAATAATAATAAATATAATATAATATAAAATATTTGTAAAACATAAATGAATGTATGTGTTATGTGTTTATATATGTATGTGTATTGTGTACATATGGAAAAACCGTATCAGTTTAATACTAGAAATCAACCATATATAATATTTTCAGTGGAATCGTAATCAAGTTCCCGGAGCCACAAAGACATATTGGTCACAAACAATGGGTTAAGGGGGACCTAATATTAATGAGACATGATGTTTGGCGCGCTTTTGGATACCTATAGTTTTATATTAGGTATGTAGGGTAAAAATGTGTCGATGTGTCTAGTGAATGTGCTCACAGTGTGTTAACAGCCTTGAGAAAAATTCGTATAAATTTTATTGAAAGGAATTTCTGAGAAAGACAGATTAATTTACTAACCATACTTTAATTTTTCTACCATACATATGGCTAATACACCATAGCAAACAATGTGTGTCACACCTTTTAACCCATTATGGGGCAGTGGCCAAATAGTAGCCATCATAATTTCAACCTTACCTACCTTCAAATAGATGTGAAATACAATGAATTTTTGATCATACCTCTGCCTTGTAAAGGGTTAAGTCACGAGACGTTTAGTAGAATTTGATCATCTCCCTTCAAGGCATGCACGAAAGTATGAAACTTTTTACAAATATTCTTTTTAACAAATCAAACAATAATGACTTCTATTACTCTACTTAAATTTATTTTAAAGGAAAGCTAATGACTGTAATACAAATACATAATAAACATAAACATAAACGTTCACGCCGAATATCCCCGAAGGGGTTGGCAGAGGTACTAATACTTCTGAACATCACGTGACTTTGTCACCTGGTGTTCAGAGTACCCACGTTTTGCATGGACAGTGTACTCACGTGATAGGGGGCAGGCCTATCGCCGTTTTGTACGAATACACTGTCACATGACTAAGTACAACTCAGCCATGTGGGTTTCCTCACGATGTTTTCCCTCACCGTTAACATCCATTATAAATTAACCACACATGTCTTTAGAAAAGACAAAT
Organism: Bedellia somnulentella; assembly: GCA_963576735.1. NCBI lineage: Eukaryota > Metazoa > Arthropoda > Insecta > Lepidoptera > Bedelliidae > Bedellia > Bedellia somnulentella. The sequence goes on from OY755197.1 coordinate 10,166,475, forward strand.
TGGTGTAGGCCCGACCCAGGATTTGAACACTAGTCGTTTGCACGATAACCGAGTGTTCTACCCACTGGGCTATCACGGTTGCTCTGTTGTAATACAAATAATATTCTCATATACTCACGTAGCCGTAGTAGGTTCTTCCTCAGCCAACACGGAAGCTTGTATCAGCGACTCGATCCCGTTGGAAGGAGTTGGTCTGGTAGCCCGGAAACTCGGGTTTTGAGATACTGTAGACAAATGGAAATTATATTAATGTACTTAGGATATAATTATTCTTTTTTTTCGAGAGAGGGCGTATGAGGCGACTGAAGGTAAGGGGATATATAAATAAAATAAATGACAATTTTTATTAATATTAATGTTATTGTGGTAAAGTTATACAGCTATTGCGCTCACTTGTACGTCGAATCCATCAAGAGGAACAGAGACGGAAACAAAGAATGCAGATTACTTCAATAAAAAATATGTATATACGTTTTGTTCAATATTCAAGCAACTTTATAGAGTTTGAAAACCACCACCATAAGTCTATTTTCGCAAACATTCCCTGAAAACTAAGAGAGCATAAGTGTGTCGTTGTCCACCCAACTTTCAAATGGAATTTCAATACTGAAGTTCTGGATGCCTTTTTTTTGGGATCTATAGCCATTATTATAGTATGTAATTAAATGCCGTGTAGTGTCGGCTTAGAATAACACTAACCCATTTCTACCCGAGGGTGATCGTAAGAGGCGACTAAGGGTATAGGGGCTAGTGATTTTTGGGCGATGTGGTCGGAGACCCGTCACCAAAAACGTTTATTATTACCATCTTTTCCCCAATCAACTTCCAAAAGTGGCTGAGGAATTTCTCATTCCAAAGCTCTGGCTACCCCGTTAAGGGATTTATAGCCGTGAGTATATGTGTGTATGTATGTATGTAATTAAATCGAGTAGGTAAGAAACACCCTTACCCTCCCGTTGTTTCTGCTTAGTCCGCCGTTGTCTGGGCGGCACATCGTCCAGATAGAGGTCCCCGTCCTCGTAGTCGAAACTTGCCGAAACCCTTCTTCGGACACATCTTTCTGAGCGACGTGGTACAGGAAGTATTGTAGGTTTTGCTTCTTCTATGACCTGAATAGATACATCATATTATAGATTAACAAAAAGAAATCGTAGCGATATCTACGCTTCAAGAAACAGTTCACGCCAACAATGTCTGACTCACTCGCACACTACGGTATCTCTTTCTCATCTTACATCGCAGTATCAAAATATTCTTGCTAAGCACAAATACAAATTAGACGTTGGTACACATCGATGTGATAGCTCAGTGGGTAGAACAGTGCTTATCGTGCAGACGACTAGTGTTCTAATCCCGGGTCGGGCCTACACCAATTTGTCTTTTCAAAAGAAATGTGTGGTTAATTGGTTGTCAACGGTGAGGGAAACATCGTGAGGAAACCCACATGGCTGAGTTGTACTTACGCTTTGGCGTAATTAGGCTTTGTTTTGCATGAAAACTTCGTGTGGGGATTATTATCAAATAATCAAAAAATTTTTTTGACATTAGCGGGACTTGAACCCACAACATCCGGGTATACGCCCCTGTCGCTCTGCCAACTAAGCTATGGCATCAAGCAACCACTCGCGCGAAAATTTGTATTTGCTTGTTTCTTTACACCTTTACTAAACAAATAAAGGGCGGTAATAGATGGCGCTAACACTAGTAAAGGTGTAAAGGAACAGGCAAATACAAATCGCACGAGTGGTCACTTGATAAATATCATATGTATTTAGTTTACACCAACAGATATTTATTTATAACTAGCTGACCCGACAGACTTGGTACTGTCTAATTTGCTTATGACAAAACTTAGGCGTTTTCTGGTACTCTTGGTTCAATCAGGCGTGAATATTTTATTGGTAAAATTTTTCCGGGATAAAAAGTACCCTATTTGATAATTTGGCTCATTATCTAGCATTCTGCCAAATTTTATTAATATACATTATGTACTTGAGGAGCCTTTTCGCCTCAAACGCACAAACATCCAATCATATAAACGTCCACATTTATAATATTAGTAATAAATAAAGGAAAGAAAAATTTCGACACCGGCGGGGATCGAACCCGCGACCTCGGCGGCGTATACCCGGAGGTCGCAAGTTCGATCCCCGCCGGTGTCGAAACTTTTCTTTCCTTTATTAAATTCTTTCTTACATTTAATCCCCACATGAAGTTTTTTGAGATGGTTTGGGCACATAGAGAGGATGGATGACAGTAAAGTGGTGAAAGAGATCTATAGAGCCAATGTGGAAGGTAATGTTAGTAGAGGACGACCTCGGAGGACACATTTAGATTAAATAAAAAATGTGCTCAAAAAGGCAGGTGTCCGAAGTACGAAGAATAAAAGAGCATGTATGAAAAGATTGATGGATGTGAATGAAGCTAGAGAGGTTTGCCAGGATCGTACAAAGTGGCGATCGATAGTCTCTGCCTACCCCAATGGGAACTAACGGCGTGAGAATATGTATGTATGTATGATGAAGTTTTCATGAACAAAAACATTAAAATTTATAATATTAATAGGATATCACAACTCACATATTCCGTAGTAGTCGCGTACTGCTGAGCCATCGCGGCGTCATACGAAGGCAATTGCTCTTGATGATATCCGTTCGGCTCTTGCATTTGGATAGCGTATACTTCCGGGGCCTGAGGGTGAGAAAATGATTATTGTTACACTTTTGTTGTAGTACTAGTGATATTGCGAATTATAATGCTAGATATTGAGTTTTACTGGAACAGACAGACAGAAAAAGGTAGTTTATCTCACTTACGGATCAAGAACAGAAGTGTGAGCCTGTAGGCGGATTGTGAGTTTTGTCGAATAGGTTACTTTACGCCTTAGTAAAGTAATCCTATCCTTAGCATTAGGAATAAAAGAGACACATACATGTATTCTTTTCACTCTGATGTATGGAACTCGATCATACAAAATTACGGTTGAAACTAGCAATCTGCCTACAGAGCTAGACTTTGCCACATGCATTTTAATGATAACAATATATTAATTGACATATATTACACAGATATTAGCGACATGATAGTCCAGTGGGTAGAACACCCGCCCGAAAAACAGAAGGGCGTGAGTTCCAATCCTGGGACGGGCCTACACCAATTTGTCTTTTCTAAAGTCATATGTGTGGTTAATTTATCATGGTTGCTAACGGTGAGGGAAAACATCGTGAGGAAACCCACATGGCTGAGTTGTACTTAGTCATGTGACAGTGTATTCGTACAAAACGGCGATAGGCCTGCCCCCTATCACGTGAGTACACTGTCTAAGCAAAACGTGGGTACCTTCTCTGGAAACTAGATGGCGCTTGCCATGTGAGTTCAGGAGTATTGGTACCTCTGCCAACCCCTTCGGGGATAAACGGCGTGCACGTTTATGTTATGTTATTACGTTTATATTACACAGATCAAGTTATCTCCAAACTAAGTGCAACTTAATGACTTGTCACCTGCTATCTTAAGGTGCCGTTAGTCCAGCGAACAGCGTTTTTGAAACTTTATTATGCGTATGTTTATAATAATATGGTTTTGAAAAAAATACATCGAAATCTTGAGGCTTTTCTGCAGTGAAATTGACGATTCGAAACATGATTAATAAATTTTCGCTCGATAGAAAAAAATCGCCAACATACCTCTAATTACACTCTTTAAAATGGTTTAACATTTTATTTATTTTACCTACTTTTATATAACTTACATCATAATTTGAACATTTGTATTTCTAATAATAATTGGCGATTATTTTTCTTTTTTAATAAATTCAATAAAACACATATTTTAAAAACATCGATAATCGCGGTCCTACTCGTGCCCGAGCGCCGCCCGCGGCTCGATCAGAGTAGGCTTGGGTAGATTCAGCTCCGCGAGGGGATTCGAATCACCAGGTTCAGGCTCAGTTCCGGTACTGAATCCTCTTAACCGGGCCGGACCGCTTATCGAATCCGGCTCGGTTAAGAAATTCGGAACTGAATCAAACAACCAAAAAATACCACGCTTACTTCGCGGAACGTAACGATTGCTGTTGACATACATGTAAAAATCAATTAACTCATATGTATAATGATTCTGTTTGTGTACAGGCTAGGTTCGCTAACATATAAATATCCATATGTAAAAAAAATAATATTTAGAAACATCTTAACAACATCTTATAACAATATCTACACATAAATATATGCAAATCAGAAAGTGACACAACATGAAACACTATCATATTTATAATATCACTATAAACACCATTATTTATGAAAAGATTGATAAATCTATTAAACGAAATTGGCAAACAAAAAAGGACAACTCTCTTTTTGTCTCTGTCTCCCGAGTTCAAATTGTATTACATTCTTGTCTCGCTCTCACATTCAGCAAGCAAAGCAAATGTAACGGTAATAATCGAACCGATCCTGAACCTGATGCCTGAGCCTGTTGTTCGAAAACAATAAAACCGAGCCGGTGCGGAGCGGCCCGGTTAAGCGAACCTGCACCTGATAAGAAAAGTGGGGCCGGTTAGGCCAATCAGGCTCACGCAGGGATTCGAATCATTTGAATCCACCGAGCCGGACCTACACACGGCTAGATCAGAGCTCGGCGAGCTGCCTCAGGGGTTGGACCTGTGTCGCGCGCGCCTTGAGTTACAGATCTAACAATTTACGCGCGTGCGGCGCCGTAAGTGTGCGAGTGACCTATCTGTATACGATGCGCGTCAATGTAGGCGTGAGAGTGACTGTGCGTACGGTTAGCATTAGCAAATATAAAAGAATTCATTCAATTTATAGATTTCACTCATTTTTATATTTTATGTTATTGTTTAATTTATTAGGAGTGGGAAAAAGAACAAAATCGTTAAAGTAACTTCTAATTTTAATGAATAATATTAAATACCTAGTTACAGGTGTAAACTGACAATTACATACATACACTCACGGCTATAAATCCCTTAACGGGATAGCCATAGCTTTGGAATGAGAAATTCCTCAGCCACTTTTGGAAGTTGATTTGGGAAAAGATTGTAATAATAAATGATTTCGTTGACGGTTCTCCAACCACATCGCTCAAAAATCACTTAAAATTCCCGAAACCTTAAGTCGCCTCTTACGATCACGGGTAGAAATGGGGTAGTGTTATTCTAAACCGACACGACACGGCAAAAATTATGAAATTAACACTGTAATAATTTTGTATAACATTTTATATTGTAAACGGCTATGGTAGAAACAATTTTTGAATTTGATAACCTTGGGTAAGCGATACAGTTTTCTCACCCTGACTGTTATAGCCACTCGCAAATATTTTAGAAAAAAAAATGTAAATAGTCATAAACAAATGACCGAACCCATACCATAGAAAATATTTGTGAATGGCTAAAACTGTGGAGTTGACAAAAACTGTATTGCTTACCCTACTGTATGTTTTTAAAACGCGCGCACTGCGTGTCGCGTCGGGGAGACGGCCGCTCGATCGGCGCGCAGGCGCTTCCCCGCGCCCGCGGGGGCAGCACCCCCTCAGATGATATTTTTCGCTGAACCAACGGCGCCTTAAATATCGACCCTTTGCATAGTTTCATAGCTATAATCGGATCTGTAGCCTGGTTTTGGTTCTGCGTATTAGTAACCCTTAGTCACTTAACCACGAAAACAAATGGGTTAGCGCTATTTTAAGCTGACCCTACATAATTTCTGATATTGACATACACATAATGATATACTATGGAAAGGTCTATTTCCTATTCCAGACACATATTTAAAACAATAATCATTTTGGCAATATCATTATTTTTTGTGTTTTTAGTATGTAACATCATGTTTTGTTATGTTCGTTTTACTGTTTTTAGTGTTTTTACTTTTTATATTTGCACATATTCATCCTACCTGTTGTTGGTAAGGTGTAAGTTGTTCTCTCCGTTGCATAGCTTCATAGCTATAATCGGGTCTGTAGCCTGGTTTTGGTTCTGCATATTGGTAATCTGGTTGAATGTCTTCTGCTGAGTACATACCTTGGGAGAAACCATATTTATGTATTTTGGGTTTGTAGAAAAATTTAAAGCTAAATATGTCAGAGAAAAAAGATTTGATTGTCATAAAAATTCTCTTATATTGGTATGTAATTTAATCAAAAAGATATAAAAGAAAACACTATAAATAAAGAAAAATTTTCAGAAACATAAGTATTGTAAATTTGCGACTATAATATAATAATATTTCCAAAGCTCTGGCTACCCCCGTTTAGGGATATATAGCCGTGAGCATATGTATGTATGTATGTATAATATAATAACTTTCGAAATACTGCTTTTTATTCAATGAAGAGTACATATACTCACACCATTCGTTGCCATTGGAGTAGGCAAAGACTGTCTATTGTACTCCTATTAAATTGTAGAATATACAGGCTGTAACTTAATTTTCTGTTCTACATACAAATAAATCAACTGATCTTACGTAACGAAATGTACTGAGTTCATAAACTTAAAGTTGCTCTTCTAGTCTAGCCCAAAGTTAAAGTTGTACTGAATGATCTCCCTCACAACCCATTTTTTTCTTGTTAGCTATCTTTTGTCACATCCTATATAAGGCAGAAAAAATTCCAATGTGAAATACATACATATACTCACGGCTATAAATCCCTAGAAGGGGTAGCCAGAGCTAAGGAACTAGAAGTTCCTCAGCCACTTTTGGAACTTTGAATTTAAAATACTGTAATGTAAAATAAAATACTTAAATAAATACTAAAAATACTCACCAGGTCCATAACTAATTTCAGCAGGCTGCAAATTCGTCTGCAAATTCTCATTGGTAAACAAAATCTGTTCCTGAAACTCTCCAATATCTTTCTTTGATATCGTCCATTGCTGTATCGGTTTTAATGTGGGTTGTCTTTCCGTGGGCAAGGGTCGACCGATTAAATGTGATTTTAGTATGGAATGTTCTGGTAACTCGTATGGAGGTGGGGCTTCTCTTGATGATGAAGGGGAACTGTGAATAAAATATTAAACATAAGTTAGAATAAAAGCGACGACCTCCCTATGACAAAGTTTACATGATGTAAATAATCCGTAAATTATATATAAATATTTTTTCAGCACACCAGAACTAAAAATCCCGGTACAAAAAGAATTTTAATTCACAATGACAATAATGAAGAAAATGATATAATAGTGATGATGATTAGAGATTTGAATCACTTATTAATATTATCTTTCTGCATACATATATACTCACGGCTATAAATCCCTTAACGGGGTAGCCAGAGCTTTGGAATGAAAAATTCCTCAGCCACTTTTGGAAGTTGATTGGGGAAAAGATGGTAATAATAAATGTTTTTGGTGACGGGTCTCCAACCACATCGACTAAAAATCACCTAAAAAGCCCCTATACCCTTAGTCGCCTCTTACGATCACCCACGGGTAGAAATGGGGTAGTGTTATTCTAAGCCGACACTACATGGAGTCTACGACTATCTTTCTGCATGGTTGTCAAATCCAACTTAGTTTTTATAAGTTATTGTATTTTCTATCTATCAGTATCAACTCGTTCAAATGATAGTAAATATCAATCCCCGTAAAACTAATTTCTACTTTGAGGGAATGAAAAAGTTATATGCACAACTACAAACAAAATTGCATCGAGCAAAATAATCAGTAATCACTGAAATGTCAAAAAAGCTGTTTTCCATAGTTGTATAAAATTAAAATCATATTAGTCTGGCGATTATAACGGAATCCTGTCATAATGATTTTTAATTTCAAACACAAAACAAACACTTACTTAAACTTAATCTTCAAAACGGAATTCCCAACTTTAGTCTCATGTGTTTCAACAAACCCGTTTCCATCTTGAGCATAAACCGGATAAGCTTCATCGTATCCGGGATAAAACGCTTTTTCCGGGACCAATATTTGTTTTTCATCAATATGAAAACTTTTAGTATCATGTAACCCATTTTCTGTGAATTTAACCTCTTGTGGTATATATCTGTTGTCTTGGTAAATGGGTTCTTTGGTTTCGAAGAATTGTTTTTCGGGGTATTCTCCGTTTTGGGCCATGTGCATTATAGGTTTGGGTAATGTAAGCTTTATAGGTTTCTTTTGGGCTGGCTTCTTGTGCGTTTTTGGTGATATTGTGGTTTTTGCTTTGAAGTCCTGAAAGGAAAACATTTGTAAAAAAGGGTGTCACATTTTTTACTATAACATAACATAAACGTTCACGCCGAATATCCCCGAAGGGGTTGGCAGAGGTACTAATACTTCTGATCATCACGTGACTTTGTCACCTGGCGATCAGAGTACCCACGTTTTGCATGGACAGTGTACTCACGTGATAGGGGGCAGGCCTATGGCCGTTTTGTACGAATACACTGTCACATGACTAAGTACAACTCAGCCATGTGGGTTTTCTCACGATGTTTTCCCTCACCGTTAACAACCATGATAAATTAACCACACATATGTCTTTAGAAAAGACAAATTGGTGTAGGCCCGACCCAGGATTTGTACACTAGTCGTTTGTACTAGTATTTGTATCTAATCAACTCATTACCACCTAATCCCACAATGTGACTTGCAATAAATATATTTGAATTTGAATTTGTAAATTTGAGAATTCTGAGTTTAGGAGTATTAAGTTAATTCAATCATTTTGACCTCTTAACTGACCTCGTAAGTAATAAATTAAGTTTTTACTTGTCCTGATTATATTTATTATACGGTAATCGAGAACTATTTAAACTTTGTTAACAAAACACGAGTATAAAATTTTGCACACATATAGTTAATATGGACAAGGAGTGAACTTCTAAGTAAAAGTTTACTTTTAACTATAAAATCTTACTTTATGTCAGTAAACTTGTACATACATACATACATATACTCACGGCTATATTTCCCTAGAAGGGGTAGCCAGAACTAAGGAATCATAAATTCCTCAGCCACTTTTGGAAGTTGAATGGGGAAAAGATAGTAAAAATAAAGGTTTTTGGTGATGGGTCTCCAACCGCATCACCCAAAAATCCAAAAAAAGCCCCAATACCCTTAGTCGCCTCTTACGACACCTGTGGGTAGAAAGGGGTAGAGACATTCTAAGCCGGCACTACACGGCAAACTAGTAAACTTGTGTAAAACTTTTACAACCATACTGAACTTATAAATTTTTTGGGGCTTTATTTAAGCACCTATTATTTATTTTTCGTTATATTCTATCTATATCAATAAAATCTGTTGGACGATTCTAACAAAATAAAATAACATTTACCTTATCCTTCTGATTAGCATTTGTGGTCCGTTTCTCCAACGTCCTCAACTCCTTACAAAGTTCTCGTACTAATTGTCCCGAATTTAGACACTTTGGTACGTTGTCTCGTTTTGATGTGTCCGTCTATTTGAAAATATCAAAATAACAGTTAAGATTTTCTCCCTTTAAAATACTTAAGACTTCAAATCAAAATAAAATGGTAACATGAAAATAAATACATACACAGCATGAGGCGCGTGAGATCGAATATATTATGAGGGAAGTGAGGAACTAACAGATTATTTCTGCATACATAATAACAACCGTGATAGCCCAGTGGGTAGAACACTCGGTTATCGTGCAAACGATTAGTGTTCAAATATTCGACCGATATTCGGCGTGAACGTTTATGTTCGTGTTATGTTTGTGTTTATGTATTTCTGCATAATAGATGATGTTGCATTACTATATGCCGTCCTCTCTCATATTGCTGTGCCTGAACAAGGTCCATAGTGTTGTATTGTTATAAAATTTGTAACCATGTAATAGCTATGGAATGCAATAAATAAATAAATAAAATATATAATAAACATACCCCGCTACGAACTAGCAAATCCGTGGCAAATGACAATTGTTTATCAGGGTTAGCAACTATCATTTTTTCGTTACATAGTTAATCGTACTTGATTAATTCTATTCACTGATAATTTCATAGTGAATGAAATTTATTTTAATGAATAAAGATGATTTAAATAACAGTCTTTCTATTTATTTGTTTGTTGTATTAAAACGACAACCCTATCTCACAAATGCCACGGTTTCGCTAGTTCGCTGCGGGGTATGATAACAAACACTCGCCTTACACTTTATCAATTAACAAAAATGCTCATTCGCATCTCTATAACAAAAAAAAACATAATTTAAATCTTTTTGTTCATGAAAACCTCATGTCGGGATTATTACTAATAAATCTTAACGTTAAAAATTCGGAGATAGGAAACGCAAACACTACTAAAACGTGTAAAAGAAATGAAGGATAGAAGAATTTCGCGCTGGCAGCCATTGACACGGTAGCTCAATTGGCAAGAGCGACGGGGGCGTATACCCGAGGTCGCGGGTCGAAATTTTTCTTGCCTTTATTTATTCTTTATTTATTAGTAAAAAAAAACACTCTTACAAACCAAGCCCTTGAATGGTTAATTAACTTTAACTTATTTGCTCCACTGAACAGTCTATACTATTTCCCCAACAATCTATTTAGCAAACCGAATATATATGGATTTATCGACATCTGTATACTAAAATGAAAAAAAAATACTTACACTTTTCAAAGCATGCCATTCTTTGAGTGCGTTCGCCAATATCTTAATACCGCGAAGTAGTAAAGGGGGTAATTCCATCTGTGGCGCTTGAACGTCTGTGTCGTTTAGTATGAAATCTTCGTCCTGGGAAGAAATGGTCTTTATTAGAATAAAGTATTTTTTGTATTTATAGTTTTTGTATTTGTAGTTTTGCTGTGTAGTGTCGGCTTAGAATAACACTACCCCATTTCTTCCGGTGAATGTACGTAAGAGGCAACTAACGGTATTGGGGATTCTAAGAGATTTTGGGCGATGCGGTTGGAGACCCATCACCAACGACCTTTATTTTGCCATCTTTTCCCCACTTAACTTTCCAAAAGTGGCTGAGGAACTTTTAGTTCCTTAGCTCTGGCTACCCCTTCTAGGGATTTATAGCCGTGAGTGTATGTATGTATGTATGTTGTATTTATAGCATAGACAGAGTTACTATGGTAGATGTTTTATGAACTGCGTTATTGACATAAAACTTCGGATATCTATGTCACTTGCACTATGTTAAAGGTCAATATAATTTCAGACCCTGAGAGAAGATGAGATATATAGGGAAATTATTAAGAACCCGATCAATTAGATGAAAGTGATTAAATCAAGGTAATAAGCATCCACTTATTCAAAAGTAGAAAGTCTAATGATGTCATGTACCTATACAGAATAGATAAAACTTATTTTAATTAACCTTACGAAGGTCTGTACTGATCATATCAGACAAATATATATTACCACTGCCTAACCATATACAATATTTCAGTATCCTTATACAAATATGAATCATAAAATACCTGCGATTCCTCATTATATCTCCTCAGCAATGTAAGTAAATGTGCCCCCGCGTACCAATTCATCGCTTCGAATAGTGGATATCTGTATATTAGCGGAGTGTCTACTCGTCGTTCAATCTCGTACATTCTGGAACAAATTAGGTTTATATTACTAATAAACCAAGAATAAATAAAGGAAAGAAAAATTTCGACACAGGCAGGATTCGAACCCGCGACCTCGGGTATACGCCCCCGTCGCTGTGCCAATTGAGCTACCTTGTCAATGGCTGCCAGCGCGAAAGTCTTCTATCCTTTATTTCTTCTAAATCGTTTGTTATGATCGATACAGACGTCTCTGAAGTAGAGGGTATTATAAATAACTTAAAAAGTAATAGTGCCCCCGGATGGGATAACATCTCATGTAAAGTTTTGAAATTTTGTAAGGATATACTAGCCCCTCCGTTAACTCTCATATTTCAAAATTGCTTGTCTCAAGGTATATTCCCCGAGTCATTAAAAAAAGCTGTGGTTATTCCGATTTATAAATCGGGGGATAAAAACCAACCAAATAATTACAGACCGATTTCTCTTCTTCCCACTTTCTCTAAAATTTTGGAAAAAATAATGAACAGTAGGTTAATAAAATATTTAGATGAAATATCCTTTCTCTCAAGTTGTCAATTTGGTTTCCGTAAAAAGTTATCTACTGATGACGCAGTCCATTGCCTTACAAATGAAATTGTGCAAAATTTGGACAAAGGTATGCATGTTATAGGGATTTTTCTCGACCTCAAAAAAGCCTTTGATACAATTTCAATTCCAATTTTATTGCGAAAATTAGAAAATATCGGCATTCGGGATACTCAGTTAAAATTATTTGAAAGTTATCTTAGTAATAGACTTCAGTGCCTAAAAATTGGAGACAATTATAGCACATTTTCAAAAAACCACCCCTATGGCGTCCCTCAGGGTAGTATCTTAGGACCCAGCCTATTTTTGATTTATATTAATGAGCTATGTAATCTCCAACTTAATAACGGCACCATAGTTTCATATGCAGATGACACAGCCTTACTTTTTTCTGCAAAAACTATAGACGAAGCTTATAAATTCGCTCAATTTGGCTTTAGTATTGTGAATGACTGGCTTTTTAATAATTTTCTGTCCTTGAACACTGATAAAACTATGTATATGATTTTCGCAAGAAACACTTCTACACCATTACTCGCTAACACCCCGCTTTATGCACATCACCGCACTTGCACTGATAGCGCACCATGCCCATGCTCAACTATCTCCAAAGCAATTAACATCAAATATCTTGGAATTACTCTCGATGTTACTTTAACTTTTAAGGTCCATATTAATGCACTCTGTAATAGAATTAGAAAACTTATAGTAATATTTAAAAAGTTGAGACACATATGTGACTACGCTTTAATAAAACAAATCTATCAAGCGCTTGGTCAATCCTTACTGACTTATTGCATAAAATCTTGGGGAGGTGCTGGCATTACCACTATGTTAAAACTGGAACGAGCTCAAAGAGCGCTACTTAAAGTAGCCACAGCGCGCCCTTTCTATTTCCCTACTACCGAACTATATAAACAATGCAAAGTGCTAACTGTGCGCCAGCTCTTTATTCTATTCACTGTTCTAAAGCAGCATGCTAGCTTACACTTCAACCCTGATACACTAAACAGGAGGCGAAAGGATATAGTATGTTTGAATACTTATAGTGCAAAATTTTCCATTACAAATAGATTCTTTATATTTTTAGGTCCATACTTACATAATAAAATTAATAGATTACTAGTATTATATAACTTAAACAACTTTGAATGCAAGAAAAAACTTCAATCGTGGCTTTTAAATCTTACATACACGGAATCAGAGGAATTGCTTAATATAATAAGTTAATATAAGATGTTTTTATTTTTTTATCATAATAATACAATTAGTTAGATACAATCGAGTCTGATAATAATTTATACACTACTTACCAATACCATTATATGAAAACTGATAGTTTAAGCCTTTTTTGTTTATTGTTGCCTGAAATACAGGTAATTACCTAGCTCAGGAACAGGAAAATGTTATATTTTGTACTTTAAATAACTTACTAGGTTAAGACGAATATTATGTACTTTTGAAAACTGAATAAATTTTTATTATTTATTATTTTTATTATTTATTTTTACACATTTTAGTAGTGTTTGCGTTTCCTACCTCCGAATTTTTTACTAATTCGGAAGGCCACTTGTTTATCTTTTCAGCTAGAATGCAAATGTTGAAAACGCCTAACTATCACATAATTTAAATCTCTTTAAAACCTCGGGTATACGCCCCCGTCGAATCCCGCCTGTGTCGAAATTTTTCTTTCCTTTATTTATTCTTTATTTATTAGTAATAATCCCCACATGAGGTTTTCATGAACAAAAAGATTTAAATTAGGTTTATATTAGTTTATTTAGCTAAAATTTCAAAGCTGTTAATTGTTGTTACCTGCCTCTGAGGTCTCGCGGTTAAGCGGTTGGCTTCAAGTATAGAGGTCTCGGGTTCGATCCACGGGGGGTAAACTCACAAATTTAATTTGTAATAATATGCTGATTATCCGAAAATTAAGATGTTTCCTTCGTAGGGCACGTTAAGCCGTCGGTCCCGGCTACTATCACGGTAGTAGTCGTTAGTCTGCCAAACCGTAATTGTCCAGCGTGGTGGACTATGGCCAAATCACCCTATATAGGGTAGGTTTGATCCTCTTGGTGGGGACATATATGGGCTGTGAGTGAATTGTTCTTAAGGAAGGAATGTTCCTTTAAAAGGTAAACATCTGATTCCAATTAAATAAGAAACTAACAAGCTCCTCTATGGTAAGAAAGCTTTAATAAATTAGAGAAATAGTAATCCAAATTCTAACCGTACGTATATATGCCTATCAAATAAAAAGACAGTACTCATTTGGCACTTTCGCTCTCAAACATGACACTTTCTCATACATGCATACATAAAACATAACATAAACGTTCACGCCGTTTATCCCCGAAGGGGTTGGCAGAGGTACCAATACTTCTGAACTCACATGGGAGCGCTATCTAGCGTCCAGAGAAGGTACCCACGTTTTGCTTAGATAGTGTACTCACGTGATAGGGGGCAGGCCTATCGCCGTTTTGTACGAATACACTGTCACATGACTAAGTACAACTCAGCCATGTGGGTTTCCTCACGATGTTTTCCCTCACCGTTAACAACCATGATAAATTAACCACACATATGACTTTAGAAAAGACAAATTGGTGTAGGACCGACCCAGGATTGGAACTCACGCCCTTCTGTTTTCGGGCGGGTGTTCTACCCACTGGACTATCATGTCATACATGCATCTACTTATTTATTCAATTCAGGAGTCTTCCATTCCTTCTCACACACAAATACACAAAAAAAACTTACTGCAACTGCGTCTCAATAGCATATGAATGCAGATAATTTCCTCCCAAGACAAAACTAACATTGGTGGCCAGAAATCCGTGGAGCTATCTCAAGGGAAAATAGATTCATATACCAAACGCGATTTTGATCTAGGAACATGACACTTATTCATACATCCACTTACTTATTCCTTTAATTCAGAACTCTTTCATCCCATACAAGCCATTCACACATCAAAATACATAAAAAACTTACTGCAACTGTGTCTCAATAGCCTATACCAACCTCACTTTCATATGAGGAACGTCACACTTTTTCATGCATGCAACTTCTTACAAACACAACTCTTCCATCCTTTCTCACACCCAAAAACATAAAGAAACTTACTGCAACTGTGTCTCAATAGCATATACCAACCTCACTTTCACTGGAGGAACGTCACACTTTTTCATGCATGCATCTACTTACATACACAACTCTTCCATCCTTTCTCACACCCAAAAACATAAAGAAACTTACTGCAACTGTGTCTCAATAGCATATGAATGCAGATAATTTCCTCCCAAGACCAAACTGTCCTTCGTTGTCAGAACTGCATGGAGCCATCCCGAGGGAATTAGTAATGTGTGTCCCGCTTCCACTTCTATACTGCCGTACCATTCCAACTGGAATAAAAAGGTTATATTAAATATACATCACGAAAACATAACGCCGTTCACGCCGTTTATCCCCGACAGGGTTGGCAGAGGTACCAATACTTAACAACGTGACAGCGCCACCTAGTGACCAAAGTAGGTACCCACGTTTTGCTTAGACAGTGTACTCACGTGATAGGGGGAATGCCTATCGCCTTTTTTGTGAGAATACACTCTCATACGAAAATACAAATTTTTAACTGTTAACAACCGTGTTAAATTAACCGCACATATGACATATGACTTTAAAAAGGCACTGATTTAAAGAGGCAGTTGTATATAGCGGTTTTGGTAAGTTAAAAATTATAAATGGCTCGTTTAATAACTAATTCAGCAGTTAAAACTAAGCAGTAAAGTAAACAAAAATGAGTTATAAAAAATAATGAAATGGATCAGATCAAATAATTAAATGGGCGGTAAAAAATATTGAACGAGCGGTAACGCGTGGGCAGGAATAAATCGGAATGTGTCGGTAAGAAATCTCATTCTAAGCAATTTTATAATTGAGATTAATAGATATTAAGTAGTATACCCTGCCCCCCGGCCCCTATATGTAGCAAGCATGCAAGCAAGCAAGTATGCATATAATATAGGCTTGCATCAGGCATTTAGGGTGCTCGTGGATATATACTTGCTCGTTTTATACATAATCTAACCTAACCTAACTAAATGTGACCTAATTTTTCTTTGTCTGCAGTGCAGTGACCTAACTTTTCTTCAATAATGAATTTGAGTTCGGGTGTCACCGCTCGTTATGATTTACGAACTATTTATCGAACCGCTCATTCCATCATTTTTACCGCTCATTTAATTATTGGACTACTAAATTATTTTTAGAATTGACATTGTATGATAAAATAACCGACTAATATATTTTTTATTACTGTCTATGTTTTACTGTCGCAAAAATTATTCAACTGCCATTAAATTAAATATCTGCTCAATATGTTTTTCAACTAATCATAATAACATCTCGAATTTTTAAATAACAGCTCAAAAAAATAGTTCCCTTTAAAAAAGACCCTTTCGTTAAGACCCGAACTATTGCTTAAACCCACGCCTCGCTACATAAGCTATGACAGCGCTTTATATAATAAATACTTTTATAAAATGCTTCAATTTCTTTATGAGTAATCAACTATATTTATTCACCTGTAGTTCAGAGTATTTACAGGGGGCCCATCATATGACTAAGAATGACTCAGCCATACGGACTTTTTCACACCATTACCACCAAGATAAATAACATAAACTAAACATACTACTTTGAAAAGACACATTCAGGCCTGAACCTTTGCCTGCTGCAATGAAGTGCTCTTTCAACTTTGCTACCAAGTCTTCATGCCCATTAGAAAATAAAGAAGAAATCATAATATATACAAATGAAAGGATTCTCACCATATCTCCAAAGAATCTTTCGTTCTGATTATTAGACGAGCTCCACTGTTGATATAATGCTAGATTGGTTGCTGTAGGGGGCGCTAAGTAGAATGTCTGAAAGAAAAATAAATATCAATTATGTGCTTAGAAAATGGTGTACTAGAGCACCAAGAGCTCCATACAATGTTAGTGTCCGAAAAATAGGAAAAAATATATTTTCAGCATATATTCAATTTCATGTCCCAGAACTCTTGTTTAGCAAGTGTATTTTATCTTATAATATATTATCATATTAGTAACCATTAAATTTATACTTTGAATTAAAATCACACTAAAAAAACTTAACCGCAAACTTTGAAATAAATTAAGCAAAACCAAATTAATATATTCCAAATAAAAAACATATAATTAAAAAAAACTCATACCTTCCGTCCTCTAAGCACTCGATACCACACACTGGTGCCCCCAAAATCCAAATGCCAGTCCGTATAGGCCCCAGAAACTGACAGTAGACAATACTTGGAAACGGAAGGCCGAGGAGCCAATTCGGCTGAACCTCTCCATACAGAATTAGACCAATCCAGCTGTCTCACTGGGTATGGAGGATCTACTAAAGGTGACATGCTGAAAAAAACAGGATAAGTCATAAGAAAAGAGGTAACGAACTTGGAAAAAGAGTTCTAAGCTCTTTTTCATGGAATGTGTCACTTTTTTTTGCCTGCAGCTGGCGTGAATCGATTTATAAACTTTAGCACGTCAGCTTTTCAAAAAAGAAATTGCCGTTGCAGAATAAACGTTTGTACAATTCGGTATGCAAAGTTTTTTTATTATATTTATTAGACATTTTTATTTGATAGCAAACCCGAAAATAAAAGACTAATTTGAATATTATCCATTTAAAATTACTAATTTGAGAGTTATGATTTTTTAAGATTGTTTGATTTTTGTACTTAATGACGTCATCGATTGACAGAATCATGTAGCGACATGCAAATGAAGTGAAATGTTTATTAAAAATGTTGCTGATTGCAAATCTTTTCACGAATTTGTGATCTCAAATGAAATTATTACGATATTATTCTAAACAAACCTATGCGATATTTTATTAATAAACTGCAAAAACAAATGTCTTTGAAATAACATTGAAGGTCAAACACTGTTACGGTTTTTTGATAAAATAACAGTCATCTTAGCTTTATTTCATTTGATTTCAAGAAAATATTGTTTAAAAACATAATATCTCGAAATGGTTTTGTAATCAGCATCACTTTTATAAAACTTTGCATACCGAATTCTTTACAGACCTCTCATTGTCATTATTGATTTAAGCATTGTTTTTTTTTTCTCTGTAACTAAGTGTTTTTTTGTATGTTACTAACGAGCCCCAATTCAATTTAACCCCTATTAAAAGGTATGTTTGTCTATTTCCTACATAAAATAAAAAAAAAACAATTCAATTTCAAAACTCACTTGGTATCAGAGAACTCCAAACTGATGAGATTCAGCACCTTCTCATCTCTCGACTCCGGCGGCGTTTCGAAGTAGTCTACAAACTCTCCTAGAGGCATTCTGAGGGTTGTCTGTTTCCTCACGTCTATTACTTCCACCTTTTTAAAGATGTTTAGAATTATATTTTATATTAAAACTGACAATTAATGAGGAAGATGTGGAACTGTCAAGGTATTTTATAAAACAAACTTAAAATGTATGCTGTAAAGTAAATCAAATCAAGGCAAAATAAATTGTAGTAACATTTAAAAAATCATAGAATGAACAACATAAACAATATAGGTGCAACTAAGCCAAAATAAATTGAAGTAACATTTTAAATTTTATAGAACCAACTACATAAACAATGGTCTCAATTCTTAATAATATATTAACTAAATAAGACTAACGCCCGATTTCTGAATTGAGTATTCCAGCTAAGAACAACTTAAGTATCGTTATGTCGCATTGAAATCTTAACAACTGAATTTGTTCTTAGCTGGAATACTTAATTCAGAAATCGGGCGTCAATCCTACAGTTATTACAAAATTCACAAAAGAGATTCCAAAGAACTAACATAAGCTAATACAAAATTAAAGTGTATGTCTGCCTACCTCCAACTGAGCTCCACAGTACCGCAGAACCGAGCGAGCACTAAATGTGGCCGGATTAGGAACCTTGATGTCAAGTCCTTCCGATGTATTGAACAGGATTGGTTTCACAAATCCTGAAATTTGAGGTTATTTTTAGCATTTATTGATAGTTAGGATTATTAGGGGGTAGATGGATTAGTATTACATTTCCCTCTAGAATAAACATACAAATAAGATAATAAGAAATGCTACAACTGATATATTGCCGTGTAGTGCCGGCTTAGAATGTCGCTACCCCTTTCTACCCACGGGTGTCGTAAGAGGCGACTAAGGGTATTGGGGCTTTTTATTGGATTTTTGGGCGATGCGGTTGGAGACCCATCACCAAAAACCTTTATTTTTACCATCTTTTCGCCACTCAACTTCCAAAAGTGGCTGAGGAATTTATAATTCCTTAGCTCTGGTTACCCCTTCTAGGGAAATATAGCCGTGAGTATATGTATGTATGTATATGTGGATTATTATTACATTTCCCTCTAGAATAAACATACAAATAAGATAATAAGAAATGCTACAACTGATATATTTTAAACATACTGGAATAGGTAAAATTAAAAATGAGTAGGAGTTATCTGTAACCACACTTTGTTTTAAAGTTGTAGCCAAAGCGTCTGCTCTAGAAATAATTTTGAATGAAGAAAATCACTTCAAAAACCTTCAGCTGCCAAGAGGCAGCTAAGAACAAACCCACACAAAAAGAAATGGGGTAGTACTATTTTAAACTGACACTACACAGCTTCAACACACACATGTATTTAGGCAAACAATTAATTTTTCACTCAACACTTGTCACTTTTCTATATTTTTTAACCAATAAATTAATCTTAAATATTTACCTCCATTCTTAACAAACTCCTCAGTAAACAGGTTGGGCCTCATCCGTATGATCGCGTCAGGGTGAGGCCGAGGGGGTCTAGCAGCCAAAGCCCTGACCCAGGCTGGAGATCCAGTTTGGGAGGGACGGGATTCGGCTCCCAACTCATAGCGATCAGCTCGGTGATTATTTGTTGGTATTTTCACTGAAATAATATTTATAATGTTTTATTTTTTAAGTACTACAGATATCCCTAGGTTTATAAGCAAGAGCCTTTTGTTTATAAGAAATAATGTAGAACCTTTCAATAACAAATAGTTTATCTTCTATAGTATACTTATTGCTTAAGTACAAAAACTTTTACCCTCTCCACAAACTTACAAAATTTACTGCTTCAAAAAAAAGTGACTATGTTTTGTAATATTGTAGCTAGTAATAAATAAAGAATAAATAAAGGAAATATGTGACATTCAAATTATGTTTTTGTTCATGAAAACCTCATGTGGGGATTATTACATACATACATACATACATATACTCACGGCTATAAATCCCTAGAAGGGGTAGCCAGAGCTAGGGAAGTAGAAATTCCTAAGCCACTTTTGGAAAGTAGAGTGGGGAAAAGATGGTGAGATAAAGGTTGCTGGTGATGAGTCTCCAACCACATTGCCCAAAAATCCCTTAAAAGCCCCAATACCGTTAGTCGCCTCTTACGTACAACCACCGGAAGAATTGGGGTAGTGCTATTCTTCACAAGTGCCGAAACTTCACAGCTAAATAAAGAATAAATAAAGGAAAGAACAATTTCGACACAGGCGGGAATCAAACCCGCTACCTCGGGTATACGCCCCCGTCGCTCTGCCAATTGAGCTACCGTGTCAATGGCTGCCAGCGCGAAATTCTTCTATCCTTTGTTTCTTATTCACTTTTAAGTAGTTTTTTTTCATGAACAAAAACATTCAAAAAAATGTGGCTAGTGTTGCTGCTCAATATTGATATTCAAAGGAAACAGATAATATCGATAGCTGTTGGTACACAGCAATACTATTGATTGTATTGATAGTTTTGATCAGTTCCAACAAACAAACTATTGATACTAACAATATTATCGATAGTATTGCTTTTTAATATAGCATATATAATTGATAATCCTATCAATCTCCTAGATGATTTTAGCATTCTACTATTGATTTTCCGGCAACACTAAGGGCCAGTTTTTTGATCCGTAGTTAAAAATATAACCATTTGTTACATTGACGTGACATTGACTATAGTTAAATGTCTAACCAGTAGTCAAATCGTAAATCCATTTTGGTTCGATATTTGACATTAGTTACTCTAACCACGGGTCAAAAAATGCATTTGGCTGATATTTAACTAATAGTTACGATTTTTAACAAATGGTTGAGTTAACCACGGATCAAAAAACTGGCCCTAATTGTGTCCCAGGGGAAGAAAATCATTCATATCAATTAGAGAATATAACTATATTTTTAACGAAACAATATTTGGTACATGGATTTAGAAGCTAACTGTTTCATATATAAAGTCAACATAAAGATTTTCTCTATTTCTATTTTCAATACATTAGCAACAATAATGAGCCAGCAGCCATTTATTTATTTACCATTTGTTATTTCAAAAAGTATCAGCACAGTATGCAATTTATACAATTCAATAATTATTACCTACAAAGGAACTAATGGAACAGAAGGCAGAATAAAACAAAACAAAGTGACAGTATTTATCTAATGTTTCATTGATATATATTACTAGTGGTCCGCCCCAGCTTCGCATGGATGGTGTTATTTTTTTTACTGCTTACCCCTATGATATTTAGCGAAATGATAATATCCTATGTCCTATTCCTGGTTCCAAGCTACCTCTCCATCAATTTTCAGCCAGATCGGTTCATCCTCAGCCACTTGAGGATGTTGATCCAAAAGTGGCTGAGGAATTTATAATTCCTTAGCTCTGGTTACCCCTTCTAGGGAAATATAGCCGTGAGTATATGTATGTATGTATGTATGTATGTATGTATCGGTTCATCGTTCTTGAGTTATAAATAGTGTAACTAACACCACTTTCTTTTATATATATAGATTATTTCATATGTAAATTTATATACAAACATGTACCCACAGCATCATTTTACAAATAAATAATTATATTGATTTACTATTTGCTAGTAAGTAGAGGAAAAGATGGCAAAATTTATGATAGGTGTATTTGATCGCTAGACCTGACAAATTCACTTAATCCACAAGTAGGGAATGCAATACCGGGATACCGGGATCCCGAAATACCGGGATCCCGCACCATTTTTGCGGGACCAGTCCCGCACCTAAATCGTGCGGGATCCCGCGGGATCCCGTGGGATGTGTTGACACGATGTGTCTGACAAAACCATTGACACACTGTGTTTTATGCGCAGCTACTTCCAAAATAATGAACAATTGTTTTTTGTTTGTTTGTAATAGTTATTTTATTTCTAACTAGTGAATCGGCCCAGCTTCGCGCGGGTAGCGTTGTTTTTTAAATATCTTAGGTTTCTTTATTCAGTCACTGCTCAAGGATTGTGAAAATTAGCGCAATGTTTTCAATTTATTAAATTTATAGCATAGCATGTCTTATTTCATGTATAATTTCAATATTTCTCTACCGATTTCTATGATTCTTTTTTTATTGAATAGGTAATAATGTTACCTTTTTATATTAGGGATGAATGAGAGTATTATAAATGTAAGAGTAAACGAATATAATCTGAATGCTCTGAACTGCTAAGCTATCAGGAGTTACATGTGTTATTGTGGGTCAAACATAAAAGATAGACATATACTGTCACGGGAAATATTTTAGATAAATTTATGAAGAATATTTCCGTGATACATTATTTCTATGTAACTTTAACCATTAAGGCTGCATACGCGACGGAAGCTTAAAAAATGGAGTAACTACTACCGTTTTCCCAAAATTTCCCAAAATTCCCCTTCACTACTCTGCTAAAAATATACTATAACCTGCCTAGGAGTATGAAGAATAATTGTGCCAAGTTTCGTAAAAATCCGTAGAGTAGATTTTGTTTCCATAAGGAATATACAAACCGACAGACAGAAAGACAAAAATTTTACTAAATGTATTTTTGATATCAGTATTGATCACTAACCACCCCCTGATAGTTATTTTGAAAATATATTCCATGTACAGAATTGATCTCTCTACAGATTTATTATAAGTATAGATTAGTGACTGATTGATTTGATAACTTAATAAATAGTTTCACAAAACTATTGAGAGGCTATGTTTTATGCGCATTTGCGCAGCAGCTACTTCAAAAATAATGGATAGTTGCTTTTTGTTTGTTTGTTATAGTTTTTGATTTTTGTTTGTAATTGTTTTTTCTGAATAGTGATTTGATTACTTAATAAATAGTTTTGATAACATTTTTTACTTTCATTTTAAGTTCTATAGTCTCGTTTATGATACAGGATTCCTCTCTTTTTTTAATTACTTTAAAAAAACACGCGGGATCCCGCAAATACCTGGATCCCGCGGGATTGAACCTCTCAATACCGCGGGATCCAGCAATTGAAATTTTAGTGCGGGATTGCATTCCCTATCCACAAGACATGATATTGCCTTCCAACAACAATATTTTAGCAACTATCAGATGGTTTGTGTTTCCGTACCAAGTTTGGCTGAGTAATAAATTATTACTAAAAAATTGTTTGTCACACATGAATCAAATAAGTCATGACATTGATCATGAATCACTGCAAAATATTAATTTATGTATCGCTCCAACACTGAGGGAAAAATTAAATAAAAAAGGCAAATATATTGTACTTACACACTGAAGGGCCATAAGTCTGTGCACATTTAGGACAATGATACTTGTCTATATCATCAGATTGATAAATTTTAACATCCACACAACTGAAAATGAATAAAAACAATACTTATTTGATTATATTCAAGTACTTGTAAAATCCCATGGTTACCATACATGTAAACAAAGCCACTTTGTAGGTTTCATGATATAAGGACCTACACCGCAATAAAGGGAAACCGTGATTGAAATATTCATAGGAAATTAAATGATAAAAAGGTTATAACACAAAATAATCAACAAAACATAGCAACAATACGCAATGGCCGAAGCGCGAGGATCGCCATAAGAAACCTCATAATTTATACACAACATGAGGGTTTCCTGTTATTCTTATGATTTTAAAGATTTTACCTTCCATGGAACCATTCACGGCAGCAATCACATTCTATCATAAACTGTCCAATATTATAAGGTTGTCCACACAAACAATAAGTTTCCTTCGTTGACGCCATTTTGATGGCGAATAGACAAAAGTTTTTTTTTTCTCCACGTTGTTGTGTCAAGAGCAATATGAGGTATAAACTATAATTTTAGCCACACTCAAATTAGTTATTCCAATAGCCATAGACATTGTAAGAAACATTGTCCAATCCAAAATTAAGTAGGTACCTAGCTGCATAAATAATAAGTAGGTAGTTAACTAATTATGTAACGAATATACAACTGGAAGCGCAAAAAAATATGTTTCAAGTTATATCTTTGGAGACTTTTGAATGTTAGTCTTGACTATCACTCTTGCATGTCTCGTGACTGATTAAATTACACTGAGTTTTTTCAGGCCCAATACATACATATATATTGAGATTCTTTATTACATATTTTTACTAACTAGAAACAAATTGTATGAATCAATAATAATGGTGAGAGCGTCACTTTCCATGCAAATCTTGAAGCGGGAAATCTACACTTACTTTATTTTTAATCTTTATAAGATGCATAATGCAGTACTACTGTAGCAGCTATAGGCTGGAAGGACGAATAGAAGTCAATGTAATTATTTTTATTCCCTTATAATCTCTCAAACGTGCGATTCATGAAAGCACTTGCTCCAAGTTTGCCTATTCAAACGAGGCATCGTAATCTAAGTCAACATCAAGACTGTTAACCATATCCAAGTAGATGGCGTCAAAGAAAAATGATATACTTACTTGGACTCTATTTACTTGGATATTATAAAGTCGGCTTATATATATTATATAACTTTTATTGATTTAGTTGCATTGCAGCAAAATATACTTGCTGACCTAAAATCAAAAGACTAGGATCGTACAAAGTGGCGATTGATAGTCTGGTATTTCTACGGTATCAATGGCGTATGTAAACGCATGGATTAAATTAATATATGGAGTGTCGGCTTAAAATAGCACTCTACCATTTCTTGCCGCGGGTGTAGTAATACGTGACTGTAGTGAATTTTTTATCTTCTAATCCTGACGCTCTAGCATTCCCTTTTTGGTATTCATATAGGTTCTGCAATGATGGACATGTACCGGACATGTAGCAGTATGAGCAGGTCTCCAATAACATATTTACTCTGTGTCCAATAAGGGAGACCAACTACTAGGTCATGGTCACAGGAAGCCGATGGAAACGACAGCACAGGCTCCGCTGTTGTAAATACCTTTGGGGGAGGCCTGTGTCCAACAGTGGACGTCTATTAGTTGATTATGAAGTTTAGCTGGATGTACTCAGAACACCAGGTCACTCACACACAGGTTTATGATTAAATTGACATTATATTTATTCCTTTTCCTTTTTCGAATTTGATATCTGTCTTGTCTAAATAGTCAATAATGTATTTCAGGTTCATCTTGGCATTGAATTAAATATTTATTAGTGTTTACTGATACTACGTACTATAATTAATTATTAGGGATGAATCTTTGTATACCTATTTAGGTACACAAAGATACGCTTATTTTAGGATTATACTGTATTGTTGTTTCGTGCTAAAGTGTATACATAATATTTATCTTTATTTATTTATTTAATTACATACATACATATACTCACGGCTATAAATCCCTAGATGGGGTAGCCAGAGCTTAGGAATCAGAAATTCCTCAGCCACTTTTGGAAAGTTAAGTGGGGAAAAGATGGTAAAATAAAGTTTGTTGTTGATGGGTCTCCAACGGCATCGCCCAACAATCCCTTAAAAGCCCCAATACCGTTAGTCGCCTCTTACGTACACCCACCGGAAGAAATGGGGTAGTGCTTTTCTAAGCCGCCACTACACAGCATATAATAGTCCCAAAGTGGGGGTATATTGGGAATAAAATAAAGAATCATACTAAAAACTATAATATATATTTCATACTTTTCATTCATTTAACTCTTATGTATTTGTTATGAACTATTTAAAATGGCAAAATGGGTCTTTAAGGAGATCAACACACCTAGTATTTACGAATATTTTAAAGTCAAAAAGTTTGTTTTATTGAAAGCACTAATCTGAGGAACTACCTTCTGGCACGATTTAAAACATTCAACTATTTTCTAGATAACCCATTAATAGAATAGAATAGAATAGAAAACTCTTTATTGTTCGTCGCAGATAGAAACAATCTCTTCCAGACAACCTTTGAATGGTGAGATCAGTTACTACAGTTTATGCTTTATATATTCACGCTGAGGCTAAAACAAAGAGAGCAGCAATGTGTAGTGTCGGCATAGAATAGCACTACCCCATTTCTTCCGGTGGGTGTACGTAAGAGGCGACTTACGGTATTGGGGCTTTTAAGGGATTTTTGGGCGATGCGGTTGGAGACTCATCACCAACAACCTTTATTCTACCATCTTTTCCCCACTCAACTTCCAAAAGTGGCTGAGGAATTTGTAATTCCTTAGCTCTGGCTACCCCTTCTAGAGATTTATAGCCGTGAGTATATGTATGTAGCAGCAAAAAATAATAAACAAGTGTATTTTTTCAGACAAATCAGTAAGAAATTAGATTTTTACTCATCCGTAGTACATGTATCATAAAAATGGACACCGCATACATTGCATAGTTATGTCAGTGCTAATGTTGATGTAAGTGATATAACACCACCAATGTAGGTGACGAGTTATGAAAGATCGAGGTCAATGTCGGTCAGTGCTCATAGCGGTCACTAAAGTACGATTTATGGTACCTATCAACATTGATTTTGGCAAAAAAAATACAGAGAACGTAAAGTCTACTTTGAATAGAGAATTCAGAAGAATATTGTTGATTGTGGAGGAAAAGGGAATATCTTCCGCCAGGCGGAGGTATGCCTGGGGACCACGGTCCATCTGTATTAAGTTGGAACTTCTATATATGCTGAGTATTTTAGAAACTTCGATACCAGATTTTTGGTATTTGACGGAGGTACGAGTCTTGATGACGAGTGTGACGTATATTGCTTAGTTTCGTGTTGCTGTGGAATGTGATACTTCTTGCACTGTCAGCGTTTCTATGCAGTGCGCGTCATTGTGTACTGATAGAGCATCGCTACATTGGTCAATACGGTGCAAGCTACACTTAGTATATTTCTAATGCTTCTTCTAACTATTTCAGTCATAATTCAGGCTATTTATAGATGTTTTTATACTTCGTGTTGTACATTATGTATTCTGCATAGTAAGCGTGCAAATAATATTTTACAAATGTCAATTTAACAAGTCAATGATCTAAAGATTTTCGTGAATATTTAAATTAATCGTGATTATTACTAAGTTTAGCTTACGATAAACATGTTCTCGAACGTTAAGATGTAATAACATTTATATCAGAGATTTCATTTTTTGAATGATAAATTATTCTCGACTGAATAAATTGCTGAAGGCAATTAATTATATTTTTTGTAGCCAGACCGAATATGCCAATATCATTACCATACCAAGTGCTGCAATGCTTATGAGACACAATTTTATGATGACGTTATTATTATTCAAAATTACACATAAGAAAGGCAGGAAGGAAGCATTAATTAAATGTCTTTGAAAATGTATTATTTAAATAAATTTACAATATATTTTGGCCTTGTAGCGCCGGCTTGGAATGTCACTACCCCTTTCTGATCACGGGTGTCGTAAGAGGTGCCTAAGAGTAGGGCTTTTTGAAGTGGTTTTTGGACGATGCGGTTGAAAACCCATCACCAAAGATACTTAATTCTACCATCTTGTCCCCTATTAACTTCCAAATGTGGCTGAGCAGTTTCCAGCTCTGAAACTCTGGCTACCCCTCTTTGGCATTTATGACCGTGACTATATGTATGTATAGAGTACATTCTATATACATTTATAAATTATTTGCCATCAAATACATCAATAAACCAAGTGACTAATATCATTTAAAATTACTACCAACCTACCAACTAGGCTTTAAAATAGCTGTGTACTGTATCATATGAAAAGCAATAGCAAGGTTGTTAAAATATTAATAAATAACAATGGCCCCTAATTTTTCCCTAGAGAACACCAACTTTAACAACCTTTGAATTTGAGACGTAGTTAGTCTCGCGGTTTGTAGACATTATCTTCTTTACTTATAATAAATCTGTAGAGAGGTCAATTCTGTACATGAAATATATTTTCAAAATAAGTATCAGGGGGTGATTAGTGATCGATCCTGATGCCAAAAATGCAATCAGTAAAATTTTTGTCTGTCTGTCTGTCTGTCGGTTTGTATGTTCCTAATGGAAACAAAAACTACTTGACGGATTTTAACGAAACTTGGCACAATTATTCTTCATACTCCTGGGCAGGTTATAGTATACTTTTCAGCAGAGTAGTGAAGGGGAATTTTGAGAAAACGGGAGAAGTTACTCCATTTTTTAAGCTTCCGTCGCGTGTGCAGCCTTAATAGTTAAAGTTACATAGAAATCATGTATGACGGAAAGATTCTTTATAAAATTGCCTAAAAATTCACGCAGCAGTATATGTCTGTCTTTTATGGTTGACTTACAATAACACGTGTAACTCCTGATAGCTTAGCAGTTCGGAGCATTCTGATTATATTTGTTTACCCTTACGTTTATAATACTCTCACTCATCCTAATTTAAAAAAGTTGACATTATTACCTATTGAATAAAAAAGGAATCACAGAAATCGGTAGAGAAACACCGAAATTATACATGAAATAAGCCATCGCGCCCGTGACCAAAACCAAATACTTACTAATTTACATATTTCATACTAGATGACGCCAGTAGTTTCTTTTTTAAGATTGTTATAGTAAGTACTTCATAGCGTTTTACTCGACTTCACCTCAACCTGAAAATTTGCTTATTAACGGAGACGGAGATACAGAGGCAAGGATATTACAGCCTTGAATCACCTGATTGTTAAAAAAAAAACTTATTGATATCCAAGCTCTAGCTACCCTTTATTTATTTATTTAATTGAAGAACATAAACAGAATACAATCAATATTACACAAACATAATAATATGAACATAGAAAATAGGGCTAGATCATATTCCTAGGTATATGTCCCTAGC
Source organism: Bedellia somnulentella (assembly GCA_963576735.1). Taxonomy (NCBI): domain Eukaryota; kingdom Metazoa; phylum Arthropoda; class Insecta; order Lepidoptera; family Bedelliidae; genus Bedellia; species Bedellia somnulentella. The sequence continues at coordinate 10,195,684 of OY755197.1, forward strand.
ATACACACAATATAATTATGATTATTTTAGAAAATTTTACACAATTAATATTATCCTTAAGTGAAAAACAGAAAAATGATTACAATAAATTTACTAGTTAATATAGAATTAAACATTGCTGGGTATATCATTCTGAGACTTAATTCTGTTGTAAATCCTGAAATCCTTTCTTCTTATTTTAGTAAAAGCAGTTATTAAAATTGAAAAGTGGCTTTTATTAGTCCAGTTGACCTACCTTCCTTTTAGGTTAAAATATATTTATGCTTTAAATAAAGTTTTATGGATCAACTTTACTTTTTGTTAACATTGAGGTTTACCTTGTTGAGTTTGGCTTAAGCACATATTATAAAGCATTACGTATTTTGTGACACTAAATTTCCACCATTATTACTTAGCGATTTTCATTTTTACTCATACATAATACATACATAATTTGCCGTGTAGTGTCGGCTTAGAATAACACTACCCCATTTCTACCCGTGGGTGGTCGTAAGAGGCGACTAAGGGTATAGGGGGCTTTTTAAGTGATTTTTGGGCGATGTGGTTGGAGACCCGTCACCAAAAACATTTATTATAACCATCTTTTCCCAATCAAATTCCAAAAGTGGCTGAGGAATTTTTCATTTCAAAGCTCTGGCTACCCCGTTAAGGTATATGTATGTATGTATGTAAAATACATAGGTAATACTTAAGTCGTGTAATCCCTGCTTAGAATAGATCTTGGGTATTGGGGTTATTGGGTAAGTGTTTGTTGAGATAAGCCGTCCGTTTAGTCACTGGTTAGAGCTCCATTCTCCTCTCTATCCGATGTAGCTTCACTACTGGGTACACTCTGCTAATCTTTGCCGCGCCAAGGCGCCCCGCAACTGGTCAACACAAAGTCAAGCTTAGCAACACATGCCTTAAAGCCAGCAATAATTCCAAATTTTACGTACATACATACATATACTCACGGCTATAAATCCCTAGAAGGGGTAGCCAGAGCTAACGAATTAGAAATTCCTCCTCCACTTTTGAGCAACGATTTTGTACATAAAAATAAAATGACATTATTTATTTCTTCAGAAAATATAGGTAAAACTTAAAAATAATAAAAATTGGTATATCGTATTGTTAGTGTACTTATATTTTACTAAGTACAACTTAGCCATGTGAGTTTCCTAACGATGTTTTCCCTCACCATTAACAACCATGATAAATTAACCTCACATATGACTTAAGAAAAATCAAATCCCAACCCGGGATTAGAACTCACGGCTGTCTCGACGGTCGGTTGTGCTACACATTAGACTATCACGGCTGTCTATCGCTGTATGGGTAGTAGTCGTATAGGTAGCATTGTGTTACAATAAAATCAACATAACACAACTAATTTTCATGCTTGAAACTTACAACTTAATGCTCCTTCATCTACTTTTTGCCATAGCCATAGAATTTCACAAAAAATAACTAATCATTTGAATTATGTTGTTGTGATGAAAACATATTTATCGATAAAAAGTATTATTATGGAATCGATTTGAGTATACGTTTTTTGTCGATTAGGAAATCGATTTGGAATGATTATTTTTGGTGGTGATTTCAATAGTTCGTTATAGGCAGTGATAGTTTGATGAATCATTCGAATTAAGTTTTTTCTTAGAAATATTTTTGTGGATTCCTCATTGTTACCATGGTGGTTTAGATAAATATAGGCATTAACGGAAGACAAAACGGCTCACGTGCTCACGTGCTCCAGGAATGCTCAGTAATAGCCAACATCCGCTACAACACGATAGGATCCCTCAAGTCGCTCCCAGAAGCGGTAGCTGACCTGGATAAGCTGCTCGCCTCCTGGGTGGAATTAAGCTGGGACAATTAGATGACCACTAGGTCCACGCACAATGGCCTGCCATGCCGGGCTTAACGCAAACCCGGCTTAAACCCGTGGCTTTTACAGCCCGTTTAATGGTGACATATGAGGCGACTAAGCATGCGGTTGTTTTGGGTGAAGCGGTTGAAAAAGAATCTCAAAACATTAATCATTAGCAGGATGGTCATCCTTCCTGGTTTTTAACGCCCTGGACTGTCTCAACTCAAATGCCGTATATCCCAAAAGGGTTGGTTAAGGTACTAATACCACTGAACGTTACTATGGCTTTACACATTCTACACTCCCTGCTTGAGGGCGGTAGTGTGTTATTCACTGGGTTATCACGGTTATTCGTTCCTGAACTGTCCTGTGTAGTTAATGATGATTAAATTGTTAAACGGTGTTCTTAGATTTAAAACATGATATGTATGGAATATGTCTACGATCTCTAATTTAAAAATCGGGTGAGGTAGTCATATATTGTCCCAAAGGTATGGCTACTCCGTTATGGAATTAGAGTCGTGAGTATCGGTAGTTAAGAAGATTTTACATACATACATACATATACTCACGCCATTAATTCCCATTGGGGTAGGCAGAGACTATCGATCGCCACTTCGTACGATCCTGACAAACCTCTCTAGCTTCGTTTACATCCATCAATCTTTTCATACATACATACATATACTCACGGCTATAAATCCCTTAACGGGGTAGCCAGAGCTTTGGAATTAGAAATACCTCAGCCACTTTAGGAAGTTGATTGGGGAAAAAGGTGGTAATAATAAATAAATGTTTTTGGTGACGGGTTTCTAACCACATCGCCCAAAAATCACTTGAGAAGCCCCTATACCCTGAGTCGCCTCTTACGATCACCAACGGTTAGAAATGGGGTAGTGTTATTCTAAGCCGACACTACACGGAAGATTTTAGCTTCTGGCAAATCTTCTTGCTTACTTGCCATGGAGCTTATGGATGAAAGTAGCAAAGCAGATACATAAAGGACCTGTGAAATTCTCTTCAAAGCTGGTCTAGCAGATTCGGCGATAAACTTGATCATATAGACAGATAGGATTAATGTAATAAATACTTTTATGTGTGCATTTTAATGCATATACGCATATGTGTTAGGGGAAAGGTGGTGATTTGAATATTACGAACAGACACTAAAAACTTATTTATTTGTATAAATATGGAAACAGATTTCACACAGAGATAAATATCTTTATGTAGACGAGAAACTTTATCCTCTTGAAACATTAATCTAAACTAAAGTAACTTAAAATAGCTACATAGTTACGCACAAAAAAAAACTCAAAGGGTCTCTTATACCTCGGCATTTCTATACGGACAACGTCATTGTATAAATCGTTTCATTTTCCTTAAGATGTACCTAGAATTATGGACAAATACATGGATTATTCCATCCATATTTACATTTGAAAAGGGCAGTCAGTTACGGTTTGCTTTGTCATTAGACAAAGGTTGATTATTAAGGTATTAACCTTAATAATCAACCTTTTTACATTTTGTCCAAAAAGAGAAAATAATTGGTGCTATTGGAACACATTAAATTTGATGTACTAAAAACAGTCATTATTTATTTTTTTACACGTAATTAAGAACACGTTTTTAAATTTTTGTTCCTATTTTATGCTAACTCACGTATTGCAATTTCACTTCACAAAAATCGTGCCACTTTTATACGCTGTAGTACTCGCAAGTTGCAATGGATGCACTATATAAATCATTGAATACAACATGTAAATGCCGAGAGGGGCAAATGTCGTAATATCTCGATTCCAACATACGAGTCAGTCATCGTAAGTCGACAGAGAAATCGACCGCATTGCATCGACACTTTCCCTTCCCTATGCTGTTCGAAATTTGAAAATCGAGTTACAGTTTTTTTTATTGTTTTGGATTAAAGCATGGTTTCTGTTTTGTGTGTGAAACAAATATTTTGTCTGGATTTTTTTGAAAGGTAAGGAAATTATATAACTTTATTTTGCAATGCAAACTTGTTTTTGAAGCACTGTGTGAAAATCTACGGAAAGAAAAGTTCCTATCTTTCCGTATCCTGTGCAGCCGTGTCCTGCGAGGCGCTGAGTTCATCTGAGTCTTTTTGGGAGTGTCTAATAAATTTAGTCATTAAAAATGTATTTAAGTAATGTTTTATGTAAGTTACCCAATAATCGTTTTACTTGTTTACTTTCTGGAAAACTTAGCGTATTAAATATACACCAACGTAAATTAAGAATAAAAATAAAACACTTTCGAACTGGACATTAAGTATTTCTTTATAAATGAGTATTTATTTATATTTGTTTGTGTGAATTGTGTTATATTTTATATTGTATGCTGTAGGGTTTTTTATTTAGGTGTCATTGTCAAAAATATAGGACTGACTGAAAACCAGTGTTATGAGGTAAAACTCATAACGAAATACTGAGTCAGAATCCTATTCGTTGCTGTGCATTACTTTTTATATATGTTTTTTTTTATGTTTTAAGATTTTTAAGTTTTGTTTTTCATTGTGTTCTTTTAACATGTTTTATGTTCTTTTAATGTTGTATTAATTTAATTTGCAGCAGCAAATAAACATTTTCTTTCTTCTTTCTTTCTTTATATACTTGCAAATAAAGTTTGGTGAAAATAGAAAAGTTATCTATAACATACTGATTAATGAAACCCTCTCGGGTATATCTATGCTCATATAACAGTGGTATACGAAATAAATCTCGAAATCCCCTTGTGGCGCGAAAACGGGAGCGTTTTAATCACCTATTTTTTTAATTATACTCACGAGCATGAATTCGAAAAATGGGTATCCATAGTATCTACTGCTCGGAATTTTTCAGCCTGTTATAGAATTTGAGTGAGTAAGAGATTGTAAATTAAGTGTGGGAGATATTAACATTGTCCTACAATCACACCCAAGCCCCAATACTTTTAATGTCGTCGTAATCTGTAAGGGATCTCCCACCGGTTAAAATGGGTTATTAGTGATATTCTAAGCCAACACTACACAACATATTTTGTACTTCTGTTTTTTTAAAATTTAATTTGGCTCAATATTTCATACCGTTACAACAAACTCTACGTTCATGACAGAAGCACAATACCTTCTGAAAATCATACGATATTTTGGGCACGCTGTTCCTCACCGTTAAAACCTTGATAAATACATACATATACTCACGGCTATAAATCCCTTCAAGGGGTAGCCAGAGCTAAGGAATTAAAAATTCCTTAGCCACTTTTGGAAGTTGCGTGGGGAAAAGATGGTAAAATAAAGAGTGTTGGTGATGGGTCTCCAACCGCATCGCCCAAAAATTCCTTAAAAAGGCCAAATACCGTTAATCCCCTCTTCCGTACACCCACCGGAAGAAATGGGGTAGTGCTATTCTAAGTGGACACTTCACAGCAAACTTGATAAATAAACCACAGATATGACTTTTAGAAAATACGTATTGATGTTAGTCCTCAGGATTTTATATCCTGTCTCCCGCATAAGAAGCGGTGAATCTCCCACTGACCGATCGCGGTTGTTGTTTTTAGGATGCTGTTGCATATTTGTTTTTATAAACAATATATTTTCAGCATAACGAATTGTAGTAACTATTGTAAGCGATAGACCTGCCCCCTATCGCGTAAGTACACTGGCGGTAGGTGACAACCCTTTCGGGCTTACAAGATAATAAAAATTCAATTTTCTAATGCGGTTACTTTTTGATTGGGTTTCTCAATCTTTAAGGTATTTTACGGCTATGAATTCTTAGAAGGGATGGCCAGAGTTTTGAAATTTGAGTAAGGAAAAGACTGAAAGTAAGAGTTATAGGAAGTAATATACATAATAGGTCTCCAAGCGCATCTCTGAAAATTTTCTTAAAACGACACCCCCAAAGGAAGAAATGTGGTAGTACAATTCTAATCCAACTCTACAAAACGTAAATTTATTTAAAAAATAAATAAAAAAACACCATAAAATCTTAAGAAGAGAAAGCGCTTACGGTCTCTGCCCCTGGGCACTCATCACAAAGTCCCAAACTATCGCCCGATTTCTGAATTGAGTATTCAAGCTGAGAACGACTTAAGTATCGTTTGGTCTCATTCAGCTGTTAAGATTTCAATGCGACAGAACGATACTTAAGTTGTTCTCAGCTGGAATACTCAATTCAGAAATCGGGCGTATAATTATAATATTATAGGCTACATACTTAAGCGACATGATAGTCCAGTGGGTAGAACACCCGCCCGAAAAACAGAAGGGCGTGAGTTCCAATCCTGGGACGGGCCTACACCAATTTGTCTTTTCTAAAGTGATATGTGTGGTTAATTTATCATGGTTGCTAACGGTGAGGGAAAACATCGTGAGGAAACCCACATGGCTGAGTTGTACTTAGTCATGTGACAGTGTATTCGTACAAAACGGCGATAGGCCTGCCCCCTATCACGTGAGTACACTGTCTAAGCAAAACGTGGGTACCTTCTCTGGAAACTAGATGGCGCTTGCCATGTGAGTTCAGGAGTATTGGTACCTCTGCCAACCCCTTCGGGGATAAACGGCGTGAACGTTTATGTTATGTTATACTTAATAATGATAAAATGCAGAAAGCGGTGCTGCTCGATAAGGCTCGTATCGTCCGTCGGCTCTTGAACTTGAGTCCCTGACCCCGACCGACGGTCATTTTTGGCCGGAAGTACAACCTTTCCCATTTATAAAATATATATTATTTTTCAGTGCTGTGTAGTGTCGGCTTAGAATAGCACTACCCCATTTCTTCCGGTGGGTGTACGTAAGAGACGACTAACGGTATTTTGGCTTTTAAGGGATTTTTGGGCGATGCGGTTGGAGACCCATCACCAACAACCTTTATTTTACCATCTTTTCCCCATGCAACTCCCAAAAGTGGCTGAGGAATTTCTTATTCCTTAGCTCTGGCTACCCCTTCTAGGGATTTATAGCCGTGAGTATATGTATGTATGTATGTATGTATATTATTTTTCAGCTATGTGTGACGGGAAAATCTCAAAGAGTAATAGTAAAAATATTATTCATATATTTTATGTAGTTATGTTATGCCGTGTAGGGTTAGAATAGCACTGATGCATTTGTGCCCGCCCTTATCGGAAGAAGATTAGGGGCTTTTTAAGTGACTTTTGGACGATGTGGCGAGATACCCATTATCAAACATCATATAACAATATTTTATCCACTTAACTTCCAAAAGTAGCGGAGGAATTCCCAATTCGGTATGCAAAGTTTTACAAAAGTGGTGCTGATTACGAAACCATTTCCAGATATTATGTTTTTAAAACATATTCTCTTGAAATTAAATCCAACAAAGCTAAGGTAACCGTTATTTTATCCAAAAACTGTAACAGTATTTGACCTTCAGTGTTATTTCAAAGACATTTGTTTTTGCAGTTTTTTAATAAAATATCGGAAATAATAGGTTTCTTTAGTATAATATCGTACGTAATAATTTCATTTGAGATCACAAATTCGTGAAATGTTTTGCAATTAGCAACATAATTATCAAACATTTCGCTATATTTGCATGTAGCTACGTGATATTTTCGATTGATGACGTCATTAAGTACAAAAGTTGAACAATCTTTAAAAAATCATAACTTACAATTACTCGTTTTAAATAAAAAAAATTAAATTAGTTTTTTATTTTCGTGTTTGTTATCGAATAAAAATATTTAATAAACTTGGAAAGAAATGGGGTATTTCTATTCTAAGCCGACACTACACAGCAAACTTGTTAATATATATATCTATAAATGCCCAGAGAATATCTCTGACCTTTAACAGTCGTCGTTCTCATGTAGTTATCTAGCATAATATTGTTTCGAACACAAAGGGTGACATCTGTCTCTAAGTGAGTCGAGTTGCGATTTATGTTATGTCATATACTTATCATAAAACATAATGTAATATATTATACATACATACAAAAACTCACGGCTATCAATTCCTAGAAGGGGTAGGCAGAGCTTTAAAGGAGAAATTCCGCGGCAACTTTTGGAAGATGGGAGAAAAATATTGTTGTAAATTAAAAGTTGCTGAAAGTTATCTTTTTTTAAGTAAAAGATTTACTATTCTCCGAGAAAAAAACGTAAAAATCGAAAAAATCTGAAAAAATGTAGTGGAAACTTTGTCCGTTTCCCGTATATACTTTATTTCAAATTGTAATTAAAAACGTATCTATCATATTTCATAATTTTAAATGATTTATTAACAGTGGCCATGTAGTGTCGGCTTAGATTAACACTATCCCATCTCTACCCGTGGGTGATCGTAAGAGGCGACTAAGGGTATAGGGGATTTTTAAGTGATTTTTGGGCGATGTGGTTGGAGATCCGTCACCAAAAACATTTATTAATACCACATTCTCCCAATCAACTTCCAAAAGTGGCTGAGGAATTTTTCATTCCAGAGCTCTGGGTACCCCGTTACGGGATTTATAGCTGTGAGTATATGTATGTATGTAATTAACAATATATAAACCCTTCGAAAGAAAAGAAACGCCCTTACTAACTTCGATATTTCTAGGTACTGTTGATACAGTTGTTTCGGCTGTACTAGTGTTAGGTTAGGTTAGGTCATATAGGTTTCATATTATATCGGTGAGGAAACCCACATGGCTGAGTTGTACTTAGTCATGTGACAGTGTATTAGTAAGAAACGGTGATAGACTAATGGGTTGTTGGCTGATATAGCACCGCTTACCGTGCAAACGATCAGGGTTCAAATCCCAGGTCGGGTCTACACAAATTTTATATTTTTTAAGTCCTATGTGTGGTTCATTTATCATGATTGTTAACGATGAAGGAAAACATCGAGAGGAAACTCACATGGCCAAGTTTTACTTAGTCATGTGACAGTGTTTTCGAACAAAACGGCGATAGACCTGCCCCCTATCACGCGAGTACACTGTCCATGCAAAACGTGGGTACTCTGAACACCAGGTGACAATGTCAAAGTATTTGTACCTCTGCCAACCCCTTTGGGGATATACGGTGTGAACGTTTGAGTTTGATATACATATGTAGATATATTTTCCGTTCTAGAAAACATTGCTTAAATACTTACTATCATTAGAAAATTACTTAACATTCTTTAGTTGTTTATTAGTCTCAACCAAATAGATAGTAGTAATTTCGGCTTAGGAATATGTAGCTGCATGTCTGAGGGCAAGTAAGATAAAAAAAAAAAAATAAAAAAAAAAACCCAAACTACTAAAATGATGAGATTACTTATCATTCGTAAGTATTATAAATTTACATCGTTTTAATTATAATTTATAATAAATCTTATGTATAGGTCTTAATTATTCTTTGTCAAACGGTCGTCTTAGTGTCATATTTCACGACGGTACAGAGAAAATATGTTTATCTCTTTTTAGCGCTGGCTTTAAGATGTGCTATCTCGCCTACATTTCAAATGTATTTATTGGTGTGTTGTTTGGATATATTTCTAGTGATGCGTGTTGGTAAATGACAAGTAAATGACCTATGTAACGTTTTTTAATCTATGATAATAAGAAGAATTGGATATTTTCTAGGGTTCGACATTGGTATTATTTCTTTTATTTGTTTGGAAAACTTACACCATATAAACTTTCTAAACATCAAAGTAACCAATACAATGCTAACCAAAAATTTTACCTGTAAGAAAAATAACTTAAAAAAACATCTTGCAGACTAAAAGTCAATTCAAATGACAGATTCAGATAATAATCATGAACCTGTGAACGCAGGGCCCGAAATTTAAAATAATTATTTAATAATTTAATTCTTTAAACACATAATTTGATAAATAGGAAGCTTCTCAAACTGGGACTAGACCAACAAATAATTTCATTCAAACGTATTTTCTTCCTTTCTTTCTTTATTTCTTCCATTCACTAGTTTCTAAAAATGACTCATTGATGTTTTTCACCAAATTTTGTGAAGTTTTTCAATGACTTCATACCTATCTCACACATATCTATCTCTCTAATTTTTAAAACAATAAAACACCGTAAAAATGCAAACGTAAGTTTGATCAAGATACAGCAATTTTTGAGACGAGCAAACATTCGAAAATTGCTTTTTTGCCCACCCGCCTTTATTTTACTGCATTACCGACTCAACTTCCGAAGTGGCTGATGAACTTAAAATTCTGAAGCCCTGGCTACCCCTATTTTGTTACAACCGTGAGTATATACATGTCGTTTCCTAGAAACAGTATTGGAAAGGTTAATTTTGAAGTCACCGGTCATCTAACTTGAAGGTCACGTCGGGTACAGTCGACAGCAAATTAACAATTTAACGCTCCGAAAGCCGTTCCGCATTACAACCAACGTGCGGTTGATTGTTCTCTAGCTGCTTCTCTTACTATGTCCGTAATGACGACCTTGATCGATAAGTAGGGTGGTATACCTTCCGAATTAGTAAAAATTCGGAGGTAGGAAACGCAAACACTACTTAAACGTGTAAAAGAAATAAAGGATAGAAGAATTTCGCGCTGGCAGCCATTGACACGGTAGCTCAATGGCAGAGCGACGGGGGCGTATACCCGAGGTCGCGGGTTCGATTCCCGCCTGTGTCGAAATTTTTCTTTCCTTTATTTATTCTTTATTTATTAGTAATAATCCCCACATGAGGTTTTCATGAACAAAAAGATTTAAATTATGGTGGTATACCACCACTATACTAATCGTATCCATCAATTGCTATATATACATGTTTAAATGTGAAAATTACGGGTTTCAATGCAAATCTTCCACCCTCCTACGCACATCTTACTCATACTCAACTCAAACGTTCACGCTGTTTATTCCTTTAGGGGTTAGTAGAAGTACTAATACTTCTGAAAATACTTGACATTGGCACCTGGTGGTGTTCAGAGTACCCTCTTTTTGCTTCAACAGTGTACTCACATGATAGGGGGCAGGCCTATCGCCGTTTTGTACGAATACACTGTATCATGCCTAAGTACAACTTAGCCATGTTGGTTTCCTCGTGTGTTTTCCTTCACTGTTAACAACCATGATAAATAAACCACACATATGACTTAAGAAAAGACAAATTGGTATAGGCCCGACCCGGGATTTGAACCCTGATCATTTGCACGATAAGCGGTGTTATACCACCCAACAGCCCAGTTCATTAGTCTATGTCAGGTGGGGCAGGGTTGCGGTATATGCCCCACTCTGGCTCTGATCTAGTAAGGTATCTTATCAATCCAAAATAACAGATTTTTAAGAAACGACGTGATAGCTCAGTAGGTAGAACACCGGTTAATGTGTAAGCGACTAGTGTTCAAATCCCGGGTCGGGCCTACACCAATTTGTCTTTTCTAAAGACATATGTGTGGTTAATTTATCATGGTTGTTAACGGTGAGGGAAAACATCGTGAGGAAACCCACATGGCTGAGTTGTACTTAGTCATGTGACAGTGTATTCGTACAAAACGGCGATAGGCCTGCCCCCTATCACGTGAGTACACTGTCCATGCAAAACGTGGGTACTCTGAACACCGGGTGACTAAGTCACGTGATGTTCAGAAGGATTAGTACCTCTGCCAACCCCTTCGGAGATATTCGGCGTGAGCGTTTATGTTTTTGTTATGTTTAAGAATAAATAAAGGAAACAAAAATCTCCCATCCACGATCACGATCCACCCATCACGATCGATACTTTTATTTCTACCATCTTGTCCCCTATCAACTTCCAAATGTGGCTGAGGAGTTTCTAGCTCTGTAGCTCTGGCTAACGTTTGGGATTTATGGCCGTGAGTATATGTATGTATGTTTATATGTAATCTGTTTCAACAAATAAGGCTTAAAGAAAAAAATAATTAATGAATACTTAATTTTACAGACATTTCATTTTAATTTGTATTGACTCAGCTTGCTTAAATTCAGTTTAATATGACTCATTTCTCATTAATTTCCTTTTGACTTTATTGTTTATTAATTTATGACTTATTAATTGATTTATGACTTATTGATTTTCACGAATTTAATATGATGCATGGGGTTCTGTCTAAATATGTAAACTGTCATGTTTACGTGTAACGTGGGTGATCGTAAGAGGCGACCGATTTCTGAATTGAGTATTACAGCTGAGAACAACTTAAGTATCGTTCTGTCGCATTGAAATCTTAACAACTGAATGAGACAAAAAGATACTTAAGTCGTTCTCAGCTTGAATACTCAATTCAGAAATCGGGCGTAAGAGTTTTGGGGCTTTTTAAGTGATTTTTGGGCGATGCGGTTGGAGACCTGTTCCCGAGAACCCAAGTTGAAGTTTCATCTTTTCCTCACTCAACTTCTAAAAGCGGCTGAAGTATTATTTTTTATCATTCTGAAGCTCTGGCTACCCTTTTTAGAGATTCACAGCCGTTAGTATATGTATGTATGTTTAAAGAAATAAATAGCTGGTAAAAATATACAGTATTCTTAAAAATGGCAGGCGTCCGAAGTATGAAGAATAAAAGAGCATGTATGAAAAGATTGATGGATGTGAACGAAGCTAGGGAGGTTTGCCAGGATCGTACAAAGTGGCGAGTGGTCTTTGCCTATCCCAATGGGAAGTAATGGCGTGAGTATATGTTTGTGCGATCGTTTACAATACAACTTTTGACGTGATAACTTCACATAAATCTCTGTACGCCGCCGAGCCGGCTGCATGCATGGAAAAACTTCTCATATTTATGAAATGATTCACTAGATGTGAGATGACAAGTAACAAGTTTTGTAAATGATTCCAAATTCTTATCATTTTACAACGGTTGATAGCTCACTCTGATTACGGTCAACTAGGATATTGGTAGTGGTGGTCAAATTTAGGTGGGGTCTGCTAAGAGGATCATCCACGCGGCTTCGAGGAACAGGCTCGGCACGCGCGGGATGGGCGTCGGGGTTGCCCCCATGGCCCAGCTTCGTCTCGGGGGGGAACGTCCCCCCCGGTCGTTGGGCACCTCCCCAGGTGATAAGGGGGAGGGGTGGCTATCCCCATTGGGGATTAGCCACTAAGGAGTGGGGTCTGCGTCCCAAGTCTTACGTTGGATATGAATTTAATTCAATGCATACATATATGTACTCACGGTCATAATTCCTTGGAAGGGGTAGCCAGAGCTAAGGAATTAGAAATTCCTCAGCTACTTTTGGAAAGTTGAGTGGGGAAAAGAGGTTATAATAAGGCTCTTGGTGACGGGTCTCCAACCGCATCGCCCAATGTTCCCTTAGAAGCCCCAATACCGTTAGTCTTACGTACGCCTCTTACGTACACCCGCCGGTAGAAATGGGGTAGCGCTATTCTAAGCCGGCGCTACAAAGCTATAATTTAATACATAGTACTTGCAATACGGCAGGGCTAAATCCTTAAAAGGGGTAGACAGAGCATCGGAGCTATAACTTCTTAGCCACATTCCGAAATAGATAGGGGAAAATAGGGTAGAAATAAAGTATCGTTTGTGATGGGTTCTAGACGCATTGCCCAAAATCCATTTTAAAAAGTTCCATACCCTTAGCCGCCTCTTACGACGCCCGTGGGTAGAAAGGGGTAGTGACGTATCGTGATTCCCTGAAGTAATCTGAAAACAACAGTGATAGCTCAGTGGGTAGAACACCGCTTATCGCGTAGACGATATGAGGGTTCCCGGGTCAGGGCTACACCAATTTGTATTTGTATTTGAAAAAAAACGAAGGTAGGGAACGCAAACACTACTTAAAAGTGTAAAAGAAACAAAGGATAGAAGAATTTCGCGCTGGCAGCCATTGACACGGTAGCTCAATTGGCAAGAGCGACGGGGGCGTATACCCGAGGTCGCGGGTTCGATTCCCACCTGTGTCGAAATTTTACTTTCTTTTATTTATTCTTTATTTATTAGTAATAATCCCCACATGAGGTTTTCATGAACAAAATCATTCAAACCAATTTGTCTTTTCTAAAATCATATGTGTGGTTAATTTATCATGGCTGTTAACAATGATAGAAAATTTCTTGAGGAAACCCGCATGGCTAAGTTGTACTTTGTCATGTGACAGTGTATTCATACAAAACGGCGATAGGCCCCCTATGATGTCAGTACACTGTTCAAGCAAAACGTGGGTACTCTGAACATAACGTGATAATGACACATGATATTCAGAAGTATTAGTACCTCTGCCAAACCCTTCGGGGTTATACGGCGTGAACGATTGGGTTTAAGTTTAAGCAGTCTGAAAGTTAAAGAAATACTGTGTTTACTATGTACAGTGCTACATCGAAGGTAACTATCCCAAGGGGACTGGAAGGAAGGAAGGGACCCATCTCCAAAACCTTTATTTCACCACCTTTTATCCACTCAACTTACAAAAGTGGCTGCGGGAGCCACGAGTATTTAGATTTATATATGTAACATAATAATAACATAAACGTTCACGCCGAATATCCCCGAAGGGGTTGGCAGAGGTACTAATACTTCTGAACATCACGTGACTTTGTCACCTGGTGTTCAGAGTACCCACGTTTTGCATGGACAGCGTACTCACGTGATAGGGGGCAGGCCTATCGCCGTTTTGTACGAATACACTGTCACATGACTAAGTACAACTCAGCCATGTGGGTTTCCTCACGATGTTTTCCCTCACCGTTAACAACCATGATAAATTAACCACACATATGTCTTTAGAAAAGACAAATTGGTGTAGGCCCGACCCATGATTCGAACACTAGTCGCTTGCACGATAACCAAGTGTTCTACCCACTGGGCTATCACGGTTGTACTATGTACAAAAATGTGAGTTATTTTGCGCTACCCAGATTAATAAGATAGCATTTGCATCATATGCACATCATATTTCAATTCAGTGTCCATAATAAAAACGAATATCTTAACTCATTCAGAAAGTACGCAAATACACGTTATGTAATATTTACTAAAGAACCACAAATTCTTCGTCGATATACGTTATTTGTTTACTTAAGAAGAATATACGGGCATTTTTTACACTTAGTATTTAAATTCAATCATATTTTTTAACACGATCGATTTTGTCATTCAGATCTGGCAAACGAATGCAAAAACTGCATACTCAAACAAACATCGTCAAAAGTACAAAAAACAGCTTGAACTATACCCACGGCTAAAATTAAAAAAAAACTTACAGCTTTAGAATCAGAAATTCATCAGGTTTGTAAACTCAGTGGGCAGAGATTGTACACTAAGCATCAACAATAATCATCTAAGTTAAACTACTGTTTAAGTGACGTCTAAATCAACTTTTGCCTAAATCTAGCTTCATTAATTTATTATAGGTGACCTGCCTATCTTAGTACAAATCTACTCTCAAGGAAGTATTTTCTAATAAATGCGCTAACAGTACTGAATGTCTGGACTTCCTATGTTCAAGGTTATGGTGGAAAAAAAAACTACTTAAGACCGCGGTCTGTGTGATTTCGCTATAGTTAATAGTAAAACTTTGATGTGAATGCTTGATAAACTTTTTGGTCGCTACCTTTTTTTAAACGCTTATAGTTTCGAATTTCAAAGTGTATATGACATTGACAGTTTATAATGTTTGACAGTCGGAGTGGCGGCAAAATTTATGCGAAGAATAGTTTTATATTTATTTAACTCTCTGAGTGTAGTGTAGTAATTCTATTGTTGTTTTTATTTATAGATATTTTCCGTATTATAACAGATCAGTGGAAATCATTTTAATCCAGTTTAAAGGTTTTATGATAGTGTTATTAGAGCTAATTTATTAGAAATGTAAGTACTATTTTCAAATTCTATGCTATTTTTTTTATTAAAAAGTCTAAATATTATAATTCTTTATCGAAATACGAGTAATAATATAATGACTAACTTATGAATAATATAATACAATCAATACAAAAACCAGTACACAATAATTTTCTTTGTGCTTTAAAGGCCTGGTTTTTAATGCTTTCTCAATCTAATATAGATATCGTACTGTAATTGATTTGACTTGATAATAAATAAACTTAAAAGTCAGAAAACAAACGTCAATAAGAAATTCAGGATAACTTCTCATAAGCATATAACCGAATCATTATTTACTTACATAGAAAATAAGTAATCCCACCGAAAACATTTTCATGTTAAATGTTGTCAAGACGAGCCCATATGACTCGCACTGTCAAAAAGTTATCAGATCTCATGTGGAGCCAAGCTTCTAACACTACACGCCCTAACTCTACAAGGCCTAACTTCACAAACTCTACACCCTAGTCAAAATATGTGGCTTGGCCATTTCGCTACATTCACATCGGCGTAAGGTGAAAATTTAATTCACCATTCATTACTTTTGTGTTATATAATACTTCTTGTAGTAACGAGCCAAGCCACATATTTTGACTAAGGTGTAGAGTTTGTGAAGTTAGGCCTTGTAGAGTTAGGGCGTGTATGTTAGAAGCTTGGCTTTACATGAGATCTGATAACTTTGTGACAGTGCGAGTCATATGGGCTTGTCTTGGTAACATTTTACATGAAAATGTTTTTGGTGGGATTTCATTTCTTTTTGTAAGTTGTTTGTTACATTTTTTTTGTTTTAACAGATAGTATAAATATATATCTGGGGGCATCAAGTTTTAGATCAAGTTAAACCTCTAGCGTCAAAATTGAAAATTACAGGTCTCATACAAACCTTCATCCCCTAGTTTAAGGGTTTCGGGGATGAAAGTTACAAGTTTTATAATGTTTTTATTGTTTGTGTGCCAATACTAGCTTACATACAAAATTTCAGCTTTCTAGGACATTAGGAAATATCCTAAGAATTTTAATGATCATCAGTGAGTCAGTGACGAAATCAGCGTTTTTTAGATATAAATCAAATCTGAAGTATAGAAAGCTAATGTAATTAAAACTTTATATATTCAATAAGTCTGCTGTTGAAAATATATTCCGAAAATTTTGTTAATCTAGCATAATCCAAACCTAAGTCATTAGGGGTCCGAAAAAATTACGAAGAGCTTCGAGAAAAGGTAGGTAGTGCCCGTGCGCTTCGCTTGGTTCGTCTTAGCGAGGGCACTACCGTGCCCCCAGAAATACTAGCACTAAATACCAACTTAAATGGAAAGTGTTTTCAAATTTTATTTAAATGTAGAATACATTTATAATTATATGTATTAATTTAAAAGTATTCAACAATTTATGCTTGTACAGTCGCCATCAGATATATCGGAGCGGCCGAGGTACTCAAATATATCTGAGCAGCAATAAATTTCAATAAATTCTTTACGGTAAATAAGGTCAATAAGATCTGAATATCCAATTCGCCACAAATATATGAGCAGTGGTTTTTCAATTAAATCTGAACACCTAAAGAGACAATAATATCTGAAAGCACAACTCGTCAAAGTTATCTGCTCAGACAGGGTGATCATAAATATCTGAACATTTAGGGAAAATATACCTTAAAGCACTAGGCATACAGTTTAAATTAGTCAATTAATCGTATCAAAATGAGTAGGTATACAAAATAGAAATCTGCGTAAAGCAACTTTACAGTCTTGTAACAAGAAACACATTTGAATAAAATATTTGCCAATTGCATGTATTTTATCAAATACTAGTGGTCCACCCAGGCTTCGCACGGATGGTGTAAAGTTTTTATACTGCTTACTCCCTACGATATTTAGCATGATGATATCTATACGTATAATAAATCTGTAGAGAGGTCAATTCTGTACATTAAATATATTTTCAAAATAACTATCAGGGGGTGATTAGTGATCGATACTGATGCCAAAAATGCAATCAGTAAAATTTTTATCTGTCTGTCCGTCTGTCTGTCTGTCTGTTGGTTTGTATGTTCCTTATGGAAACAAAAACTACTCGACGGATTTTAACGATACTTGGTAGAATTATTTGTCATACTCCTAGGCAGGTCATAGTGTACTTTTCAGCAGAATAGTGAAGGGAAATTTTGGGAAAACGGGAGAAGTTACTCCATTTTTTAAGCTTCCGTCGCGTGTGCAGCGTTAATGGTTACAGTTACATAGAAATCATGATTCACGGAAATATTTGCCATAAAATTGTCTAAAAAATATCCTTCAATAGCATACGTCTATCTTTTATGGTTGACTCACAATAACACGTGTAACTCCTGATAGCTTAGCAGTTCGGTGCATCCTGATTATATTTGTTTACTCTAACATTTATAGTTCTCTCATTCATCTCTTATTTAAAAAAGTTTACATTATTACCTATTCATTAAAAAAAGAATCATAGAAATCGGTATAGAAACACCAAACTTATACATGAAATAAGCCATCGCGTCCTGTCGTCGCACGTGAATACTGAATCATGCTGGATTATTTTTTAGTAATGGTTGCGCGGGCAAAAGATAGCCGTGAGTATATGTATGATGTATGCAAAGTTTGAAATTCTGATTCTTTGTTTGCATGGGTTTGTTGTCGGAGATACTGAACCGTTCATTAAAGCGCTTTCACAATCAGAAAGCTAAACTATTCGGGAGTGTTATAAGTGGTGCTAAATTTCACAAAGGTGGAGCAGCGATTGAAGAAACCTCAGATATTTTTAAAACTACGCTACCCGTGCGAAGCTAGGCCAATCCACTAGTATATCCTATGTCCTTTTCCTGGTTCTAAGCTACCTCTCTAACAATTTTTAGCCAAATCGGTTCATCCGTTCTTGAGTTATAAATAGTGTTACTAACACCACTTTCTTTTATATATATAGATTCGCAGATTTATTATGCTATAATTACGTATATAAATTGGCAATACAAATACGACAGGCGAGACCAAAAAAAAGTACAACGGTGTGCGTAAATGAATGTGTGTGCGTGACATTAGTATGGCGGATCCCATACTAGCCCTATTTAAATTAATAAAAATTTACGTATTTGTTATTTTTGCCCAATTGTAAATTTTACAGTAATTGTAGTACTATGATAACACAAGATATTTTTTATCATATATTTGCATTGAAAAGTTTGGTTTAAGATCATATAGACCTGTAATTATTTATTACAGTCTTAGTTTGGACATAAATGGCTAATAATTTTGTGTTTGCCAAAGAATATGTATTCGATTTAGATTTATTTTTTTTACTTTGATTAAGTTATTGAATATTAATAACTTAAAAAATCAGTAAGGTTAAAATAAGTCAATTATTTTCTTTCATGTTTTATGTCAAAATCGTTGTAGGAATTTATCGTCTCTGAGAGGTCCTGCCTTTGTTGACGTTTATGCTATGACGTTTGTCACTTACTGCTAATCCATGTACTTCTATATCTATGGTAATATAAAAGCTGCCAAATTAAAATAAGTACGAATGCTTTGCAATATTTCATCCACTTTCGTGTCAGTCACCATGGCCTAGCGGTTTAGTGAATAGAAATCATAATTGTAATCTGTTGCGTCAGGGTTCAAATCCTAACTTGTGTTTATTTTTATCAAGAATTCATGTTCTTTTTTTTTCTATTTTATTTATTAAGTCTTTAGATTTATTGTCCTCATTTAATATAATGCTATTTATTACGTTATAATTATATATATGAATACGTATAATACGTTACAGAAAACAGCAGGAAAAAGTACAATTTTGCAAAAACTAGTTTATCCTTTCATTTTATTAAAGCTGCATTTATATTTATGCTACCCTGGTACATACAATGTAAAAAATGGCATACATGTTTCAAAAATTCTAAGTTATTTTACCTCCTGATGTTTTTGTACCGGTAAAAATTATACAACTACAAACCCATTCCTCTATTAACACCATGTACTTACCTGTTTCTGTCAAAAAATGGAGTTGATCAGTGGGGAATGACTTAGTATTTTTTTTCTAATAATATACTCACCGTACAACTAGTTGAGACCGTACAACCAGTGGGGCATACCTCCCAGCAGAAGACTCTTTTTAGTTTTGACATTGATAAAACCAAATGGTGGTTGTGTAGAAAATGTATTCTAGCGTAGTACGATTAAGAATTTTAAACTGTATGCTTAGTGCTTTAAGGTTTATTTTCCTTAAAAGTTCAGATATTTATGATCACCCTGTCTGAGCAGATAACTTTGACGAGTTGTGCTTTCAGATATTATTGTCTCTTTAGGTGTTCAGATTTAATTGAAAAACCACTGCTCATATATTTGTGGCGAATTGGATGTTCAGAGCTTTTTGACCTTATTTACCGTAAAGAATTTATTGAAATTTATTGCTGCTCAGATATATTTGAGTACCTCGGCCGCTCCGATATATCTGATGGCGACTGTACATTAATTCCACGATGAGTAAGTTATTTAATAAAGTTTTTATTTGCCGCTATTAATTATGGTTTTTTAAGCTGGCTAATATTAAATTCATTTAAAACATATTCAAACTCAGACGTATATTCTTTCATCTTACGAAATCGTATCTTCAAAATTCTTAAAAATATATTGACACTACCTCTGTGGGATATCTGGTTCCAAAAATAAAATATATCAAATTAGTCTTTTCAACAGCGGCAGAATAACAGCGTCTGCACTCTATAGGGCAGGCACTATGCTGAGCCGTACCCTTTTTCAGTTTCTGCAACTCATTTTGTAAATTTTAAATGTATGTTCGTTTTGTGTCGCAGTTAATAAAAATAAATGTATTTTCATTCATTCATTCATTCAACAGAGGCTAAGGAACTTCTAATTCTGGAACTCTGGCAAACACTTTTTGAGATTTATAGGCCTGAGTTGTGCCCTGAGTATTTGTATGTATTTATGAAACATAGTATTTTTGTTATCTAACGCTCGGGAAACGATGGGTGGTGTTAATTTAACCATGTACAGCAACCATTTCTCACCCATTAAAGTAACGTTTTAGTTCCGTTGTTGTAGTTGCCGTGTAGTGTCGGCTTAGAGTAGCACTACCCCGTTTCTACCGATGGGTGTACGTAAGAGGCGACTAACGGTATTGGGGCTTTTAAGGGATTTTTGGGCGATGCGGCTGGAGACCCATCACCAACAACCTTTACTTTACAATCTTTTCCCCGCTCAATTTTCAAAAGTGGCTGAGGAATTTCTAATTCCTTAGCTCTGGCTACCCCTTCTAGGGATTTATAGCCGTGAGTATATGTTATGTTATGATATATTTAATTAATTTTAAGCATTTTTGTTACAGAAGCAAAATCGACGTGTATGCCCGGATACCACAATGGGTCCTTTTATAAAGCAGGTGAGTGATTCTGACTTTATTTAAAACTCTATCCACTTTCATATAGTGGCAATCTTTTTGAATATTCAATAATATGAATAGATACATTATTTTCTTTTTAATTTCTATTGCAAGAGATGATGAATATTGCATGTGCGTCTTTTGAGAAAAAGGGAATGAGGGTGAATGTGGATAAAACAAAAACTATGGTTTTTGAGAGAGAGGTGAATATGACCGAATGCGTGATTGAGATTAATGGTAAGAAAGTGGAACAAGTGAAAGAGTTTGTATATTTGGGAAGTTTGTTTACTAGGGATGGAAAGTGTGATGAAGATATCGAGAGAAGAGTGAAAAAGGGTAATGCGGTAAATGGAGCACTGGATAGTCTAATGTCTAGTCAGTCGGTGTCTGCAAAGGCCCGAATGGCTGTGCATGATGCTGTCCTCGTTCCTACGCTTATGTATGGCAGTGAATGTTGGGTGTGGCAGAAGAAGCATGAAAGTAGAGTGAATGCAGTAGAAATGAGATCCCTCAGAAAAGTGTGTAATGTAAGGTTATGTGATCGTGTGAGGAATGATGTGATTCGTGAAAGGTGTGGTGTAAAAGATGATATTGTAAGAAAGATAGAAAAAGGAATGTTGAGATGGTTTGGGCACATAGAGAGGATGGATGACAGTAAATTGGTGAAAGAGATATATAGAGCCAATGTGGAAGGTAATGTTAGTAGAGGACGACCTCGGAGGACACATTTGGATCAAATAGAACATGTGCTCAAAAAGGCAGGAGTCCGCAGTATGAAGAATAAAAGAGCATGTATGAAAAGATTGATGGATGTAAACGAAGCCAGAGAGGTTTGCCAGGATCGTACAAAGTGGCGATCGATAGTCTCTGCCTACCCCAATGGGCACTAACGGCGTGAGAATATGTATGTATGTATGTAATTTCTATAAAATTTGAATTCTCTTAGTATAGAAAACTCATGACTTCATCTCAGTAAGAAACAAATATATTTTTGATATTCCGTGTAGTGCCGGCTTAGAATGTCACTACCCCTTTCTCCCCATGGGTGTCATAAGAGGCAACTAACGGTATGGTTTTTTTAAAGTTGTTTTTGAGCGATGCGGTTGGGGATCTATCACCAATGATACTTTATTCCTACCATCTGTCCCCTCTAAAAATCCAAATGTGGCTGAGGATTTTCTACCTTGAAGCTCTGTTTACACCTTTATGGGATGTATGGCCGTGAGTATTGTTTGTATGTATGTATATTTTTGATCAGATATTGGTTCTAAAAAGAAGATAATTTTTTGTCATGGTCGCACAAAATGGTGGTTTGTTGATTTGCATGCCGAATCAAAATCGTGCCTGTCGCACCCAACCCGATAGTTACCCTAACGTACTCTGTAGTAGCGTCCTAGAATATCACTAACATATTTATTCCCGCGGCTGTCGTCAGAGATGACAATAAGCAATCAGGAATTACTAGTTGCTGTGTAGTGTCGGCTTAGAATAGCACTACCCCATTTCTGCCGGTGGGTGTACGTAAGAGGCGACTAACGGTATTGGGGCTTTTAAGAGATTTTTGGGCGGTGCGGTTGGAGAGCCATCACCAGTAACCTTTATTTTACCATCTTTACCCCACTCAACTTTCCAAAAGTGGCTGAGGAGTTTCTAATTCCTTAGCTCTGGCTACCCCTTCGAGGGATTTACTGCCGTGATATATGTATGTATGTATGTATGAATTACTAATTCTGAAGGCCTAGCTTCCCTTTTTAGGGTTCCGTAGCCAAATGGCAAAAACGGGACCCTTATAGATTCGTCATGTCTGTCTGTCTGTCCGTCCGTCCGTCCGTCCGTCCGTATGTCACAGCCAGTTTATTCCGAAACTATAAGAACTACATTATTGGAAATTGGTGCGTAGATGTATTCTGTAAACCGCATTAAGATTTTAAAATAAAATCTGAAAAAAAACCAAAATTTTTAGGGTTCCCCATACATAGAACTGAAACTCAAAATTTTTTTTTTCATCAAACCTATACGTGTGGGGTATCTATCAAAAGGTATTTGAAAATGATGTTGAGGTTTCTTATATCATTTTTTTCAAAACTGAATAGTTTGCGCGAGAGACTTTTTCAAAGTGCTAAAAAGTGTGTCCCCCCCCCCGTAACTTCTAAAATATGGACATGATAATACTGAAAAAAATATATGATGTGTATTACTATACAAACTACTAACGAAAATTGGTTTGAATGAGATCTAGCCCGTAGTTCTATTTTTAAACGTCATAAATCAAATTACTTACCTAATTTGGCTCCTATGATTTTCACACAAACGGGATTTTCTATATATATGATAGTACGGAACCCTTAGTGCGCCATCCGACTCGCACTTGGCCGGTTTTTTGCACTTCTAGCCGTAAGTATAGATACCAGTTCATTTATCTTAACCCAAATCATTTTTTATTTCCATTAGGCTTTCGTAGTCTCCGGTGCAGCCTTAAACATCGTCGGTCATGGCTGCGCGCACGGGTTTCCTGCAGTTCTGTTTGCACAGCTTAACAGCAACGGCGGGGACCCGGTCAAATTAACTGACCATGATATGTCGTGGATAGGTAATACCAATATACAATTTTATTCCAATTAACCTTTCACGTCCCGCCGGCTCCCAGAGTAGCCAGAAGCAAAAGTACCGTCAAAACCCGATGGCTCCCCGTGGAGCCGCCGATGACCAGCTTACCGTGTTCGAATCAACCCCTTATTTATTTTATTTTAAGAGTTAAAATAAATTAAATTTAAATTCTATTGTTCCCGGGTTTTAACGGTACTTGTCTTTCGCTAGTGCTCGGGAAGTCACAGGTTAAAATGGGTAAAACAAAACGCCTTCAAAAAGTTTTCCGCAGTTATTGTGCACAGAATAGAATTTTAGTGATTGCATTTTAGTTATTGCATAGTATCCATTTCTTCTCGTGGATCTTAGTAAGATATGGCTTAGGGTATTGGGGCTTATTAAGTGATTTTTGGGCGATGTGGAGACCCATCACTAAAATGCTTTGTTTCACAATCTTATCCCTACGCAATTTCTAACAGTGGCTAAGAAATTTCTTATTCCGAAGCTCTAGCTACCCCTTCCAGGAATTATAGCTGTAATTTTATGTAATTGCATAGACTTCGGTTTTAAGGCAACAAAAGCATTTGTTTATAATTACATTATCACTCTTCCGTCATTACTTACTTAGGGCCGGCGCTCACTGCCGGCATGGCATGGCAAAGGATTTCGGTACAGATACAGCATTTTTAATCTTATTGCCATGCATATAGAATTCATTTTGACACAACGATGCCGAGGGAGGCCGCGGTAGGACAGAACGTCGGCATCGTTGTGTCAAAATGAAGTAAAATGAATTCTATACTTATGGTAATAAGATTAAAAATGCTATATCTTTACCGAAATCCTTTGCCATGCCATGCCATGCCATGCCGGCAGTCAGCGCTGGCCCTTACTAACTTATACTCACGCCCATTATTCCCATTGGGGTAGGCAGAGACTATCGATCGCTACTTAGTACGATATTGACAAACTCTTTTGCTTCTATGAACGTTTTATATTTGGTCTCGAAACGTTTTACGAGGCCGTACTAACAATCCCATCCACATTGGCCCTTAAAAACAAGTAAAGTATTAACAAATAAAACTTACTGCAAAATACATACATACATACATACATATACTCACGGCTATAATTCCCTAAACGGGGTAGCCAGAGCTTTGGAATGAGAAATTCCTCAGCCACTTTTGGAAGTTGAGTGGGGAAAAGATGGTAATAATAAATGTTTTTGGTGACGGGTCTCCAACCACATCGCCCAAAAATCACTTGAAAAGCCCTTCCTTATACCCTTAGTCGCCTCTTACGATCACCCACGGGTAGAAACGGGGTAGTGTTATTCTAAGCCGAAACTACACAGCAAAATGTAACAACAAATTTCTTTTTTTCAGCTTCTGTGGTTGGCGTTATGGGCATTGTCGGCAATTTCATTTCTCCAGTGTTAATGACACGTCTTGGAAGACAAAAAGCACATTTAATTTCTACAATTCCAGCGTTACTCGGTTGGATTATTTTCTTCTCAGCAAATTCAGTACCTTTATTTTTACTTGCCAGGCTACTACACGGGTTAGCTTTGGGTTTGAGAACACCGTTAGCTGCTATATTAGTTGCAGAATATACGGACCCAAAATATCGGGGAGCGTTCTTAGGTACCTTTGCTATTTCCCTAGGCCTTGGTATATTTTTGTCACATGTTTGGGGTGCACATCTAGCTTGGGACTCTACCGCCGCAGTATGTGCTATTTTCCCTCTAGTTTCAATGGTAATTATAACCTTATCACCAGAGTCTCCAGGCTGGTTGGTATCGAAAGGAAAATTTACAGAAGCTAGGAAAGCATTTAAATGGTTGAGAGGGGAAGGCGTAGAGCAAAATAAGGAATTAGATTTAATGATTAATGCTCAGAAAGAAGAAATGGCAGAAGCTACTAGGGTTAAAGAAATAGAAGATGCTAGTGATTTGACTTGGCAAGACCTTATTAAGAAGTTTTTGAACCGAATAAAAGAATTACTTAGAATATTTAAGAAAAAAGAGTTTTATAAACCAGCAATTATTGCTATAACTATGTTAATTGTTTTTGAATTCGGTGGAGCCCATATGATAGCTGCATATGGAAATATTATTTTACAAGCTGTTCTTGACAAATCAGATCCTAAAGATGTTAATTTACAGTTTACTATATTAGATTTGTTAAGAACGGTATCGGCATTTATTGCCTTATTTTTATTAAAATACTTTAACAGAAGAACAATTTTGTTTTCTAGTGGTATAATGACGGTTTTATCAATGAGTTTAGTGTCTTTATTTGTATATTTAAGGCAAGCCAACTTAATTTCAAGTGTGTTTTTGTTAGATACAGTTCCAATGTCTTTGATGGTCGTTTACACATTATCATTTTGTTTAGGCTTAGTTCCTCTTAATTGGGTAATATGTGGGGAGATATTCCCATTGAATTATCGAAGTCTTGGTTCAGCTTTATCCACATCATTTTTGACTCCTTCTTTTGTAATTTCAATGAAAACAGCTCCTCATTTGTATTCATCAGTGGGTGTTCAAGGGGCATTTTTAGTATATTCAGCTATTTTGATTGTTGGTTTGACTATTATTTATAGTTTACTACCTGAAACTAAAGATAAAACTTTACAAGAGATTGAAGATAGTTTTAAAGGCAGGACTGTTGTTGATCCTGAATCATCTGTTGCTTTATTTGAAAATAAGTGATGTATTGAAATTAATTTATAGTATGTTAATGAAGGACTCAATAGTTCTTAGCAAGAATAGCTCTTAGAAATGTTTTCCTTTCACTGGTTAACAATAGCTGATATGCAACAATCGGATGCTGGATAAAGTTTTGAAAAGTGTTTACATCGTACGGTCTCAATTGACCGACTAAGTCATGGAATCATTGTTAATCAGCCACAAAAGATAAATTTCTATGGCAGTTTGTCTAAAATACCTGTGTTGAAAAAGCTGCGGTTTTCACAGAATATATTGTATTGTTTAAGAAAATCATGATTTTAAAGACACAACAAAAAGTTGTAATATGCATGTCAAGCATGGTAGTCAGTCATATTATTATGTAGAAGAGCTAATTAAAATAGCATTAATTTGATTTAGGTGCTAAGTCATTCCTATAGGTTCCTAGTACTATTCGGATATAAAATGCATAAAACTGAAATTTTAAAATTGTTTTCCTGCTAATGTTAGATTTAATTTTTTGAAGGTCAAGAATATGTAACATGAGAAGTCCTAGTTGTTCTTGTCTTGTGTAAATTATAAAATGATCATTTTTTCTTCATCTTCTTTTCCACCGACTTCATTGGAATAATAATAAGAAAGTATAGGAAAAGAAAACCATTAAAAAATATAATTAAATAAATTTAAGATCATTTGCAATTTCCGTCCATGCTCTCGCCATGCGAATTTTTTTATTCATTTATATAGAGGTCTCTCGGCAATCTGTAGTTGGACATACTGTTGATTCAATTTTGTAACTTTCAACTGATTCTATTTGTGTTGTATATTTTAGAGTTAATTTTCAATAGCGTTACCATGGAGGCTTAACAGGCCTCATTATGTCTAAAATTAAGTTTTGTGCAAAACGCTTTAACGGAGCTTCGTTTATGGATCTTTTGGAATCGACTATATTATTGCAAGTTGTAAGATTTTCGTTCTAAATGAGTATGAATATTATGAAATTTCCAACATTGAAAATATTAAAACTTCACACAAACGACCGAATGGACAGATCTGTAATTCAGGTGCGAGGTAGTAATTAGTAATTACTCAACCATAACAAAGTGAAATATGTGTTATTTTAGGAGTACAAAATGTAAATGATTGTTATTAGAAGTTATCTGTGATATATTAATATTATTTACTCATGAATTTGTGTATTATTTTGATAATTATATTACTATATAATACTAATGGGTTTCATTTAAACTCCTTGCTCTTGTACTTTGTAAATTATGTAATGTTTATATCATGTCACGCATGTCTATATGTATGTTTTCTGGGGTAAGTAGAAATAACAAAAAGAAATATAACTGACACAACATATAATTAATTCATTGCACCGACCGTCAAACAAAAAGATGCTGGTATTTAAGTCATCCTTACATGCAAACTATTTTACAGATTTTAGTTACATCATGGAGTAAAAATTTTAACATCATATTTATTCTAATCAATTTAAAATTTTCCTTTTATAAAATTAACTATAACACAGGACTGCTACATCTTCTATCCATACGCATTTTGACTGACGTCAACGAAAATGTGGACTGTAACTCTTGAGGAGACAAAGGTCTTCCTCTAAATTCATCCTCAATGTCTTGCAAAGTCCTATCTTTAGTTTCCGGCAAAAACATCAAAGCAATAACTAAACAATATGTCACTACTGCAGCATATATTAAATAAGCACCATGAATACCTAAATTATTTAAGAAAAACGGTAGCGTTTTCACCGTTATAAATAAATTCGATGATAGAAACAATACACTTATGCCGCCAGCTAAACTTCTATATTCTAAAGGAAATACTTCTCCTGCTATAATGAAAGGCAAAGGAACTGTACCCGTAGCTATAGAAAACATATGAGTATGTATTAACAAAACTCCTATAGCTGGATGATCAAACGGTAACATGTCAGTTGCTTTACAATAGGTATAAGCCGCTGTAGATATAAATGCAAATATATTTATAGAACATGTTACTAAAAGCATTTTTCTTCTTTTAACTTTCCTTATTACTAATATTGCGACAGAATTTGAAATAATTCTTTGAATGTCCAAAGTTATGATGATTAAAGATACTTCTATGCCGGAGCCTATGACTTTTTCAAATATATCTCTGGTGTATGCTGCAAGAATATTAGCTCCAGCCCATTGCCCTAAAGTATAAACATGGATCATAATAAAAATGGGCTTGTAAAATTCTCTTTTCCGGATAGTTTCATTAAAATAAAAGATTCTTCTTTTCACGCTTTTGCTAAAACTATCTGAAACACTTGTCATTTCTTTAGCTTCTCGTACAATAACACTAGCTTCAATCATTCTTTCCAATTCCTCATTTTCACAGTTACCTCTTAACCATTTAAAAACTTTCTTACAATCCTCATACCTTCCCTGTTCAGCTAGCCACGATGGTGATTCGGGAGAAAATATAACAATGATCAAATCGGCAAAAGTAATAAAGGCGATAACTAAAGCAGTCCTTTGCCAGGAGAAATACGACCCTAATGTGTGTACAATAAGAACTCCTGTGGCTATAGCCAAGGATATAGATGTAAGAAAAGCTCCTCTGTTCTTTGGGCTGGTGTATTCTCCGATCAAAACTGGGCCAAGTGATGAGCTCATTCCCATGGCAAATCCTTGAAAGAATCTCGCAATTAGTAGAACTGTGAGGTTGGAAGCCAATATGATGCTGAACCATCCAATTATAAGAATGACGATGCTGACTATGTTGGCTGTTCTTCTTCCGTACTTTGACATAATTGTTGGCACCACGAAGTTGCCACCGACTAATGCGAAGCCGAGGATTGCAGCTGAAACAATTGTTAAAATCATGAATAGTCTATCGGATTAAGCTAGTTACCGACTTCCATTAATGAGTATATTGTGAAAGGCTTATCTAAACTGCGGGATCTAGTATGTGGGTGCCAGTGCCACTCGAGCTCTTCGACTTCGAGCCC
Source organism: Bedellia somnulentella (assembly GCA_963576735.1). NCBI lineage: Eukaryota > Metazoa > Arthropoda > Insecta > Lepidoptera > Bedelliidae > Bedellia > Bedellia somnulentella. Next base: position 10,224,995 of record OY755197.1, read on the forward strand.
TAAGGGCCGTCAGTTCTGCAAGCAAGTTCTGCAGAGCTGATTTATTATAACCATACCTAGATAAGATATAACAATACCTATAAATCCTAGTAAAGATTAACCTAAGATTTAGAATAAGAAATCCCTCTGCCACATTTGGTTGGGAAAAACATTGTAAATGTAATTTGGGTTGGTGATGGGTCGTTGGTCTCCAGCCATAACGCCCAATATTCACTTAAAACGCCCAAAACCCTAAGTCGGTTCTTATGACACCAGACACAACACATGGGTTGTGACTTAGAATGTCACTACCCCTTTCTACCCGCGGGTGTCGTTAGAGGCGACTAAGGGTATGGGGCTTTTTTAAGAGGTTTTTGGGCGATGCGGTTGCAGACCGATCACCAACGATATTTTATTTCTACCATCTTGTCCCCAATCAATTTACAAATGTGGCTGAGGAGTTTCTAGCTGTAAAGCTTTGGCAACGCCTTTTTGGGATTTATGAGCGTGAGTATATGTATCTGCTAAATATTTAATTATCGCTACCATCTCATCCATAGGTGTACACTGCTGAACATAGGCCTCCCCATAAATCGCCATAAATACCAAGTCATACGCTGACCCAATCCATTTCCCTTGCCTTTCTCAAAATCACCACCATATGAACATAAAGAGATCTACTAATATTAATAAATTTCTTCCCTTAATTCCGCTAAATACCTGCAGTCTTCATGCAACATGCACTGTGCACCGCCCGCCCTCCCACTCACAAGAAATCGAAAAGCAGACAATGCACCACACACATGTGAGGGAGGGCGGGCGGTGCACAGTGCATGTTGCATAAAGACTGCAGGTATTTAGCGGAATTAAGCGAAGAAATTTATTAATATTAGTATTGCTATGGACTTCCGCAAAGTAACGCCTGATTCAATCCAATATAAAGAGATCTCACCAATCCAAGACCCAGAAGATTCAGTGATGGGAATAATGGAGTCATCTCTCCGTAACTGGGGCAGTAGGATTGCAGCGAAACCCATCACAAACCCATGGCCGGCCATATTCAGAGATACGCCTAATGTCACGAAACACTGCAAATAGAAACATGCAAACTTGATAGAATACATACATATACTCACGGCTGTAATTCCCTAGAAGGGGTAGCCAGAGCCAAGGAATTATAAATTCCTCAGCCACTTTTGGAAGTTGCGTGGGGACAAGATGGTGAAATAAAGGTTTTTGGTGATGGGTCTCCAACCGCATCGCCCAAAAATCCCTTAAAAGCCCCAATACCGTTAGTCGCCTCTTACGTACACCCACCGGCAGAAATGGGGTAGTGTTATTCTAAGCAGACATTACACAGCTTTTATGACATGTATAGTTAATTTATCATGGTTATTAACGGTGAGGGAAAACATCGTGAGGAAACCCACATGGCTGAGTTGTTCTTAGTCATGTGGCAGTGTATTCGTATCAAAAGCCGATAGGTCTGCCCCGCACTGACCAAGCAAAACTTGGGTACTTTGAACACCAGGTGACGATATCTCGTAATGTATAAGTATTAGTACCTCTGCCAACCCCTTCGGGGATATAGGGCGTGAACGCTTGAGTCTTTTCTTAAGTCATCTGTGTTGGTAAGGGGTCTATATTGACTAGCATAATAATAATAATTATTTATTATTATTATTAGCCATTTATGTCCCACTGCTAGGCAAAGGCCTCTCTCCCCTTCTTCCACTCCATAATTACTTTGTAATAATTTAACATAACAACATTTCCAGGGCTTATGTTTTTTTAACCATTACGACAAAACGCATAACTGATTTTGCATAATTAAGTGTAATCATATGCGTTATAAATAGATCTTAGCACAACTGGACGAAGACCTGTCGGACGCCCGCGGTACCGCTGGTGTGATGTGGTAGAAGCGGATCTTCGTGAGCTTCTAGCAAGCGATTGGCGAGAAACCACACTAGACCGAGACAAATGGCGAAATCTCGTATCGGAGGCCAAGACTCACTTTGGGTCATCGAGCCAGCGTAGTAAGTAAGTAAGTACAATGTTGCAGACATAATTTTGTTACGTAGATGTTACATAAATAATATAGTATTATTAAATTCATAATAAGAGAAGTTTGAAAACCAAATCGAAAACGATCTTACGAAGGCGAAAGTCCGTAGTTAAAAGAATAAAAGAGCATGTACGAGAAGAATGAAGAATGCGTCAGAAGCAAAAGTGATTTGTCAGGATCGTACAAAGTGGCAATCTATAGTCTCTGTCTAACCCAATGGGAATAACGGGCATGAGTATGAGTAAGTAAGTAGTAAGTAAATTTATAGTATTGGACTCGGAAAAAATATTTAGATTCGTATGTGTCATATCAATAGTCACATGTGCCACAAATATATGTGTCGTGGCCATATCGTAAATTTGAGCACATCATGAAATGATCGATTATTTCATGAAACAGTCGTATTTCATGAAATGTTTTACTGATTATTGGCCACATCATGATGTGGTTTGGGCAGATCAATGATAAAAAATCGTTTCTCGATATGGCCTACTAAACGCACAGCCTCTTCATGAAATGTTTAAGATTATTTGGTGATATCGTAAAGTAGTTGAATTAATTACCGGTAGAAGCGCCGAAAACGCTTTGTTTATGTGTGAAAATGACGGCCGCTGGCAAAAGTGTTGTTTCTCGCAGTAAAAAAGTTTATAATTCGATATTAGGCGAGGAAGAAAGTGATTACAAATGAGCTTTCGACGAAAAGGTTCTCGAGTACTTTGCAAATTACGAAAAACTAAGCAATATGTTGAAAAACCGTAGAGTTGGATCGCATTTCACAGGTCACCCTATTTCTACGATCTGGCCAAGCGTGGATGACAAAATCGTTAAACGTTGACGATTTTATGATCTGGTCAAATTAAGTTGGCCACATCATGAAATGTGTCATTTTTCATGAAATGATCGATCAATTCATGATGTGTTCAAATCTACGATATGGCCACGACATATGCAAGAAGTTGTGCGTTTAGTTGGTATGGTGATGATGATGATATTATCACCCCTAGTAACGATACTCCAAGTTAAATTATTACAAAAGCAACCTTGTGTTCAAATACTACGTCGAGCCTACACCAATTTGTCTTTTCTATATTCATATGTGTGGTCAAATTAATCATAGATAGAAAACATCGTGAGCAAAACCACATGGCTAAGTTGTACTTAGTCATTTGGCAGTGTATTCGCACAAAAACGGCGATAGGCCTGCCTTCTATCACGTGAGTTCACTGTCCAAGCAAAACGTGAGTACTCTAAACACCAATGACAATGTCACGTGATGTTCAGAAGAATTACGGCTTGAACGTTTGAGTCTTTCGTTCTGAGAAATCATTGAATTTTTACATCAGATAACTTATGTTACTAAAAAAAGACCCACTTCAAAGACCAGGTGATCAACATGTCACATGATATTTATAAGTATAGTAACTCTCTGCAACACTTTCAGTGATTCACGGTGGTGTAAAGGATGAGTCTGAGAATGACACTATTCATTATAACATGTTAAAAAATAGCATATTCCATAATCTGCTTTTGTCTTTGTCTAAAACCAGGATGAATATCATGTGATAAGGATATACTAATCAATCAAGGAAAGGAAAAAAAATACACCAGCAGGACTTGAAGCCGCGACATCTCGGTCTAAGTAGTACTTTTCATTCAGTCAGTCACTCATTCGTTCGTTTATTTTGAACTAGTGGATCGGCCCAGCTCCGCACGGGTAGCGTAGTTTTAAAAACATCTGAGGTTTCTTCCATCACTGCTCAAGATTTATGAAATTTAGCGCCTTGCCTTGATTACAATTTGTAGCACTTCAGAATATTGTAACTTCGTGATTTTGAAAGCGCTTTTATGAACGGTTCTGTATATCTGAACATAAGCTAATTTTCAGGTTGAGTTGGTAGAGTTGAAGTTGAGTAAAATGCTATGAAAAATTTAAACAAACTAAAAAAGAAACTATTGTTACGTACCGGGTTCTTAATTTGATAAATACCAGTCACACTTTCGTGCAATAAGGTGTAATTATATTTATTGACCAATAACGCACTTTACACAACACAACAAACACTATCGATAATTAACTATCGATACTCGCACTAATTAACAACACTAATTTACTCCGTTATAGTAACACTGTCCACACCGTTAAGCTTATTTCCGTAATCCGTATATCACTGCACTGTCGTATTTAATTTCTTCGCTCTAGTATTTCGCTTGTTCTCGCTTTAGTTCTTCGCACTCGAATCACTCCGTAGCACGCGTCGCTCTTTATATATGCCAAATCTCAAATACGCGAATATTACAGAAAGTTCTAGTACCACATTCTCGAAAAGTCGATATTCGAGAAACATCTAGTAATTCCTTTACTTATTAGAATACTAGTAACGCCATCTGTTATCTAGTAGTGGTAAATCCTATCTCCTACTTGCGAACAGATGTCGTAACATTACCCCCTCCTTACATTAATACTCGTCCCGAGTATTATTGCTTCCATGGTACTTCGCAAGTCGATCGATGTGAACTATTTTCCAAGCCCCTCTAGGTTGGCGTTGAATTCTGTACGTTACATCGTTTATTCTAGTGACCACCTTGTACGGTCCTTCCCACCTATTTTGTAACTTAGGGGACTTCCCTTTCTGGCGAGTTGGATTGTGTAACCAGACGAGCATACCCTCTTCGAAACGCGGCGTGTTAGCTTTACGGTCATATCTGGTTTTCATCTTTTCACTAGCATGTAAACCATTTTCACGCACTAGGGAATGTACATCTTGCATTCTTTCCCTCAAATCGCTTACATATTCAGTTACACTCTGCGGCTCATCTGGTGACCCTCCTGTCAACAAATCTACAGGCAATCGTAGCTCTCTTCCGAAATTGACGAAAGCAGGTGTTTCCTTCGTGCTTTCGTGAACAGCTGACCGGTAAGACAGTAAAAATAATGGAATGTGTTTGTCCCAGTCCTTCTGATGTTTTTCAACCATCTTCGCCAACTGTCTCTCCAGTGTTTGGTTGAACCTCTCCACCATTCCATCTGACTGAGGATGATATGGCGTCGTCCTGGTTTTATGCATTCCAAGCAGTTTGCACACCTCTTGAAATACTTGTGACTCAAAATTTCTTCCCTGGTCAGAGTGTATCTCCAGGGGCACGCCAAATCGACAGATCACTTCCTCAACCAGTTTTGTAGCCACAGTTATTGCTTCTTGATTGGGTATGGCAAACACTTCAGGCCACTTAGTGAAGTAATCCATCACCACCATGAAATATTTATTTCCGGACTCTGATTGTGGAAACGGTCCAGCCACATCAACGGCAATCCTCTCCCAGGGAGCTCCCACATTGTACAACCGTAATCCCCCTCTACTCCGGGTCTGCGGACCTTTCACCGCGGCACACGTTGTACATTTCCGGCACCAGTCCTGTACGTCGTCCCTACAATGAAGCCAGTAAAACTTCGCACGAACCTTCTGCAACGTACGATTTACCCCAAGATGCCCGCCCGAAACACCGTCATGTGTTTCCCGCAGTACATCTTTAACCTTGGCTCTGGGCACGACCAATTGTAGGTGCTCTTCTTTACCGTTGGGTTTCTCCCACCTCCGGTACAGTAGACCATTGATCAGAACCAGGCTGTTCCATTGCGCCCAGTAAGCTTTCGTACTCACTCCTGTGGACGCTACTTCACTCCAAGCCGGTTGATCGTGTTTTTCCTTCTTCCATTTCATGATGGGTCTGAGGTTCTCATCTTCTTCTTGGGCCTTCTGCATAGCTTCTGTTTCCCATCCATCCAATGGACAAATTCGAGTCACTTTCACGACCTCCTCCTTCGACTCTTGCTTCCGGCAATGTTTACAGTCTTGTGAGATGGTCATTGTCGGGGCTTTCTCCTCTCTAGCCAGCACCTGCCCCCCGGTCCTGGCTAATGCTCGTTTCCCTGGACGTTTGCGGCAGGAGCCTCTGCCTGCCTCTTTTCTTCCTTCCTCAGCGGGCAACTTAATCTCAAATGGCCCCTTTTCCCGCAGCCATAACAAATCGGTCCAGTACTCCTTCCGACGGGTGCTTTAATGACCTTGACGTCCTCATTTGCTTCCGCAATCTCACTAAGTCGATGAGTTTGGCGCGTATCCTGGCGGCAAGCTTCAACTTCTAGAGCGTTCGCCAAGGCATCCTTGAGAGACGTGTGGTGTTGAAGTCTCACCGCTGTTCTCACTTCGATATCTCTGATGCCGTCGACGAATGCTTGCACCAGGTTCATTTCCACCGTCTTCGGATCTACACTGGGATAGGCCTTGCGGACGAGCTTCTCGATTTCAAGGGCCCACTGCTGAAGTCCCTCTCCAGAACGCTGGACCCTATCACGCAGCTGAGCGCGGAACACGTGCTCCAGGTGTCGCTCTCCATAGCGAGACTCCAACGCATCCAGCAGGTCCTTGAAACCACCACTCGGAGTCGGCAGCGCCTCTATTACTGACAGTGCTTGACCTCGGAGCGCCACCGTCAGTGCAGTCAAACACTGTTCATCAGTCCAACCATTGGCAGCCGCAACAGTCTGGAACTGATGTCTATACGCCGACCAGGATGTTGTTCCGTCGTAGGGAGGAACCTTCACACGAGGACCATGGACAGCTACTACATTCTCACCGGAGACAACCTTGACCGGTCGTGATTCAAGCTGCAGAACCCTTTTCTCCATTCCGCGGAAGTCGGTCTTCATGTCATCGATATCTTTCTCAATAGTGGTTACCTGCTCCTTCATCTGCTCTACGTCTTTTTCCACAGTAACCACCCGACCACTGACTTCATTGACCGCAGTGAGAACTTGTGAGAACTTAGTTTGCTGTTCCTCGCGCAACTCACGAACTTCTTGTTTCACAACACCCTGTACCTCCGAATGTATGTTTTTTTTAACATCCTGTACCTCCGAATGTATGTTTTTCACAACATCCTGTATGCTTTGTTGTGCTTCACGCATGCTTTGAAACATTTCAACTATCATCGTCAAGTCAGTATTAGTTGCGGCCGCCGGCGCCGTTGATGTAGACGGCGCGTTAGTCACCGCGGACGTCTCCTCTGGAATGTCACTCCGAGGGTTCGTGACCGATGACCTCATTTCCGACAGCTGTTCACCCTCTGCGGCTTTCTGAGCGCGTGTCTTCACACCCTCTCTTCCGTCTTCCTTCGGCATAACTGGCATCTTCAAATCCCACTTCTGACACCAATTGTTACGTACCGGGTTCTTAATTTGATAAATACCAGTCACACTTTCGTGCAATAAGGTGTAATTATATTTATTGACCAATAACGCACTTTACACAACACAACAAACACTATCGATAATTAACTATCGATACTCGCACTAATTAACAACACTAATTTACTCCGTTATAGTAACACTGTCCACACCGTTAAGCTTATTTCCGTAATCCGTATATCACTGCACTGTCGTATTTAATTTCTTCGCTCTAGTATTTCGCTTGTTCTCGCTTTAGTTCTTCGCACTCGAATCACTCCGTAGCACGCGTCGCTCTTTATATATGCCAAATCTCAAATACGCGAATATTACAGAAAGTTCTAGTACCACATTCTCGAAAAGTCGATATTCGAGAAACATCTAGTAATTCCTTTACTTATTAGAATACTAGTAACGCCATCTGTTATCTAGTAGTGGTAAATCCTATCTCCTACTTGCGAACAGATGTCGTAACACTATGTAGGATGAAACTACTGGCGATTTAGTTTTGGTCTATTTTATTTCATTGTATAACTTTGGTGTTTCTGTACCGATTTCTATGATTCTATTTTGATTGAATAGGTAATAATGTTATCGTTTTTAAATTAAGGGTGAGTGAGAGTATAATAAACGTGAAAGTAAACATATATATCATCAGAATGCTCCGAACTGTCAAGCTATCAGGAGTTACACGTATTATTGTGAGTTAACCATAAGAGATAGGCATGTGCTGTCGTGGGATATTTTTTAGACAATTTTATGTAGAATATTTCCGTGATATATGATGTCTATGTAACTTTAACCATTAAGGCTGCACACGCGAAGGAAGCTTCAAAAATGGAGTAACTTCTCCCGTTTTCCCAAAATTTCCCAAAATTCCCCTTTACTACTCTGCCGAAAAGTATACTATAACCTGCCCAGGAATATGAAAAATAATTGTACCAAGTTTCGTTAAAATCCGTTGAGTAGTTTTTGTTTCCATAAGGAACATACAAACCGACAGACAGACAGACAGACAGACAGACAGACAGACGGACAGACAGACAGACAGACAGACAAAAATTTTACTGATTGCATTTTTGGCATCAGTATCGATCACTAATCAACCCCTAATAGTTATTTTGAAATTATATTTCATGTACAGAATTGACCTCTCTACAGATTTATTATAAGTATAGATGTGAATGGTATGAGTAGAATAGGAATTAGTAAGGCGTAACCAATAAGGTGTTAAGAAACAAGAAAAGACAAATTTCGCAACAGTGGTTACTTGGCACCATTAGCTCAGTTGGCAGAGCGACCGGGATGTCGCGGGTTCAAGTCCTTCTGGTGTCGACATTTTTCTTTCCTTGATTGATTAGTAAAATAATTCCCACATGAGGTTTTTATGCATAACAAAGTCTAAAAGGATATATTCTAATGTGATCTAAAACTGAGGCCGTTCACTTTTTGAGAATAAGAACCGCCGTCCCAAGGCAAGAAATCTGATTGGGTATAAGGTTTGTAGTAAAATAGCATATTAAATGTAAATAGATACATATACTTACGGCTATAAATCCCTTAACGGGGTAGCCAGAACTTTGGTATGACAAATTCCGCAGTCACTTTTGGAAGTTGATTGGGGAAAAGATGGTAATAATAAATGTTTTTGGTGCCGGGTCTCCAACCACATCGCCCAAAAATCACTTCAAAAGCCCCTATACCCTTAGTCGCCTCTTACGATCACCCTCGGGTAGAAATGGGGTAGTGTTATTCTAAGCCGACACTACACGGCATAATGTGTATACCCTGATCATGACCTACATACATACACAAAGTATATATCTACCTATAAATCCCAAAACGGGGTAGACAGAGGTTTAGAAATGGATTTTTCTGAATCATTTTATGTAGTTGTATGGGGAATAGTGGCGATGGTACGAAATAGTGATCAATAGTCTCTGTCTAACCTAATAAGAACTAATGGCGTGAGTATATATATCTTTTGCTTGCGTATCACTTAAAAATGTTCTTTACTTCCTACATACAGAAAAACTTGCGCTATTTTAAGACGACATTCCATGAAAAATGGCTTCCCGAACAAAATTAATCACTGTATTACACAACATTGTTGTCACAGTTTCTTCTTAGTATTTTCAAAGTAATAAATAGCATAAGATAATAAAAATACTTACTTATTGTGACAGTTAATACTTTAATTACGAATTATTGCACCTCTAAGAAACAATGACAAGGAAGTATAGGGAATATGATTAAAAGATTGTAAAGAGACACATTATGAGACAATATTAGAAATAGATCTCTGTAACTGATTTGTATAATTAAATCGCCATTACTCATTAGGGTAGATAAAGGTCATTTACAATGTACGATCCCGGTTTCAGCACTGTTTTAGAAAAAAAGGAGGCAATAAATGAATATGTAATATATATATATTTATTGTATTTTTATATTTTGTATATTTAGTATATATCGCTGTTTAATGTGTTTTTTAAATATGTATAAACATTTTGTATGTATGTTCAATACTCTGTTGCGTATAGTGTAATGCTCGCAATTTCACTTGTGTCGGTGCTGACTGAAAATCAGTGTTGTGAGCTCTCAAAGCTCACAACGTTACGCTGAGTCAGCACCGTTTCGCTGTGCAGAGACCTTTCTATGCGAATGATCAATTCATGTTGTTATTAAAAAAAAAAGTTTTTTATTTTCTAACTTTGATTTGTAGCACGTTCTGTATTACTTTGTTTTCTCTATTATTATTCTATATTTTTTTCATGATTTTTTTTTCCAATTTGTTTGTGTCAATGCTTTTCTTTTTTTTTTATGTTCCACTGTATTTTTCTTGCTCATCTGTGCAGCGAATAAATGTCTCTCTTTCTTTTCTTTCTTTCTTTCTTAATATACGGACATATTATACTCAGATAAAGTTAGCTGTGTAGTGTTGGCTTAGAATAGCACTACCCCGTTTCTACCGATGGGTGTAAGAGGAGACTAACGGTATTGGGGCTTTTAAGGGACTTTTGGGCGTTTCGGTTGGAGAACTATCACCACCAACCTTTACTTTACCATATTTTCCCCATTCAATTTTTCGAAAAGTGGCTGAGGAATTTCTAATTCCTTAGCTCTGGCTACCCCTTTTAGGGATTTATAGCCGTGAGTATATGTATGTATGTATGTCAATTTTCCAAAAGTGGTTGAGGAATTTCTAATTCCTTAGCTCTGACTACCCCTTCTAGGAATTTATAGCCGTGAGTATATGTATGTATAAAGTTCGCCCCAAACCAAGTAGAACTTTAATTATGTAATACTAACTTAACGATATATTTAATATTCTATACTCAAATCAACTCAAACGTTCACGCCGTGAATCCTCGAAGGGGTTGGCAGATGCTTCTAAAAATCACGTTACATTGTCACCTGGTGTTCAGAGTATCCACGCTACGAATAGGCTTTGACAGTGTATTCACGTAATAGGGGGCAGGCCTATTGCCGTTTTGTAAGAATACACTGTCACATGACAAAGTACAACTTAGCCATTCGGCCCCCTGATTATGTATCTTTTGCGACTGATGATTGTGTCGCAAATTGCACGATTGTCGCTGTCAATGTCATAAATTTGTATGCGAATTGACACTTTTGACAGCGACAATTTTGCAACTTGCGACACAATTGCTGTCGCTAAAGATACGTAATCAGCCTCCGGTTTCCTCGCGATGTTTTCTATCCATGATAAATTAACCAAAGATATAGAAAAGACAATTCTAAAGTCGGAAGGATTATTCTAGGTGTAGGCCTGACCCAGGATTTGAATCCTCTACACGATAAGCGGTGTTCTACCCGCTGCGCTTTAACTGCGGTTAGTTGGTCATATTATATAATACACGTATAAATAACATCCATGACTAAGACACAATCATTTATGATCATCACATAAATGTTGCTCTCAGCGGGGATCGAACCTACAACCTCTAGACCACGGACGTTGTCCATTGATTAGGACGTCCTGAAGTACCTTTCTCATCCGACGAATTAGAATTATCAAGAATCTACCACGGCTGTAACAGTTCACAACTTGGATAAATTATCCTACATTACACATAAATTGAGATTTGTCTTAGGTCCGACACAGGATAGGTAATATGGCAGTAGTTCTTATTGAGATAGCATCAATCACCGTCTGTACAACACCAAGAAAACTGTTCAGAATAGCATGAAATTCCATTCATGCTATTCCATTTATTCATTTGTAAATGTGCGTGCCGTTTGCAAAGATCAGCCCGGCAAGTACGAGCCGTGTTTAAATTAGTTATCGCTTGGGATAAAGCAGCCATCTCTTACGCACTTACTTAGTATCGTATACTGCCATCTCATCCTAACCGTTATCGTGTCGATAAAATAACGCTCGCGCTTGCCCTTCTGATAGGATTGCTCTAATAAGAAAACTAAGACAACATGAAACATTTGAGGAAAACATCATATTGTTTTAAACGGAACTGCTATGCGCGCCATTTGAGGGCTGTTTTCTTAAATCATAGAGAACTTAGCTAGATAGACTTCGATCATATATACCGCTATAATATAATTGAAGTACATAGAGAAGAAACGAAGAAAGTCGATATCCGTAAGAGTTTCAGTGTATTTTCACTGATATAAGCGAACTTAATGTATGAGCAACAAATGTCTTAACATTGAATCAAAATGGAAGCAACCAATGAGGGTTTAGGGACGTATAAACGTATTTTGACAATCAAATAATAATAATAATAATCATTAGGCGTAGGGATGTGACGACCCCACCGCCCATTGTTGGAATGGCAGGATGATATATCTGCCATTCCGGCTTTGCAAATAGTCTGCGCTTGAGTTTGTAGGTGTTGACCGTGTCTACAAACTGGTCCCAGCGCTGAATAGGGTGACAACGGTCTCCCCGGGGCAAGTGAGTGAAACCCCGGGTGAATCTTTGCTCATCATAATGAGTACACAATATAATGATGTGCGTATAGGGCCGCTTCCCTTGGGTGATCGAAGGGGCACGTCTGGAGCTGGGGCTGGACGTAGCAGCATGCGGTCCCCCAGCCGCCGCAGACCGGCCCGACCACCTGGCCGGTCTGCGCGACCACCTCAGCCACCAGATGGCTTGGCATCGGTTGGGACTGGGGCAACTCAGTCCCAGCAGTCGGTGCCCGCCGCTGGTGGAGCTAGGCGCCGCGTGGCATGGACGGTCGAAATGAATAGAAATGCCATGCGGGCCTATATTAGGGCCTCGGGTTCAAGAACTGGACGGACAGGTTATCGGGCAGCAATGTACCGCGAATTTCTGCGGCTGGAGCCCAATTTGACCGTCACAGAACAAAACCTGGCGGATCGAGTTCGGTACATACAGCGCTCAGAACTTTTTAGCACTACCGAACTCGAACAATTGCGACGCGAGGCTGTTCCCCCGCTAGACGAAGAGCCACCTTTGCAGGTTCTCCCTCCAGTTCCTGAACGGGAAGTACGGAGGGAGCCAATTGCTAACCTGCCGGATGTGGGTGGTGCGGAAAGCGATTGGGGAACAGTCTCCCTGGATTTGGATTTGGTGAGGAGCGCACTCGAAGAGACGATCCTGGAATATCGCCAAGTGCCTCCCGAAAGGAGGCCAAGGCTGCCCCGAGTTCCTCTCAGCATCAAGGTTCGGGATGTCGTTGAGGCCGTCAATAACATGCTGCCCTCATTTTTAGAGTGCAGCATGGGCCTTTGGGATACGGATTCAATTCTCTTTGGCGCCGCAATGACAGTTTGTCAATTTGTCGGCGTCAGGATGCCGCCAACAAGAGTTGGTGGCTCCCGTCAGGCTGGCAGTACTAGTCCCAGGACTAGAACTAGACCAGCCTGGATGAGGCGGATTGAAAGCCGTATCACAAGGGCCAGGGTCCTCATCGGCAAACTGACCAGCTTCAGATCAGGCAACAATAGGCCGAGGGTGGTGCGCTTCGTCAGGGAGGCATTCCTTGGTGAGAATGTCTTTGACAACTCACCGGAGTTTGCCTGTAGACTGGTGGAGCGCATCGATGATCTGAAGCAGAAGATCGCTGCTTGGGGTAAGCGAATTAGGCGATATTCTGAAAGGGTAAAGAGGTACCAACAGAATCGTCTCTTCATGAGTGACCAGAAGAAGTTCTACAGAACTTTGGAGCGTCCCGATGTGGTTTCGACGGGTCGGCGACCGGAAAAAGCCGACGTGGTTGCCTTTTGGCGTGGGCTTTGGTCGCTGCCTGTTGATCACGAAGAGGGCCGATGGTTCGATGCGGTCGAGGGAGCGTGCGAGCCCATAGCGGCCATGAACCCCGTCAACATATCCGAGGAGGATGTGGTGGCTGCGATCCGTAAGGCTCCGAACTGGAAAAGTCCGGGGCCGGACGGATTGCACCATTACTGGTTGAAGGGGTTCACGCGCTGTCACGCTACTCTCGCCCGTCAGTTCCAAAGCGCCCTCGAGAGTGGGACGCTCCCGAACTTCTTAACTACTGGGGTCACTCATTTAGCTCCAAAGAGCGATGCTACCGCGGATCCATCACAATACCGCCCCATTACTTGTCTTTGTACAATTTACAAGACCTTGACATCCGTTCTGAGCTCCAAGATTACTCAACACATTGTTGATAACAATGTGATATCTGGAGCTCAGAACGGATGTAGGGGCGGTAGTCGCGGTAGCAAGGAGCTGCTCCTCATCGACGCGGTCGTAGGCCAACTGGTCAAACGCAACCGTCGGAATTTCTCCGCTGGCTGGATAGACTACAGGAAGGCGTTCGATTCGGTACCTCATACATGGCTCATGAGGGTCCTCGAGCTGTACAAAATTGATAGTGCAGTTCGACACTTCCTCGGGCAGTGTATGGGGTGCTGGAGAACGATCCTGAGTTTAGACGGTCAGCGGATGACGGATGCGGATGACCAAATTGATATAAGGAGAGGGATTTTCCAGGGCGATTGCCTGAGTCCAGTTTGGTTTTGCTTGGCCCTGAATCCTCTAAGTACACTCTTGGAGAATTCGGGGACAGGTTTTCAGTTTCGGAGAGGCGGACCACGCTTGCCTCATCTCCTTTACATGGATGACCTGAAGCTTTACGCCCCCACGGCTGACAGATTGGCGGAGCTACTGACGATCACTAACGATTTCAGTGGTTCCGTCAAGATGGAGCTCGGGGTCGATAAGTGTGCGGTCATCCATGTTGAGAAGGGGCATGTCGTGCACTCTGATGGTGTCGATGTCGGCACCAATCATTTGAGGGCACTCTCCGAGGCTGAAACATACCGGTATCTGGGCATGTCACAAACCATCGGTGTGAAGGTGGCAGACGTGAAACAGGGTGTTTGCGAGGAGTTTTATGAACGCCTGAAAAGTGTGCTTAATAGCTACTTGTCAGGCGTTAATAAGATCCGAGCCATTAACTCCTGGGTCATGCCTGTACTGATGTACACGTTTGGCGTGCTCAGATGGACTCAGTCCGAACTAGACGCTCTGGACAGACGAGTCCGCACGAGGATGACCTCTCATCGAATCCATCATCCGAGGTCGTCGGTTATGAGATTGTATATCCCGCGGAAGTGTGGTGGTCGAGGCCTCTTGAGTGCCAAAACCATGCACAACCGCGAGGTATGCAACCTCAGAAACTATTTTTTGACGATGACGGATGATAGTATTCGGGGAGAGGTGGTCGCTAGTGATAAAGGACTGACTCCCTTATCGTTGGCCTCACAGGATTGGCGAACCCCGGAGGTACTTAGCACCTCTGATCGGGAGTCCGTATGGAAAGAGAAGGAGCTGCATGGGAGGTTTTACAAGGTACTTCACGAACCTTTCGTGGACCGTAAAGCCTCCCTGCATTGGCTGCGTTTCGGGGACCTCTTTGGGGAAACCGAAGGTTTTGTCTGTGCAATACAGGACCAGGTTATCAAGACGCGGAACTATCGGAAACACATCCTAAAGGACGGTACCACAGACATCTGTCGAGCATGTGGCCGTCCCGGAGAGTCACTTAGGCATGTTATTTCCGGTTGTTCGGCTCTTGCTAACACTGAGTACTTGCACAGACACAACCAAGCAGCCAAAATCCTACATCAGGAGCTCGCTCTGAAATACGGACTCTTGCAACAGAGGCTGCCGTATTACAAGTATCTGCCGGAGCCAATCCTAGAAAACGACCGAGCCAAAATCTATTGGGACCGATCCGTTATCACGGACAGGACTATTCTAGCGAATAAGCCTGATATCGTGGTATGGGATCGGTCGCAGTCGAGGGTATTTTTAGTGGATGTCACTATCCCTCATGACGAGGGTCTCGTGAAAGCCGACACCGAGAAGCGTCGGAAATATCTCGATCTGGCTCACGAGATCACCGACATGTGGGGTGTGACTTCGACAGAAATAATCCCAATTGTTTTGTCCGCGAACGGGTTAATTCCAACCAGCCTCGCGACCAACTTGAGGCGGTTGGATTTCTGTGGCGTGTCGGTTCCAGCACAAATGCAGAAAGCGGTGCTGCTCGATACGGCTCGGATCGTCCGTCGGTTCTTGAACCTGACTCCCTGACCCCGACCGACTGTGCTTTTGTCGGGGAGTACCGCCTCTCCCATTTAAAATTTATATTTTCTTTTTCGGCCATGGGAGAGGCGAGGAACTAAAAGTCATGCCCAAAATAATAATCAAATAATCAAATAATAATAATAAGAGGCGTAGGGATGTGACGACCCCACCGCCCATTGTTGGAATGGCAGCGGGATGATAAGTTCATCAGCTTGCCATTCCAGCAATGCAAGTAGTCAGCGCTTGAGTTTGTAGGTGTTGACCGTGTCTACAAACTGGTCTCAGCGCAAAATAGAGCAATAACGGTCTCCCCGGGGCAAGTGAGTGAAACCCCGGGTGAATCTTCGCTCATCGTAATGGAAGTAGAGAACAACGATGAGCGTATAGGGCCGCTTCCCTTGGGTGATCGAAGGGTACATACAGCGCTCAGAACTTTTTACCACTACCGAACTCGAACAATTGCGACGCGAGGCTGTTCCTCTGCTGGACGAAGAGCCACCCTTGCAGGTTCTCCCTCCTGTCCCCGAGCGGGAAGTACGGAGGGAGCCAATTACTAACCTGCCGGATGTGGGTGGTGTGGAAAGCGATTGGGGAACAGTCTCCCTGGATTTGGATTTGGTGAGGAGCGCACTCGAAGAGACGATCCTGGAATATCGCCAAGTGCCTCTCGAAAGGAGGCCGAGGCTGCCCCGAGTTCCTCTCAGCATCAAGGTTCGGGATGTCGTTGAGGCCGTTAATAACATGCTGCCCTCATTTTTAGAGAGCAGCATGGACCTTTGGGATACGGATTCAATTCTCTTTGGCGCCGCAATGACAGTTTGTCAATTTGTCGGCGTCAGGATGCCGCCAACAAGAGCTGGTGGCTCCCGCCAGGCTGGCAGTACTAGTCCCAGGACTAGAACTAGGCCAGCCTGGATGAGGCGGATTGAAAGCCGTATCACAAAGGCCAGAGTCCTCATCGGCAAACTGACCAGCTTCAGATCAGGCAATAATAGGCCGAGGGTGGTGCGCTTCGTCAGGGAGGCATTCCCTGGTGAGAATGTCTTTGACAATTCACCGGAGTTTGCCTGTAGACTGGTGGAGCGCATCGATGATCTGAAGCAGAAGATCGCTGCTTGGGGTAAGCGAATTAGGCGATATTCTGAAAGGGTAAAAAGGTACCTACAGAATCGTCTCTTCATGAGTGACCAGAAGAAGTTCTACAGAACTTTGGAGCGTCCCGATGTGGTTTCGACAGGTCAGCGACCGGAAAAAGCTGATGTAGTTGCCTTTTGGCGTGGGCTTTGGTCGCTGCCTGTTGATCACGAAGAGGGCCGATGGTTCGAGGCGGTCGAGGGAGCGTGCGAACCCATAGCGCCCATGAACCCCGTCAACATATCCGAGGAGGATGTGGTGGCTGCGATCCGTAAGGCTCCGAACTGGAAAAGTCCGGGGCCGGACGGATTGCACCATTACTGGTTGAAGGGGTTCACGCGCTGTCACGCTACTCTCGCCCGTCAGTTCCAAAGCGCCCTCGAGAGTGGGACGCTCCCGAACTTCTTAACTACTGGGGTCACTCATTTAGCTCCAAAGAGCGATGCTACCGCGGATCCATCACAATTAAATTAATTAAATTAAATTAAATTATTTATTTGCAAAAAAATATATACATGATATTTGAGCAATGGCTCCGCACTAGGCCTAGCCTGTACTGCGGACGCCTACAGTGTTTTACAAATGCTTTGTTTTTGGTTTTACAAAAATAAATAAGTTCATTTTTGTTATTTTTTCTTATATACAATCCTGTGACATTATATGAAGAAATAAAAAATTAATTGAAAATTATAAAAATGAAATAATATATCTAAAACTTATAACTAACATTAGAATATAATTTATATATAAACGAGTTTGTACCAGAACAATTTATTACTAGACAATTAAATTCAATCACAATTTACAAATTATCATAGATCAATAAATTAACAATATAATAATAATAATAATTAATAAGGCGTAGGGATGTGACGACCCCACCGCCCATTGTTGGAATGGCAGGATGATATGTCTGCCATTCCGGCTTTGCAAATAGTCTGCGCTTGAGTTTGTAGGTGTTGACCGTGTCTACAAACTGGTCCCAGCGCTGAATAGGGTGACAACGGTCTCCCCGGGGCAAGTGAGTGAAACCCCGGGTGAATCTTCGCTCATCATAATGAGTACAAGTTATAATGATGAGCGTATAGGGCCGCTTCCCTTGGGTGATCGAAGGGGCACGTCTGGAGCTGGGGCTGGACGTGGCAGCATGCGGTCCCCCAGCCGCCGCAGGCCGGCCCGACCACCTGGCCGGTCTGCGCGACCACCTCAGCCACCAGATGGCTTGGCATCGGTTGGGACTGGGGCAACTCAGTCCCAGCAGTCGGTGCCCGCCGCTGGTGGAGCTAGGCGCCGCATGGCATGGACGGTCGATATGAATAGGAATGCCATGCGGGCCTATCTTAGGGCCTCGGGTTCGAGAACTGGACGGACGGGTTATCGGGCAGCAATGTACCGCGAATTTCTGCGGCTGGAGCCCAATTTGACCGTCACAGAACAAAACCTGGCGGATCGAGTTCGGTACATACAGCGCTCAGAACTTTTTAGCACTACCGAACTCGAACAATTGCGACGCGAGGCTGTTCCCCCGCTAGACGAAGAGCCACCTTTGCAGGTTCTCCCTCCAGTCCCTGAACGGGAAGTACGGAGGGAGCCAATTGTTAACCTGCCGGATGTGGGTGGTGCGGAAAGCGATTGGGGAACAGTCTCCCTGGATTTGGATTTGGTGAGGAGCGCACTCGAAGAGACGATCCTGGAATATCGCCAAGTGCCTCTCGAAAGGAGGCCAAGGCTGCCCCGAGTTCCTCTCAGCATCAAGGTTCGGGATGTCGTTGAGGCCGTCAATAACATGCTGCCCTCATTTTTAGAGAGCAGCATGGACCTTTGGGATACGGGTTCAATTCTCTTTGGCGCCGCAATGACAGTTTGTCAATTAGTCGGCGTCAGGATGCCACCAACAAGAGTTGGTGGCTCCCGTCAGGCTGGCAGTACTAGTCCCAGGATTAGAACTAGACCAGCCTGGATGAGGCGGATTGAAAGCCGTATCACAAGGGCCAGGGTCCTCATCGGCAAACTGACCAGCTTCAGATCAGGCAACAATAGGCCGAGGGAGGTGCGCTTCGTCAGGAGCACATTCCCTGGTGAGAATGTCTTCGACAACTCACCGGAGTTTGCCTGTAGACTGGTGGAGCGCATCGATGATCTGAAGCAGAAGATCGCTGCTTGGGGTAAGCGAATTAGGCGATATTCTGAAAGGGTAAAGAGGTACCAACAGAATCGTCTCTTCATGAGTGACCAGAAGAAGTTCTACAGAACTTTGGGACGTCCCGACGTGGTTACGACAGGTCAGCGACCGGAAAAAGCAGATGTAGTTGCCTTTTGTCGTGGGCTTTGGTCGCTGCCTGTTGATCACGAAGAGGGCCAATGGTTCGAGGCGGTCGAGGGAGCGTGCGAGCCCATAGCGCCCATGAACCCCGTCAACATATCCGAGGAGGATGTGGTGGCTGCGATCCGTAAGGCTCCGAACTGGAAAAGTCCGGGGCCGGACGGATTGCACCATTACTGGTTGAAGGGGTTCACGCGCTGTCACGCTACTCTCGCCCGTCAGTTCCAAAGTGCCCTCGAGAGTGGGACGCTCCCGAACTTCTTAACTACTGGGGTCACTCATTTAGCTCCAAAGAGCGATGCTACCGCGGATCCATCACAATACCGCCCCATTACTTGTCTTTGTACAATTTACAAGACCTTGACATCCGTTCTGAGCTCCAAGATTACTCAACACATTGTTGATAACAATGTGATATCTGGAGCTCAGAACGGATGTAGGGGCGGTAGTCGCGGTAGCAAGGAGCTGCTCCTCATCGACGCAGTCGTAGGCCAACTGGTCAAACGCAACCGTCGGAACTTCTCCGCTGGCTGGATAGACTACAGGAAGGCGTTCGATTCGGTACCTCATACATGGCTCATGAGGGTCCTTGAGCTGTACAAAATTGATAGTACAGTTCGACACTTCCTCGGGCAGTGTATGGGGTGCTGGAGAACGATCCTGAGTTTAGACGGTCAGCGGATGACGGACGCGGTTGACCAAATTGATATAAGGCGAGGGATTTTCCAGGGCGATTGCCTGAGTCCAGTTTGGTTTTGCTTGGCCCTGAATCCTCTAAGCACACTCTTGGAGAATTCGGGGACAGGCTTTCAGTTTCGGAGAGGCGGACCACGCTTGCCTCATCTCCTTTACATGGATGACCTGAAGCTTTACGCCCCCACGGCTGACAGATTGGCGGAGCTACTGACGATCACTAACGATTTCAGTGGTTCCGTCAAGATGGAGCTCGGGGTCGATAAGTGTGCGGTCATCCATGTTGAGAGGGGGCATGTCGTGCACTCTGATGGTGTCGATGTCGGCACCAATCATTTGAGGGCACTCTCCGAGGCTGAAACATACCGGTATCTGGGCATGTCACAAACCATCGGTGTGAAGGTGGCAGACGTGAAACAGGGTGTTTGCGAGGAGTTTTATGAACGCCTGAAAAGTGTGCTTAATAGCTACTTGTCAGGCGTTAATAAGATCCGAGCCATTAACTCCTGGGTCATGCCTGTACTGATGTACACATTTGGCGTGCTCAGATGGACTCAGACCGAACTCGACGCTCTGGACAGACGAGTCCGCACGATGATGACCTCTCATCGAATGCATCATCCGAGGTCGTCGGTTATGAGATTGTATATCCCGCGGAAGTGTGGTGGTCGAGGCCTCTTGAGTGCCAAAACCATGCACAACCGCGAGGTATGCAACCTCAGAAACTATTTTTTGACGATGACGGATGATAGTATTCGGGGAGAGGTAGTCACTAGTGATAAAGGACTGACTCCCTTATCGTTGGCCTCACAGGATTGGCGAACCCCGGAGGTACTTAGCACCTCTGATCGGGAGTCCGTATGGAAAGAGAAGGAGCTGCATGGGAGGTTTTACAAGGTACTTCACGAACCTTTCGTGGACCGTAAAGCCTCCCTGCATTGGCTGCGTTTCGGGGACCTCTTTGGGGAAACCGAAGGTTTTGTCTGTGCAATACAAGACCAGGTTATCAAGACGCGGAACTATCGGAAATACATCCTAAAGGACGGTACCACAGACATCTGTCGAGCATGTGGCCGTCCCGGAGAGTCACTTAGGCATGTTATTTCCGGTTGTTCGGCTCTTGCTAACACTGAGTACTTGCACAGACACAACCAAGCAGCCAAAATCCTGCATCAGGAGCTCGCTCTGAAATACGGACTCTTGCAACAGAGGCTGCCGTATTACAAGTATCTGCCGGAGCCAATCCTAGAAAACGACCGTGCCAAAATCTATTGGGACCGATCCGTTATCACGGACAGGACTATTCTAGCGAATAAGCCTGATATCGTGGTATGGGATCGGTCGCAGTCGAGGGTATTTCTAGTCGATGTCACTATCCCTCATGACGAGGGTCTCGTGAAAGCCGAAACCGAGAAGCGTCGGAAGTATCTCGATCTGGCCCACGAGATCACCGACATGTGGGGTGTGACTTCGACAGAAATAATCCCAATTGTTTTGTCCGTGAACGGGTTAATTCCAACCAGCCTCGCGACCAACTTGAGGCGGTTGGATTTCTGTGGCGTGTCGGTTCCAGCACAGATGCAGAAAGCGGTGCTGATCGATACGGCTCGGATCGTCCGTCGGTTCTTGAACCTGACTCCCTGACCCCGACCGACTGTGCTCTTGTCGGGGAGTACCGCCTCTCCCATTTAAAATTCTAATTTTCTGTTTCGACCTTGGGAGAGGCGAGAAGCTAAAAGTGATCCCGAAATAATAATTAATAATTATAAATATTGTTACAAAATGACAAAAAAATAGAAAAATGCGGTGAAAACACAATTATACTAAGAAGCAGGTTCTTAACTTTTTCTAAATAATTACTTACAGGCAATGTGATAATTTGATGAGAACAAAACGAGAACTTCAAATAACGAAGTTGCATTCATTTAAAACTTTACTTCTCGGTCCTCATAAACTGTTCGGTGGCCTGATAAGTTTGAGAGAGTAGCCATTCCGATATTATTCGTTTTGAGGCTTTGCATGAGAGTTCTTTGATAATACATATGTAATGGGGCACAATACCGCCCCATTACTTGTCTTTGTACAATTTACAAGACCTTGACATCCGTTCTGAGCTCCAAGATTACTCAACACATTGTTGATAACAATGTGATATCTGGAGCTCAGAACGGATGTAGGGGCGGTAGTCGCGGTAGCAAGGAGCTACTCCTCATCGATGCGGTCGTAGGCCAACTGGTCAAACGCAACCGTCGGAACTTCTCCGCGGGCTGGATAGACTACAGGAAGGCGTTCGATTCGGTACCTCATTCATGGCTCATGAGGGTCCTCGAGCTGTACAAAATTGAAAGTACAGTTCGACACTTCCTCGGGCAGTGTATGGGGTGCTGGAGAACGATCCTGAGTTTAGACGGTCAGCGGATGACGGACGCGGATGACCAAATTGATATAAGGCGAGGGATTTTCCAGGGCGATTGCCTGAGTCCAGTTTGGTTTTGCTTGGCCCTGAATCCTCTAAGTACACTCTTGGAGAATTCGGGGACAGGCTTTCAGTTTCGGAGAGGCGGATCACGCTTGCCTCATCTCCTTTACATGGATGACCTGAAGCTTTACGCCCCCACGGCTGACAGATTGGCGGAGCTACTGACGATCACTAATGATTTCAGTGGTTCCGTCAAGATGGAGCTCGGGGTCGATAAG
Source organism: Bedellia somnulentella (assembly GCA_963576735.1). Taxonomy (NCBI): domain Eukaryota; kingdom Metazoa; phylum Arthropoda; class Insecta; order Lepidoptera; family Bedelliidae; genus Bedellia; species Bedellia somnulentella. The sequence goes on from OY755197.1 coordinate 10,247,682, forward strand.
TGTGCGGTCATTCATGTCGAGAAGGGGCATGTCGTGCACTCTGATGGTGTCAATGTCGGCACCAATCATTTGAGGGCACTCTCCGAGGCTGAAACATACCGGTATCTGGGCATGTCACAAACCATCGGTGTGAAGGTGGCAGACGTGAAACAGGGTGTTTGCGAGGAGTTTTATGAACGCCTGAAAAGTGTGCTTAATAGCTACTTGTCGGGCGTTAATAAGATCCGAGCCATTAACTCCTGGGTCATGCCTGTACTGATGTACACGTTTGGCGTGCTCAGATGGACTCAGTCCGAACTAGACGCTCTGGACAGACGAGTCCGCACGACGATGACCTCTCATCGAATGCATCATCCGAGATCGTCGGTTATGAGATTGTATATCCCGCGGAAGTGTGGTGGTCGAGGCCTTTTGAGTGCCAAAACCATGCACAACCGCGAGGTATGCAACCTCAGAAACTATTTTTTGACGATGACGGATGATAGTATTCGGGGAGAGGTGGTCGCTAGTGATAAAGGACTGACTCCCTTATCGTTGGCCTCACAGGATTGGCGAACCCCGGAGGTAGTTAGCACCTCTGATCGGGAGTCCGTGTGGAAAGAGAAGGAGCTGCACGGGAGGTTTTACAAGGTACTTCACGAACCTTTCGTGGACCGTAAAGCCTCCCTGCATTGGCTGCGTTTCGGGGACCTTTTTGGGGAAACCGAAGGTTTTGCCTGTGCAATACAAGACCAGGTTATCAAGACGCGGAACTATCGGAAATACATCCTAAAGGACGGTACCACAGACATCTGTCGAGCATGTGGCCGTCCCGGAGAGTCACTTAGGCATGTTATTTCCGGTTGTTCGGCTCTTGCTAACACTGAGTACTTGCACAGACACAACCAAGCAGCCAAAATCCTGCATCAGGAGCTCGCTCTGAAATACGGACTCTTGCAACAGAGGCTGCCGTATTACAAGTATCTGCCGGAGCCAATCCTACAAAACGACCGTGCCAAAATCTATTGGGACCGATCCGTTATCACGGACAGGACTATTCTAGCGAATAAGCCTGATATCGTGGTATGGGATCGGTCGCAGTCGAGGGTATTTCTAGTGGATGTCACTATCCCTCATGACAAGGGTCTCGTGAAAGCCGAAACCGAGAAGCGTCGGAAATATCTCGATCTGGCTCACGAGATCACCGACATGTGGGGTGTGACTTCGACAGAAATAATCCCAATTGTTTTGTCCGCGAACGGGTTAATTCCAACCAGCCTCGCGACCAACTTGAGGCGGTTGGATTTCTGTGGCGTGTCGGTTCCAGCACAAATGCAGAAAGCGGTGCTGCTCGATACGGCTCGGATCGTCCGTCGGTTCTTGAACCTGACTCCCTGACCCCGACCGACTGTGCTCTTGTCGGGGAATACCGCCTCTCCCATTTAAAATTCTAATTTTCTGTTTCGGCCATGGGAGAGGCGAGGAACTAAAAGTCATGCCCAAAATAATAATCAAGTATGCAAAGTTTTTTTTTGGTATTTATTGAATATTTTTATTCGATAGCAAACAAGAAAATAAAAGACTAATTTGAATATTTTACATCTAAAATGAGTAATTGCAAAGTTATGATTTTTTAAACATTGTTCCACGTTTGTACTTAATGACGTCATCGATCGAAAATATCACGTAGCGACACGCAAATAAAGCGAAATGTTAATAAAAATGTTGCTGAATGCAAAACATTTCACGAATTTGTGATCTCAAATGAAATTATTACGATATTATACTAAACAAACTTTTCATTTTCGATATTTTATTTATAAACTGCAAAAACGATTGTCTTTGAAATAACGCTGACGGTCAAATACTTTTACAGTATTTTGTTAAAATAACGGTCATCTTGGCTTTGTTTGATTTCATTTCAAGAAAATATGTTTTAAAAACATAATATCTCGAAATGGAATGATATCTCATAATATCTCACTTTTGTAAAATTTTGCATACCGAATTTTCGCACTGGACTACGTTTGGTTTCCGTTCTATTCACTTAACTCCTCTATGTCTTAAATACAATAACAAATCAGATTTCTCATTCATCTTTAAGTTATTGTTAATAAACAAACCAATAGTTTAATAAGTAACAAACTGGCTGCTGTGTAGTGTCGGCTTAGAATAGCACTACCCCATTTCTCTCGGTGGGTCGGTATTTATGGTGATTTATGGGGAGGCCTATGTTAAGCAGTGTACACCTATGGATGAGATGGTAGCGATAATTAAATATTTAGGCAGCTTTTAAAGAATATTAATACATATATACATACTTATACTCACGACACTATTTATTTTATTATTTATTTATTTTGGACAAACAACAGACACAGACTAAATACATTATTTCTAATTAAATTACATGGTGAAATCAGTCTGTATCCAGAACTGTTCATCACAGAATATTTACATTTCTATTATTATTCTATTATATTATCATAATAAACATATTTTAAAAAACATATACATACATACTGTGTAGTGTCGGCTTAGAATAACACTACCCCATTTCTCTCTGTGGGTGTACGTAAGAGGCTACTAACGGTATTGGGGCTTTTAAGGGATTTTTGGGCGATGCGGTTGGAGACCCATCACCTTCAACCTTTATTTCACCATCTTTTCCCCACTCAACTTTCCAAAAGTGGCTGAGTAATTTCTAATTCCTTAGCTCTGGCTACCCCTTCTAGGGATTTATAGCCGTGAATATATGTATGTATGTATGTAAACTGGCTGGTTTATAATCTGCATTCTATACTTCTATAGTATAAAATTAAGTTTCGCTTTTTATAAAATGTTAAATGTAAAAACGCCTTAGGTGCCTTAGGTTTTATCAGGTTGGTGTCAGTAATTTAATTGTATTACGAAGATAACCCATGATAGATATTATTTGCTTCATAAATCAGCCAATGATGTCCATTTTAACACATAGTAAAACTTACTTGCTTTTTAAAAGGGGTCACCCATCCTTTACATTCTTCATCCGCATCTTTCACCATGATTATAGACTCAAAACTTATTCAAATAAACTGACCGCATTTCACACTATGCTAACTACTGATACGATATGCATCAAATGATAACATATTGTAAATATTGTACTTTTTATCTGATATTTAAAAATTGTACGAATACACTGTCACATGACTAAGTACAACTCAGCCATGTGGGTTTCCTTACGATGTTTTCCCTCACCGTTAAACTTCATGATAAATTAACCACACATGTGTCTTTGGAAAAGACAAATTCGCTAGTCGCTTGCACGTTCACCGGTGTTCTACCCATTGAGCTATCACGTCGTCACACAGCACATTAACTAGCTATTTTACTCACTCACTTAAATTCTACATCATTCTATATCTTAAATTATACACATAAAATTCTAAATCATATTCGTTGTCTTTCTAACGATTTGTGTACACTTTTGCATACGTCTGAACCAATTGGAAAATACCTGTGACCACTCTTCTTTAGATACCTGAAATCCTGATATCTCGAAATCATAGGCAACCAGCGCATCTTCTTTGCTTTCAAACCTGTGGAAACAGCAAAGATGTACTGGCCAGTACACCCTGCTGTGTACCAACTTATAATTTGTATCTATGCTTAACTCGAAAAACATTTACACTCCGCGATGTAGGAATATGAGTGAGACGCTGCTATGTGCGTTTGAGTCCGCAGTAGTGTGCGCTCTAACATGACTCCCACAGTACTCCCCTCCTAGTCGATGCGACGATATCAAAGCTAGGAGGTACCTATTACCAATAACCAAATTCAGTGTGAGCAGTGAGGCCGGTGATTGCATGCCCGTAGATGCTCTGCTGAATGAGTGGTGTGGTGAGGTAAGCGAGGAATAGAAGTTGCGGGTAGATCGAGAAATGTAGTAGAAGGAAGCGTGTGTTCTTATCGAGGGGTCACCACTGAGGAAACAGCAAAGATATACTGGCCAGTACACCCTGCTGTGTACCAACTTATAATTTGTATCTATGCTTAACTCGAAAAACATTTACACTCCGTGATGTAGGAATATGAGTGAGACGCTCGCTGCTATGTGCGTTTGAGTCCGCAGTAGTGTGCGCTCTAACATGACTCCCACAGTACTCCCACAACCTCTTACCCTTTAGTTTTTCTTTGATTTTTGGAAACAACTAAAAATCACAAGGCGCTAGGTTATTAGACTTCGGTCGCTTGTCACAGCAAGCTGATATTACTGTTGGAGCACCAACTGTCACTTACCATTCGGAGTTCACCGTTCTTTCATTCTCTAGCACAAGAGTAGCAATATGACCCGTTTTGCAAAAAAATGAGGCGACCATTTGTTTCTGTGTGCTTCGTGCACGGCGACATTTCGTTGAAGTTGGCTCGTCTTCACAGCACCATACTGTCGCTTTGATTCGGGATCATAGTTATATAGCCATGTTTCGTCACCAGTCAGTATATCATATACGTTTTTTTTTCTCGCCTCCGTTGAATTTATCTATCATGAATAGGCACCTTTCCACCCGACGGTCTTTCTGCTCATCGGTGAGTTTGTGCGGCACCGAACAACGTTTACTGATCCAATTCCTAGTTCTCGCTCTAGCTCTACATATGTAATTGGTTGGTTTCCGCGAACAAGTTTTTCGACTGCACGAACGTTTTCTTGCTTGACCGCGGTTGGCGGCCGTCCTGTCTTCGTTTCATCTTCGAGACATCCCCGTCCTCTTTTAAATTCAGCAAACCAATTGAATACTGTTGCTCGGAAACAAGCAGACTCACCAAAAGTAGAAGCCAAAAGTTCAAAACATTCTTGAGGCTTTAAACCTTTTTTAAAGTCATAATAAATCATAGCGCGAAAATCACGTCGACTGAGCTCCATTGTTGCAAGTGATTTCCCGCCAGATTCTCGGAAACATGATGCTCATTCAAATAAAAAAATAATAAAAGAAGTGTGTTCTATATTGAAATATGTCAATAAAAACCAGCCTATAAGATGGTGTATAAAGAGTATCTAAGATTGGCATGCCCCTCGTAAATAAGCCATCTAGATGTAAAAAAAATATATGAACTCCATTTAGATAATATGATCTTAGCAAAACGTGGGTACTCTAATCATACATACATACATACATATACTCACGCCATTAATTCCCATTGAGGTAGGCAGAGACTATCGATCGCCACTTCGTACGATCCTGACAAACCTCTCTAGCTTCGTTTACATCCATCAATCTTTTCATACATGCTCTTTTGTTCTTCATACTTCGGACGCCAGCCTTTTTGAGCACACTCTCAATTTGGTTATTAATTTACTCTAATCACCAGGTAATTTTTACGACATCACGTCATCTTCAGAAATATTTTTAATATGAGTATTCTAGTACCGATACCCCATCCTATACAACGAAATGTGACATGCGTAAGACGCGATTTTCGACGGGTTATTTTCTACAAAGTAATTCATACAAACATATACTCACGCCATTAGTTCCCATTGGGGTAGGCAGAGACTATCGATCGCCGCTTTGTACGATCCAGAAAAACCTCTCTAGCTTATATACAAACTAATATCCTATCTTAAAGTTTTATAATATTAGTAAGAATGACATCATAGTACAGTTACCATAATTTCACGCTCTGTTAATCGGAGATCGAGTCAACAGAAGAATGGTGGTTTTGTAGGAGTATAATCGATTTTTGCTGTGATTACTTGAATGATAATGCAGGTTTTTTATCTGGTTATGTTCACACTATTGATTCCAATTAAGTTATTTTGTATTTGCCTACTACTACTAGATTGTTTATGTGGCGAAGTTGGATTATTTTTCTCTCTTGCTCTCCTGAAATTCATATAAATTTTGTCATACACGTTATTTTAGTTTCGTAGTGTCTGCTTAGAATTATACTATTATAGTCGGTAACCCTGGCGCGACTACGTCACGTCCAATAAAATGAGTTTATTTTGAAATTTTCCGACCAATCACAGCGCAGCTCTTTTGAAATTTTAGTGAATTTTTCTGATTAGCCGTTTTGAAAAAATTCCGACCAATCACAGCGCATCTCTGATCGACTAAAGTTTGCGCGCGCTTATGACACTCAAGCAAAGTCAGTGGGCCTAAACCGAAACTTTGAAATTCTGTAACAATTAACTTAATCCAGGTACATCAGATGTCAGGTTTTTGCACACCATGGCCGCGAACTGTACAAAACGATACCTGATCCAAATTTCTAGGTTAACTCATCGCGTCACAGGCTTCCAGAACCGCCGTCCCAAGGCAAGAAATCTGATTGGGTATAAGGTTTGTAGTAAAATAGCATATTAAATGTAAATAGATACATATACTTACGGCTATAAATCCCTTAACGGGGTAGCCAGAACTTTGGTATGACAAATTCCGCAGTCACTTTTGGAAGTTGATTGGGGAAAAGATGGTAATAATAAATGTTTTTGGTGCCGGGTCTCCAACCACATCGCCCAAAAATCACTTCAAAAGCCCCTATACCCTTAGTCGCCTCTTACGATCACCCTCGGGTAGAAATGGGGTAGTGTTATTCTAAGCCGACACTACACGGCATAATGTGTATACCCTGATCATGACCTACATACATACACAAAGTATATATCTACCTATAAATCCCAAAACGGGGTAGACAGAGGTTTAGAAATGGATTTTTCTGAATCATTTTATGTAGTTGTATGGGGAATAGTGGCGATGGTACGAAATAGTGATCAATAGTCTCTGTCTAACCTAATAAGAACTAATGGCGTGAGTATATATATCTTTTGCTTGCGTATCACTTAAAAATGTTCTTTACTTCCTACATACAGAAAAACTTGCGCTATTTTAAGACGACATTCCATGAAAAATGGCTTCCCGAACAAAATTAATCACTGTATTACACAACATTGTTGTCACAGTTTCTTCTTAGTATTTTCAAAGTAATAAATAGCATAAAATAATAAAAATACTTACTTATTGTGACAGTTAATACTTTAATTACGAATTATTGCACCTCTAAGAAACAATGACAAGGAAGTATAGGGAATATGATTAAAAGATTGTAAAGAGACACATTATGAGACAATATTAGAAATAGATCTCTGTAACTGATTTGTATAATTAAATCGCCATTACTCATTAGGGTAGATAAAGGTCATTTACAATGTACGATCCCGGTTTCAGCACTGTTTTAGAAAAAAAGGAGGCAATAAATGAATATGTAATATATATATATTTATTGTATTTTTATATTTTGTATATTTAGTATATATCGCTGTTTAATGTGTTTTTTAAATATGTATAAACATTTTGTATGTATGTTCAATACTCTGTTGCGTATAGTGTAATGCTCGCAATTTCACTTGTGTCGGTGCTGACTGAAAATCAGTGTTGTGAGCTCTCAAAGCTCACAACGTTACGCTGAGTCAGCACCGTTTCGCTGTGCAGAGACCTTTCTATGCGAATGATCAATTCATGTTGTTATTAAAAAAAAAAGTTTTTTATTTTCTAACTTTGATTTGTAGCACGTTCTGTATTACTTTGTTTTCTCTATTATTATTCTATATTTTTTTCATGATTTTTTTTTCCAATTTGTTTGTGTCAATGCTTTTCTTTTTTTTTTATGTTCCACTGTATTTTTCTTGCTCATCTGTGCAGCGAATAAATGTCTCTCTTTCTTTTCTTTCTTTCTTTCTTAATATACGGACATATTATACTCAGATAAAGTTAGCTGTGTAGTGTTGGCTTAGAATAGCACTACCCCGTTTCTACCGATGGGTGTAAGAGGAGACTAACGGTATTGGGGCTTTTAAGGGACTTTTGGGCGTTTCGGTTGGAGAACTATCACCACCAACCTTTACTTTACCATATTTTCCCCATTCAATTTTCCGAAAAGTGGCTGAGGAATTTCTAATTCCTTAGCTCTGGCTACCCCTTTTAGGGATTTATAGCCGTGAGTATATGTATGTATGTATGTCAATTTTCCAAAAGTGGTTGAGGAATTTCTAATTCCTTAGCTCTGACTACCCCTTCTAGGAATTTATAGCCGTGAGTATATGTATGTATAAAGTTCGCCCCAAACCAAGTAGAACTTTAATTATGTAATACTAACTTAACGATATATTTAATATTCTATACTCAAATCAACTCAAACGTTCACGCCGTGAATCCTCGAAGGGGTTGGCAGATGCTTCTAAAAATCACGTTACATTGTCACCTGGTGTTCAGAGTATCCACGCTACGAATAGGCTTTGACAGTGTATTCACGTAATAGGGGGCAGGCCTATTGCCGTTTTGTAAGAATACACTGTCACATGACAAAGTACAACTTAGCCATTCGGCCCCCTGATTATGTATCTTTTGCGACTGATGATTGTGTCGCAAATTGCACGATTGTCGCTGTCAATGTCATAAATTTGTATGCGAATTGACACTTTTGACAGCGACAATTTTGCAACTTGCGACACAATTGCTGTCGCTAAAGATACGTAATCAGCCTCCGGTTTCCTCGCGATGTTTTCTATCCATGATAAATTAACCAAAGATATAGAAAAGACAATTCTAAAGTCGGAAGGATTATTCTAGGTGTAGGCCTGACCCAGGATTTGAATCCTCTACACGATAAGCGGTGTTCTACCCGCTGCGCTTTAACTGCGGTTAGTTGGTCATATTATATAATACACGTATAAATAACATCCATGACTAAGACACAATCATTTATGATCATCACATAAATGTTGCTCTCAGCGGGGATCGAACCTACAACCTCTAGACCACGGACGTTGTCCATTGATTAGGACGTCCTGAAGTACCTTTCTCATCCGACGAATTAGAATTATCAAGAATCTACCACGGCTGTAACAGTTCACAACTTGGATAAATTATCCTACATTACACATAAATTGAGATTTGTCTTAGGTCCGACACAGGATAGGTAATATGGCAGTAGTTCTTATTGAGATAGCATCAATCACCGTCTGTACAACACCAAGAAAACTGTTCAGAATAGCATGAAATTCCATTCATGCTATTCCATTTATTCATTTGTAAATGTGCGTGCCGTTTGCAAAGATCAGCCCGGCAAGTACGAGCCGTGTTTAAATTAGTTATCGCTTGGGATAAAGCAGCCATCTCTTACGCACTTACTTAGTATCGTATACTGCCATCTCATCCTAACCGTTATCGTGTCGATAAAATAACGCTCGCGCTTGCCCTTCTGATAGGATTGCTCTAATAAGAAAACTAAGACAACATGAAACATTTGAGGAAAACATCATATTGTTTTAAACGGAACTGCTATGCGCGCCATTTGAGGGCTGTTTTCTTAAATCATAGAGAACTTAGCTAGATAGACTTCGATCATATATACCGCTATAATATAATTGAAGTACATAGAGAAGAAACGAAGAAAGTCGATATCCGTAAGAGTTTCAGTGTATTTTCACTGATATAAGCGAACTTAATGTATGAGCAACAAATGTCTTAACATTGAATCAAAATGGAAGCAACCAATGAGGGTTTAGGGACGTATAAACGTATTTTGACAATCAAATAATAATAATAATAATCAAATAATCAAATAATAATAATAAGAGGCGTAGGGATGTGACGACCCCACCGCCCATTGTTGGAATGGCAGCGGGATGATAAGTTCATCAGCTTGCCATTCCAGCAATGCAAGTAGTCAGCGCTTGAGTTTGTAGGTGTTGACCGTGTCTACAAACTGGTCTCAGCGCAAAATAGAGCAATAACGGTCTCCCCGGGGCAAGTGAGTGAAACCCCGGGTGAATCTTCGCTCATCGTAATGGAAGTAGAGAACAACGATGAGCGTATAGGGCCGCTTCCCTTGGGTGATCGAAGGGTACATACAGCGCTCAGAACTTTTTACCACTACCGAACTCGAACAATTGCGACGCGAGGCTGTTCCTCTGCTGGACGAAGAGCCACCCTTGCAGGTTCTCCCTCCTGTCCCCGAGCGGGAAGTACGGAGGGAGCCAATTACTAACCTGCCGGATGTGGGTGGTGTGGAAAGCGATTGGGGAACAGTCTCCCTGGATTTGGATTTGGTGAGGAGCGCACTCGAAGAGACGATCCTGGAATATCGCCAAGTGCCTCTCGAAAGGAGGCCGAGGCTGCCCCGAGTTCCTCTCAGCATCAAGGTTCGGGATGTCGTTGAGGCCGTTAATAACATGCTGCCCTCATTTTTAGAGAGCAGCATGGACCTTTGGGATACGGATTCAATTCTCTTTGGCGCCGCAATGACAGTTTGTCAATTTGTCGGCGTCAGGATGCCGCCAACAAGAGCTGGTGGCTCCCGCCAGGCTGGCAGTACTAGTCCCAGGACTAGAACTAGGCCAGCCTGGATGAGGCGGATTGAAAGCCGTATCACAAAGGCCAGAGTCCTCATCGGCAAACTGACCAGCTTCAGATCAGGCAATAATAGGCCGAGGGTGGTGCGCTTCGTCAGGGAGGCATTCCCTGGTGAGAATGTCTTTGACAATTCACCGGAGTTTGCCTGTAGACTGGTGGAGCGCATCGATGATCTGAAGCAGAAGATCGCTGCTTGGGGTAAGCGAATTAGGCGATATTCTGAAAGGGTAAAAAGGTACCTACAGAATCGTCTCTTCATGAGTGACCAGAAGAAGTTCTACAGAACTTTGGAGCGTCCCGATGTGGTTTCGACAGGTCAGCGACCGGAAAAAGCTGATGTAGTTGCCTTTTGGCGTGGGCTTTGGTCGCTGCCTGTTGATCGGGTAGATCGAAATAATATCTAATTCGTGCTTAGCTATTTAATTTTCGCTATAATTGTTAAAAAGCATAGAAATAAACCATAAATGGTTGTAAATTGTTGTAAAGTGCGTATTTCATCCACACAAGTGTTATCTTAGAGTAATATTAAGTGAATGTGACAAAATAAGTGATTAAAGTTTGTGACGTTTTAACGGCTGAAACCAAACAAAGGAAAACATCGCTAGATAGGAAAACCCTTGCCGAGTAAACCAGCTAAGTAAATTTATGTATTTTTGAACAATAATAGGTATTTCAATTTAATAAAAATCCTATATTAGTTATAAAACAACGGTCTTCATTTGATCACCGCTTCAACTAAGTAAGAGTGAGACAAATAGCTGGTTTCTTATTACTTACTATCTTTCAAACACGGGTTCGATTCCCGTTATTAATTATTATAGTTTATAATTATATATACTTTTCTTTTCTCTATATTAAGTGAATTTATCATATAAAAATCTTTTTCTACTGAGCTATTTAATCGCATTCCTTCACTTATTATAATATTAGGTACTTATTAGAATTTGTGAGTACAAATTGTTTGTCGTAAAGGATATAATAAATAGTAAAACGTTAATATTTAAAACTAAATTAGGGTAGTGATAACACTCGGTGTCATATTTTGAGTGTTACATTTATGATTATATTGTTTAGTTAATAGAAAACAAACGATAAATAATAACTTTATATCTTTGTTGTAAGTAGGCGCTTGTGTGGATCGAAATATTTTAGTATTAGGATTATCGTTCGCTATAGTAACGCTTTAAACTAGTATATAATATTAAGACTGTTCGTTTCGTAAAATGGACTCGATTACAACTCGTAGAATGGCTGCCGAACAAAAATATGAAAAATTAAAAAGAGAGTTAAATGATGCAGAACAATTAAAAAATAGGCTTTTAGAAGAACGGGACGAAAACGTTTTAGCTATTCGTAATTTAAAGTTGAAAAATAGTAATCTTTTAGAAAAAATTGTGTTGCTTCGTGAATCTTACGACATTTCTCAAGTGGAATTAGAAAACCAGCAGATATTAATATTAAAGCATGAGGATCAGTGCGCAAAGCATGAAGTAGCTTTAGAGCGAATTCATATTCTGAATGAGCAGTTGGCAGAGGCACACGCTCAATTGGCGGAATTCCATAGAATAAAGAATATTCACGAAGACTCTCACGCAGTTTCTTTATGTGCCGAACTTGAGGCAGAATCATTATCTTCTATGACCTCTTTTAAATATTCAAAAACTTTCAGTCGTAAACAGTGTAAAAAATATAAATTAGTTAAAAAACGTATATACAACACAAACAAAAGTCTTATAAGTATGAAAAATAGTATAAAATTCATAAACAAGTCTTACAGAAAAATTGATTTACTAAACCAAATAGATAGTTTGAATGATAAACTGAGTGAGCTGATTGTTAGTCAGGAAGATCTGCATTTAAGATACAAACATATCGGCAGTCTTATAGACAAAGAGACGGTTACTCTGAATAGTCATATTTCCTCAAATAGCGTTATATCTCAATCACCCCAACCAATTAATGGGATTACATTACCAACTGTTAGCACGCCGCCGGCGCCGCCGGCAAACAGAACATTAGTATTTTCGGATGGCATGGCCGTAGGTTTTGGCGAAATACTATCGAAGTATCTTAATCAGCAGGTCATTAACCATTGCTATACGGGTGCAAACTTTAATTATATAGTAGAACGAATATTATTAGGCACTTATGACGAATATACAACGATTGTCGTACTGGTCGGCAATAGTATAGGATTAAATAAGTATTTATTGAATAAAAGTTTAAATAAACTTTTGGAAATACAAAAAATATATAAATGTAAATTTATATTTTGTACCTTTCCATACTTACTTAATATGGATAAGCAGAATGACAATATTCATATTATGAATAATCTAATATGTCACGTGACATGTTGTCAAAGCGACAATTTATTTTGTTTGGATTTGAATAAGTTTTTACCTTATTCAAATTCTCGACTGGGTACTGTATACATACCCTTAAATCAAAAGCGGAACATTGCTAAATTATTAGCATATAATATATCTGACCCCCATATATTTAATATAAGGGGAAACTTACTTCTAGTATGCGATGGTGGAAGCCATAATTTAAACTTTTAAGAGTGACAATGGAAGAGCCTCCTGTCGTCCTTAAGTCGTCACCTAATATCAATATTGTAAACAAGGAAGGAGGTTCTTCTGGCAATTTAACTAAAAAGAATACTTTACAAGGAGTCTCCCAGTTTAAACTTGTATGTCAAAATACTCAGGGGTTTTCTTGTAAAGAATTAGAAATAGAATTATTTTTGGAAAAATATGAAATAGATTGTTTATGTGTTACTGAACACTGGCTTAAGAATTGCGAACTCATATTTGGTTTTGAAAACTATTATTTAGCTAGCAACTACTGCCGCAATTCTAAAGCCTGTGGTGGCTCCGCTATATTTTTAAAAAATAATATTAAATCAAAAATTCGTAATGATATTGTCCAGTTAAGCGTTGAGCAAGTCGTGGAATTATCCTGCATAGAGTTAAAAAACTATTTCTTAATATGTGTGTATCGACCCCCTTATAACCAAAATTATGATAAATTCGAAAATGTAATGGAAGATGTATTAGGCAAAGTTTTCAGGAATAAAAAACGTATAATAATATGTGGAGACTTCAATGTGGATCTCCTACAAGACAGTCATCTTAAAACACGATTGATGAGTTTATTCCAATCGTTCAATTTAGAAAATTTATTCTTGGAACCGACTAGAATCAAAACATGCTTAGATAATGTATTTACTAATGCAGATTTTTCAAGTAAAAGTGTTATAAATAAACTAAAGTCTGATCACAGCGGCCTTTTTGTTAGCTTTCCTCTAGAGATACCAGAACCAAAAATTGTTATTAAAAAAAGGCATATTACTGCCAGTAAAGTAGAAAAATATATAAATATAATAAGCTCTAAGTTGCCCACATGTACAATTAATAAAAACTCAAATACTAGCTATGATATCTTTTATAATGTTCTGATAAATGAGTTTAATGAAATTTTTAATGTAAAAAATGTAACTATTACCAGTAAATTTAAGTTTTGTGAGTGGGCAACACCAAGTATTTATAGATCAAGAGAAAAACTCTTCGATTTATATGATCAAAAAGCTTATAGTAATAATAATGAATTGAGTGAATATGTAAAAAAATACTCAAAAATATTTAATAAAGTATGTAAAGAGGCTAAAGCCAGATACCTAAGCCGACGTATCCGAACATCCGATAATAAAGTTAAAACAGTGTGGAATATTATCAACACCCAAACAGGCCGAGGTAAACCATGTGATCAGGAGTTCTGTGTTCGATCTGATAAAGGTCTGACTACCTCTAATGAGGAAATCGCTTGTATTTTTGAAAAATATTTTACTGACATACCATCAAAAACAACTGAATATTTAAACACATCGGTTATAAAAGCTCAACACTTGTTACAACAAAATGTTGATAGGTGCGAAACTTTGTTTTGTTTTAAAGATGTCAGCCCTACAGATATCGAAAAATGTTTTAAATCATTTAAACTAAAAAGTTCTGAAGACATTTGGGGTATGTCAGTGAAAGTTTGCCATAATTTTATTGTAACTTTGGCTCCATATTTAGCAGATATATTTAATGAATGTATAAGAAATAAAATCTTTCCAAATCTCATGAAGCATAGTAAAATTGTACCACTTCTTAAATCCGGAGGAGATAAAATTAGTCCTGATGGTTATAGACCAATATCAATTCTGCCAGTTTTAAGTAAAATATTCGAAAAACTAATGTTCAATCAAATGCTTTTGCATTTCGCTTCAAACAAATTGTTTCATCCAAAACAATTTGGCTTTACGAAGGGCCGCTCTACCACCGATGCAGGCGTTGCCTTAATGAAACACATTTTTGATTCGTGGGAACGCAAAAATGATGCTATTGGTTTGTTTTGCGATCTTACGAAGGCATTTGATTGTGCAGATCATGAAATCCTTTTTATTAAATTAGAACATTATGGCATACAAGGTGACGCACTTAAATTAATAAAGTCTTACTTTTCGGATCGGATACAGAAAGTGCAAATCAATAATGCAATATCACCTGGAACTCATGTAAAAATGGGTGTTCCGCAGGGTTCTATTTTGGGCCCATTTTTATTTTTAGTTTATATTAATGATTTGCCGTTCATGGTCGAGAAAATGTCCGAGATAGTGTTATTTGCTGATGATACTTCTTTAGTATTTGACGTTGAAAGAAATAATCAGAATATTGACGAGGTGAATAACACGGTTTCACAGATTCAAACATGGTTTGCTTCCAATAATCTTGTACTGAATGGTAAAAAAACCAAATGCATTAAATTTGTATTACCTAATGTTAGGTGCGTTGATAACGAAATAATTTTAAATAATGAAAAGTTAGTATTTTCGGATAACACAGTTTTCTTAGGGATAACTCTGGACTCCAAGCTCCAATGGGGACCCCACATTAGCTCACTAGCTGGCAGGCTAAGTAGTGCTGCATATGCCGTTAGGAAAATAAGACATTTGACAGATGTACAGACAGCTCGATTAGTTTATTACAGCTATTTTCATAGTGTAATGTCTTACGGTATTTTACTCTGGGGCAGAGCAGCTGATGTTGGTTCCATATTTATTCTCCAAAAGAGAGCAATAAGAGCTATATACAATTTGAGATCCCGAGATTCCCTGAGGGAATTGTTTAAAACAATAAATATAATGACACTGCCATGTCAATATATTTATGAAAATATTATGTATGTAAGAAAGAATCAGGCCTCTTTTGTGAAAAATTGTGACAGACATATTCGAAACCTGAGAGACAACAATAAAATATCAGTACCAAAATACAGATTGTCAAAAGTAAATACATCTTTCATGGGGTTATGCGTAAAAATGTATAATAAAATACCTGAGGACATTTTAAATTTAACAGAAACAAAATTCAAAGCAGCAGTTAAAAGAAATCTTAGTTCGAAAGCCTATTACAATGTCAATGATTACATTAATGATGAAGTGGCTTGGTGTCATCAGGGCTCTGTGCAGGATGTTTCCGGGCTAACACCAAAATTGTAATGGACGTTAAAAAAAGATGTGTGTTGACGAGTTTCTTACGGGTTCTTCTCTCAACAAAACACCTTCCGAATCCGAAGTAAACTTAGTATTAAGTTAAAATTTGACGTTCAAAAAACAAAGATTTATCTTTTTATTTTGAAATAAATGATTAATTTATTTTATTTTTTATTTTATTTTTATCACGAAGAGGGCCGATGGTTCGAGGCGGTCGAGGGAGCGTGCGAACCCATAGCGCCCATGAACCCCGTCAACATATCCGAGGAGGATGTGGTGGCTGCGATCCGTAAGGCTCCGAACTGGAAAAGTCCGGGGCCGGACGGATTGCACCATTACTGGTTGAAGGGGTTCACGCGCTGTCACGCTACTCTCGCCCGTCAGTTCCAAAGCGCCCTCGAGAGTGGGACGCTCCCGAACTTCTTAACTACTGGGGTCACTCATTTAGCTCCAAAGAGCGATGCTACCGCGGATCCATCACAATTAAATTAATTAAATTAAATTAAATTATTTATTTGCAAAAAAATATATACATGATATTTGAGCAATGGCTCCGCACTAGGCCTAGCCTGTACTGCGGACGCCTACAGTGTTTTACAAATGCTTTGTTCTTGGTTTTACAAAAATAAATAAGTTCATTTTTGTTATTTTTTCTTATATACAATCCTGTGACATTATTTGAAGAAATAAAAAATTAATTGAAAATTATAAAAATGAAATAATATATCTAAAACTTATAACTAACATTAGAATATAATTTATATATAAACGAGTTTGTACCAGAACAATTTATTACTAGACAATTAAATTCAATCACAATTTACAAATTATCATAGATCAATAAATTAACAATATAATAATAATAATAATTAATAAGGCGTAGGGATGTGACGACCCCACCGCCCATTGTTGGAATGGCAGGATGATATGTCTGCCATTCCGGCTTTGCAAATAGTCTGCGCTTGAGTTTGTAGGTGTTGACCGTGTCTACAAACTGGTCCCAGCGCTGAATAGGGTGACAACGGTCTCCCCGGGGCAAGTGAGTGAAACCCCGGGTGAATCTTCGCTCATCATAATGAGTACAAGTTATAATGATGAGCGTATAGGGCCGCTTCCCTTGGGTGATCGAAGGGGCACGTCTGGAGCTGGGGCTGGACGTGGCAGCATGCGGTCCCCCAGCCGCCGCAGGCCGGCCCGACCACCTGGCCGGTCTGCGCGACCACCTCAGCCACCAGATGGCTTGGCATCGGTTGGGACTGGGGCAACTCAGTCCCAGCAGTCGGTGCCCGCCGCTGGTGGAGCTAGGCGCCGCATGGCATGGACGGTCGATATGAATAGGAATGCCATGCGGGCCTATCTTAGGGCCTCGGGTTCGAGAACTGGACGGACGGGTTATCGGGCAGCAATGTACCGCGAATTTCTGCGGCTGGAGCCCAATTTGACCGTCACAGAACAAAACCTGGCGGATCGAGTTCGGTACATACAGCGCTCAGAACTTTTTAGCACTACCGAACTCGAACAATTGCGACGCGAGGCTGTTCCCCCGCTAGACGAAGAGCCACCTTTGCAGGTTCTCCCTCCAGTCCCTGAACGGGAAGTACGGAGGGAGCCAATTGTTAACCTGCCGGATGTGGGTGGTGCGGAAAGCGATTGGGGAACAGTCTCCCTGGATTTGGATTTGGTGAGGAGCGCACTCGAAGAGACGATCCTGGAATATCGCCAAGTGCCTCTCGAAAGGAGGCCAAGGCTGCCCCGAGTTCCTCTCAGCATCAAGGTTCGGGATGTCGTTGAGGCCGTCAATAACATGCTGCCCTCATTTTTAGAGAGCAGCATGGACCTTTGGGATACGGGTTCAATTCTCTTTGGCGCCGCAATGACAGTTTGTCAATTAGTCGGCGTCAGGATGCCACCAACAAGAGTTGGTGGCTCCCGTCAGGCTGGCAGTACTAGTCCCAGGATTAGAACTAGACCAGCCTGGATGAGGCGGATTGAAAGCCGTATCACAAGGGCCAGGGTCCTCATCGGCAAACTGACCAGCTTCAGATCAGGCAACAATAGGCCGAGGGAGGTGCGCTTCGTCAGGAGCACATTCCCTGGTGAGAATGTCTTCGACAACTCACCGGAGTTTGCCTGTAGACTGGTGGAGCGCATCGATGATCTGAAGCAGAAGATCGCTGCTTGGGGTAAGCGAATTAGGCGATATTCTGAAAGGGTAAAGAGGTACCAACAGAATCGTCTCTTCATGAGTGACCAGAAGAAGTTCTACAGAACTTTGGGACGTCCCGACGTGGTTACGACAGGTCAGCGACCGGAAAAAGCAGATGTAGTTGCCTTTTGGCGTGGGCTTTGGTCGCTGCCTGTTGATCACGAAGAGGGCCAATGGTTCGAGGCGGTCGAGGGAGCGTGCGAGCCCATAGCGCCCATGAACCCCGTCAACATATCCGAGGAGGATGTGGTGGCTGCGATCCGTAAGGCTCCGAACTGGAAAAGTCCGGGGCCGGACGGATTGCACCATTACTGGTTGAAGGGGTTCACGCGCTGTCACGCTACTCTCGCCCGTCAGTTCCAAAGTGCCCTCGAGAGTGGGACGCTCCCGAACTTCTTAACTACTGGGGTCACTCATTTAGCTCCAAAGAGCGATGCTACCGCGGATCCATCACAATACCGCCCCATTACTTGTCTTTGTACAATTTACAAGACCTTGACATCCGTTCTGAGCTCCAAGATTACTCAACACATTGTTGATAACAATGTGATATCTGGAGCTCAGAACGGATGTAGGGGCGGTAGTCGCGGTAGCAAGGAGCTGCTCCTCATCGACGCAGTCGTAGGCCAACTGGTCAAACGCAACCGTCGGAACTTCTCCGCTGGCTGGATAGACTACAGGAAGGCGTTCGATTCGGTACCTCATACATGGCTCATGAGGGTCCTTGAGCTGTACAAAATTGATAGTACAGTTCGACACTTCCTCGGGCAGTGTATGGGGTGCTGGAGAACGATCCTGAGTTTAGACGGTCAGCGGATGACGGACGCGGTTGACCAAATTGATATAAGGCGAGGGATTTTCCAGGGCGATTGCCTGAGTCCAGTTTGGTTTTGCTTGGCCCTGAATCCTCTAAGCACACTCTTGGAGAATTCGGGGACAGGCTTTCAGTTTCGGAGAGGCGGACCACGCTTGCCTCATCTCCTTTACATGGATGACCTGAAGCTTTACGCCCCCACGGCTGACAGATTGGCGGAGCTACTGACGATCACTAACGATTTCAGTGGTTCCGTCAAGATGGAGCTCGGGGTCGATAAGTGTGCGGTCATCCATGTTGAGAGGGGGCATGTCGTGCACTCTGATGGTGTCGATGTCGGCACCAATCATTTGAGGGCACTCTCCGAGGCTGAAACATACCGGCATCTGGGCATGTCACAAACCATCGGTGTGAAGGTGGCAGACGTGAAACAGGGTGTTTGCGAGGAGTTTTATGAACGCCTGAAAAGTGTGCTTAATAGCTACTTGTCAGGCGTTAATAAGATCCGAGCCATTAACTCCTGGGTCATGCCTGTACTGATGTACACATTTGGCGTGCTCAGATGGACTCAGACCGAACTCGACGCTCTGGACAGACGAGTCCGCACGATGATGACCTCTCATCGAATGCATCATCCGAGGTCGTCGGTTATGAGATTGTATATCCCGCGGAAGTGTGGTGGTCGAGGCCTCTTGAGTGCCAAAACCATGCACAACCGCGAGGTATGCAACCTCAGAAACTATTTTTTGACGATGACGGATGATAGTATTCGGGGAGAGGTAGTCACTAGTGATAAAGGACTGACTCCCTTATCGTTGGCCTCACAGGATTGGCGAACCCCGGAGGTAGTTAGCACCTCTGATCGGGAGTCCGTGTGGAAAGAGAAGGAGCTGCACGGGAGGTTTTACAAGGTACTTCACGAACCTTTCGTGGACCGTAAAGCCTCCCTGCATTGGCTGCGTTTCGGGGACCTCTTTGGGGAAACCGAAGGTTTTGTCTGTGCAATACAAGACCAGGTTATCAAGACGCGGAACTATCGGAAATACATCCTAAAGGACGGTACCACAGACATCTGTCGAGCATGTGGCCGTCCCGGAGAGTCACTTAGGCATGTTATTTCCGGTTGTTCGGCTCTTGCTAACACTGAGTACTTGCACAGACACAACCAAGCAGCCAAAATCCTGCATCAGGAGCTCGCTCTGAAATACGGACTCTTGCAACAGAGGCTGCCGTATTACAAGTATCTGCCGGAGCCAATCCTAGAAAACGACCGTGCCAAAATCTATTGGGACCGATCCGTTATCACGGACAGGACTATTCTAGCGAATAAGCCTGATATCGTGGTATGGGATCGGTCGCAGTCGAGGGTATTTCTAGTCGATGTCACTATCCCTCATGACGAGGGTCTCGTGAAAGCCGAAACCGAGAAGCGTCGGAAGTATCTCGATCTGGCCCACGAGATCACCGACATGTGGGGTGTGACTTCGACAGAAATAATCCCAATTGTTTTGTCCGTGAACGGGTTAATTCCAACCAGCCTCGCGACCAACTTGAGGCGGTTGGATTTCTGTGGCGTGTCGGTTCCAGCACAGATGCAGAAAGCGGTGCTGATCGATACGGCTCGGATCGTCCGTCGGTTCTTGAACCTGACTCCCTGACCCCGACCGACTGTGCTCTTGTCGGGGAGTACCGCCTCTCCCATTTAAAATTCTAATTTTCTGTTTCGACCTTGGGAGAGGCGAGAAGCTAAAAGTGATCCCGAAATAATAATTAATAATTATAAATATTGTTACAAAATGACAAAAAAATAGAAAAATGCGGTGAAAACACAATTATACTAAGAAGCAGGTTCTTAACTTTTTCTAAATAATTACTTACAGGCAATGTGATAATTTGATGAGAACAAAACGAGAACTTCAAATAACGAAGTTGCATTCATTTAAAACTTTACTTCTCGGTCCTCATAAACTGTTCGGTGGCCTGATAAGTTTGAGAGAGTAGCCATTCCGATATTATTCGTTTTGAGGCTTTGCATGAGAGTTCTTTGATAATACATATGTAATGGGGCACAATACCGCCCCATTACTTGTCTTTGTACAATTTACAAGACCTTGACATCCGTTCTGAGCTCCAAGATTACTCAACACATTGTTGATAACAATGTGATATCTGGAGCTCAGAACGGATGTAGGGGCGGTAGTCGCGGTAGCAAGGAGCTACTCCTCATCGATGCGGTCGTAGGCCAACTGGTCAAACGCAACCGTCGGAACTTCTCCGCGGGCTGGATAGACTACAGGAAGGCGTTCGATTCGGTACCTCATTCATGGCTCATGAGGGTCCTCGAGCTGTACAAAATTGAAAGTACAGTTCGACACTTCCTCGGGCAGTGTATGGGGTGCTGGAGAACGATCCTGAGTTTAGACGGTCAGCGGATGACGGACGCGGATGACCAAATTGATATAAGGCGAGGGATTTTCCAGGGCGATTGCCTGAGTCCAGTTTGGTTTTGCTTGGCCCTGAATCCTCTAAGTACACTCTTGGAGAATTCGGGGACAGGCTTTCAGTTTCGGAGAGGCGGATCACGCTTGCCTCATCTCCTTTACATGGATGACCTGAAGCTTTACGCCCCCACGGCTGACAGATTGGCGGAGCTACTGACGATCACTAATGATTTCAGTGGTTCCGTCAAGATGGAGCTCGGGGTCGATAAGTGTGCGGTCATTCATGTCGAGAAGGGGCATGTCGTGCACTCTGATGGTGTCAATGTCGGCACCAATCATTTGAGGGCACTCTCCGAGGCTGAAACATACCGGTATCTGGGCATGTCACAAACCATCGGTGTGAAGGTGGCAGACGTGAAACAGGGTGTTTGCGAGGAGTTTTATGAACGCCTGAAAAGTGTGCTTAATAGCTACTTGTCGGGCGTTAATAAGATCCGAGCCATTAACTCCTGGGTCATGCCTGTACTGATGTACACGTTTGGCGTGCTCAGATGGACTCAGTCCGAACTAGACGCTCTGGACAGACGAGTCCGCACGACGATGACCTCTCATCGAATGCATCATCCGAGATCGTCGGTTATGAGATTGTATATCCCGCGGAAGTGTGGTGGTCGAGGCCTTTTGAGTGCCAAAACCATGCACAACCGCGAGGTATGCAACCTCAGAAACTATTTTTTGACGATGACGGATGATAGTATTCGGGGAGAGGTGGTCGCTAGTGATAAAGGACTGACTCCCTTATCGTTGGCCTCACAGGATTGGCGAACCCCGGAGGTAGTTAGCACCTCTGATCGGGAGTCCGTGTGGAAAGAGAAGGAGCTGCACGGGAGGTTTTACAAGGTACTTCACGAACCTTTCGTGGACCGTAAAGCCTCCCTGCATTGGCTGCGTTTCGGGGACCTTTTTGGGGAAACCGAAGGTTTTGCCTGTGCAATACAAGACCAGGTTATCAAGACGCGGAACTATCGGAAATACATCCTAAAGGACGGTACCACAGACATCTGTCGAGCATGTGGCCGTCCCGGAGAGTCACTTAGGCATGTTATTTCCGGTTGTTCGGCTCTTGCTAACACTGAGTACTTGCACAGACACAACCAAGCAGCCAAAATCCTGCATCAGGAGCTCGCTCTGAAATACGGACTCTTGCAACAGAGGCTGCCGTATTACAAGTATCTGCCGGAGCCAATCCTACAAAACGACCGTGCCAAAATCTATTGGGACCGATCCGTTATCACGGACAGGACTATTCTAGCGAATAAGCCTGATATCGTGGTATGGGATCGGTCGCAGTCGAGGGTATTTCTAGTGGATGTCACTATCCCTCATGACAAGGGTCTCGTGAAAGCCGAAACCGAGAAGCGTCGGAAATATCTCGATCTGGCTCACGAGATCACCGACATGTGGGGTGTGACTTCGACAGAAATAATCCCAATTGTTTTGTCCGCGAACGGGTTAATTCCAACCAGCCTCGCGACCAACTTGAGGCGGTTGGATTTCTGTGGCGTGTCGGTTCCAGCACAAATGCAGAAAGCGGTGCTGCTCGATACGGCTCGGATCGTCCGTCGGTTCTTGAACCTGACTCCCTGACCCCGACCGACTGTGCTCTTGTCGGGGAATACCGCCTCTCCCATTTAAAATTCTAATTTTCTGTTTCGGCCATGGGAGAGGCGAGGAACTAAAAGTCATGCCCAAAATAATAATCAAGTATGCAAAGTTTTTTTTTGGTATTTATTGAATATTTTTATTCGATAGCAAACAAGAAAATAAAAGACTAATTTGAATATTTTACATCTAAAATGAGTAATTGCAAAGTTATGATTTTTTAAACATTGTTCCACGTTTGTACTTAATGACGTCATCGATCGAAAATATCACGTAGCGACACGCAAATAAAGCGAAATGTTAATAAAAATGTTGCTGAATGCAAAACATTTCACGAATTTGTGATCTCAAATGAAATTATTACGATATTATACTAAACAAACTTTTCATTTTCGATATTTTATTTATAAACTGCAAAAACGATTGTCTTTGAAATAACGCTGACGGTCAAATACTTTTACAGTATTTTGTTAAAATAACGGTCATCTTGGCTTTGTTTGATTTCATTTCAAGAAAATATGTTTTAAAAACATAATATCTCGAAATGGAATGATATCTCATAATATCTCACTTTTGTAAAATTTTGCATACCGAATTTTCGCACTGGACTACGTTTGGTTTCCGTTCTATTCACTTAACTCCTCTATGTCTTAAATACAATAACAAATCAGATTTCTCATTCATCTTTAAGTTATTGTTAATAAACAAACCAATAGTTTAATAAGTAACAAACTGGCTGCTGTGTAGTGTCGGCTTAGAATAGCACTACCCCATTTCTCTCGGTGGGTCGGTATTTATGGTGATTTATGGGGAGGCCTATGTTAAGCAGTGTACACCTATGGATGAGATGGTAGCGATAATTAAATATTTAGGCAGCTTTTAAAGAATATTAATACATATATACATACTTATACTCACGACACTATTTATTTTATTATTTATTTATTTTGGACAAACAACAGACACAGACTAAATACATTATTTCTAATTAAATTACATGGTGAAATCAGTCTGTATCCAGAACTGTTCATCACAGAATATTTACATTTCTATTATTATTCTATTATATTATCATAATAAACATATTTTAAAAAACATATACATACATACTGTGTAGTGTCGGCTTAGAATAACACTACCCCATTTCTCTCTGTGGGTGTACGTAAGAGGCTACTAACGGTATTGGGGCTTTTAAGGGATTTTTGGGCGATGCGGTTGGAGACCCATCACCTTCAACCTTTATTTCACCATCTTTTCCCCACTCAACTTTCCAAAAGTGGCTGAGTAATTTCTAATTCCTTAGCTCTGGCTACCCCTTCTAGGGATTTATAGCCGTGAATATATGTATGTATGTATGTAAACTGGCTGGTTTATAATCTGCATTCTATACTTCTATAGTATAAAATTAAGTTTCGCTTTTTATAAAATGTTAAATGTAAAAACGCCTTAGGTGCCTTAGGTTTTATCAGGTTGGTGTCAGTAATTTAATTGTATTACGAAGATAACCCATGATAGATATTATTTGCTTCATAAATCAGCCAATGATGTCCATTTTAACACATAGTAAAACTTACTTGCTTTTTAAAAGGGGTCACCCATCCTTTACATTCTTCATCCGCATCTTTCACCATGATTATAGACTCAAAACTTATTCAAATAAACTGACCGCATTTCACACTATGCTAACTACTGATACGATATGCATCAAATGATAACATATTGTAAATATTGTACTTTTTATCTGATATTTAAAAATTATATTGATATGTTACGTGAAGCGATATTCTCAGAGATAGCGAGTGGACTAGGTTGCGTGGCGGAGGGTGAGAAAGAACAGTACGTGCACTTTTATTTACTTTACTTGTCTTTTGCTTATCGTGACGTGCACGACAAGAAATATTTAATAATAATATAATAAATATATAATTAATGCGTGTATTATTGTAAAAACTGTTGGTATGCCATAAATAAATAAATAAATAAATACATTCAATATTTTCATAAGCTGTATAATGTCGGCTTAAAATAGCACCCCATTACTGCCCATGGATTTTTATAAGAGACGACTAATCGACACTATCTTTGGGCGATGCTGATGGAGACCGATATATATAATTACAACTATGTTTCTACCAAACTAAGTGTATCACAAATTGTGAGTGAAATTAGCGATCCATCCGGCTTTGCACAGGTAGTTAGCGATTAAATTGTATTTAATTTTGTACTTAGTTTATAAGCTATAGCCTTTCTCGACAAATTTGCTGTCTCACACTGAAATATTTTTTTTAATCGGAATACTAGTTTCTTAGATTATCACGTTATAGCAAAGAGTTCAGTTTCATAATATCAATATGGATTAGTTTCCCTACTGTGCCTATATTTAGCCTACTGAACTTGAAAGACAGCCAACAATAGCCACAACACGCTAACCATTAATGAAAATAATATTGCTTTGCGAAATTCAACTTTAACTTTAAGTCATAAAGAATATTATAGCTGGACAACCTCTAATTATGTTTATTAGTATACTCGGAAAGTTTACTATACTTTGCTCGAGTTATGTCATTTCAACCCAATTCATACAAAGGAGCGTTTATACCAAGAAACGTTACACGGACGACGTCCGTGGCCGAGTGGTTAGGTGACTAGCTTCTGGGTCCGGAGATCGCGGGTTCAATCCCCGCTGAGGGCAACATTTATGTGATGAGCATAAATGGTGTTTCTTAGTCTTGGATGTTATTTATATGTATATTATATAATGCGTGCCGCCGTCCCGGAGCCTGGTGAACTCCGGGTACTAAATAACCTTACCTAGTCAAGCGGGGCTCTGGCTAGGCGGACAGTTTACTTCCCTTGCTTTTCGTGGGGTCCAAATGTGTTTCGCAAAAAAAATTAAACACGATGGCGGCGATATGGCTCGCCACCTATCACGCCGTGGTTCCTCGCGGGGCGAAAAGTGGGCTAAAGAGACCCGCTTTGGTACGATGAATGTGTCTGGAGGGATGCATGAAAAATTAGATGAAGTATGTTTGATTATGGAAGAAAGAAAACTAGATTTTCTGTGTGTAAATGAAACGAAGCGCAAGGAAAAAGAGGTTTCACAACTTGGCCCATTTACAGCTATCTGGTCGGGAGTTGCCGAGAGTGACAGAGCTTGCCAAGGCGTGGGACTTCTGATATCTGAAAGGATGGCTAAGTGCATGAAAGATTATGCGTGTGTGAGTCCAAGGCTCCTATGGATAAAGGTGAAGGTAGGGCTTGTCCGGATGCGCATAATTTGCGTGTATGCTCCGGACATGTCCAAATCACTATCCGAGAGGGAGGAGTTTTGGAATCTGTTAGACGATGTTGCGAATGGGTGTGATGAAAATGAGAAAATTGTTATGTTAGGAGATTTTAATGGTTGGGTTGGTGTGTCACGCAACGGTTGTGAAAGAGTTTTAGGAAAGTTTGGTGATAAAAGAGTGAACGAGAATGGTGAGAAAGTGATTGATGCATGTTTGGAGAGGAATCTTTGTGTTACGAACACGTTGTTTGAACACAAAGATATCCATATGTATACTAGACAGAGAGGAAGCGAGAGAAGTATGATAGATTTTGTGATAGTGGATGAAAGGCTAAGAGCAAAGGTTGTTGACACCAGAGTCCATAGGGGCATTAACGTTGGCACAGACCACTTTCTTGTGATATCACGATTGAGGGGACTGTGCACGCGTTGGCGTCACAGGGCCAAAGTGTCGACAACTGAATTTGCGAGAATAAAAGTGGAGAAATTGGAAGAGGATGAAAATATTAGAGATGAATATATGAAGAAATTGGACGACAGGCTAAGTTGCGTGGAGATGAAGGATGAATTGGAAATAGAAGAAGTATGGGATGTGCTCAAATCGTCAATGGTTGAATGTGCGACGGAAGTATGTGGATTGAGTAAAAGAACAAATAGACCACCAACAAGTTGGTGGGATAAAGATGTGAAAGAGGCAGTTGGAGATAAGAAGAAAGCTTGGTTAGATTTACTAGCGATTAAAGCTAGTAAACGAATGGATGCGAGAGTAACAGATGATGTAGTGAAGAATAGTGAAGATGAATATAAGAGAGTTAAGAATGAGGTTAAGAAGAAAATAGAAAAGAAAAAGCGTGATCTGATAGAATGGTGTGAGAGGAAACTCTCTGATAATTTCCGGAATAACCAAAAGTTGTTCTGGAAATATATCCGGAAAGAAAAGGGAGTTTCCCAAAACACGAGAGTGAATGTTGTGAGAGATGAACAGGGTGAATTGGCGACGGATGAAAGTAGCATAAGACGAGTATGGAAGAACTATTTTGAGGGACTCTTTGAAAAAGAGGATACATCCATTTCTTCGCCAATCGGCAGTAATGTTGATTGGAACGACGTTATGGGTGACGTTAGTGACAGTGAGATCAGTATGGAAGAAATAATGAAAGCAATGAAAAGTATGAAACTGGGGAAAGCGGCAGGGTATGACAGGATAAACACTGAAATGCTGAGGGCTTGTAAAGGGGTGGTGGCTTCCTGGTTGTACTTCCTTTTCCAAAAATGCTGGTCGAGTGGCAAAGTGCCACAAGACTGGTGCAAAGCGGTAATTGTGCCTTTATATAAAGGAAAGGGGTCACACCAGGAGGCTAGAAACTACCGTGGAATTAGCCTACTCAGCATTGTCGGTAAATTGTATGCAAAGGTTTTGATTGAAAGAGTGATGAATGAAACGGATGATAAAATTTGGGATGTGCAAGCAGGATTTAGAAAGGGAATGGGATGTATGGACCAAATATTCTCTTTAAGGAGCATCACCGAAAAGTTCTTAGCTAAGAACCGAAAGGTGTATTGCTCCTTCATTGATTTAGAGAAGGCGTATGATAGGGTGGTAAGAAAGTGTTTATGGGAGGTGTTATCCAAGTTCGGTTTGGGGAGTCGACTTATACGTGCACTGGTATCACTCTATGAGGATTCCAGTGCATGTGTGAGAGTAAACGGGGAAAATACTGACTGGTTCGGGATCTCTCGGGGTGTCCGACAGGGTTGTGTAGCTTCCCCGTGGCTCTTCAATTTGTTCATGGATGACTGTTTAACAGAGTTGCGTGAAAGTGATTATGGATTGAGAATGGGTGGATTCATCATTAAATGCCTCCTATATGCCGACGATCAAGTGCTACTTGCATCATCGGTGGAAGAGCTGCAAGAGATGATGAATATTGCATGTGCGTCTTTTGAAAAAAAGGGAATGAGGGTGAATGTGGATAAAACAAAAACTATGGTTTTTGAGAGAGAGGTGAATATGACCGAATGCGTGATTGAGATTAATGGTAAGAAAGTGGAACAAGTGAAAGAGTTTGTATATTTGGGAAGTTTGTTTACTAGGGATGGAAAGTGTGATGAAGATATCGAGAGAAGAGTGAAAAAGGGTAATGCGGTAAATGGAGCACTGGATAGTCTAATGTCTAGTCAGTCGGTGTCTGAAAAGGCCCGAATGGCTGTGCATGATGCTGTCCTTGTTCCTACGCTTATGTATGGCAGTGAATGTTGGGTGTGGCAGAAGAAGCATGAAAGTAGAGTGAATGCAGTAGAAATGAGATCCCTCAGAAAAGTGTGTAATGTAAGGTTATGTGATCGTGTGAGGAATGATGTGATTCGTGAAAGGTGTGGTGTAAAAGATGATATTGTATGAAAGATAGAAAAAGGAATGTTGAGATGGTTTGGGCACATAGAGAGGATGGATGACAGTAAATTGGTGAAAGAGATATATAGAGCCAATGTGGAAGGTAATGTTAGTAGAGGACGACCTCGGAGGACACATTTGGATCAAATAGAAAATGTGCTCAAAAAGGCAGGTGTCCGCAGTATGAAGAATAAAAGAGCATGTATGAAAAGATTGATGGATGTAAACGAAGCCAGAGAGGTTTGCCAGGATCGTACAAGGTGGCGATCGATAGTCTCTGCCTACCCCAATGGGAACTAACGGCGTGAGAATATGTATGTATGTATGTATTATATAATATTAAGTATATCGTTAAGTTAGTATGCCATAATACAAGCCTTGCTTAGTTTGGGGCTAACTTGTTCTGTGTCATATGTCCGTAAATAATTATTTATTTATTATTTACTTATCAATGTCACTTAAAAGCTAAGTGAAATGTCGTTTAAGATTAGCACTAACTCATGTATACCTTAGTAGGCATTTTTCTTTGCCCAAAAATAACTTATTTTTAAGCACAATTCGGAGACACATCTTCAAAAACATTGAACTTTAATTTTCAGTCGACTTCCAAAAGTGGGTTCAAATCTCATTCTCATGTTCTGGCTACCCCTCTGGTATTTAAAGCCGTGATATAAATTATATATAAACTTATATATGTGTAACTTTGTAAGTGACTTGCTCAGATGACACAGGACACACAAGACCAGGCTCGGCACGCACGGGACGGGCTTCGGGATTGCTCCCATGGCCCAGCTTCATCACAGGGGAGAACGTCCCCCCCGGTCATTGGGCATCTCCCCAGGCGATGGATGGGAGGGGTGGCATGTATGTGTCCCGAGGGTGTGTCCAGTAGGATAGCCGCCTTAGTCTTGGACGCAATTTATATACTATTAAATATATCGCTGAGTTAGTATCCCATAATACAAGTTCTACTTAGGGGCTAACTTGATATGTGTATAATTAGGTGTATATATTTATTTCTGTGTTTAATGTGGGCTCAGTATAGCACAACCCCATATCTGTGTATGGGTGATATACAGTGCTTTCAAGTGATTCATAGGCTATGTGGTTAGATCACGAGCTAAGCTTTATATTACAATCTTATCCCAAAATTTGCGTACTTCTTTAGTTCAAATATCTTTTATTATTATAGCATTGTTTTAAGTTCTAGTGTGAAATAGCCTACCTATTGTTACACACACAAAGAACATTAAAATCTTAGCAGCTATATTTAAATTTATTTGTATGGACATAAAATGAAATTCGTTTAAGTACATGTTAGGAATAAAATAACAAGGCTATTTCAGTATTTATTTACAATGCATGCAAAAGAAATATAATAATGAGCATTCAGAGTATATATATGCTACAGCCAAAGTAATAAATCTGGATATTATAAATACTGTCTAGCCATTATATATAATTTCTACTCAATTTAGATAAAGTGATAAATATTACAACATTAATCACATTAACATTACATAAACGTTCACACCGAATATCCCAGAAGGTATGTGTATATCCCCGTACTAATACTTCTTGAACATCACGTGACTTTGTCACCCGGTGTTCAGAGTAGCCACGTTTTGCATGGACAGTGTACTCACGTGATAAGGGGCAGGCCTATCGCAGTTTTTTGTACGAATAGACTGTCACATGACTAAGTACAACTCAGCCATGTGGGTTTCCTGACGATGTTTTCCCTCACCGTTAATCTCCATGATAAATTAACCACATACGTGTCTTTGGAAAAGACAAATTGGTGTGGGCCCGATCCGGGATTTGAACACCAGTCGCTTGCACGCTAACCGGTGTTCTACCCATTGAGCTATCACGTCGTCACACAGCACATTAACTTGCTATTTCATATAATATCTTCGAAGACTCGGATAATCTCAGTCCATATTGGCTCACATAAAATTCTAAATCATATTCGTTGTCTTTCTAACGATTTGTGTACACTTTTCCATACGTCTGAACCAATTGGAAAATACCTGTGACCACTCTTCTTTAGATACCTGAAATCTCGAAATCATAGGCAACCAGCGTATCTTCTTTGCTTTCAAACCTCTTCCCCTTTAGTTTTTCCTTGATTTTTGGAAACAACTAAAAATCACAAGGCGCTAGGTCAGGGGAATATGGCGGGTGAGGGAGAATTGACACATCTTTTGAGTTGAAAAAGTCTAGTGTTCTGTTCTGGCAGACGTGTGCGGCGCCGCATTGTCGTGGTGCCAGAGAAGGTGCTGGATTCTTGACTTCGGTCGCTTGTCACACCAAGCTGATATTACTGTTGGAGCACAAACTGCCACATACCATTCGGAGTTCACCGTTCTTTCATTCTCTAGCATAAGAGTAGCAATATGACCTGTTTTGCAAAAAAACGAGGCGACCATTTGTTTCTGTGTGCTTCGTGCAGGGCGACATTTCGTTGGAGTTGGCTCGTCTTCAAAGCACCATACAGTCGACTGTCGCTTTGATTCGGGATCATAGTTATATAGCCATGTTTCGTCACCAGTCAGTATATCATATACGTTTTTTTTCTCGCCTCCGTTGAATTTATCTATCATGAATAGGCACCTTTCCACCCGACGGTCTTTCTGCTCATCGGTAAGTTTGTGCGGCACCCATCTCGAACAACGTTTACTGATCCAATTCCTAGTTCTCGCTCTAGCTCTACATATGTAATTGGTCGGTTTTCGCGAACAAGTTTTTCGACTGCACGAACGTTTTCTTGCTTGACCGCGGTTGGCGGCCATCCTGTCTTCGTTTCATCTTCAAGACATCCCCGTCCTCTTTTAAATTCAGCAAACCAATTGAATACTGTTGCTCGGAAACAAGCAGACTCACCAAAAGTAGAAGCCAAAAGTTCAAAACATTCTTGAGGCTTTAAACCTTTTTTAAAGTCATAATAAATCATAGCGCGAAAATCACGTCGACTGAGCTCCATTGTTGCAAGTGAATTCCCGCCAGATTCTCGGAAACATGATGCTCATTCAAATAAAAAAATAATAAAAGAAGTGTGTTCTATATTCAAATATGTCAATAAAAACCAGCCTATAAGATGGTGTATAAAGAGTATCTAACTTCTATTGGCATGCCCCTCGTAAATAAGCCATCTAGATGTAAAAAAAAATATATGAACTCCATTTAGATAATATGATCTTAGCAAAACGTGGGTACTCTAATCATACATACATACATACATATACTCACGCCATTAATTCCCATTGGGGTAGGCAGAGACTATCGATCGCCACTTCGTACGATCCTGACAAACCTCTCTAGCTTCGTTTACATCCATCAATCTTTTCATACATGCTCTTTTGTTCTTCATACTTCGGACGCCAGCCTTTTTGAGCACACTCTCAATTTGGTTATTAACTTACTCTAATCACCAGGTAATTTTTACGACATCACGTCATCTTCAGAAATATTTTTAATATGAGTATTCTAGTACCGATACCCCATCCTATACAACGAAATGTGACATGCGTAAGACGCGATTTTCGACGGGTTATTTTCTAACAACAGGTCCGCTCTACATAGTAATTCACACAAACATATACTCACGCCATCAGTTCCCATTGGGGTAGGCAGAGACTATCGATCGCCGCTTTGTACGATCCGGAAAAACCTCTCTAGCTTATATACAAACTAATATCCTATTTTAAAGTTTTATAATATTAGTAAGAATGACATCATAGTACAGTTACCATAATTTCACGCTCTGTTAATCTGAGATCGAGTCAACAGTGGAATGGTGGTTTTGTAGGAGTATAATCGATTTTTGCTGTGATTACTTGAATGATAATGCAGGTTTTTTATCTAGTTATGTACACACTATCGATTCCAATTAAGCTATTTTGTATTTGCCTACTAATACTAGATTGTTTATGTGGCGAAGTTGGATTATTTATCTCTCTATGTTAGTAATGAAATAGCTTAAAATTTAAAATGTTTAATTTAATTTTTCTTAATTCTTTTTTCTTGTTAACATTCAAGAATTAATTCTACAGAATATTAATATAATTTTATTTAATATAACTAAAAATGTACATTTCACATATATTGAAAAGGGTAATAAATATATAAAATGAAATTAAAATTGTTAATAATGTAAATTTGTAATAATAATGATTATGAAATAAATATGTTACCACACTATGCCACGAAACGGAGGACCGACGCTGTCCTGTTACAGGCCCTACGGGGCTTACTAGGATAGGTCGAAATGTATAATGTTTTTGTAATAATAATAAATAAAATCATTTATTTCAGACAAATCAGTTACAAAATGTCCATATATCTGTTAGTGAAAAGACTTATAAACTATGTTACTAGAAATTGAAATTTATATTACTCATCACATGGAGTGATGACCAATGATTTAAAATTGGACTATCAACTCTGTCCGCAATGATCTCCAGGAGCTTATTGGTAGTACACCTAATTCGGTTCCACAAGGAGGCTACTCGTTTACGCAGAATAGCCTGGAAGCCATCTGTGCCGTGTTCTGTGAACATCCCAGATGCGCTGCAGCGCCAGTGTAGCCCCAACAAGCCCCTGAAAGAATTATTATATTGGACCCGCAGAGCATTGTAGGCTTTCCTGGTATAATTGCACCACAGGCTGCACGTATATAATGTTTGGCAATAACTTTTGAAAAGTGTGATCTTCACATCACGTGAGCAGCGTGCTGTCGATATTGGTATCGTCTGCCAAACACTCAGTCAGCCAGTGACCCAAGTACTTAAATTTATAAACCTGCTGTAAATCTGTACCATTTAGTTTTACTGGATGGACTGGGTAGGTTTTAGTTCCAGCTTTGAAAACCATAATTTCGCTTTTTTTGACATTGTACTTGAGCCCATGTGCCTCTGCGTATTTTTCACATATGGACAACAGTATCCTTATAGAATTTATTGATGGGCCCAGCAGTACCATGTCGTCCGCGTAGCTAATATTGTTAATAAAACAACCATCTACCGAACAACCGACTCCCGCACTGCTGAGTTCATCAATCAATCCATCAATATACAAATTAAATAAGGTAGGAGAGGTTAATCCGCCCTGCCTTACCCCACAACTCATTTTATATTCATCTGAACATTGACCATTCCATTTAACAAAATTATTTTGGTTGTCATACCAATATTTAAATAAATTAATAATTTCTTCGGGGAGTTCAGTATTCAGCCTCATTTTGTTCCAAAGGACATCATAAGAAATCAGGTCAAAGGCTTTTGACAGGTCTAAAAAGCATGCATACACGGGCGTCCCTCTATCGGTGTAATACCGGACAGTGTGCTTAAGGCACAATATTGCAGATTCTGTGGATAGCCCGGGTCGGAAACCAAACTGAGCATCCTGCAGTGTGACGTTTTGCTTAAGATGTTCGTTAAGCACACTATCCAGCACCATAGCCAAAGTCGTAGCAAGAGATATAGGTCTATAATTATTTTTGTCAGATGTGTCCCCTGTCTTGTTTTTAACTATTGGTACAACTATGGTCTTCATCAGATCTGCTGGTAGATAGTTATGACGCAGACAGAAAGCAAATAACATAGATAGAACCCTGGGAAGGTGAACACCCGCATGTTGTATATGCTCGATATCGCATGTAATGATGAATGAAATAAATGTTTTTTTTTTTGTCTTTCTCTCCTGAAATTTATATAAATTTTGTAATACACGTTATTTTAGTTTCGTAGTGTCTGCTTAGAGTTATACTATTATACTAGCCCATCTATTAATACTAGCCCATTTCCTCCCGTCTCGTGGGTTCGAAAGGGGCCATTTAGAGTTTTCTTTAAGAGCAAATAATTAATGGTTGAAGTGGCTGAAGAACCATCACCAAACATCATTTATTGTGCAATATTTTTCACACGCAATTTGATTTGGAAATTCTAATTTTTGTCTCTGAAATTTTAATTATGAAGTTTTAGCTACAAGTTTTCGTGAAGCAAATTATGTGAAGCAAATTATGTAGGTACATGCTCTTTAATTCTTGTTTGTATTTTGTTTATCTTACAGTAAATTCTTAGACAACAAAATGCCTTTTTGCTGTTGGAGGGCACAACATCCCAAAATTTTATTATTATTGTTTTTGTTTTTTGTTTTTTTACTGATGTGCTTCTGTTTGTGGTTTTTTTTTTCTGTCTTTAGTTAAATGATATCTTTTTTTATTTTTTTTTATTTTCTCCATTTGTGTTCTCAAAAAATTTAGTGTTTATACTGGTTTTTTGTAAACTTGGTTCCACTTGCTGTGTGTATTTTGTTAATTTTTGTGCCTTTAATAGCAAATAAATAACTTTTTTTTTCTTCTTTCTTTCTTTCTTTTTCAAAATAGAATTTATATGACAAAAATATATACCAAATATTAGCTGTTATACAATTTCTTCTCATCCAACCCTCACCTACAAAACCATCTATTAATTCTTCTCGAATACGTCACCATTGTTAAAAGCATAACTTAGTGCCTTTTTATCATTAACATAGCAAATTGCAATCAGTACTCAATTTACGATGCCAAGGCAAACCATTCGTGATGACTGACTAACCATAAACTTGGTACTGGTTGAACAAGTGCAAGGCATAACGTGAACTATATGCTAAATTTTATATACTTTGACAATTAATCACCCTGTCTGTTAAAATACGTTAAAATAATGATTAACTTCCAAAAGTAGCTGAGGGAATTCTCATTCCAAAGCTCTGGCTACACCGTTAAGGGATTTATGGCCGTGAGTATATGTATGCATGTTATTAATTCTCCATATATTGTTAATCTGTATTTTGGAATCTATCAGTAATCTATCATCTCTTAAATTCCAAATATGCTTGTCATTGTTTAACACAAAAGAGGCCTGATTTTCTAGTACTAGAGTCAAGATAGCAGATAATATATTAAAGTTTGCTTCAAATATATTTATATGCTATCGCAATTGTTTAAAACGTATAAGAAACAATTTTATTGATCCAGTCGGAACATAGATGGACAGAAAGTTTTCTCATTTGAAAATCTAAGCTAAACCATAGTATAACACTAGTTTAAAACAATTATTTAATCAACTTCTTATAACCTCAATGATTCTTCTAATGTAGGGCACAAACAAATTAAATTGTAAAAACTAGAAACATACATATTCATAGTACAAAATCAATGTCTTGGTGATGTTATCACACACATGCATTCACGACCTTATATATTAATTGGAACGGTTTAATAAATTATGATTGGGCCCTGATTACCACTTTAGTTTATCCTGGTACACATCTCTAACTTTGCTTATATTAAAAATTTATAAATTACTGAATTCCCACGATCAAGTTGGCCTCTACTAAAATGCAAAATGACTCGTGGGTATTTACTTGACGATGTATTTATTAACATAAAAATATGTATGTATCTTGCCGTGTAGTGCTGGCTTAGAATGTCGCTACCCCTTTCTACTGACGGGTGTCGTAAGAGGCGACTAAGGGTATTGGGGCTTTTTATTGGATATTTAGGCGATGTGGTTGGAGACCCATTACCAAAAACCTTTATTTTACCATCTTTTCCCCACTCAACTTCCAAAAGTGGCTGAGGAATTTATAATTCCTTAGCTCTGGCTACCCCTTCTAGGGAATTAAAGCCGTGATTATATGTATGTATGTATAAAAATATGAATCTGTCAACCAAATATTTAATAACATACAATACACACATAAATCTGTCAACAAAAAGTTCATAATTAAATTATTAACTACTGAGGACCAATCACCCTATATAGGCTCCTGAAACCCTCAACGGGGGACAACCCTCGTATAAGGGCTGTGAAGACGAAGACATCAAAGACTAAGAAATAAGCATTTATAAGTATTACTCATATAAACCTAGCTATCTAGCTATCTAGCCGTGTAGTGTCGGCTTAGAATAACACTACCCCATTTCTACCCGTGGGTGATCGTAAAAGGCGACTAATGGTATTAGGGCTTTTAAGGGATTTTTGGGTGATGCGGTTGGAGACCCATCACCAAAAACCTTTATTTTACTATCTTTTCCCTACTCAACTTCCAAAAGTGGCTGAGAAACTTATAATTCCTTGGCTCTGGCTACCCCTTCTAGGGAATTATAGCCGTGAGTATATGTATGTATGTATAAAAATATGAATCTGTCAACCAAATATTTAATAACATACCATACACACATAAATCAGTCAACAAAAAGTTCATAATTAAATTATTAACTACTGAGGACCAATCACCCTATATAGGCTCCTGAAACCCTCAACGGGGGACAACCCTCGTATAAGGGCTGTGAAGACGAAGACATCAAAGACTAAGAAATAAGCATTTATAAGTATTACTCATATAAACCTAGCTATCTAGCTATCTAGCCGTGTAGTGTCGGCTTAGAATAACACTACCCCATTTCTACCCGTGGGTGATCGTAAAAGGCGACTAAGGGTATAGGGGCTTTTGAAGTAATTTTTGGGCGATGTGGCTGGAGACCCGTCACCAACAATTATTTATTATTACCATCTTTTCCCCACGAAACTTCCAAACGTGGCTGAGGAATTTCTAATTCCTTAGCTCTGGCTACCCCTTCTAGGGATTTATAGCCGTGAGTATATGTATGTATGTACATTAATTATACAAACCATTTCTTAGCGGGAATCGAACATAAGACGCTGTTTAAGATGCATGTCGTCTAACCACGGAAGGTGTCAATGGTCAGACACTCTACACTGTCTACTCAACTAGTCGGCTTAGAATAGCACTACCCCATTTCTTTCGGTGGGTGCACGTAAGAGGCGACTAACGGTATTGGGGCTTTTAAGAGATTTTCTGGCGATGCGGTTTGAGACATCAATTCTCACATCATTTCTCCACTTAACTTCCAAAAGTGGCTGAGGAATGACTAATTCCCTAGCTCTGGCTACCCCTTCAAGGGATTTGTGGCCGTGAGTATATATTGTATGTATGTAATTCTGGTGATGGGTTCCCGGCCATATCACTCAACAATCTCTCAATATTCCAACTCTTGAGTTGCTCGCTGAAAG
This sequence comes from Bedellia somnulentella, assembly GCA_963576735.1. Lineage (NCBI taxonomy): Eukaryota > Metazoa > Arthropoda > Insecta > Lepidoptera > Bedelliidae > Bedellia > Bedellia somnulentella. Next base: position 10,285,481 of record OY755197.1, read on the forward strand.
GGTTAATGCTGTTCAAAGCCGACACTACACAGCTGAGATAAGTGGAATCAGTCTAATGAAACTATTCCGTATTGACTAACTTTATAACTAGTACAAAGAATTCTTTCTTAGAGACTTATAAGTAATTAGAGTCAAGGTGGCAGACATATGTGTTATGTATGTTGAAATATCACGTGATCAGATTGCACATCACATGACTGGCACATCCCGATGCTAAAGATTAGTGTTAGATATGTGCTGAAGTGAAATATGATTGTTTTATTTGAAGGTCAATGAATCGGCTTTCATTTGGTTACTTACTTACTTATTTTTTTATTATTTTTTTATTGTTGTACTTATACTTACGCCCATTATTTCCATTGGGGTAGGCAGAGACTATCGAATGCCACTTAGTACGATCTTGACAAACCTCTCTTGCTTCCCTTACACTCATTATTCTTCTCATACATGCTCTTTTGTTCTTCTCACTTCGGACCCCCGCCTTTATTAGAACATTTTCTATCTGGTCAAGAAACGTTTTACGAGGCCGTCCTCTACTAACATTCCCATCCATATTTCAGTTGGTTATTTGAATTAAAGCATATTTTAATTAATCTGTGTTCTAGAACCGTTAAGAGCTGCGATTGATAGTCTCTGTCTACACCGATGGGAACTTAAGGCTTGAGTTGGGCTTTGGTATATGAAAATATCAAACTCTTAAATGCCAATCAATGATTAAAGATGTAAGCCGTGATAGCTCAGTGGGTAGAATACCGCTTATAGTGCAGATGTTGAGATTCAAATCACGGGTGGGTCCTATACCAATTTGTCTTTTATAAAAGTCATTTGTGTGGTTTATTTATCATGGTTTTTAATGGCGATGTATAACACCATGAGGAAACCGACATGGCTAGCTTATAATTAGTCATGTGACAGTGTATCCGTACCAAACGGCGGTAGTCCTGCTCCCTATCATGTGAGTACACTGTCCAAGCAAAACGTGAGTACTGTTAACTACCTCTGCCAACCCCTTCGGGTTCGATATACGATGTGTAAGTTTGAGTTTAAATTATTCGAATTAAGGCATCTATTAATTAATCGGTGTTTTAGAACCGTAAAAAGTGGCGATTGATATTCTCTGGGCACACTGATGGGCACTAAAGCCTTGAGTTGTGCTTAAGTATATGAATACATTACACTCTTATATGCCAATCAATGATTAGATATAGAAAGAAAGAAATAATGTTTATTTGGTAATTAACACAAGACAATGACAAATACATACATACATACATATACTCATGGCTATAAGTCCCTAAAAGGGGTAGAAATTCCTCAACCACTTTTTGAAGTTGAGTAGGGAAAAGATGGTAGAATAAAGGTTGTTGGTGATTGGTCTCCAACCGCATCGCCCAAAAATCCCCAATTCCGTTAGTCGCCTCTTACGTACATCCACCGGAAGAAATGGGGTAGTGCTCTTCTAAGCCGGCACTACACAGCAACCTGGTGTACAGAATACCCGCGATTTGCTTATATATTTTATTCACGTGACAGGGGACAGGCCTATCGCTGTTTTTGTACGAATACTCTGTTACATGCCTAAGTTCAACCAGCCCTGGGCTTCCTCACGATATTTCTCCTCACCGTTAACAACCATGTTAAACTAACAACACATTTAACTCACGTCTCCTGCATGAGAAAAATAGTGGTTTATAAAAATGTCTAGTGATGTTCAACTGTGTTTTCTGATGTTCAATTCAAATGTCTGTAACTCTTTCGCATTCTCCGTCCAAAAGCTAAAACACAGAAATGGCAAAAACACGACTCCGAGATAAACAAATACAAACACAAATAGTATTTATTTCAAAAAACGGTTCATACATTGTCATACAGTGTTATCCACACTAGGCGCGTAGCCTGTATATGGTAAATTTTCGTGGCTCATGCAAACAAACGCATTTAAAGAATTAAAAATTTTAAAAATCTATTTCTAAAAGGAAAAAACATTTTTGAAAAATTACTTTCTTTAGATTATCAGTGTGGATATAACAATGGCTTATAATAATGACACAAATCGCTTTATCATACGAATAAATTAAATAATAAATGTTAACCCCACTCTAATGCATTGAAAATAATATGGTGATTACCTTACTAAAATGCAGTAGGTACAAAAGTCTTAATCTCTATTCGACATGACAAACTGCGTTTTAGTATGTATTTGTGTAAATTTTGATAGAATTTAGGAAGCAGTATGTGAGCTCCAACTCCAACATCTTAATTAGTTAATTAGTATTATACTTACTTTTTATAAACTTTACTACACTTTGACGTGTTTTACTGCATTGTAACTTGTGAATGAAACTATATGACCGATTTTGCCAAATAGATCTGATAGTCCTAGGAAAATGAGCTTCGAGACGGCAGCGTTAACAATGTAAACTAGTTAAGTGCAAATATTTTTTTTTTGTTATACTGTGAATTAGATCAACCGTAGTAAAAGCTGATAAATTTAAAAAAAAATAAAAAAAAATTTAAGATTGTCACATCTATAATGATAATGAATCATGGGATCCTTTCCTGGTTTTACTTATTAATCTATGTAAAGTATTTAATACCATAGGAAATACGAACAATGATTCGAAAGTGATTCTTAACTACTAATTGCGTAATGTCTGTTACTTGTTCGAGACAAGCGTCTGGTGAACAGAGCGCTTGCGCGAACACTAGGGATGTGCCATGTTCAGGCAGATTATGTTATCGATTCTCTTAAACATTGCATTGAAGAGTACCCAGAGACCTCACATTTGGGCACCAGGAAGGACCACCGTGGGGTTTTAGTTAGTAAAAGTCTGACATATCCCCACCGCATGGGGGTGCGACGGGGAATCCATGAGGATTTCCCCACGTAAAAAAAGGTTACGTTATCGATAGTAATGGAAGATATAAATAAAATGATCTAAAGGTTTGGTTATGTTTTATGGATGATAATTTTACGGGGTAGGTTGATTCAAATTTGCTGAAAATTTACTAATGGTTACTGATCTTAAAATCTCTTAATGTTAAGAGCTCTTTTGATGATATTTTATAATATCAAATTTTTCAAATAGTTATTATTTATAAGCAAATGCAAGTTTCGTTATGGCCTCTAAACTTAAAACAATAATAGGTAAAAAATTAATTTAATAAAATATAATACACTAATCAATGTAGTATTTTTTCTTTATTTAATATTTACCGTTTTATAATTATCGATATTTTTGGAAAAAAATCCTTCTATATCTGTTTATTAAGTTTGTCAAAAACCAATAATTAAATCATAAAAATATTAAATCATAAAGGCTTAAGTTTCCCCTAAACTGTTTAAGTATGAGTCCACCAAATATATTAAATGAAAAGGAAATAACATAAAATAGTTCAATATTAACTTTTTTTTAATAATACTACTCCCATCATTCAGCTGAAATAAAAATACGCAATCCTATAAAAAAAAACAAAAGCATAAAAATAGCTAGTTATTTTTTTTTCTTTCCCATCACTAGAATCCTCTGTACACAGAAACACGGTTCTTGAGTTATCGTCAGTGAGTGACCCAACTTTCAACCGATAACATCATTACGTGGTTTTTGTATATATTTACGATAAAAATAACATAAGCCGGTCTCAAAAACGTTGAAATAAAGTCTACGTATTAATCTGGATACAAGTGGTGTTTAAAAACGTAAGTCATTTGATTTTTTGTGGAATATGGGTCTGTTGGTTTTTGGTTTTCGTTGTGTGTAAACAATATTATTACATCAATACGATGTTTTGTAATGTTTAAATTTTTAGGTTAGTGTTTAAAAAGTAAAAAAAAAGTTTTAATAAAAGTAATTAAAACTTAAAGTAGAGATTGAGATCTATAGTCCAACGAAATTAAGCTACCTTACTAAGATAGTAAGGTGACATCAAATAAATAGTTATTAAGCTTAAAGGTAAGATAAGTAAAGTTAATTGAATAACTAATACCCGATTTCTGTATTGAGTATTCAAGCTGAGAACGACTTGAGTATCGTTTTGTCTCATTCAGTTGTTAAGATTTTAATGCGATAGAACGATACTTAAGTTATTCTCAGCTGGAATACTCAATTCAGAAATACAAAAGCAGCCAACTTACAATATATGAAAAATACATTTACATTGATGTTTGTAATAGACGTAAGTCTGTGCTATAGGTAGTATATATTAGATTCTGCTAAGCATTATACAAAAATCCGTGTTGTGTCGGTTTAGGATGTCACTACACCTTTTTACCCACGGGCGACTAACGATATGGGGACTTTTAAAGTGGTTTTTGGGTGATGCGGTTGGAGTCTCATCACCAACGATACTTTATTTCTAACTTCTCGTCCCCTACCAAATTCCAAATGAGGCTGAGGAGTTCCTATCTCTGAAGCTCTGGCTACCCCTTTTTGGGATTTATAGCCGTGAGTATGAATGTAATATGGTATGGAAATTTACCCCTGAATATCCTTTGCGGTAAATCAAGACGTGATCGTTGTATTATATATGTGCAGTGCATGTAAAGTATCAATGATATAAATTACTTGATTTCTCAAGCCGATAGCTTCGCCGGCCGGTCTTTTAGTCATATTAGACAGATAAACTTACGAGGCGATATTTTAAATTATTATGACTTACAATATTGAATAATATTTAATTTAAACTGTATTTTATCCTTATGAATAATCATAATTATTTAATTTATTTTCTAATTATGTTATATAAATGCTGCTCCACAGCAATTTTTATGATATTATGAAGATAATGGATTAGGAATAGAAAGCTCTTTCTTAGTATGTTTCTATAAATTCATATTATATTGCTATTTTTTCAAGGCTGTGTAGTGTCGGCTTAGAATAGCACTACCCCATTTCTTCCGGTGGGCGTACGTAAGAGGCGACTAACGGTATTGGGGCTTTTAAGGGATTTTTGGGCGATGCGGTTGGAGACCCATCACCAAAACCTTTATTTTACCATCTTTTCCCCACTTAACTTTCCAAACGTGGCTGAGGAATTTCTCATTCCTTAGCTCTGGCTACCCCTTCTAAGGATTTAAAGCCGTGAGTATATGTATGTATGTATGTTTTTAAGGCTCAGAATAACTCTATCTAATCAATTTCTTTACTCGAGTTTCGTAAGAGGCCATCACAGGTTTTGGTCTTTTTAAGAGACTGTTTGCTTATGGCATATATAGTTACAATATTTTACCCCTGAACTTACAAAAGGGGCTTTAAAAATACATACATACATATACAAATAGCTATAAATCCCAAAACTAGGTAGCTAGAACTGAAGAATAACAAAAATCTTAGCTTAGCCATTTTTGGAAGTTGAGCGGGGAAAAACGGCTGGCAGCCGAAGTATGGAGAAGAAAAGAGCATGTATGAAAAGATTGATGGATGTAAACGAGGCTAGAAAGGTTTGTCAGGATCGTACGAAGTGGCGATCGATAGTCTCTGCCTACCCAAATGGGAACTAATGGCGTGAGTATATGTATGTATGTATGTATGAGCGGCGAAAGGATTGTAAAATAAAAGTTGTGGATCATGGGTCTCCTAAATCCCGCATCGCCCAAAACTCTCAAATAGCCGCTATACACCCGATTTCTGAATTGAGTATTCCAGCTGAAAACAACTTAAGTATAGTTATGTCGCATTGAAATCTTAACAACTGAATGAGACAAAACGATACTTAAGTCGTTCTCAGCTTGAATACTCAATTCAGAAATCGGGCGTTAGTCTATCCCGACCACATACAATACAAACTTAAATACAATGTGTCTTAAGATTGTGTTAATGTAGAATTGCGCTGTTGCTCTCGTTATGATCGCATAAAAAATAATTAATGCTTGTAAATAACAATTATTATTGTAATGTTATGTGCAATGTAATCGATTCTAAGGTATTTTCCTCGTTTTACTCACACACCTTTGGAATATTTTGCGTAAAACTTTATCATCGTTTTTATGTCTTAATTATGCTGAGGGTCTCCCGCCAATCCTCTATTTATTACATACATACATATACTCACGCCATTAGTTCCCATTGGGGTAGGCAGAGACTGTTGATCGCCACTCTATGTTGGCTTGCAATTTTTCGAAATTGTCAGATGTGACTAAGGGTGTTGAGGCTGATTTTTGGGCGATGAGGTTGGAGACCAAACAACAAAACATTTAACAATCTTTTCCCCACTTAACTCCCAAAAGTGGCTGACGAATTTCTTAATCTGTAGCTCTGGCTATGCCTTCTAAGGATTTATAGCCGTAGGAATTTGTGTGCCGTGTAGTGTCGGCTTAGAATAACACTACCCCATTTCTACCCGTGGGTGATCGTAAGAGACGACTAAGGGTACAGGGGCTTTTTAAGTGATTTTTGGGCGATGTGGTTGGAGACCCGTCACCAAAAACATTTGTTATTACCATCTTTTCCCAATCAACTTCCAAAAGTGGCTGACTGGCTGAGGATTTTTTCATTCCAAAGCTCTGGCTACCCCGTTAAGAGATTTATAGCCGTGAGTATATGTATGTATGTATGTAATTTGTATGTATGCATGTTTATGCCTTAATTATGCTGAGGGTCTTCCGCTTAACCTCATTTTCTTCTACTTATTAATTTAGCAACCGTGATAGCCCAGTGGGTAGAACACTCGGTTATCGTGCAAACGACTAGTGTTCAAATCCTGGGTCGGGCCTACACCAATTTGTCTTTTCTAAAGACATATGTGTGGTTAATTTATCATGGTTGTTAACGGTGAGGGAAAACATCGTGAGGAAACCCACATGGCTGAGTTGTACTTAGTCATGTGACAGTGTATTCGTACAAAACGGCGATAGGCCTGCCCCCTATCACGTGAGTACACTGTCCATGCAAAACGTGGGTACTCTGAACAGCAGGTGACAAAGTCACGTGATGTTCAGAAGTATTAGTACCTCTGCCAACCCCTTCGGGGATATTCGGCGTGAACGTTTATGTTATGTTATGTTATGTTATTAATTTATTCAGTGTCATGTGTAGTGTAGCCTTAAAAAAATCCAAACTCATTTCCTCGCATGAGTGTCGTAAAATATTACTCGTAAAGTGAAAGTAGAATGATATGACTGTATACCCATTACTGACAGCCTTTATTTTACTATCTTTTCCTCATGAGTTCCCAAATATAAGGACATATTATACACAGATCGAGTTACCCCAAGCTAAGTAAAACTTGTATTATGGGATACTAACTCAACGATAAAAAACATACATACATACATATACTCACGGCTATAAATCCCTAGAAGGGGTAGCCAGAGCTAACGAATTAGAAATTCCTCAGCTACTTTTGGAAGTTGCGTGGGGAAAAGATGGTAAAATAAAGGTTGTTGGTGATGGGTCTCCAACCGCATCGCCCAAAAATCCCTTAAAAAGCCCCAATACCGTTAGTCGCCTCTTACGTACACCCACCGGAAGAAAAGGGGTAGTGCTATTCTAAGCCGACACTACACAGCAACGATAAAAAAGTGGCTAAAGAATGTATTAAGAAATATTTTTTAAGAGATAAATAACCGTAAGTATATAATCATGAATGTATTTGTATAAAGTACCTACTTTTGCTTTATAAGTGTACCTTTGTGAAAGTAGAACTACACTTTCAAACGTCCCGAAAGTTTCCTCTAGAAAAGTTTTCCCTCACGATCACATGACCTAACCTTGCATATTAACATGAAGAACACGTGACATGTGTTCACATGATATCAATATTAATGTTATCTTTATACATTGATCTTGACCTGGTAATAATTTAACAACCACAACATACTAATTAATAAGTTTATGATGTTAACAGGCTTTAGTTGTGACTGTTTTTGTCATTACTTACTGTACAGGGTTACTTCTTTGGCTGTTGTATATTTATTTATTTTAAATAAGGTATACCAGCGGTAAATGATTTTTTGTAGAAGAAAACGCAATATAAAATATAAAGATAATATATTATATAGCTGTGTAGTGCTGTGTAGTGTCGGTTTAGAATAGCACAACCCCTTTTCTTCCGGTGGGTGTAGGTAAGAGGCGACTAACGGTATTGGGGCTTTAAACGGATTTTTGGGCGATGCGGTTGGAGACCCATCCCCAACAACCTTTATTTTGCCATCTTTTCCCCACTTAACTTTCCAAAAGTGGCTGAGGAATTTCTGATTCCTTAGCTCTGGCTACCCCATCTAGGGATTTATAGCTGTGAGTATATGTATGTATTATATAGTCATAGACATCCGTGGCCGAGTGGATAGGATTAGCTTCACGGACCGGTACTTGCGGATTCGATCCCCGCTGAGAACACCATTTATGTGATGAACATAAATGATTGTTGCTTAGTTTTGGATGTTATTTAAATGTGTATTATATAATATTAGATATACCGTTGAGTTACGCCCGATTTCTGAATTGAGTATTCCAGCTGAGAACAACTTAAGTATCGTTCTGTCTCATTCAGTTGTTCAGATTTCAATGCGACAGAGCGATACATAAGTTGTTCTCAGCTGGAATACTCAATTCAGAAATCGGGCGTTAGTTTTCATAATACAAGTTCTTCTTAGTTAGGGGCTAACTTGATCTGTGTATTATATTGCCGTTTATTTTTTATTTATTTAATGGTGTTAAAAATAAATTGACAATTCTGCACCTCCCGCACTTTTGTGAATATTTGAAACTTTATTGCAGGCTTTCTTATTTATTTCGAGACATTTTTTATTATGGTTTAGTTATATTACATACAAACATACATACATATTCTCACGCCGTTAGTTCCCATTGGGGTAGGCAGAGACTATCGATCGCCACTTTGTCTAACCTGGCACACCTCTCTGGCTTCGTTTAGATCCATCAATTTTTTCATATAGCTCTTTTATTCTTCATACTGAGGACACCTTTTTGAGCACATTTTCTATTTGATCAAAATGAGTCCTCCGAGGTCGTCCTCTACTAACAGTACCTTCCACATTGGCTCTATATATCTCTATTTAGTTATATTCATTTTCATATTAGTTATTCTATCTTTTCCCCGTTCAACTTCCAAAAGTAGCTGAGGATTTAAAAATGATGTGGCTCTGGCGATCCCTTCTTGGGATTTAAAACAGTAACAACACAGTAGGTAGGTAGGTAGTTGGTAGGTAACTTTAAAGACTGAATAATTCTCATAATCAAATATAAACTGTATGCAAATAATATGTTTTTTATGAACTCTTGTTTAAATATTGTATCGGTAAATCGTACTAAGTGGCGATTGTTGTCTCTGCCTAGCCCAATGGAAGTTAATGACATTATACATACATACATATACTCACGGCTATAAATCCCTAAAAGGGGTAGCCAGAGCTAAAGAATTAGAAATTCCCCAGCCACTTTTGGAAAGTTGAGTGGGGTAAAGATGGTGAAATAAAGGTTGTTGGTGATGGGTCTCCAACCGCATCGCCCAAAAATCCCTTAATAGCCCCAATACCGTTAGTCGCCTCTTACGTACTTACGTTAATGACGTTATATATAGATGAAACGGAAAATTTTGTATAATAAAACAGTTATGCAAATTTTTCTCTAATGATTTTTCACTCTACTAGGTAATGCTGTGCATGCTTTTTTGGTACTGCATCTAAACAAAACATTATGTCTTCTGAAAAATATTATATTATGATGTTGTACTGTGTGCATGCCTAATAAATAAATAAATAAATTCGCAACTAACCAGTGCAGAAAATGGTAAAATAATGTAATTTGTGCAGCTGTTTTCGCGAATAGATGAATTGATATATTAATCGTAAAGTAGTCAGTAGTTTTTGAATATGTAAAGCAGATATTCACAAATTAATAAATCAACATACATATGTATATAATCACGGCTACAAATACCAAAGAGGGGTAAACAGAGTTTTAAATTAGAAATTATTCATTCACTTTTAGAAGTTGAGTAGTATAAATATTAAAAAAAATGTTGATGATTAGTTTTTATCATCCGCATCACCCAACCATCACCTAAAATGCCCCAATATCCTAAGTCGACTCTTTCGACACCCGTGGGAGGAAATGGATCACTAACCATGATCTGATATTCGAAATAAACAGATAATTAGAATAAATATATGCGGACATAGCATAGCATAGTTTGCTGTGTAGTGCGCGCTTAGAAAAGCACTACCCCATTTCTTCCAGTGGGTGTACGTAAGAGGTGACTAACGGTATTGGGGCTTTTAAGGGATTTTTGGGCGATGCGGTTGGAGACCCATCACCAACAACCTTTATTTGGCCATCTTTTCACCATTCAATTTTCCAAAAGTGACTGAGGAATTTCTAATTCCTTAGCTCTGGCTACCCCTTCTAGGAATTTATAGCCGTGAGTATATGTATGTTATGTATGGACATAGCATCGTAAACATAGTTGATAAATCCATATGACTAAATTATACTTAACCACGTGGTAAAAACGAAGGCACTCTGAAGACTATATAAAAAATGACTCGGTTAATCAGCCCGGCTAGTGCGAGCGGTGTTTAAACTAGTTATCGCGTGGGATAAAGCAGCCATCTCTTACGCACTTTCTTAGTGTCGTATACTGCCATCTCATTCTAACCGTTATCGTGTCGATAAAATAGTGCTCGTGCTAGTACTCCAGGAGCAGTACCTCTGCCACTCCTCCAGAAATTCACAATCTTTATGGCATTCTCCACTGTACTGTATTATATTTGCTTTATATTATTCTATATCTTGTTGTATTTGCATAAAACAAACTAGTCATTAAGATTTACACTGGTGTATAATCATTGTTATTACAGTTTTAAATACATATTGACATTAACATAGTCATTCATACCTCTTTATAAATCTGCAAACGAAGCGTATAAGCGTGTTTGCTGTGTAGTGTCGGCTTAGAATAACACTACCCCATTTCTACCCGAGGGTGATCGTAAGAGGCGACTAAGAATAGGGGCTTTTTAAGTGATTTTTGGGCGATGTGGTTGGAGACCCGGCACCAAAAACATTTATTATTACCATCTTTTCCCCAATCAACTTCCAAAAGTGGCTGAGGAATTTCTCATTCCAAAGCTCTGGCTACCCCGTTAAGGGATTTATAGCCGTGAGTATATGTATGTATGTATGTATGAAGCGTATAAATTATATTTTTAACGGAACCGCAACCGTGATAGCTCAGTGGGTAGAACGCCGCTTATCGTGCAGACGATTAGGGTTCAAATCCGGGCCTACACTAATTTGTCTTTTATAAGGTCATATGTGTTGTTAATTTATCATGGTTGTTTACGGTGAGGGAAAACATCGTGAGGAAAAACACATGGCTAAGTTTGTACTTTATCATGTGACAGTTTATTCGTACAAAGCGGCGATACGCCTGCCTTCTATCATGTGAGTACACTGTCCAAGCAAAACGTGGATACTCTGAACACCAGGTGACCATGTCACGCAATGTTCAGTAGTATTAGTACATCTGCCAACCCTTTGAATTTGAACTTCTAGAACAATCTTTCGTATTAAAGTGAGTATAAGTTCGTTATAATAGAGCATGTATGAGAAGAATGATGAATGTGATTTGTCTGGATCGTACTAAGTACTAAGTGGCGATCTATAGGCGATATAGTCTTTGCCTACCCCGATGAGATCGACGGGCGTGGGTATAGTAAGTAAGTAGAAGTTCGTAAGTCGAACATAATTTATCTTTACCTTCATCCAATAACTGTAGATACAAAAACTGACATACATACATATACTCAAGGTTAAATCCCTAGATGGGGTAGCCAGAGCTAAGGAATCAGAAAATTCCTCAGCCACTTTTGGAAGTTACGTGGGGATTAGATGGTGAAATAAAGTTGTTGGTGATGGGTCTCCAACCGCATCGCCCAAAAATCCCTTAAAAGCCCCAATACCGTTTGTCGCCTCTTACGTACACCTACCGGAAGAAATGGGGTAGTGCTATTCTAAGCCGGCACTACACAGCTATTCTAAGCCGGCACTACACAGCACTACAAAAACTGGTGCATAGTAAAACAGAAATTTCTACAACAAACGGTAAACTGATAATAAAAAAAACGTTCTTTTATTGTAACAATATGTTTTTATTACAATTCCGTACACGACAATATTATACTTACAATAACGGCTAATATATATCATTTAGTTGGCTAGATGCGCACGATTGATTTCATTGTATGGACCAGAAACAATTTCAAAACGAACAATAATGAACGATGATTTCAAAGGAATATTTCATTTGCATATCATAATGGTTGGTGACGAATTATTGACATAAAATAAAGCACTGAGGGATGGCAGAGATACTATTTCTAGAGAATAAGTCCTGCGTGGATGCCTTTTATCAAAATACCATGCATATTGGCTCTATATATACATACATACATACATACATACATACATACATATACTCACGGCTATAAATCCCTATAAAGGGGTAGCCAGATCTAAGGAACTAGAAGTTCCTCAGCCACTTTTGGAAAATTGAGTGGGGAAAAGATGGCAAAATAAAGGTTATTGGTGATGGGTCTCCAACCGCATCGCCCAAAAATCCCTTAAAAGCCCCAACACCGTTAGTCGTCTCTTACGTACACCCACCGGCATAAATGGAGTAGTGTTATTCTAAGCTGACACTCCACAGCAACAATAATAATAATTTGTTCAATACATAACATATAAACCGTGTAGTGCCGGCTTAGATTGTCCCTAACCCTGTCTACCCACGAGCGTCGTAAGAGGCCTTTTAGGGTATGGGGCTTTTTTAAGTGGTTTTTGGGCGATGCGGTTGGAGATCCATCTCCAAAGATACTTTATTTCTACAATCTTGTCCCCTACTAACTTCCAAATGTGCCTGGGAAATTCTGGCTCTAAATCTCTGGCCTACCCCTTTTTGGGTGAATTAAGTTAAGCGATCTGTAGATTAATAATTTTTACATACATACATACATATACTCACGGCTATAAATCCCTTAACGGGGTAGCCAGAGCTTGGGAATGAGAAATTCCTCAGCCACTTTTGGAAGTTGATTGGGGAAAAGATGGTAATAATAAATGTTTTTGGTGACGGGTCTCCAACCACATCGCCCAAAAATCACTTGAAAAGCCCCTATACCCTTAGCCGCCTCTTACGATCACCCACAGGTAGAAATGGGGTAGTGCTATTCTAAGCTGACACTACACAGCAGTCATCAGTCAGCAGTCTACACTAAAATCATTTTCGTACAGTAAAAATATGTTTTTTCTAGTTACGTAACAATGATTTTACAAAATAAGTTCATACAAAGACGGTGAGTAAGCACTTACGTCTTTTTCTGCTTGAAACTCATTCGTGCGTAAACTTTTTTATGCCATATCGGTAAATTATATTGTTCCGATTTACTATAAAAACTCTTGACAATTTGTCATGCCGGTATGGTTAAGTTAATAAACGTATTAAAATGTGATTAAAATAAGGTACCTACTTACTATTATAAATTTATAACACTATATAATAACGCATTTGTGAAAATGAAACTGGATAAAGAGCTTATTCCATTTGTCTGAATTCAGACGTCTGAAAGCGCTTGCGTTAAGCTGGCGTACCATGAAGCTGTATCGAGCTGGTTACTATGTCAAAAAACTCTGCCTAAATAGTGCCTAATTAGTGTAAAACTAAAAAAAATAGTGCCTCTTTAGTTTAGGAAATAAACACCATTTTCACTGTGTACGTTTTCACTATTTAGGCAGAGTTTTTTGACATAGTAACCAGCTCGATACAGCTTCATGGTACGCCAGCTTAACGCACGCGCTTTCAGACGTCTGAATTCAGACAAATGGAATAAGCTCTTAACGAGAGGTCGAATTTCTCACGGTTTTGATTGAAGGTTAACGAATTCGGTATGCAAAGTTTTACAAAAGTGGTGCTGATTACGAAACCATTTCCAGATATTATGTTTTTAAAACATATTTTCTTGAAATTAAATCAAACAGAGCTAAGATGACCGTTATTTTAGCAAAAAACTGTAACAGTATTTGACCTTCAGCGTTATGTCAAAGACATTCGTTCTTGCAGTTTATTAATAAAATCATCGAAAATCATAGGTTTGTTTAGTATAATATCGTAATAATTTCATTTGGGATCACAAATTCGTGAAATATTTTGCAATTAGCAACATTTTTACTAAACATTTCGCTTTATTTGCATGACGCTACGTGATATTTTCAATCGATGACGTCATTAAGTACAAAAGTTGCACAATCTTTAAAAAATCATAACTTTGCAATTACTCATTTTAAATGAAAAATATTCAAATCAGATTTTTATTTTCGTGTTTGCTATCGAATAATAATATTTAATAAATACCAAAAAAAAACTTTGCATACCGAATTATCACCTTTTTGAAATAATGATAGTGTCAGCATGAACAATAGTCTTAACTTAGCACCTCTAATCTGAAAGGAAAGTAAACTTAGAACGTTATTCCACCTTCCTGAGACGGAGCTACTAAAAATTTAGTGAGCTAGGAGCCAAAATTGCTCTACTTTTCAGAAGCCTAGCGTTCTGAACGTTATTCCACTAGTCCGAATGCAGATACTGTGGCTTTCAGACGTCCGCATTCAGTCAAATGGAATAAGCTCTTTATAGGACAGTCCCACAGACGTTTGCCGAACATATGACCGTCCCGGAGAATAATTTAGGCATATTCTTTACGATTTTTGGGACCATCACTCCCATTCCAAAAATAATCGTTTAAAATTTTCTTATTTAGTAACTGGGAAAATATCTATTTTAAAATTTAAGTGTCAATAAAATTTGCATGATTCTTATACTAGAAAAACAGATTTTATTTTTATCTCTAGTTATTTACCACGGGAAAATAAAATATAGTCAGACAATTATGACAAGAGACTAGTTTGTAACACGTAATTATACGTCTGTTACAATACAATAGTTTGCGTGATAGCCATGTTTATGCAATTAATTAATTAAATAATCCGACGCAGATACATTTTACTATCCGAGTCCTTTAATAAACAACACTTGATTAAAAGGTGTAAACATGATTTCAAAGCATAGAAAACATAAGTTTATAGCCCGAGTACGTAAAAAACATACATATACTCACGGCTATAAATCCCTTAAAGGGGTAGCCAGAGCTGAGAAATTAGAAATTTCTCAGCCACTTTTGGAAGTTGAGTGGGGAAAAGATGGTAGAATAAAAGTTGTTGGTGATGGGTCTCCAACCGCATCGCCCAAAAATCCCTTAAAAGCCCCAACACCGTTAGTCGCCTCTTACGTACACCCACCGGAAGAAATGGGGTAGTGCTATTCTAAGCCGACACTACACAGCAATTTATTTATATTATATATAAATAAATTGTGTATTATATCATATTAAATATATTGTTGAGTTAGTATACCATACTACAAGTCTTACTTAGTTTGGGGTTAACTTGATCTGTGTATAAAATGTCCGTATATTTATTTATTTTTATGACACATGACACCAAGGGGCTGGAACATACTCTGAATAGAGTGCCGTGTAGTGTCGGCTTAGAATAACACTACCCCATTTCTTCCGGTGGGTTTACGTAAGAGGCGACTAACGGTATTGGGGATTCTAAGGGATTTTGGGCGATACGGTTGGAGACCCATCACCAACAACCTTTATTCCACCATCTTTTCCCCACTTAACTTTCCAAAAGTGGCTGAGGAACTTCTAGTTCCTTAGCTCTGGCTACCCCTTCTAGGGATTTATAGCCGTGAGTATATGTATGTATGTATTAAAGTCTACTACCTACAATTGCCCTCCGAAGCACGCAGTATTCTTATAATATTATCATAGGTTAATTCAAGCCCGTACTATAGTACCTAAATGGGATATATGTCAAACAAAACAACTTAACTCAATACTCAAGCGTTCTACTGTATATCTCCGAAGGGATTGGCAGGAGCTCTAATACTTCTGAAAGTCACGAGATATGGTCACCAAGGCAAACACGAGCGCTCTTATATCGACACGATAACGGTTAGAATGAGATGGCAGTATACGATACTAAGTAAGTGCGTAAGAGATGGCTGCTTTATGGCTAGTGTTCAGATTACCCACGTTTGGCCTGGACAGTGCACTCATGTAGGTTGGTAGGCCTATCGCCGTTTTGTGTTAATACACTGTAACAGGACTAAGCACAACTCAGGCATTTGGGTTTCCTCACGATTTTTTCCTCACCGATAAGAACCATGATAAAACACATATGACTTTATAAATGACAAATTGGGTTATATATATATATATATATATATATATATGTGGTAACAGTACTATGGCATGTATTTAAAAAATGTGATTGTGTGATTACGCGGCAAATTGTTTGGCCTACGATTTGATCGATTTAACCCGGATTTTACTAATAGATTTTAATAGTTAAGTTTTATTAAATAGATAAACAAGTTCTAAAAGATATAAAATTAATTTTTATTTTTATTTTATATTCCACTCTTACTGATATTATAGTACTTTAGTAAATAGATTAATAAATAATAGTTTCTTTAAAAAAAATGTTAATAATAAATATTTTTTTATTTGCAAAGGGGAAGGTGTGGTGCAGTGTGAGTGCATCTTGTCCCCCTCTTGCCATTATATATTGTATGTTAGTCATAAGTATTGAGCAGTAATAAACCTATATTCAACCAAGCAACACGTCTATCAATTCCATCATTGCAATAAATGACAAATTGGTTTAGACCCCAACCGTGATATTGACGTCAATATATTGACGAGCGGTCTTTCTACCCATTGGACTATCTCAGCTAAAACAAAACAAATGCAAATTGATCCCCCATTCACCCAAGATCACTAGACTATTGCAGAATCTTTGTACGTGGGTACTGAATTACAAACTAAATAATTCACAATAACTTGCATAAATTGTAAAAAAATATGTGAGACTGAGAATCAAGTCAATCAACATAAACAAAGAGTTATCCAATTCTGCTAAATTTGTGCAGAAACCTTTGGAAAAATTATCTTAAATTGGTCTTATCAACTTGTGATTTGAAAATTCGACAGTTCTACAAAATATTAACGTCCGTAAATATACGTACATATACTCACACCATCAGTTCCAATTTCGATCCTGGCAACCCTCTCGAACTTCATTTACATTACACACCACACCTAATCTGCCATTTGATGCTCATTTAGTAATTTTGATGTTAATTAATGAGAAATTTGCGGATTAACAAATTATTTCTCAATAATAATAATGTAATGTCCGGTTATATTAATTTTATTGTTTGCACCACTTAAAACTATTGTATTTAAACGTAGAATGGAATGATAAAAAATATAACGATGCAACAAAATAAATGAATTAATATGCAACAAAATCAACTCAAGAGGATCTAATTCATCTTAAAATAGTGTACTGCATTATTAATTATGATCTACTACATCAATTTATTTGTACCGAATAAGAATATATTGTGTTTGTAGCAGAATTGAGCCAATTTTGTCCGTTTGAACTAATCTACTTCCTATTTTGCGTAGTCAAAAATTGTATACGTCATCAATGATATCTAGATATTGAAATTGATAAAGTTTTGACGTCATAATAGTTTTTGTTTAATATATTATATCCTCGTTAGTCCATATATAATTTATTACTCTTTAAAATAGACGTATTCGTCTCTCGTTCATTGATTGAGACACAACTGTTACCTCTGATAATTATTTCGTGTAAATTTTGGAAAAAGTAAGTTAAGTAATACTCATTCCTATTCAGGGTGAAAATGCTAAAAAAGGTTAATAGGGTTTTTAGTGCCAACGGCAATGTGTTGTCAACAACTTTTAGTTAACAATAAAATAAAGAGTGCAATTGCATGATGTTACCACAGATGCTCTTTAAAATATTTATACCAATGTAATCAACAAAATATTGGAATTATTTAAACATTTAATAACAAATACTAATTAATAACAAACTCAACGTATTAGTGGGAGAAAACTCGATCTGTTCCTAAAGGCTTATTTCAGCATACATAAAAGTTTGGATTCCGTGTGATTGATAACTTACAATTTCAGTTCTCCATCTTCTCATACATAATTATTGACCTTATTTGCCGCATTATTATTAATGAAATAATCTTTATTTGTATGAGAAGACGCATGTATTTAACAAAATACGACAGATATATAAGGAAACTGGTGGAGAGACAAAATATATATGTTTACCTCTGGGATATAGACAAGAAATTATTGATTAGATTACCCACCCGTTTTTAACTTTTTTAACACTTTTACTCACATTATTCTCTTTTTGGCTTCAGGTATAAAAATGGCTGACGATAAAGAAGATAAAGTTAAACAAATAGTTTACACAGAAGCAAGTGTGAGAGAAGTAAAACAAGAAGTCATACCACGAAATGGCGGCGTTACAACAGTTGGTGCAAACTATACCAACAATATAGTATTGACAACTAATATTGATTTAAATCTGAATACTAAAGATGAATCACTTATAAAAGACTCTGCAATTGTAAAGAAGTTTTCTCCGATTTGGAAACAGGTAAATAACCAACTACTTACACAGCCTAGTGAGAGGTAACTACGAGAAGATACTTACATACATACATACATATACTCACGATTATAAATCCCAAAAAGGAGTAGCCAGAGCTTCAGAGCTAGAAACTCCTCAGCCACATTTGGAAGTTGATGGGGACAAGATGGTAGAAATAAAGTATTGTTGGTGATGGTTTTCCAACCGCATCTCCCAAAAACCCACTTAAGTAACCCTTTATAAGGCAAGGTATGATTAAAAATTCATTATTGCTGTGTAGTGTCGGCTTAGAATAGCACTACCCCATTTTTTTCCGGTGGGTGTACGTAAAAGGCGACTAACGGTATTGGGGCTTTTAAGGGATTTTTGGGCGATGCGGTTGGAGACTCATCACCAAGAACCTTTATTTCACAATCTATTCCCCATGCACCTTCCAAAAGTGGCTGAGGAATTAGAAATTCCTTAGCTCTGGCTACCCCTTTCTTGGGATTTATAGCCGTGAGTATATGTATGTATGTGTCATTGCATTTCACTTCTATTTGAAGCTAGGTAAGGTTAAATTATGGTGGTCGCTATATGCCCTCTGCCTTATAAAGGGTTAAAAAAGCAACATACCTTTAGTCCCCTCTTACGACAACTGAGGTAGGTAGAAAGGTGAGGGGTAGCGGCTTTCTAAGCCGACACGAGTAACTTGATATATGGTATAAAATACTTTCCAGCCATTATTTGGAAGTAGAGTGATTTGAGTATGCCTGAACTAAGGTTTTATGGTGATATTTAAAGTGGTAATTAAATGGAATTAATAAATGAAAAAAAATATATACATATTTATCTGGGCATCTTTTGGAAACATAAAAATCTCTATTTGACCATTTAGGGCCAGTTTCGTATCCATGACTCAAAAGGACTCACAACTTTATGATTCCAGACGTTAGCCGCCTCCGCCTCGATCTTGGTAACATTCACCACCGGCCTCACGTCTGGGTTCTCGGCGATACTCCTTCCACAGCTGCAGGAACCCAACAGCACTATCCCAGGAGATGAAACCAGTTCGTCTTGGATTGGTGAGGAGTAATTTAATCTGTTGCTTATATCGACACGGCTATAAATACATACACACACATATACACACGGCTATAAATCACTAGAAGGGGTAGCCAGAGCTAAGGAATTAGAAATTCCTCAGCCACTTTTGGAAAGTTGAGTGGGGAAAAGATGGTAAGATCAAGAATCCCTTAAAAGCCCCAATACCGTTAGTCGCCTCTTACGTACACCCACCGGAAGAAATGGGATAGTGCTATTCTAAGCCGACACTACACAGCAATAAATACTAATAAGGGAATGCCGAGCTTCAGATAAACAAAATGCTGAGCAATTATAAGAACTTTGAGTAAATAGGAGATTTCAAAAGAAAGATGTTTATGACGGGCATGTGATGGTGTTCTAATCGTACATTTGTACGAAATAACAAAAATACTCTAACAAACAACTAATTCTATAAATTACTAACTGGAACTTTAGAATTCACCCAATAATTGCCTAAAAACCCCCATTACCCTGACTCGCCTCGTTATACCCACGGAAAGCAATGACGTAATGATATTCTAAGCCAACGAAACACGGCTCCCCCATTATGGAATTATAGATATGAGTAAAATAAATAAGTTTTTACGCCGTGTAGTGTCGGCTTAGAATAGCACTACCCCGTTTCTACCGATGGGTGTACGTAAGAGGCGACTAACGGTATTGGGGCTTTTAAGGGATTTTTGGGCGATGCGGTTGGAAACCCATCACCAACAACCTTTACTTTACCATCTTTTCCCCACTCAATTTTCCAAAAGTGGCCGAGGAATTTTTAATTCCTTATCTCTGGCTACCCCTTCTAGGGATTTATAGCCGTGAGTATATGTATGTATGTATGTATGTAAATAAGTTTATGTTTAATATTTTAAACCTTGCACCTTATGACACATTCACAAACTAATCTACTAAGGAAATATTGTAAAGATAAGTGAGTGTGGGTCAAATTTTATCAAATCGTGTAAACACGGTTAGGTTATTTTCGCTTACATTTATGATTGAGCTCGTTAACAGTCATTTATAGTTTTGCTCATTGGAGAATGATTGGCACAGCGGGCACAGCTGTTAAAAGATTACAGCTACATAGTTGCAAATTTAGGAACAAGAAGCTTTTATTAAGATTTCACATATAGAAAAAAAGAAAGAAATGAAAATATTTTTTTTATTTAGCACACATAAACCGTATTCAATGACATAATTTAAGGAAACGGTTTCGCTAAATTGGGCCCACAATCAGTAAATTCTGTGTATGAGTATACACAAAATCAGAACTGGTTTTCATTATCAGCCACATGGTGATGGATGACAGTACGTCAGCAGCTATTTATATAAACTAGAAAATCAAACAAGTTAGAACAACCAAACAAACATATTTTCACTTATTACTGAGTTAATAATTGTCAAAATTTATGAGCACTTACTGCTTAAAAAGAAGTGCTTAAAAGTCCAAGTGTCTGATATTTAGAACCAAGAATCAGATGCCATTAGCGCGTATTCTCATGACGAACTAAATAGCGTATACGTATGTTTATATATATAAACATAACATAAACATAAACGTTCACGCCGAATATCCCCGAGGGGATTGGCAGAGATACTAATACTTCTGAACATCACGTGACTTTGTCACCTGGTGTTCAGAGTACCCACGTTTTGTATCGACAGTGTACTCACGTGATAGGGGGCAGGCCTATCGCCATTTATATATAGCATTCTTAATAAATGATAAATTAAACACTTTTACAATTTCGATTATCTCTCAACATAATTTGCTTCAATGATACTAATGTTATAATAAAGTCAAGAGCATGATAAGCCTATCTTTAATTGCGGTTCATAAAATTTATGGCACTTTTGCATTTATATATGTGTAAATATATACCTTTACATATATACATACATACATATACTCACGGGTATAAATCCCTAAAAGGGGTAGCCGGAGCTGAGAAAATAGTAATTCCTCAGCCACTTTTGGAAGTTGAGTGGGGAAAAGATGGTAGAAAAAAGGTTGTTGGTGATGGGTCTCCAACCGCATCGCCCAAAAATCCCTTAGCCCCAAGTCCGTTAGTCGCCTCTTACGTACACCCACCGGAAGAAATGGGGTAGTGTTATTCTAAGCCGACACTACACAGCTATATATATATATTTATACGGATACGGAATGTTACAATCAAGAGCCCGAAGATGCTAAGGCTTTTTATCCCCTTGTGCTTATAATCATTCATTCATTCAAGGTATTCATACAAATATTTAAGAGATATTTAACTGTTATTTCCCGAAGAGATCTTACTTTTTGCCATTGGGTGTTCAAAGGATTCCCTTTATGTATTTACCATTTGAAAGGTGGCAATCCAAAGTCATTTATATACACCGTTGTTATTGTTGGTCTTAAGTAAATTTCCTAATATTTTCTCTTCTTATTTGCAGCATCAATGGCCGCACTCCCGATGGCTCTGGGCTGCCTCATATCTGGATGGATGATGGAAAAATACGGCCGAAGAACTTCTCACTACATCATCTGCGTACCATTATTACTCGGTTGGATCCTCATAGCGTGCGCCAACAATTTGACCCTTATGCTCATCGGAAGATTTCTTACTGGATTATGCGTTGGTTTAATCGGACCATTAGGACCAGTTTACATTGGAGAAACTACTGAACCAAAATACAGAGGATTATTCTTAGCTGGCGTCTCTTTAGCAATTGCAATAGCTCTATTATTTGCACATGTTTTAGGAACATTTTTATCTTGGCAATGGACTGCTACAATATTCACAATTTTCCCAATATTATCAGTTTTGCTTCTTACTCTAGTGCCAGAAAGTCCCTCGTGGCTGATTTCTAAAGGCAGGTCTGAAGAAGGTATTAAGGCATTTAACTGGCTTCGAGGATATGATACTGATGCGAATAATGAATTGAAAAGAATCATAGATAATCAAAAAGCGGCTGAATTAGAACCAAAATTGACTTTGAAAGAAGAGTTACAGATACTGAAAAGTCCAGAACTGGTCAAACCTCTGACGATAATGGTAATTTTCTTCGTTATAGCCCAATTCTCAGGCGTAAATGCTGTTGCTTTCTACTCAATTCAAATTGTTGAGAAATCTGTTGGAAAAGCTTTAGATCATTACGTAGCAATGTTAGTAATCGATTTAGTTCGAGTTATTATGTCTTTTGTTGCCTGTGTCATATCAAAGAAATATGGGAGAAGACCTCTCTGTTTCATAAGTGGTACTTGGACCGCCTTATCAATGGTAGGACTTTCTGTATTTTTATACGTTACTGAAGGAAAATCTGTTGACCATTTAGTATGGATCCCATTAGTATGTTTAATGAGCTACATATGTGCTGTAACTGTAGGATTAGTTCCATTACCTTGGATTATGTGTGGAGAAATATTTCCAATTAAAACAAAAGGGATAGGTTCTGGAGTTAGTTCAGCATTAGCGTTTTTAGCGTTTTTCGTTGTTGTTAAAACAGCTCCAGGAATGATGTCAGGCTTAGGTGAAGTTATAACCTTTTTAATTTATGGTATTATTGCTGCTATAGGAACTGGCATAATGTACTTTATATTACCAGAAACAAAAGGAAAGAGTTTGCAAGAAATTGAAGATAAGTTTAAAGGTGCGAAAAATGAGCCTGAGGTATAAGTTTAAGTGTTTTCTGTTAATTTGTTAAGTACAATTAAGTTATTGAAATACTTTTTATCTGTGATACTACTATTGTTAAATATTAAGTTTTAATATTTTTTCACTGCCATTGTTAAATTGAAAAGTAATATATTTTTAATATTAAATTTGAGTTATTCATTTCATCACACATATAGCCTTAGAAACCCTTAGTCCTTTGAGATTTACTAAAAACGTGGATTTAGATATTTTTGTTCATGAAAACCTCATGTGGAGATTATTACTAATAAATAAAGAATAAATAAAGGAAAGAAAAATTTCGACACAGGCGGGAATCGAACCCGCGACCTTCAGGTATACGCCCCCGTCGCTCTGCCAATTGAGCTACCGTGTCAATGGCTGCCAGCGCGAAATTCTTCTATCCTTGTGTCGAAGTTTTTCTTTCCTTTATTTATTCTTTATTTATTACTAAAAACGTGGATTCTCCTAATCTCTTCAAATACACTTGATCGTTCAGCTACTAGGTGTCTACTGAAAAAGGCTTATCGTGAAGATATCCAAAACGGAATCTCACTTCCGCAAGTCGCGGTCTTCTTTGTGGAAACCTTCCCACACTTATAACGAATTAATGTCACATTAATGCCGTGTAGTGCCGGCTAAGAATGTCATTACTCCTTTCTACCCACGGGTGTCGTAAGAGGCGAGGGTTTTTCAAGTGGTTTTTGGGCGATGCGGTTGGAGACCCCTCACCAACGATACTTAATTTCTACCATCTTGTCCCCTATCAACTTCCAAATGTGGCTGAGGACTTTCTGGCTCTGAAGCTCTGGCTACCCCTTTTTGGGATTTATGGCCGTGAGTATATGTATGTATGTAATGTCACTCCAAACTTTTCTTTTTGTGAGACTTAAAGTTCATCATTAAAATATATTAATAAAGAGACCTTTCATCTAACACATACATACATATACATATACTCACGGCTATAAATCCCTAGAAGGGGTAGCCAGAGCTAAGGAATTAGAAATTCCTCGGCCACATTTGGAAAGTTGAGTGGGGAAGAGATGGTTAAATAAAGGTTGTTGGTGATGGGTCTCCAACCGCATCGCCCAAAAATCCCTTAAAAGCCCCAATACCGTTAGTCGCCTCTTACGTACACCCACCGGAAGAAATGGGGTAGTGCTATTCTAAGCCCACACTACACAGCATCTAACAGAGCAGACATTTCTTTGAAGAGACACTGTAATGATTCATTTAAAATTAATTTTATATGATAAACATGCTCTTTCCTTAACAACATAACATAAACGTTCACGCCGAATATCCCCGAAGGGGTTGGCAGAGGTACTAATACTTCTGAACATCACGTGTCTTTGTCACTTGGTGTTCAGAGTACCCACATTTTGCATGGACAGTGTACTCACGTGATAGGGGGCAGGCCTTTCGCCGTTTCGTACGAATACACTGTCACATGACTAAGTACAACTCAGCCATGTGGGTTTCCTCACGAAGTTTTTCCCTCAACGTTAACAACCGTAATAAATCAACCACACATGTGTCTTTAGAAAAGACAAATTAGTGTTGGCCCGACCCGGGATTTGAACACTAGTCGTTTGCACGATAACCGGTGTTAACCTACCCATTGAGCTATCACGTCGTCTACATCCTTTCCTTAACAAATCGCAGACATTATGGAAAAAAGTAAAATTAATTATAAAGATGGTGTATAGTTTTATTAACAGAATGATAAAATGAATATTATATAACATAAAATGATGAAAAAACTATAGAAATAATTAAAAAATGAAATAAAAAATGCACATTGGTACAAACAGCAACTACAAAGTTGGTAAATGGTACCTACTGATGATTTTTAGATATTCGGTAGTTATTATATAGGGGAGTAAGATTAATTCAAAATGAAATCGCTTTCAATATAATTAAGGTAATTAATACACTCGTTATTTGCAATAATGTTTAAAAGTTTTAAAGACTTATACAAAATAAACAAACAAATTACAACAAAAAAATATTACTTCATTAGCGTAATATGAAACAGTGAGTTGTTTTAATAACATCAAATGGATTTGTCTTGTGAAATAATTTTAGCTTGTATGGCACGTAATTCTAAGAGTTCATTTTTGTGAGTATTATGTCTAGTGTAAATATAAGACATACAAACAATATACAACTTTTTTTTTTTTATTAAACTTTAAAGTGTCTTGTTGTGTAGTGTCTGCTTAGAATAGCACTTTCCCATTTCTTCCGGTGGGTGTACGTAAGAGGCGGTATTGGGGCTTTTAAGGGATATTTGGGCGATGCGGTTGGAGACCCATCACCAACAACCTTTACTTCACCATCTTTTCCCCACGCAACTTCTAAAATGGCTGAGGAATTCCTCATTCCTTAGCTCTGGCTACCCCTTCTAGGGATTTATAGCCGTGAGTATATGTGTGTATGTATGTAAAGTGTCGCAAGTATCAGTATATATAAGATTTTATTTAATGGGGTTGTTAAACATGGCGAAATATGATTTATTAAATAAAATATCGGTAACATCCACTGAAATGCCTGTCATTGTGTTAAAACTTGTTTGAGCAAAAACTTGTAATACAATTGTCCAAATAATTAACTCACTATTCTTGAAGTTTCAAATATATTACTATAAAACTAAAACAATTATGTCTCTGATATGATTGATTTGCAATTATGGAAAACAAAATATTATTAAATGTTTACTAAAACTTAAAAGACGCAAACTTACGCCCGATTTCTGAATTGAGTATTCCAGCTGAGAACAACTTAAGTATCGTTCTGTCGCATTGAAATCTTAACAACTGAATGAGACAAAACGATACTTAAGTCGTTCTCAGCTAGAATACTCAATTCAGAAATCAGGCGTTATATTCTGAAATTTTAAGTTCACAATCAAATGTGTGTAACTAGTTTTCTAGACATTTACGATCCTGTCAGAGCTGTAGTTGATAAAATAACTTCTGATGAAATGTAATACAAGTAAATGCACAAAAAAATCGAATCATTGAACCCGCTACTTGACCCTCGCGCTCGGCTTGACAAGCCTGGACGCTGGGGGAGCAAACTTGGCGAATCCTGATTGGTCGAACACTGGAAGCAGATCTCGGACTCTTGCTGATACAGTACCACCAGTTACCCTGGAAATACATAGGTGCATGAGTTTAATTGAACTTTCAAGGACCCAAACGTTCACGCCAAATATGCCCGAAGGGGTCGGCACTTGGCAGAGGTACAAATACTTCTAAACATCACGTGACATTTAATTAAACTATGGTTTTAATTTGAATCCAAATGCATAAAAGTAAATATTTTTTAAAAAAAATCAAAAATTAAGTTTTATATAGTTATGAACCCCAGTCACAAATGCTGAAATCATAACATCCTACATTATATGCTCTCTGTATAAAATCCATTTTATGCAAAAACCAGTTTATTTCATAATACGCTAAGCACCTACTACATCATACTATATTATTTTTAATAGGTCTCGGATATCAAGAAACCATTTATGAAGGAGTTAGTTAGTAAGTAAGTAAGTAAAATGTTTATTTGGTATTAAAAACAAAATTACAAACAGTATTTAACAATAAGATACAACATTTAATGATACCAAAAAGGTCATCATACGCTTTCTAGTGTCTGGATCTATTGTTATTATTACGTTATTACATACATACATACATACATATTCTCACGCCGTTAGTTCCCATTGGGGTAGGCAGAGACTATCGATCGCCACCTTGTACGATCCTGGCAAACCTCTCTGGCTTCGTTTACATCCATAAATCTTTTCATACATGCTCTTTTATTCTTCATACTGCGGACACCTGCCTTTTTGAGCACATTTTCTATTTGATCCAAATGTGTCCTCCGAGGTCGTCCTCTACTAACATTACCTTCCACATTGGCTCTATATATCTCTTTCACCAATTTACTGTCATGCATCCTCTCTATGTGCCCAAACCATCTCAACATTCCTTTTTCTATCTTTCTTACAATATCATCTTTTACACCACACCTTTCACGAATCACATCATCATTCCTCACACGATCACATAACCTTACATTACACACTTTTCTGAGGGATCTCATTTCTACTGCATTCACTCTACTTTCATGCTTCTTCTGCCACGTTATTCTAATCCTAAAAGTGAATAGATATGAATATATACAAACTACTTATGAAGTGATAAGTACATATTCAGCTATTTCTTAGAACTTGAAACAATGTAAAAGAAACAAATATTTACCTAGCAGGTTTGTAAAGTTTAGCAGCTTGGGCCGGAGTAGCCAGTTCGGTTGGGAAGTAAGTAGCGCCGTAGAAGTCAAGTCCATTTTGCAGAAGAATGTTTGCTTCTTCGATATTAGCCAAAGTGACGCGGACAACACTAGTAGCTTCTTTCGGGATCATAGTGCTGAGCAGCTCTCCGTCGATAGAGGTTAGAAGTCGGGAAGGTGGTTTCTCTGGTTTTGGGGTTGAAGTTCCTGGAATTATTATGATTTAACATCAGTTGTATCATTTTCAAAGACAATAATAGAGTCCCTATATGTGCAACTCTTGATATATAAATTCTTTCAATTTGAATGTTTTTGACATGAAAACCTCATGTTGGGATTATTACTAATAAATAAAAGATGAATAAAGGAAAGAAAAATTTCGACACCGGCGGGGTTCGAACCCGCGACTTCAGGTATACACCCCCGGTCCGTACTACCGGGGAGGTAGGGAACGCAAACACTACTTAAAAAGTGTAAAACAAAAAAAATCTTTTTTTTTAAGTCGGTTAACAAAGAATAGAAAAATTTCGCACTGGAAGCCATTGAAACTGTAGCTCAATTGGCAGAGCGACGGGGGCGTATACCCGAGGTCGAAATTATTTTACGATCAGTCAGCTGTTCTGTCCCAGAGCGGTGCACAGCAGGGCGATCCTTTGGGCCCATTGGTATTTAGTTTGGCCATTCAAAATATTGTTTCACGTGCTGATACCAAACTAAACGTGTGGTATTTAGATGATGGGACAATTGGTGGGCCACCAGATATGGTTTTTGATAACTTGCGACTCCTGATTGATGGTTTAAAGGAGATAGGCTTGACTGATACTGAAAAATGTGAAATATTTCCATGTTCGGGGCGCTTACACAATTTTCAGCGTTTCCAGGAGTTGCTGCCTGGTATAATGTTGTTTGATAAGTCAAGTTTTAATTTGCTGGGTGCACCAATTTTCCCAGAAGCAGTGCCGGCAGCTGTGCAACAAAAAACTGATTCCCTGTTATTTGCACGCGAGCGGTTACATGATTTATCTGCGCACACGGCGTTGACTCTGATCCGCCATTGTTTGGCGCTTCCTAAGGCCGTATATTTTTTACGCACAGCTCCGGTGTGGAAGTTAAGATCAGAAGTGGAGACATATGATGAGACTTTAAAAAATCTTTTAGAAGATGTTCTAAATGTGCACCTTAGTGCTGAACAACGGTGTCAGGCAGCTTTGCCCGTACGGTACGGTGGCCTTGGTGTTCGTAGGATGTCAGATGTTGGTTTGCCCTCTTTTTTGGCTTCTTCGCATGGGGTGGTGGATTTAGTTGCTCGGATTCTCTCGTTGAATGGTGACGCGATCCGCTTGTCTTTTGTGGAGGAGGCATTTACCGAATGGGTAGCTGTAAGCCAGTCTTTGGGTATACCTGAGCAGCCAAACCTACAGCGGAGTTGGGATGACGTTTTGTGTAAAAATAGGCAGGAGCGGCTTATTCGCTCTAACATGGGGACAGATTTATCTCGAATTAGAGTTCTTTCGAGGCCCGAATCTGGGGCGTGGTTGCATGCCCTCCTATCTCCCCAGTTAGGTACGTTTCTGGACAATGATTCGTTGCGAATTGCTGTGACTCTTAGGTTAGGGTGTGATGTTTGCGAGTGCCATCAATGTTTTTGTGGCGTGGAAGTGGACACCCCTTGTGTCACCTATGCCATCATACCACGGGCTATGTTGCTTAAGGTGTGTTGGTCGATTTCCTTGTCATCATGCTTTGAATTACAATAGTGCGGAGGGCCCTGGTGTCCACTAACATTCCCTGTATCTTGGAGCCGCCTGGTTTAAGTCGAACTGACGGCAAACGTCTTGACGGCCTTTCGCTGGTGCCTTGGGAACGCGGTCGGTGCCTACTATGGGACGCAACTTGTGTTTGCACTTTTGCTGCGTCGCATCTGCCGGCGACATTTTGCGTTCAGGGGCTGCTGCTGAATCCGCTGCGGGGCTCAAGCATCGGAAGTATGAACAGCTCAAAGGAAACTATCTGTTTATTCCACTGGCCTTTGAAACTTCTGGTGCTTGGGGATCGGAAGCCCTAGCGTTTGTGTCGGCGTTGGGTAGGAGACTGAGGGAGCGGGGGCACGACAAGCGACCGGATTTCTATTTGGCACAGCGACTTTCAATTGCCATCCAGCGTGGGAATGCTGCGAGCATTACGGGTGCTTTCCCGTTGGGCTTTAGTTTTTAGTTTTAAGTGACGAGGCTATTAGTTTATTTTATTATATTAGTTAAGTTTAGATTTAAGTGACTTTTTTATTGTATAATTTATATTTCTATAAGTAGGTTAAGTTGACATGATATTGTATTATATTGAAGAATTTTGTAAATTAATGTTTTTAGTTTATTAAAATATATTGTTTTAATTTTAACTAAATATACAATAATGAAATGTTATATATATTATGTAAGTTAAGAGTTTTACCTGTATTTCCTTCCCTCGGAGAGCCAGTGTAATGCAAGCGCACCACTTCCACCACCGAAATATATTTGTAAAGAGCGTGTCTGATGTCTTCCTCAGGGATCTCATCAGGGATGTCATACACGTATATGGTGAACGTTTTCTGTGGACGACATGGTATGGCGATCTGGGAAGAAGTATTAGGTTATGTATGACTAACTGATCCGACAGACTTCGTACTGTCCAATTTGCTTATTACAAAACTTTAGGCGTTTCCTTGGTACTCTTAGTTCAATCAGGCGTGGATATTTTATTGGTAAATTTTTTCCGGGATGAAAAGTATCCTATTCGATAATTTGGGTCATTATCTAGCATTCTGCCAAATTTCATTCATATATATTATATACTTGAGGAGCCTTTTCGCCTCAAACACACAAACATCTAAACTTTTACATTTATTATATTAATAGGATTAGAATGTTTTGTTCATGAAAACCTCATATGGGGATTATTACTAATAAATAAACGAAGGAGAAATAAAAGAAAAAAGAATTTCGAATTACTAGCCACTTGACACTTTAGCTCAATTGGCAGAGCGACGGGGCGTGGGTTCGATCCCCGCTGGCGTCGTTTTTCTTTTCTTCATTTATTAGTAACTATTATGTTAATTTAGATTCGTAACTTGAGAAAGGGGTTTTTATGTAACTTAAGTTTATAACATTGTGAGCTTTTTTAGTGGAATCATAACAATATCACTAAGTAGATGACTCCTTCTCTGGTAAATTCTATTTCTATATATTCGGTTATCCACATTCGCAAAAGCCAAAAGTTTCAGAATAAGGAATTCCTCAACCATTGTTGGAAGATGAATGAGGACAACATTGTAAAACAAAGAATGGTTAGTGACGGGTCTCCAGCCACATACATACATATACTCACGGCTATAAATCCCTAGAAGGGGTAGCCAGAGCTAAGGAATTAGAAATTCCTCAACCACTTTTGGAAAGTTGAGTGGGGAAAAGATAGTAAAATAAAGGTTGTTGGTGATGGGTCTCCAACCGCATCGCCAAAAAATCCCTTAAAAGCCCCAATACCGTTAGTCGCCTCTTACGTACACCCATCGGTAGAAACGGGGTAGTGCTATTCTAAGCCGACACTACACAGCAATCACATATTAATCATATTATTCGCATAGTAATCACGCCAAAACCCTAAGTGGCCTTTTACGTCACCCGCGGAAAATAATGCGTTACTGCTATTCTAAGCTGACATTACACAGCTAACCTAATAATCGTTTAACTCATATCCCTATTGTGTCCTGCATAAAATTTTATTAGTTTTTTAGTAAGCAAAAATGAATTGTTAAACCAATCTATGTATCAAAAATAATCAAAATAGATCCTTTAATTTTTATCAAAAACTTAATTTCCATAACTGAAAAGTCGTTATTGTAGAGAAAAATACCTACTAGTTTGTATTAACAACAAATATTTACGGGAAAAATGTAGTGATGAATGTTCATGTGATCGCTGTTCACAAAAAAAACTGTCATATCTCACTTCTCACATTCATATGACATACTCTATCTTACTTACCACATACAACAAGTATAGTTTTAGAAGAGTAAAACTTTAAAAGGCATATTCGATGCTGATACTAACTAGACATTGTTTATACTACCTTCATGACAAACTAAATACTTTATTAAATACAAACATAGACATATACTTACGGCTATGAATCCCTTGAAGGGGTAGCCAGAGCTAAGAAATCAGAAATTCCTCAGCCACTTTTAGAAGTTGCATGGAGAAAAGATAGTGGAATAAAGGTTGTTGGTGATGGGTGTCCAACCTCATCGCCCAAAAATCCCTTAAAAGTCCCCAATACCGTTAGTCACCTCTTACGTACACCCACCGGAAGAAATGGGGTAGTGTTATTCAAAGCCGACACTATACAGCAAAATATAAAATAATATATTAAATAATTTGAGTGAATCATAACACAACATTGACCTACATGAAAGGTTGACTTTTATTGCTTATTTCTCAACCCGAATTATTTAACTCAAAATTTACCTTATAAATAAATAATTACCTTTCTATAAAACCTCGAACCAGTAACCTTATGGAATCCTTTCTTGAAGACCATTTGGTAATCATCAATATGAGAGAACTTGAATAAGATTCCTGTTGCAGTTTTCGTGAGGGAAAAGCAGCCCTTAAACTCCATCTTTTCACATATAGTTGAGGCTTTCTCCATGCTTAATCCGTGTGAGGGAGTGAGGAGAAATGCTCCTTTAGTGAGGAAATGTTCGGTGTCAGATATGTCTGACTCACTTTCTCCCTTCATGAGAGTATGCATTTGTTCCTTCCACATGTATCCGTCAGACATCTATAAAAATAACAAAGTGTGTATTTATCTGTTGAATATCGGCTAAGAATAGCACTAAATTATTTCTGCCCAAGGGAAAAGGGGCAGTTTAGGGTTTTCGGATTTTTAATTTATTGTTGGCAATATGGCCATCACTAACCATAACCATCTTTTATTTTATTGCTGTGTAGTGTCAACTTAGAATAGCACTACCCCATTTCTTCCGGTAGGTGTACGTAAGAGGCGACTAACGGTTTTGGAGCTTTTGAGGGATTTTTGGGCGATGCAGTTGGAGACCCATCACCAACAACCTTTATTTCACCATCTTTTCCCCACGCAACTTCCAAAAGTGGCTGAGGAATTTCTAATTCCTTAGCTCTGGCTACCCCTTCTAGGGATTTATAGCCGTGAGTATATGTATGTATGTATTTAGCTGTTAAATAGCGGCTTAGAATAGCACTAATTTTTTTCTGCCCAAGAGAAAAGGGGCAATTTAGGGTTTTCGGATTTTTAATTTATTGTTGGCAATATGGCCATCACTAACCATAACCATCTTTTAATTTAAATTCTTATCTTCATTTATCTTCCGAAATTGGGAGAGAATTTCTCATTCTTTAGGTCTAGCTGCCCCTTTAACTTGATTTTAGCCATAGTTTCGTGTACGTGTAACTGTATTACGAATTGAATTAGAAAGAAAGAAAGAGAGTGAGACATTTATTCGCTGTGCAGAACATTGAAAAATAACATTAATAGAAAAAAAAACAACACATTATTCAATTCTCAAAGCTAGAAAACAAAAGTAAACAAGAAAAAACATACAAATATAATATTTAGAAGGCAAGGCCCTCTGCACAGCGAAACGGTGCTGCCTCAGCATTACGTTGTGAGCTTTGGAAGCTCACAACACTGATTTTCAGTCAGCACCGACTCAAGTGACATTGCGAGCATTACACCATACGGAACAGATTATTGGACATGCATACAAAAAGTTTATACAAATTTAAACAACATAATTCACACTTGATATTTTGATTTTTACAATTGAACTGTATGTACTAAATAAACAAAGATAAATAATAATTATAGAATAAAATATACAGATATAGAATACGAATATATAACTGTCGCACTATAAGATAACAGAAATATATCCACATATATATAAACACACATACACATATATATACACACATACATATGACATAACATAGTGATATGATACATGTAATGATTTATAGGCATAATAAGATATAAAAGCATAATCATAAACGGGAATCTGCAGGCAGGACATTGCGGGATGGGTTTTGCTGTGCCAGCAAGAGTAATCTCTAAGCTTACGCCTAAAAGTTTCCCTACTAATTTTCCCTAATTATTGACTCTCCCATTTAGCACACCATCATTAATCCGTGTCTACTGTAGAAATTGCGGTATTTAAATTTCATAATGTGCGTTGTCTTTTCATAACGCAGTCAGTGATGGATATTTTTTACTTACCATCAGGCACATACATAGATACATATACTCACGGCTATAAATCCCTTGACGGGGTAGCCAGAGCTTTGGAATGAGAAATTCCGCTGCCACTTTTGGAAACTTGTATGGGGAAAAGATGGTAAAATAAAGGTTGTTGGTGATGGGTCTCCAAAAATCCCTTAAAAGCCCCCAATACCATTAGTCGCCTCTTACGTACACCCACCGGAAGAAATAGGGTAGTGCTATTCTAAGCCGGCACTACACAGCAATGTATTTCAGGCACAATGTATTTATAATACCGTTCAAAATTAAATTTACTCATCACTTTGAAACCAACTATATAGAAGTGTAAATAATTTCTAAAGTACACTTTTGGTAAATAATGAAGGCGAAATAACCAAATAAATGATCATTCGTGATTGATTTGACCACACAATAATTATTTAAATAGTCCGGACCCCTGCATATATGCCACTGTGGGTGATCAATTTTTTAACCCTTTATCCCAATAGCTCTAAGCCGACACAACATGGTAATCTAAGCCTGCATCTCGTACATACCATATAATCACGGCTATCCCGCGCCGTGTAGTGTCGGCTTAGAATAACACTACCCCATTTCTACTCGGGGTGATCGTAATAGGCGACTAAGGGTATAGGGGCTTTTTAAGTGATTTTTGGGCGATGTGGTTGGAGACCCGTCATCAAAAACATTTATTATTACCATCTTTTCCCCAATCAACTTCCAAAAGTGGCTGAAGAATTTCTTATTCCAAAGCTCTGGCTACCCCGTTTAGGGATTTATAGCCGTGAGTATATGTATGTATTTATGTATGTATCGCAAATAGCTATAGCCAGCACTTAAGAGTTACAAATACATCAGCCACGTTGAGTCAATATCTATACTTATAATAAATCTGTAGAGAGGTCAATTCTGTACATGAAATATATTTTCAAAATAACTATCTGGGGGTGATTAGGGATCGATACTGATGCCAAAAATGCAATCAGTAAAATTTTTGTCTGTCTGTCTGTCTGTCTGTCGGTTTGTATGTGCCTTATGGAAAAAAAAACTACGCGACGGATTTTAACGAAACTTGGTACAATTATTCTTCATACTTCTAGGCAGGTTTTTGTATACTTTCCAGCAGAGTAGTAAAGGGGAATTTTGGGAAATTTCGGGAAAACGGGAGAAGTTACTCCATTTTTTAAGCTTCCGTCGCGTGTGCAGCCTTAATGGTTAAACTTACATAGAAATCATGTATGACGGAAATATTTTTCATAAAATTATCTAAAAAAAAATCTACAACAGTTTATGTCTATCTTTTATGGTTGACTCACAATAACACGTGTAATTCCTGATAGCTTAGCAGTTCGGAACATTTTGATTACATTTGTTTACTCT
Organism: Bedellia somnulentella; assembly: GCA_963576735.1. Taxonomy (NCBI): domain Eukaryota; kingdom Metazoa; phylum Arthropoda; class Insecta; order Lepidoptera; family Bedelliidae; genus Bedellia; species Bedellia somnulentella. The sequence goes on from OY755197.1 coordinate 10,320,747, forward strand.
TACGTTTGTAAACCTCTCACTCATCCCTAATTTAAAAAAGGTAACATTATTACCTATTCAACAAAAAAAGAATCATAGAAATCGATAGAGAAACACCGAAATTATACATAAAATAAGCCATCGCGCCCGTGACCAAAACCAAATCTTTACTAATTTACATATAACATACTAGATGGCGCCAGTAGTTGCATCCTACATCACGTAATGATTTATTTTTTAGATTGTTATAAATACTTCATAACGTTTTAGTCCAAAATTTGCTATTAAACGGAAATACTGAACCGTTCATAAAAGCGCACTCAAAATCACCAAACTACATTGTTTAGGGAGTGCTATAAATTTAATAAATTGAAAACATTGCGCTAAATTTCACAATGCTTGAGCAGTGACTGAAGAAAGAAACCTCAGATATTTAAAAAAACAACGCTACCCGTGTGAAGCTGGGCCGATCCACTAGTTATAAAATAAAGGGTTATTGCTTTGGGTCTCCAGCAACATCGCCCAACAATAATTATAATAAAAAAAACGGAATAACCTTAGTTGCCTCTACCAAACCTCTACCAAAAAACCGTAAGAAGAAATGGGTAGTGCTATTTGAAGTGTACATCTGCTCAGCAATCATACTACATACGCCAATACTATCTTTGAACTTATGTATTTGTTAAATCTTCAATCCATACCCCTTTATTCTTTAAAATGATTACGCCAGCCATTTTTGAGAGACTCTCTATGTATTTTCAGTGAAACGTGATTATGATTACTTACTTTGCTTTTACTTTAGGTAAATGCGACGTGAAAGTATGAATATATTTCATTCTCTACATCTCTTACCAATTCACTTTAATTTTCAATCTTAACCTCATAAAAATATACATTAATAAACCCGTTCTTAAAAAATATGTCTTGAAAGATAAATCCAATCCGGAAATTGATTATAAAAGAATATTAAGATCGCAATTACTAATCGCATTTCAATCATGCGTCCAATAAGTATCGTCAGCAAAAGTAATTTTATCTGATGTCATAAAATGAGCATTGTGGGACAGATATTTTTGATGTTATAAGATCGCGGGAAAAGTTTCTAGGATATTATAAATTGGCATTCAATACTCGCTGCCTACCAAAAATGACAATTAATCGCGTAACATACATTCATATACTCATGCCCATTAATTCCAAAAAGGGGTAGCCAGAGCTTCAGAGCTAGGAACTCCTCAGCCACATTTGGAATTGGATAGCGTCAAGATGTTGGAAAGAAAGTATCGTTGGTGATGGGTCTCTAACTTAAAAACTCATACCCTTAATCGCCTCTTACGACACCCGTGGGTAGAAAGGGGTAGTGACATTCTAAGCCGGCACTAAACGGCAAATCGCGTTAAGATAATCTTGGCTATATTTACAAGAGGGTTAAAAGTTTAAGAATTACTTAGCTTTGCTTCAGTTACAGATATTTTTAATACAATGTACGTAAAAAACAGGTGAAAATTTAAAATTACTGTATGTGAAACTCTTGTGCTGTGTGGTGCCGGTTTAAAATAGCACTAGTCTATTTCATTGAAAAGCCAATGGTTATAAGTGATTGTTGGGCGACGTGGAGCCAACAATAACAAGCCTTTATTTTATAATCTTTTCCCTACTTAACTTTTTAATGTCGCCCAAATATTACATACAATAAATCCCTAAAACCTCAGGTCATATTTCTGAAAAACTCAAATAAATAAAAATGATTTTGGGTAGCTATTCTAATCGCTTTACAAAACATACATACATACATATACTCACGGCTATATTTCCCTAGAAGGGGTAACTAGAGCTAAGGAATTATAAATTCCTCAGCCAGTTTTGGAAGTTGAGTGTGGAAAAGATGGTAAAAATAAAGGTTTTTGGTGATGGGTCTCCTACCGCATCGCCCATAAATCCAATAAAAAGCCCCAATACCCTTAGTCGCCTCTTACGACACCCGTGGGTAGAAAGGGGTAGCGACATTCTAAGCCGGCACTACACGGTATTTACAAAACGTTTATATTAAAACCAATTTGGTTACAACTAATTTGTTTTTTTATGTGATCTTATACTAATAACTTTTACGGAATTATTTCTATACTAGCTTCACGTCCACGGCTTCGGCCGCGTGGAATTCGGTTATAGTGCGGTAATTAGAATGTTTTTGTTCATGAAAACCTCAGATTTATTCATCCTCTATTTATTAGTTACATTGCGGTACAAAGCACAACTATAAGAAAACTTCTTATACCCACGATATCCCTCGGGAATATAATTTTTTTGCGGGATAAAAAGTACTCTATTATTTAATCCGGACTTCTAACAAAATTTCAAAGCAATCGGTTCAGTAGTTACGGCGAGAAAGCGGAACAAATAAAACAAACAAACTGACTTTCCGATTTATAATATCAGTAAGGATTATCCTTCCTTTTAAAAACAAAAATCAAATTATTTAAAAAATCTAGAATTAATGTTAATAATAAAACATGCTGACCGTACCCTCAGGCAAGCGCACGTACCAATTCTCCACCGATCCATATCGTCATTACCTTTGTCATTGAATTACTGTCGTCTCGACTTGTTCATAAATATATTTAGAAACGGGCCATTGTTGTGACGTTAATTAATGTGTAGTATCAGCTTAGAACAGCACTTCTGAATTTCACAAAAAAATTCCTTGTAGTAAATAAAGAGTAACTAAGTATTAATTTATAAGAAGTAAACCTCACATTATGTTTTCATGAACAAAAACATTCTAACCACTTCTTTTTTTCCCGTGGATTGCAAGAGACGATTAAGGATATTGTTGCTTTTTAAGTACCTAGTTTTTGGCTGATGCGGTTGGACACTCATCGATAAAAACCTATATTCTAAAATCTTTTCCCCACAATTTTTTTAAAGTGGCTGAGGAAATTCTTATTCTGAAGCTTTGGCTACCCTTTCTGAGGATTTATAGCCGTGCCTTTATGTATGTGTGCTGACCGGTGTGAAGTTAGCGGCCGATTTCAGCGGCCGATTATAACCCGACCAAATTAAGAAGTTTTTTTTTAATTAACTAAGAAATGGAAATAAACGTCCAAAAATCAATGATTTTGATATGATTATCTAAATCTGATCCTTTCAGTCACCAGGAAAAGGCTTTTCCACTAGAAGAAAGACGTAACTGCGGATTCCAATGTAATTATTTAAAAAAAACTAGCTCCATTTAACAATTCAAGATTCTCAACTAGCCGCAATAATACTTAAAAACTAGGTTAATTTGATGGCCTACAACATAGGCTTTTCAGGAGAGCTATGCTCATCAATAGTATTGCCTGTCTTCATATAGCCAAAGAGCTATGAATGAAGTAGAGTGGAAATTTAACAAATTTCTTTTATCAACAATATTCGATCGCCTTTCATAACTAAACGATTTCTGGTAACACTTTGACGCTAGGTTTATTGGATAGCCTAGATTATAGGCTTTTCAAAAACACTATGCACATTTATAGTATTGCCTGTCTTCATATAGCCAAAGAGCTATGAATGAAGTAGAGTGGAAATTTAACAAATTTCTTTAATCAACAATATTCGATCGCCTCTCACAACTAAACGATTTCTGGTAACACTTTGACGCTAGGTTTATTGGATAGCCTAGATTATAGGCTTTACAAAAAGACTATGCTCATCAATAGTATTGCCTGTCTTCATATAGCCAAAGAGCTATGAATGAAGTAGAGTGGAAATTTAACAAATTTCTTTTATCAACAATATTCGATCGCCTCTCACAACTAAACGATTTCTGGTAACACTTTGAAGCTAGGTTAATTGGATAGCCTAGATTATAGGCTTTACAAAAAGACTATGCTCATTAATAGTATTGCCTGTCTTCATATAGCCAAAGAGCTATGAATGAAGTAGAGTGGAAATTTAACAAATTTCTTTTATCAACAATATTCGATCGCCTCTCACAACTAAACACTATGCACATTTATAGTATTGCCTGTCTTCATATAGCCAAAGAGCTATGAATGAAGTAGAGTGGAAATTTAACAAATTTCTTTAATCAACAATATTCGATCGCCTCTCACAACTAAACGATTTCTGGTAACACTTTGACGCTAGGTTTATTGGATAGCCTAGATTATAGGCTTTACAAAAAGACTATGCTCATCAATAGTATTGCCTGTCTTCATATAGCCAAAGAGCTATGAATGAAGTAGAGTGGAAATTTAACAAATTTCTTTTATCAACAATATTCGATCGCCTCTCACAACTAAACGATTTCTGGTAACACTTTGACGCTAGGTTAATTGGATAGCCTAGATTATAGGCTTTACAAAAAGACTATGCTCATCAATAGTATTGCCTGTCTTCATATAGCCAAAGAGCTATGAATGAAGTAGAGTGGAAATTTAACAAATTGCTTTAATCAACAATATTCGATCGCCTCTCACAACTAAACGATTTCTGGTAACACTTTGACGCTAGGTTAATTGGATAGCCTAGATTATAGGCTTTACAAAAACATTATGCACATTTATAGTATTGCCTGTCTTCATATAGCCAAAGAGCTATGAATGAAGTAGAGTGGAAATTTAACAAATTTCTTTTATCAACAATATTCGATCGCCTCTCACAACTAAACGATTTCTGGTAACACTTTGAAGCTAGGTTAATTGGATAGCCTAGATTATAGGCTTTACAAAAAGACTATGCTCATTAATAGTATTGCCTGTCTTCATATAGCCAAAGAGCTATGAATGAAGTAGAGTGGAAATTTAACAAATTTCTTTTATCAACAATATTCGATCGCCTCTCACAACTAAACACTATGCACATTTATAGTATTGCCTGTCTTCATATAGCCAAAGAGCTATGAATGAAGTAGAGTGGAAATTTAACAAATTTCTTTAATCAACAATATTCGATCGCCTCTCACAACTAAACGATTTCTGGTAACACTTTGACGCTAGGTTTATTGGATAGCCTAGATTATAGGCTTTACAAAAAGACTATGCTCATCAATAGTATTGCCTGTCTTCATATAGCCAAAGAGCTATGAATGAAGTAGAGTGGAAATTTAACAAATTTCTTTTATCAACAATATTCGATCGCCTCTCACAACTAAACGATTTCTGGTAACACTTTGACGCTAGGTTAATTGGATAGCCTAGATTATAGGCTTTTCAAAAACACTTTGCACATTAATAGTATTGCCTGTCTTCATATAGCCAAAGAGCTATGAATGAAGTAGAGTGGAAATTTAACAAATTGCTTTAATCAACAATATTCGATCGCCTCTCACAACTAAACGATTTCTGGTAACACTTTGACGCTAGGTTAATTGGATAGCCTAGATTATAGGCTTTACAAAAACATTATGCACATTTATAGTATTGCCTGTCTTCATATAGCCAAAGAGCTATGAATGAAGTAGAGTGGAAATTTAACAAATTTCTTTTATCAACAATATTCGATCGCCTCTCACAACTAAACGATTTCTGGTAACACTTTGACGCTAGTATTATTAAATAGCCTAGATTATAGGCTTTTCAAAAACATTATGCACATTTATAGTATTGCCTGTCTTCATATAGCCAAAGAGCTATGAATGAAGTAGAGTGGAAATTTAACAAATTTCTTTAATCAACAATATTCGATCGCCTCTCACAACTAAACGATTTCTGGTAACACTTTGACGCTAGGTTAATTGGATAGCCTAGATTATAGGCTTTACAAAAAGACTATGCTCATTAATAGTATTGCCTGTCTTCATATAGCCAAAGAGCTATGAATGAAGTAGAGTGGAAATTTAACAAATTTCTTTTATCAACAATATTCGATCGCCTCTCACAACTAAACACTATGCACATTTATAGTATTGCCTGTCTTCATATAGCCAAAGAGCTATGAATGAAGTAGAGTGGAAATTTAACAAATTTCTTTAATCAACAATATTCGATCGCCTCTCACAACTAAACGATTTCTGGTAACACTTTGACGCTAGGTTAATTGGATAGCCTAGATTATAGGCTTTTCAAAAACACTTTGCACATTAATAGTATTGCCTGTCTTCATATAGCCAAAGAGCTATGAATGAAGTAGAGTGGAAATTTAACAAATTTCTTTAATCAACAATATTCGATCGCCTCTCACAACTAAACGATTTCTGGTAACACTTTGACGCTAGGTTAATTGGATAGCCTAGATTATAGGCTTTTCAAAAACATTATGCACATTTATAGTATTGCCTGTCTTCATATAGCCAAAGAGCTATGAATGAAGTAGAGAGGAAATTTAACAAATTGCTTTAATCAACAATATTCGATCGCCTCTCACAACTAAACGATTTCTGGTAACACTTTGACGCTAGGTTAATTGGATAGCCTAGATTATAGGCTTTACAAAAACATTATGCACATTTATAGTATTGCCTGTCTTCATATAGCCAAAGAGCTATGAATGAAGTAGAGTGGAAATTTAACAAATTTCTTTTATCAACAATATTCGATCGCCTCTCACAACTAAACGATTTCTGGTAACACTTTGACGCTAGTATTATTGGATAGCCTAGATTATAGGCTTTTCAAAAACATTATGCACATTTATAGTATTGCCTGTCTTCATATAGCCAAAGAGCTATGAATGAAGTAGAGTGGAAATTTAACAAATTTCTTTAATCAACAATATTCGATCGCCTCTCACAACTAAACGATTTCTGGTAACACTTTGACGCTAGGTTAATTGGATAGCCTAGATTATAGGCTTTACAAAAAGACTATGCTCATCAATAGTATTGCCTGTCTTCATATAGCCAAAGAGCTATGAATGAAGTAGAGTGGAAATTTAACAAATTTCTTTTATCAACAATATTCGATCGCCTCTCACAACTAAACGATTTCTGGTAACACTTTAAAGCTAAGTTAATTAAATAGCCTAGATTATAGGCTTTTCAAAAACATTATGCACATTTATAGTATTGCCTGTCTTCATATAGCCAAAGAGCTATGAATGAAGTAGAGTGGAAATTTATCAAATTTCTTTTATCAACAATATTCGATCGCCTCTCACAACTAAACGATTTCTGGTAACACTTTGACGCTAGGTTAATTGGATAGCCTAGATTATAGGCTTTACAAAAAGACTATGCTCATCAATAGTATTGCCTGTCTTCATATAGCCAAAGAGCTATGAATGAAGTAGAGTGGAAATTTAACAAATTTCTTTAATCAACAATATTCGATCGCCTCTCACAACTAAACGATTTCTGGTAACACTTTGACGCTAAGTTTATTGGATAGCCTAAATTAAAGGCTTTTCAAAAACACTATGCACATTTATAGTATTGCCTGTCTTCATATAGCCAAAGAGCTATGAATGAAGTAGAGTGGAAATTTAACAAATTTCTTTAATCAACAATATTCGATCGCCTCTCACAACTAAACGATTTCTGGTAACACTTTGACGCTAAGTTTATTGGATAGCCTAGATTATAGGCTTTACAAAAAGACTATGCTCATCAATAGTATTGCCTGTCTTCATATAGCCAAAGAGCTATGAATGAAGTAGAGTGGAAATTTAACAAATTTCTTTAATCAACAATATTCGATCGCCTCTCACAACTAAACGATTTCTGGTAAAACTTTGACGCTAGGTTAATTGGATAGCCTAGATTATAGGCTTTACAAAAACACTATGCACATTTATAGTATTGCCTGTCTTCATATAGCCAAAGAGCTATGAATGAAGTAGAGTGGAAATTTAACAAATTTCTTTAATCAACAATATTCGATCGCCTCTCACAACTAAACGATTTCTGGTAACACTTTGACGCTAGGTTAATTGGATTGAAGAAATTTGTTGAATTTCCACTCTACTTCATTCATAGCTCTTTGGCTATATGAAGACAGGCAATACTATTGATGAGCATAGTCTTTTTGTAAAGCCTATAATCTAGGCTATCCAATTAACCTAGCGTCAAAGTGTTACCAGAAATCGTTTCGTTGTGAGAGGCGATCGAATATTGTTGATAAAAGAAATTTGTTAAATTTCCACTCTACTTCATTCATAGCTCTTTGGCTATATGAAGACAGGCAATACTATTAATGAGCATAGTCTTTTTGTAAAGCCTATAATCTAGGCTATCCAATTAACCTAGCGTCAAAGTGTTACCAGAAATCGTTTAGTTGTGAGAGGCGATCGAATATTGTTGATTAAAGAAATTTGTTAAATTCCCACTCTACTTCATTCATAGCTCTTTGGCTATATGAAGACAGGCAATACTATAAATGTGCATAATGTTTTTGAAAAGCCTATAATCTAGGCTATCCAATAAACCTAGCGTCAAAGTGTTACCAGAAATCGTTTAGTTGTGAGAGGCGATCGAATATTGTTGATAAAAGAAATTTGTTAAATTTCCACTCTACTTCATTCATAGCTCTTTGGCTATATGAAGACAGGCAATACTATTGATGAGCATAGTCTTTTTGTAAAGCCTATAATCTAGGCTATCCAATTAACCTAGCGTCAAAGTGTTACCAGAAATCGTTTAGTTGTGAGAGGCGATCGAATATTGTTGATTAAAGAAATTTGTTAAATTTCCACTCTACTTCATTCATAGCTCTTTGGCTATATGAAGACAGGCAATACTATAAATGTGCATAGTGTTTTTGAAAAGCCTATAATCTAGGCTATTTAATTAACTTAGCTTTAAAGTGTTACCGGAAATCGTTTAGTTGTGAGAGGCGATCGAATATTGTTGATAAAAGAAATTTGTTAAATTTCCACTCTACTTCATTCATAGCTCTTTGGCTATATGAAGACAGGCAATACTATAAATGTGCATAGTGTTTTTGTAAAGCCTATAATCTAGGCTATCCAATTAACCTAGCGTCAAAGTGTTACCAGAAATCGTTTAGTTGTGAGAGGCGATCGAATATTGTTGATTAAAGAAATTTGTTAAATTTCCACTCTACTTCATTCATAGCTCTTTGGCTATATGAAGACAGGCAATACTATAAATGTGCATAGTGTTTTTGAAAAGCCTATAATCTAGGCTATTTAATTAACTTAGCTTTAAAGTGTTACCGGAAATCGTTTAGTTGTGAGAGGCGATCGAATATTGTTGATAAAAGAAATTTGTTAAATTTCCACTCTACTTCATTCATAGCTCTTTGGCTATATGAAGACAGGCAATACTATAAATGTGCATAGTGTTTTTGTAAAGCCTATAATCTAGGCTATCCAATTAACCTAGCGTCAAAGTGTTACCAGAAATCGTTAAGTTGTGAGAGGCGATCGAATATTGTTGATAAAAGAAATTTGTTAAATTTCCACTCTACTTCATTCATAGCTCTTTGGCTATATGAAGACAGGCAATACTATTGATGAGCATAGTCTTTTTGTGAAGCCTATAATCTAGGCTATCCAATTAACCTAGCGTCAAAGTGTTACCAGAAATCGTTTAGTTGTGAGAGGCGATCGAATATTGTTGATAAAAGAAATTTGTTAAATTTCCACTCTACTTCATTCATAGCTCTTTGGCTATATGAAGACAGGCAATACTATAAATGTGCATAGTGTTTTTGTAAAGCCTATAATCTAGGCTATCCAATTAACCTAGCGTCAAAGTGTTACCAGAAATCGTTAAGTTGTGAGAGGCGATCGAATATTGTTGATAAAAGAAATTTGTTAAATTTCCACTCTACTTCATTCATAGCTCTTTGGCTATATGAAGACAGGCAATACTATTAATGAGCATAGTCTTTTTGTAAAGCCTATAATCTAGGCTATCCAATTAACCTAGCGTCAAAGTGTTACCAGAAATCGTTAAGTTGTGAGAGGCGATCGAATATTGTTGATAAAAGAAATTTGTTAAATTTCCACTCTACTTCATTCATAGCTCTTTGGCTATATGAAGACAGGCAATACTATAAATGTGCATAGTGTTTTTGAAAAGCCTTTAATTTAGGCTATCCAATAAACTTAGCGTCAAAGTGTTACCAGAAATCGTTTAGTTGTGAGAGGCGATCGAATATTGTTGATAAAAGAAATTTGTTAAATTTCCACTCTACTTCATTCATAGCTCTTTGGCTATATGAAGACAGGCAATACTATAAATGTGCATAGTGTTTTTGAAAAGCCTATAATCTAGGCTATTTAATAAACTTAGCTTTAAAGTGTTACCGGAAATCGTTTAGTTGTGAGAGGCGATCGAATATTGTTGATTAAAGAAATTTGTTAAATTTCCACTCTACTTCATTCATAGCTCTTTGGCTATATGAAGACAGGCAATAATATTGATGAGCATAGTCTTTTTCTAAAGCCTATAATCTAGGCTATCCAATAAACCTAGCGTCAAAGTGTTACCAGAAATCGTTTAGTTGTGAGAGGCGATCGAATATTGTTGATAAAAGAAATTTGATAAATTTCCACTCTACTTTATTCATAGCTCTTTGGCTATATGAAGACAGGCATTACTATAAATGTGCATAGTGTTTTTGAAAAGCCTATAATCTAGGCTATCCAATAAACTTAGCGTCAAAGTGTTACCAGAAATCGTTTAGTTGTGAGAGGCGATCGAATATTGTTGATTAAAGAAATTTGTTAAATTTCCACTCTACTTCATTCATAGCTCTTTGGCTATATGAAGACAGGCAATACTATTGATGAGCATAGTCTTTTTGTAAAGCCTATAATCTAGGCTATCCAATAAACCTAGCGTCAAAGTGTTACCAGAAATTGTTTAGTTGTGAGAGGCGATCGAATATTGTTGATAAAAGAAATTTGTTAAATTTCCACTCTACTTCATTCATAGCTCTTTGGCTATATGAAGACAGGCAATACTATTGATGAGCATAGTCTTTTTGTAAAGCCTATAATCTAGGCTATCCAATAAACCTAGCGTCAAAGTGTTACCAGAAATCGTTTAGTTGTGAGAGGCGATCGAATATTGTTGATAAAAGAAATTTGTTAAATTTCCACTCTACTTCATTCATAGCTCTTTGGCTATATGAAGACAGGCAATACTATAAATGTGCATAGTGTTTTTGTAAAGCCTATAATCTAGGCTATCCAATTAACCTAGCGTCAAAGTGTTACCAGAAATCGTTTAGTTGTGAGAGGCGATCGAATATTGTTGATTAAAGAAATTTGTTAAATTTCCACTCTACTTCATTCATAGCTCTTTGGCTATATGAAGACAGGCAATACTATTGATGAGCGTAGTCTTTTTGTAAAGCCTATAATCTAGGCTATCCAATAAACCTAGCGTCAAAGTGTTACCAGAAATCGTTTAGTTGTGAGAGGCGATCGAATATTGTTGATAAAAGAAATTTGTTAAATTTCCACTCTACTTCATTCATAGCTCTTTGGCTATATGAAGACAGGCAATACTATAAATGTGCATAGTGTTTTTGAAAAGCCTATAATCTAGGCTATTTAATAAACTTAGCTTTAAAGTGTTACCGGAAATCGTTTAGTTGTGAGAGGCGATCGAATATTGTTGATATAAGAAATTTGTTAAATTTCCACTCTATTCATTCATAGCTCTTTGGCTATTTGAAGACAGGCAATACTATTGATGTGCATAGTCTTTTTGTAAAGCCTATAATCTAGGCTATCCAATTAACCTAGCGTCAAAGTGTTACCAGAAATCGTTTAGTTGTGAGAGGCGATCGAATATTGTTGATAAAAGAAATTTGTTAAATTTCCACTCTACTTCATTCATAGCTCTTTGGCTATATTAAGACAGGCAATACTATAAATGTGCATAGTGTTTTTGAAAAGCCTTCAATTTAGGCTATCCAATAAACCTAGCGTCAAAGTGTTACCAGAAATTGTTTAGTTGTGAGAGGCGATCGAATATTGTTGATAAAAGAAATTTGTTAAATTTCCACTCTACTTCATTCATAGCTCTTTGGCTATATGAAGACAGGCAATACTATTGATGAGCATAGCTCTCCTGAAAAGCCTATGTTGTAGGCCATCAAATTAACCTAGTTTTTAAGTATTATTGCGGCTAGTTGAGAATCTTGAATTGTTAAATGGAGCTAGTTTTTTTTAAATAATTACATTGGAATCCGCAGTTACGTCTTTCTTCTAGTGGAAAAGCCTTTTCCTGGTGACTGAAAGGATCAGATTTAGATAATCATATCAAAATCATTGATTTTTGGACGTTTATTTTCATTTCTTAGTTAATTAAAAAAAACTTCTTAATTTGGTCGGGTTATAATCGGCCGCTGAAATCGGCCGCTAACTTCACACCGGTTGTGTGCTGCGTAGTGCCGGCTTAGAATAGCACTACCCCATTTCTTCTGGTGGGTGTATGTAAGAGGCAACTAACGGTATTGGGGCGTTTAAGGGAACATTGGGCGATGCGGTTGGAGACCCATCACCAACAACCTTTATTTTACCATATTTTTCCCACTCAACTTTCTAAAAGTGGCTGAGGAATTCTAATTCCCTAGCTCTGGCTACCCTTGCTAGGGATTTATAGCCGTGAATTTATGTATGTATGTTTATGTATGCATAATATGTATATTTGTAAATAAACTATAAGGGTGGTAAACCCTATACTCCTCAGTCTTCGCAATAATTTTGAAATGATCCTTTAGTTTTCACTAATCGAGATTATCCTCTACTGATATCACCATGCCCATTAGGTGTACATATATCTTTACCAGTTCACTGCCAAAACATCATTTTTTTTATTATTTACAATCTCATCTATTACACCAGATAACCTACTAATCACTCTTACAGAATATAATGTTCTTAAAAAGTGGGCATCAAATATACATACATACATACATATACTCACGGCTATTAATCCCAAGAAGGGGTAGCCAGAGCTAAGGAATTCGAAATTCTTCAGCTTTTTACGAATAACACTTTTGAAAATTTAAGTGGGGTAAAGATAGTAAAAATAAAGGTTGTTGGTGATGGGTCTCCAACCACATCGCCCAAAAATCCCTTAAAAGCCCCAATACCGTTAGTCGCCTCATACGTACACCCACCGGAAGAAATGGTGTAGTGCTATTCTAAGCTGACACTACACAAATGGCTTCAAATGTATGAAGAATAAAAGACAAGGAGTTTGCATTATCTTCAATACAATATGAATAAAATCTGCATACCCTAATGCTAATTAACGACTTGAATATATGTATGTATGGTTTCATGCCCTAAAGAAGATAATAAAAGCGCATTTCCATAGGCGGAATTAACATGAAGATAATCATCATTCGATTGTAATTTATTTCGTCAATTGGAGAATTGACAAATATAGATTGACCTTGAATATCCCTAGATAAGAAAATTGTCTTAGCTATTAAATTATATGGTACAGGAGTCATTTTTATGAACTTTTTCCCTTCATTCAACATTCCATGGAAAATAATATTTTCTCACATAGGAAAAACTTTATAAATCAATGTTATGCTAGTAAGCTAGCGGTAAAATAATGAATTTATTTTTCAGAGGTCTTAAGATTGATTTGAAAGAAAGAAAGAAAGAAAAAGAATTAATTTGGCAAAAACAAAATAAGAATAACAATCAAAAATCATACAAATATCATATTGCCAAATTGGTTCTGGCTCAGCATGTGTGCCTCAGCCGCGTGTCTCGTAAACTAACGAAATCATTTGTGCAATTTAACCCGGTTAGGAAGGATATTGCCGGCTTGAATCCACTGATTATACAAATATTAAGAACAATTAAGTTTTATATCGAAATCGGTACTAACTATATGCATTCTGAAATAAATTGCCACTGACATAATGCTTTCTCATAATACATACATACGTTAACATATACTCACGGCTATAAATCCCTAGAAGGGGTAGCCAGAGCTAAGGAATTAGAAATTCCTCAGCGACTTTTGGAAGATGCGTGGGGAATAGATGGTGAAATAAAGTTTCTTGGTGATGGGTCTCCAACCGCATCGCCCAAAAATCCCTTAAAAGCCCCAAATACCGTTAGTCGCCTTTTACGTACACCCACCGGAAGAAATGGGGTAGTGGGTAAGCCGACACTACACAGCAAATATATGCATTCTGAAATAAATTGCCACTGACATAATGGTTTCTCATAATAACATAAGTATATCTGGCGCCATCGTGTATTCTCAAACAACTTAAATCCACTATTACTCCATATTGGCTAACAAACAAATTAAACAATTTAAAAAACCATCGGAACACTTAAAACTAGAAAATGGTTGCCCATTTTTGGTCCCCATAATGGATTTAATTGAACACGGTTGTTAAACAATTGGCCTCTGTCCACCCACACGACGGTATTAGCGTAACGATATGGGTTTCGTTTTTGGACATTTCATAGTTGTAATAGGATTAGTGAGTTAAATAAATATAATGATTTGATTTGTTTAAGACATAAGATTCCAATATTGATCATCGTTTGTCGAAAAGAGAAGTTTTTATGCAGAGTTATGATCGTAACTTATAACATAACATTACATAAACGTTCACGCCGAATATCCCCGAAGGGGTTGGCAGAGGTACTAATACTTCTGAACATCACGTGACTTTGTCACCTGGTGTTCAGAGTACCCACGTTTTGCATGGACAGTGTACTCACGTGATAGGGGGCAGGCCTATCGCCGCGCGCCGTTTTGTACGAATACACTGTCACATGACTAAGTCATGTGGGTTTCCTCACGATGTTTTCCCTCACCGTTAACAACCATGATAAATTAACCACACATATGTCTTTAGAAAAGACAAATTGGTGTAGGCCCGACCCGGGATTTGAACACTAGTCGCTTGCACGTTAACCGGTGTTCTACCCATTAAGCTATCACGTCGTAACTTACTAATGAATAAACTATGCAATATAATCATTATATAGTAATGTGGTGTAGCATCGGGATAAAATATCACTAACCAATTATATTTCCTACGGGCATTGGGGCAGTTTAAGTGATTTTTAAGTAATCAATAAAGGTAATGTTAGTAGAGGACGACCACGGAGGATACAGCTGGACCAAATAGAGTGTGTGCTCAAAAAGGCTGGCGTCCGAAGTATGAAGAATAAAAGAGCATGTATGAGAAGAATGATGCATGTCACAGAAGCAAAAGAGATTTGCCTGGATCGTACAAAGTGGCGATCTATAGTCTCTGCCTATTCCAATGGTAACAATGGACGTGAGTATAAGTAAGTAATCAATAAAGTGAGACATATCGTAATTCTTACCTACATCAAATTGTTTTCCGGCCTAATAAAAAAATAATAGCGACAAATAGTGTTTACACCGATGTATTACGGAAATTAATGTCAATAAAACGTTTTAATTTGAAAAGGAAATTAATTCTAGTTGAATGATATCTTTAAATGTTTTTTTTTTATTTTTTTATTTTAGTCATAAAATAATTTGTACGATTTAACCCAGCTTGGTAGGAGATTGAAGGCTGACTTAAATGACCTTCCGAAAATGAAGACGATTGTGTCCTTCACCCCGCATGTTAAACTAACTAGTATGGTGGGGAATATGTATGGACTGTGACGAAAATGATAACTTTTAATTTGTTGTAAGAGTTCGCCAGCGATTGAAGTTCTACCATCAATTTCAGTATGACTATCATACTTATATCATAACATACACTTGTAATGTTAATGACAAATAATAATATTCTATAGTGAATCTTATTAATAATATTTAATTATTCTTTATTATTAGGAATATTAGCTGTATAGTGTTGGCTTAGAATAGCACTATCCCGTTTCTTCCCGCGGGTGTTCCTAAAGAGCTTATTCCATTACACTTTGTCGTTTCTGAATTCAGACGTCCTTCGAAGTTACTGCCGCAGACGCTTGTTATTCCACTACACAAATTTGTATACTTTTCAGAAGCCTAGCGTTCTGAACGTTTTTCCACTAGTCTGAATTCAGATTCTGTGGCTCTCAGACGTCTTCATTCAGACAAATGGAATAAGCTCTTAAGAGGCGGCTGTGGGTGTTGGTGCTGTTTTACTGATTTTTGGGCGATGCGGTTGGAGACCCATCACCAAAATCCTTTGTTATTCAAAATTAACCCCAAACAAATTCCAAAAGTTATTATTTATTTCATGGATTACTATATGTTAGTGTGTTAGAGCTAAATAAATATTTAGTAACATTTAAAATAGATAGATAATAGTTTGACGAATAATTTTAGTTTTAAAGCAAATCAGTTTAATTTAATGGACATCTACCGAACGTGTTTTTAATCCAGTAAATCTTTCCATTTATGGGTTGTCTGGAAGAGATCGCTCTTAGTGATAAGACCGCCAGTTGTTAGACTTTTGTACGGATCTTTTTTTTGTAATTTTTGTTTTTTTGTGATGTGCAATAAAGAGTTTTTATTATTATGATTAAAAGTGGCTGAAGAATTCATTATGCTGAAGCTCTGGCTGACCCTTCTACTGATTATAACCGTGAATCCATGTTATGTTTATGTGAATCGATGACACCCATGGCGGTATTAACTAAATGTTATTATTATATATTATATTATATTATTAGCCGTGTAGTGGTGTACGTAAGAGGCGACTAACGGTATTGGGGCTTTTAAGGGATTTTGGGCGATGCGGTTGGAGACCCAACACCAACTACCTTTACTTTATCATCTTTTCCCCATCGTGAGGATTTAGTTAAATTTTGATTTTAAAATTCTGCCCTATCAAATTTACATACATACATATTCCTGTATATCCCTAGAAGGGGTAGACAGAGCTAAGGAATTAGAAATTCCTCAGTCACTTTTGGAAAGTTGGTATTTATTGGTAAAATATAGGTTGTTGGTGATGGGTCTCCAATCGCATCGCCCGAAAATCCCCTAAAAGGCCCCAATACCGTTAGTCGCCTCTTACGTACACCCACCGGAAGAAATGGGGTAGTGCTATTCTAAGAAGACAATACAAAGCAAATTCATCTCAACAAATTTATCTAAAATAAATATAAACATACCTGATTTCTCCCTTTATCACTTTTGTTCTTACTCAAACTACTTATAGAGTTATGCCTCTCTCGTTTCTCCTCCTCACGATGCTCGTAATCGGACCCACCTTCTGCCAGGGACATGGTCTTCTAACTGTGGAGTTGGGAGGAGGTTCGGCAGTTTTGGTGCGAGCGAACCACTGACTGATGAACCGTGGGACCGAGCCTATGAGGAAGACTACGGAATCTGTAGAGTCGCATTCGTTTTTTTGGTGGGGTTGGGTCGTAAAGATTTAGATATGTCTGTAGGCTGATTCTGGTAATTGTTGGTACGAAAGTTTTCAAATTGAATAATTACAATACATACATTCACGGGTATAAATCACTAAAAGGGGTTGCCAGAGCTTCAGAATCAGATTTTTTTTAAACACTTTTGGAAGTAAAGTGGGAAAAATATTGTAATGGTGATGGTGATTTGGTGATGGGTCTCCAAACGCATCGCCCAAATAGTCGCCAATAGGAAGCAGTGCTATTCTGAGCCTTTCCTCAGCAAGTCTTTTACCAAACTTAATTGAACACATTTTGGAATTGTAATTTCAATAATCAAGGAAAGCCTAAAAGCATCTATTTTTACTCAAATTACCTAAACCTTAGTGTAAGGTTGTTCAATGTTCGAGTAATTTTATTGAGTACCAAAGTACCCACCTTTTGCTTGGACTGTACATTAAAATAATATGATAGGGGGCAGGCCTATCACCGTTTTTGCATGAATATATTTTCACACGAATTTTACTTAGCCATGTTGGTTTCCTCACGGTACAATTTTTATAAATTAACCATTCTTATGTGTTTAAAAACACATTTGATAATAATAATAAAGACTTTATTGTTTTTTTACATACAAATAACAAACAAAAATACATGAAAATCAAGTTATAAAAGAATACTAAACTAAGAACGGCGATAGGCCTGCCCCCTATCACGTGAGTACACTGTCCATGCAAAACGTGGGTACTCTGAACACCAGATGACAAAGTCACGTGCCCTTCGGGGATATGCGGCGTGAACGTTTATGTTTATGTTATGTAAACGAAGAAACATTGAGTCAAAAAAAAACGAAATGGTCATGAACTCAAATTGACCACATAAAGCGGATAGCAACGGTTTTCAGCTCTAACCGATACTTAACTATATTTAATTTTTTTAGTTTTAAGTTAGTTTTAACCTTGGAACTATACCTTGAAAAAAAAAGCAGTGGGGTTCCCTGTGTGCTAATTTAAATCTTTTTGTTCATGAAAACCTCATGTGGGGATTATTACTAATATATAAATAATATATAAAGGAAAAAAAGAAAAAAGAAAGAAAGAAGGAGGTAGGAAACGCAAACACTACTAAAACGTGTAAAAGAAATAAAGGATAGAAGAATTTCGCGCTGACAGCCATTGACACGGTAGCTCAATCGGCAAGAGCGACGGGGGCGTATACCTGAAGGTCGCGGGTTCGAACCCCGCCAGTGTCGAAGTTTTTCTTTCCTTTACTAACATCTTTTATTTATGAGTAAATAATCCCCACATGAGGAATTCATGTCAAAAAACATTAAATCATGTTAGAATTGTTGGCAAATAATTAATAATATACATGGACATGGACATATTATACACAGATCAAGTTAGCGCCAAACTAAGTAATACTTGTAGTATGGGATACTTATTCAGCGATAAATTTAATATTATATAATACACATATACATAACACAAGAATCATTTATGCTCATCACATAAATGTTGGTCTCAGCAAGGACCGAACCTGCAACCTCCGGACCTAGAGACTATACTCACTTACTCGGCCACGGCTGTCGTCAATTATGATAATTTATTTATTTATTATTGAGTAAAACAAACAGCACTTAATCTATTAACAAGCATTTTTAAATATAACAATTTATCGTGCCAATTATATGTTTCACAAATTTCATTAAATAAACTGAGCATTTATTTGTAACAGAAATATGTATGGACAAATGAAATATAATTATATTTCTCTAAATGTGTGTTTCATGTGTGTTTGTGTATGTGTGAGAGTGGTAGTTTCCTTAAGTAACACCGTTTTAACCTTTTTTAGGAATGATAGTTTAGTTTCTTATAATGATGAAGCCTTAAAAGTCTTCCATTCTACATACATCCTTACAAAAATTCGGGATAGGATGTGATTCGTGATGATATAAAAATATCTTTGGAGGTGTAATGATCCGTGACAATGCCGTTTCTATACTGTTATGTTTTATATTTCCTATTTGCATCTAACATACATCAATCATACTGAGGCGATGTATTTGGTAGTCTTATAGCTATATGCCTATGGGATCCAATTCCCTTGGATATGGGAACCAATGGGAATGTATGTATGTGTAGCATCTACGATGACGTCCGTGGCCGAGTGTATAGGTGACCAGCTTCTCGCTCCGGAGGTTGCGGGTTCGATGTTGCCGAGAGCAACATTTATGTGATGAGCATAAATGTTTGTTTCGTAGTATTTGATATTATTTATAGGGAACTAATTTTTTGAGCTGTTATTTAAAAATTTGAGATGTTATTATGATTCGTTGAAAAACATATTGAGCAGTTATTATATTTAATGGCGGTTGAATAATTATTGCGACAGTAAAACATAGACAGTAATAAAAAATATATTAGTCGGTTATTTTATCATACAATGTCAATTCTAAAAATAATTGAGTAGTCCAATAATTAAATGGGCGGTGAAAATGATGGAATGGGCAGTTCGATAAATAGTACGGCAGATCGTAACGATGCATGCCTGTTTGTATGTATATTTGCTCGCTTGTTTGCATGTCGGGGGGTGCAGGGGGGCTGAGCCCCCCTGCTTGGGGGGGTCGGGGGGCGAAAGCCCCCTGCAGACAAAGAAAAGTTAGGTGGTCACATTTAATTAGGTTAGGTTAGGTTAGATTATGTATAAAACGAACGAGCGTAGCGCAGCGGAGCGAGCCCTAAATGCCTGATGCATGCCTATATGCTTACTTACGTTATAGAATTGCTTAGAATGAGATTTCTCACCGACAAATTCCGATTTATTACTGCCCACGCGTAACTGCCCGTTCAATATTTTTTACCGCCCATTTAATTATTTTCCTACTCAATTATATATTCAAAGATCCATTTCATAATTTTTTATTACTCATTTTTGTTTACTTTACTAATTAGTTTTAACTGCTGATCTAGTTATTAAACGTGCCATTTATAATTTTTAACTTACCAAAACCGCTATATACAACTGCCTCTTTAAATCAGTGCCTTATTAATATACATACATACATATACTCACGGCTATAAATTCCTAGAAGGGGTAGCCAGAGCTAAGGAATTAGAAATTCCACAGCCACTTTTGGAAATGTACATACATACATACATACATATACTCACGGCTTTAAATCCCTAGAAGGGG
Organism: Bedellia somnulentella; assembly: GCA_963576735.1. Taxonomy (NCBI): domain Eukaryota; kingdom Metazoa; phylum Arthropoda; class Insecta; order Lepidoptera; family Bedelliidae; genus Bedellia; species Bedellia somnulentella. The sequence goes on from OY755197.1 coordinate 10,341,129, forward strand.
TAGCCAGAGCTAAGGAATTAGAAATTCCTCAGCCACTTTTGGAAATGTACATACATACATACATACATATACTCACGCCATTAGTTCCCATTGGGGTAGGCAGAGACTATCGATCGCCACTTGCACTACATACTTATTTACATCCATCAATCTTTTCATACATGCTCTTTTATTCTTTATATTTCGGGCGCTAGCCTTTTTGAGCACACTCTCAATTTGGTCCAAGCGCGTTCTCCGTGGTCGTCCTCTACTAACATTACCATCCACACTAGCTCTGTAGATCCCTTTTACCAATTTTCTATCATCCATCCTCTCTATGTGCCCAAACCATTTCAACATTCCTCTTTCTATCTTTCTTACAATATCATCTTTCACACCACACTTTTAACGAATAACACTTTTGGAAATGTGAGTGGGGAAAAGATGGTAAAAATAAAGATTGTTGGCGATGGGTCTCCAACCGCATCGCCCAAAAATCCCTTAAAGGCCCCAATACCGTTAGTCGCCTCTTACGTACACCCACCGGAATAAATGGGGTAGTGCTATTCTAAGCTGACACTATACAGCATATATGTTTATAATATGAAATACATCGTTGAGTTAGTATCCCATAATACACGTTCTACTTAGTTTGGGGCTAACTCGATCTGTGTACAATATGTCCGTATATATATTTAGAGTTTATACTATCACTTATTGGTGACATGATAGTCCAATGGGTAGAACACCCGCCCGAAAACAGAAGGGCGTGAGTTCCAATCCTGGGTCAGGCCTACACCAATTTGTCATTTCTAAAGTCATATGTGTGGTTAATTTATCATGGTTGTTAACGGTGAGGGAAAACATCGTGAGGAAACCCACATGGCTGAGTTGTACATAGTCATGTGACAGTGTATTCGTAAAAAACGGCGATAGGCCTGCCTCCTATCACGTGAGTACACTGTCTAAGCAAAACGTGGGTACCTTCTCTGGACACTAGATGGCGCTGCCATGTGAGTTCAGAAGTATTGGTACCTCTGCCAACCCCTTCGGGGATAAACGGCGTGAACATTAATGTTATGTTATGTTTATTATTGGTCCCACTGGAATCAGAAACTATCAACCGCAACTTTATTATGATCCTGACAAAGCCTTTTTGCTTCCCTCACATTTTTTCTTCTCATACACATAGGGGAGGCTAATTTCCTGCAGTGGACGTCGGCTAAATGAAGAGCAATACTAATATTAATAAATTTCTTCGCTTAATTCCGCTAAATACCTGCAGTCCTCATGCAACATGCACTGTGCACCGCCCGCCCTCCCACTTACAAGAAATCGAAAAGCAGCCAATGCACCACACACACACCCGCAAGCGAAATTGTTGCATGAAGGTTGCAGGTATTTAGCGGAATTAAGCGAAGCAATTTATTAATATTAGTATTGCTATGGATTTCCGCAAAGTAACGCCTGATTCAATCAAATATCTTAAATGAAGAGCATTATTGTGTTTTTGACCGTGCATTGAAAACTGGCAGTACCAGCTGCGGTCACGGTGGTAGTCTGTCCACCCGAACTAAAGAAGCATGGTGGTATTCGTTTCGAAGATTAGTCGGAACAAACAGACAGACATAAAGAATAATAATTATATTTTGGTATAAGACCAATATCTATATGTATAAAAGAAAGTGCTGTTAGTTACACTACATATAACTCGAGAACAGATGAACCAATCTGGCTTAAAAATTATTTGAGAGGTAACTTAGAACCAGGAAAAGGACATAGGATATATATCATCACGCTAAATATCGTAGGTGGTAAGCAGTAAAAAACTTAACACCATCCGTGCGAAGCCGGGGCGGACTACTAGTAATTTATATTACAAACACAAAACCAATTTTATTTATTTGTATACATTTATAGATTTGATAGGCATTTATACAAAGAAGTTTGTCTTAAAAACATTAACACATTATATTCTATTTAACATTAAAACAATAAAATCACATAAAAAGTAAATATACTTAAGCATAAATTATATTACAACATTTCAAAGGTTTCTATATTTTTTGTATGGTTTCAAATACACTCCTTCAAATTCAATATTCAAATTCATTTTATTTGCTATTTATACACTTTTTATTTTATTTATTTTTCTTCTATAATCTTATATAATCATGTATATCTGCTGCATTTAATGTAGAAATGACATGAAAGCAAATTACATTGTGACAAAACTGTGGGCGTGTTTTGGTAACTTTACTATTTTAGAATGTGAAAATAAAAAGGAAGTATAGTTTACTATAACTATTACGCCGTATATTTCCGAACTGGTAGATGAAGAGGTACTATCATATCAATAATCTGAAAAGTTTATTTGCGTGACAGAGACAGGCATATCGCCAATTTGTACGAAATTCACTACTTTACCACTATGTACATGTACAACTCAGCCAAATCAGTTTCCTCACGATGTATTCCTTCATATATATTCGTGTAGTATTTCTGTGTATTGTATCACATGATGATTCCAACTTTGTAGGGCACATAGCCGTCTGTCCCGGCTATTATTGTGGTAGTAAAGTAGTAGTATCTGCTGCCAATCCTCACTATTAGATAGGTATGAGTCCCATATTGAGCACCATTTTATAAGGGTTGAGATGATGGGGTTATCGTGTAATCTTTTCAAATAATCTAATAATATTTAATAATGCTATTTCACACTTTACGGTAAAACTATGCTGCTATGTCTTCTCTGAGATATCTTTCTTTTATAAACCGGATTACTTTGTAATGATTTTCTTGACTCGATCTCTTCTCTAGCCAACGGTCTTCCTCTAAAGGCATCTTCTATTTCCTGTAATGTCTTGTCTTTAGTTTCTGGCATCAAAAACCATATCAGCGATAAAGTTACTATCATCAAAGCAGAATATACCAAATACGTTCCTTCCAAACCAATGCTGGCAAAAGTTTTCGGAAAAGACTGAAGATTTGCAAATAAAGCTAGCGACAACACTGATACACTAACACTCGCTCCTATACCTCTATATTCTAGTGGAAATACTTCTCCAGATATAATACCTGGTACCGGAACCGTTCCCATTCCAATAGTCAAAACTTGCAATGCAACTAATACTACAGGAATCCATGTTGCTTCAAAAACATAATATGTCCTCGCATAAACATAAGCTGAAAGACATAAGTGACAAACAATACAGATTGCTCCTGTAGTGAACATCATTACTCTTCTTCTAACTTTGGAAACTATGAATACAGCTGCTAGATTGCTGATAATTCTTTCAGCATCAAAGATCACCATCCAAAAACTAACTTTCGAATGCTCTCCCATCAGTGTCTTCATGACTTGAATTGGGAAATTTGCCATTACACTGGCTCCGGTAAACTGAGAGAACACGAACAACAGCGATGTTAAGATGATCGGTTTATAAAACTCTTTCTTCTTAACAGTCTCTATTATTTCAGAAAAGCTGTACTTTTGAGTTCTAGCGTCACCTATTTTGTATTTTTCAACAAGTAAACATGCTTCTATCATTTCTTCTAGCTCCTCATCCTCTACACTTCCTCTTAACCAATGGAACGCTTCTCTGCATTCATCATAACGGCCTCGAGAGGCCAAAAAACTGGGTGATTCTGGACAAAACATCATCAAGACAACATTTGCAAAGAACAAAAACATTATGACTAGAGCTGTTCTTTGCCAGGACAGGAAAGACCCAATCAGATGTGACAAAAATATTCCTGAAGCCTGGCCCAGAGCTAAGGTAGCCAGGAATCCTCCACGGTTCTTCGGGCTGGTATATTCTCCCAACAGCACAGATCTTATTGGCAGAACCATGCCAAAAGAAGTCCCTTGTAGCAATCTGCCAATAATCAGCATCTGGAATATGTTAAATAAAGCAAAATAAGAAAATAAAACCTTTTGCTAATAGTACGCTGCGGGATATTTATTCGGAGCACTTGTTTCGGATAACTTTATAGTCCTTTGTCATAATTTATAGTTTTATAATAAAAAAATTTCATCATCAATTGATGGCATATAATATTATGGATATGTGATCCTTGGATGGAGCATGATATTTAATGGGTATTACAAGCTTTTAGCTTTTAAGTATTACAAATTTTCTTGAGAAATTGGTTCCGTAAGGACACCTTAGCTATTTTAGTGCCAAATAAACACTATAAAATAAAAAAAACTGCGGTATTATGTGAAATGCTATTACACGGGGCTATAAACATAGCCACAACTTTAGATCTCGAAATTTAAGAAATTTTACAATTAAAGAAATGCGTTTACAAACTTTCGACACCGTTTGTAAAAGGCGGATTCAGGCAAAATGCCACCGAAAATTTTTCAATACTCAATACTTTATTTGCGTTCCACAATGGTTGTAAAGATAAAAAATATTTTAAGTATCACATTATGGACTCTTTCGGGCACAGCAAATTATGGATATCGATTACAAGTAGACGCGTTACATAAACAATGGATACAGTGAAAATTAATTACTAAGATTGATCCAGCATAATCAGTGGCGCAGACATGAGCGGACATTATACACGATCGGTTTCCGACCACCGACCATCATGTCCTTGGTCGGGACAACCGATTTTGAATTCGTTCTACAAGGTCGGTGGTTGGAATCAACTTGTCAGTTCAATCGGAAGAGATGCAATTCCGACCAAGGCCGTTGACATCAACCAAATATCGGTTGGAACAGACAGAACAGACCTCTACACCTTTGATTAAAACAAAATAGCGGAAGATACGGCACGTACTTATAATCTTCAACTGAAAAGAGGCATATTCACAACTACACAGCACGCACACTCACACAACTGTGTTTGTTATTTAACGTTGTACGCTACCGAACGACAGAGACAAACAAAGCAATAAGTGAATTTAAAAAAATCATATTCTTTTTAAGTTTTTATGTACTTACGAGTGAAAAGTGATTCCATGAGATTTATTTTTTCTTTTGGAATTGTTTGTACAACGCATAAAAGCACTCGAAGGCATTTTTGGTAACCGCTATCTCGCTTAAAATAATAAAACTGTTTCTTCGAGTCGCACACCTGTTCCTGTCACTTGTCGATTGCGACTGAGCGCAATTAGGCAACGTTAGCCTGATTTAAAGGATCCACGTGCTAGAGGCGAGTCACCTATCTTCACTATTTTGTTTTAATCAAAGCTCTACACTGTCCATTTTTATATCAGCTCAACCAAGGCCACGATGGTCGGTGGTCGGAAACCGATCGTGTATAAGATTTTTAGTTGTATCTGTATTAAAGCATCGCGGTATTAAAGCATTTAATTTCATAAGTATTTGTATATAATACAAGTTGGTGCCTTTTCCCCACTTAACTTACAAAAGTGGCTGAGCAATTTCTAATTCCTTAGCTCTGGCTACCCCTTCTAGGGATTTATAGCCGTGAGTATATGTAAGTTGATTCAAGAGTGAACAAAATTGAATATTCCTTACCTCAACATTAGTAGCCAGTACAATAGTAATCCAGCCAACAAGGGCACAGTAAGAGGTGGTATTCATAGCTACTTTTCGTCCGAACCGCCCCATGATGGGGGGCGTCACGAAATTACCAACCAGCATCGAGATGCCAACAATAGACGCTGGAAAAGAAAGTCTCTCTTCATTGCTCATAAATCAACATACATACACATATACTTCCGGCTTTAAATCCTTAGAAGGGGTAGCCAGAGCTTCGGAATAAGAAATCCCTCAGTAACTTTTGAGAGTTGAGTGAGGAAAACATTTTAACATAAAGATTGTTGGTGATAGATCTTCAGCCGCATCGCCCATAAATCACTTTCCTTAGTCGCCTCTTACGAACACCCACTCGAAGAAATTGGGATAGTGCTATTCTAAACCGACACTACACAGCTAGTATAATAATTGCATTGAAGGCTTAATCACCAAATTCGAAAAATTATATGGTTCCGTGCATCGAAGGCCATGATGACGATAACTTTAGGGGTATAGAGTTGTAGGCCTGATTAACCTGATTTAAGACTCGAACCCATTGTCTAGTCTTTTAGTATCTTGTCCCACTGAGCTATGCGATTTATGCGAGTTAATATTGTTTTTAATACTATAACATCCCTGATATCAAACAAATTTAATAAATGTACTTCCTTTCTTCTTCTTTCAAACAAACATTAGTTTATCTAACAAGTAACTTCAGAATGCTGTGTAGTGCCGGCTTAGAATAGCACTACCCCATTTCTTCCGGTGGGTGTACGTAAGAGGCGACTAACGGTATTAGGGCTTTTAAGGGATTTTTGGGCGATGCGGTTGGAGACCCACCACCAAAAACCTTTATTTCACCATCTTTTCCCCACGCAACTTCCAAAAGTGGCTGAGGAATTTCTAATTCCCTAGCTCTGGCTACCCCTTCATGGGATTTATAGCCGTTAGTATATGTATGTATGTAACTTCAGTTACATTATAATTCTAAGGTCTTTACATTCTTTCTGTTCTAGGGGCGACCCTTTGTTACACGTGTTATTAAAAAAAATTGGGAAATTAAAGAAAATATGCTTATTTATTTATCACATTGTATTTGTAGTTTAGTTAAAAAGAAACCTATTAACTTCCAAAAATGGCTGAAGAGTTTCTAGCTCTGAAGCTCTGGCTACCCCTTTTGGGATTTAGGCCGCGTGAGTGTATGTTTGTTATAAAAAAATGTAAAGCATCATTACCAATCCAAGACGCATTATTCTGTGACAGTTCAATGGGCGAGCCCGGCAGACTGAGCTGGGGGAGGAGCACCCCGGTGTAACCCACGCCGCAGCCTTGCCCGATGGTGTTCAGAAATATGGTTGCTGTTACGAAACACTGGAAAATAAAAAAGGATCATTTTTTATTTCAATAAATAAAAAAAGTGCCGTGTAGTGTCGGCTTAGAATAACACTACCCCATTTCTACCCGTGGGTGATCGTAAGAGGCGACTAAGGGTATTGGGGCTTTTAAAGGATTTATGGGCGATGCGGTTGGAGACCCGTCACCAAAAACATTTGTTTTTTATTACCATCTTTTCCCCAATCAACTTCCAAAAGTGGCTGAGGAATTTCATTCCAAAGCTCTGGCTACCCCGTAAGGGATTTATAGCCGTGAGTATATGTATGTATGTATGTATGATATGTAGTGTCGGCTTAGAATCGTACTATAACCCATTTCGTCCCATGGGTATTGTATGCGGTGGCTTGCGGTATTGTAGATATTTTCCAGTGATTGTAGGGCGATCGATGTGGCAAAAGTACCATATCCACCATCCATTTCTTTTTTGCAATGTTGTACCCACTCAAATAATAAACGGGGGTAAAGAATCAGAATGTTTTTGTTCGTGAAAACCTCATGTGGGGATTATTACTAATGAATAAAGAATAAATAAAGGAAAGAAAAATTACACACAGGCGGGAATCTAACCCGCGACCTCGGGTATACGCCCCCGTCGCTCTGCCATTGAGCAACCGAGTCAATGGCTGCCAGCCATGTGTCGAAACTTACCTTAGTCGCCTCTTACGATCACCCACGGGTAGAAATGGGGTAGTGTTATTCTAAGCCGACACTACACGGAGATTTTAAATATGTATATATAAATGTTTTGGTGTGTCACGTAATAGATGCGAAAAAGTTTAAGGAAAATAGGGTGACGAAAGTAGAACCATATACGTAAATGCTATAAATACACTATCAGCATATATAAACAGCACTCGACCACGACTCGACCAACACCACGACTATAAATCCCTAAAAGATGTACCCAGAGCTGCAGTATAATGATTCCACAGCCACTTTTGGAGGTTGCCAGAGGAAATTATAGTAAAATAAAGATTCTTCTTCGCCCAAAAATACCTTAAAAGTCCCAAACCCTTAGGGGCCTCTGACGATCACCCACGGGCAGAAATGGAGTAGAGCTATTCTAAACCGACACTACACAGCAAATACTGAAAAGGTGATTGCAATATGATTGAAGATTTTTTTTCCTTTACTAACACGTAGTTTAAACACTAAGTTATCCGAATACAAGGCAGAGCGAACGTAAGAACAATTTGATGCATTTTAGGATTGTGGATGAAAGATTAAGGGTAAAGGTTGTTGATATTAGCATCTACAGAAGGCTTAAGTTGGAACATATCACTTTTTGCCAACAACTGAATTCGCCAGTATAAATGTGGTGAAACTGGAAAAAGATCAAATATTTATCTGCTGTTTAGTCGGCTTAGATTAAACAAAATTAAGTTGCCAATAGTGCTACGCCCGATTTCTGAATTAAGTATTCCAGCTGAGAACAACTTAAGTATGGCTCTGTCGCATTGAAATCTTAACAACTGGATGAGACAAAACGATACTTAAGTCGTTCTCAGCTTGAATACTCAATTCAGAAATCGGGCGTAAACATTTAACAATAAATTGTTTAGAATAGTTATGTGAATTCGGTATGCAAAGTTTTACTAAAAGTGCTAATAGACGATCGAACATGTACGGCGCGCACCACGAACTGTGCGGTGCGCTCTAGCCTACAGACGATCGAACATGTACGGCGCGCACCATCGCACAGTGCACCGCAAGCGCTTCGAACCAGCGCGCACCAATATTAATAATAATTATATGCGGCGAACCACGCTACACACGTTCGTTTTTGGTACGGCCCGTACCACGAACACTGGTGCGCGCCGTACATGTTCGATCGTCTGTTAGCACTTTAAAGTGATGCTGATTACAAAACCATTTCGAGGTATTATGGTTATAAACAATATTTTCTTGAAATGATATCAATTGAAGCTAAGATGACTGTTATTTTATCAAAAAACTGTAACAGTGTTTGACCTTCAATGTTGTTTCAAAGACATACGGTTTTGCAGTTTATTAATAAAATATCGAAAATCATAGGTTTGTTTAGTATAATATCGTAATAATTTCATTTGACTTCACAAATTCGTATTATGTTTTGCAATCAGCAACATTTTTATAAAGTATTTTGCTTCATTTGCATGTCGCTACGTGATTTTATCAATCGATGACGTCATACAGTACAAAAGTTGAACAATCTTTAAAAAATCATAACTTTACAATTACTCATTTTAAATGGAAAATATTCAAATTAGTCTTTTATTTTCGTGTTTACTATCGAATAAAAATATTTAATAAATACAAAAAAAAAACTTTGCATACCGAATTGTAACTAATTTGGTTATAAGTAAGTTTCTCCTTTTGGACCTTGTATATTGTAAATAACATTTTATAGTATTATCAATATAATCTTACTCGATCACTATCTTATATTTATTTTCTTACTATCGTCATCTCTCAGAAGAAAAAAAAAAGTACTTACTTGTCTATAAAACGGATTAAATGTTCTAGAATTTGATTTAGTTGGCTCCATATTTTACGCACTTCTTTCATTCAAACACACAATTGAATACATTTTTCAACCTTAATTTTAATACATTGAATGACTATTTCTATTTCACTCAAGTAGTAAAGTCGGTTCTTCAAGATAATATGCACAGGGAAGTGATTGTATCGAGTATGAAGCATTGATTGATTAGATTAACAAATGTCAATAACTACATACATCGTGATAACCTATTGGGATGAAAATCGCATGATCATTGAATCGAAAGGTATTTTCCATTTGTATAAATGGGGTGCGCTTTCTCTTACATAACTTTTTAACTCCTATCATCGGAGGTGCGAAAATATTTCACATACCATTTAAAATCATAATGATCGGTCTTTGTAAAAAATTCAAGTCATAAATATTACAAAATATTAATATTAATATTGTATTTAATAATATTTGTTTAAATATATTTGTTTATACTAATGACCGACAAATTAATCATTTTAATAAATAACTATAATATTCATAAGATTTAAAACAATATTATTAATTATATGTACATACATACATATACTCACGGCTATAATTCCCTAGAAGGGTTAGCCAGAGCTAAGGTATTATAAATTCCTCAGCCAATTTTGGAAGTTGAGGGGGGAAAAGATCGTATAATAAAGGTTTCTGGTTATGGGTCTCCAACCGCATCGGCCAAAAATCCAATAAAAAGCCCGTATCCAATAAAAATGGGTAGAATAGGGTAGCGACATTCTAAGCCGGCACTACACGGCAATGATAATTATATTATGTGTTTTTATCTATATTTACTTGCTTGCTTGCTTGCATGCTTAAAGCTTGGTTGTATGTTAAAGGGGTACAGGGGGGTTGCGTCCCCTGCTTGGGTGGGTCGCAGGCAAAGAAAAGTTAGGTCACATATAGTTAGGTTAGGTTAGATTATGTATAAAACGAGCACCTTTAATGCATGATTTATGCCTATTTGCATTCATGTTTGTTTGTTTATCGTAGTAACAGATTAAAGAAGAAAGATCTTGAAAAAAATTATAGATTTAAAAATATTCTTGGTTGTAACAGTATTTATTAAAAAACTATGATCGCTAACTGTAAAGACCTCTATTGTTAGTATTAAAAATGTAAGAATAAATAAAATATGAAAAATAAAAATATAAACAGTGATTATTATGAACACAAATCGTTAGTAAGACGACAAATATATTTTGGAATTTTATGTGAGCCAATATGGACCCGTATAAATGGCTATCGACCTGAAATTCTAATGTTTTTTTCTAAACAAGTTTGAATCTGTGTGTCCGACAAAGTGTTGACCATACATTTTGCTGATATGTCTTACTCCTAAAAATGTGAATACCCTTTTCTACCCCAAGGTGACGTAAGAGGCGACTAAGACGGCTTTTTAAGTAGTTTTTGGGCGATGCAGTTGGAGACCCATCACTAACAATACTTTATTTCTACCATCTTGTCTCCTATTAACTTCCAAATGTGGATGAGGAGTTCCCAGCTCTGAAGCTCTATCTACCCCTTTTTGGGATTTATAGCCGCGAGTATATATATATATATATATATATATATATATGTGTGTATATATGTAAAGAATATGCCCAAAAAGTCAAGCGTCCGTAGCATGGGGAATAAAAGGGCATGTACAAAAAACTTACGTTTGCAATTGAGTCAGAACGTAAACTCAAGAAAGTGATTTCAACTACTAAGGGCCTACGCTGACTGCCGGCATGGCATGGCAAAGGATTTCGGTACAGATATAGCATTTTTAATCTTATTACCATGAGTATAGAATTCATTTTACTTTATTTTGACACAACGATGCCGACGTTCTGTCCTACCGCGGCCTCCCTCGGCATCGTTGTGTCAAAATGAATTCTATACGCATGGTAATAAGATTAAAAATGCTATTTCTGTACCGAAATCCTTTGCCATGCCATGCCGGCAGTCAGCGCTGGCCCTAAGAGTGCTGCATGACCGAATAATAGGATGTCATAAAAATGCTCATACTTGTGGCTATATAGACTATAGATTATAATAGATAATTATCTCAAAATAAATAGTTACATCTTTAATGCAACCTTGAATGTTGAGAGGGAAAGTGATGGTAACATGATTAAACCCACATTGGTTGACGATCGCATTTTCAAGCCAAAAGACCCAATTCCCTCACCTTCTTGCTCTAAAGATAGGCCAGAACTATTCTTAGCCAAAAGAGGCATGAGTTCAAATCCTGAGTCAGGCCTATACAAATGTGTTCCGAATGAGTACCTTATGTGCTCAATTTATTAAGGTGACCACAAAGACATGTAAACACCATGTGACAGTGCATTCATACATAGCGGCGCAAAGTCTTCCCCTTATCTATTTAGGAGTATCTAGTGGGTAAACGTGTTCAATGATGTGCCATTTGTATCCTTTGTGATTTTTGACATGATTAATAAGACACAAAAAATCAATTTTGATGAACAAACTTGAAACGGGGTTTCGCCCCAAGGCTTGGCCAAAAACATAGCAAATCATATAGCAAGCCTGCATTTTCAAAAAGGAGTCGATCGTTTCCGCGGTTGGCCATTCTACAGAAGAGTTGGTAGGTCTGTACTCTTGTCCTGAAAATGACATAATTAAGACACTTAGTCATCGAAAAATTACGATTGGCCTATATATTAGGTATGTACAACATATAATATTTTTTTTGATGTTGCTACATCTCGCCGCAATACATCATTTGAATGAATGGTTGTTTGATCATGGTCTCAGTCTTTCTGTTTCCAAATGCTGCGTAGTTGTTTTTTCTAGAAAACGGGACATTCCGGCCACTCCGATTGTATCTGACCACATTCCTCTTCCCATTCACGACCAAGTTAAATTTCTTGGTGTTATTCTTGACTCAAAATTATCAGGTATCCCTCACATGCAACATATTATTAATAAATGTGAAAAGAATATTAATATTCTTCGATGCTTGTCTGGTGTATGGTGGGGATCCCACCCATTTACTCTAAAACTTCTGTATAATGCGTTAATACTAGGTTAGGTAGATTATGGTACTTTTTTATTAGAACCATGTAGCAAGCTGTATTTTAGTGAAATTAGATAATTTTCAGTCAAAGTGTCTCCGCATCATCTTAGGAGCTATGAAATCCTCGCCTATTAATGCCCTTCAAGTAGAATGTGTCGAACCCCCTCTCAATTTACGAAGGCAGTATTTATCTGATAGATTTATAACAAAAATTTTGCAGTCTTCGTCTCATCCTTTACTACCATCTTTACAATCTCTTTCACCAAAAGTGGGAACCAGCCGTTATTGGTCTCACAAGTTCCTTCCACGTGTTTTTCAAAGCATAAATAAATTTAATCATTCCCTTTCTTCGTTCGTCAGATATCAATCGAATCCTATTTTTTCTTCTCAATTTGCTTGTTTAATTTACCTCCCAGAAATCATTTTAAATTTAGGTATAGAAAAAGAGTCCCTCCCTCCTGATCCGGAACTTAAATATAAAATAGATGTTCTTTGGAAAGATTGGCTTGTCATTTATACTGACGCATCTAAACTTTTGAACTCAGAGTGCGTCGGCTCCGGTATTTGGATTCCCTCGCGCAAAATAATTTTGAGCTTGAAATCTCCTGTTCATTCTTCAGTTTTTACTGGGGAAACTCTTGCTATTTTAGAAGCCGTCAAATTCATCGAATCCCGTTCCATTAATAAAGCGGTTATTTTTACAGACTCAACAAGCTTTACAACCAAATCAATTTCATGCCAAAACCAATTTGAAAACTGTTTTACTTTAAGTCTTCTTCTTCTTATTCGTGTGAGAGTGTCAAATCTTCATAGTGCATGCAGCCAATGCTTCACGACCGCTATCGCTTTAGGCGTTGCCTTCAGCAAGTCTTCAGTATTGCAGGTGTAAGGACAGTCTGGGCACTGTAGCAGGTGTTGGCTATCATGGTTCTGGCCACAGGCGCAATTGGTGCTGGCGTCTGGTGGCAGGAATCCCCATCTTTTCATGTTGTCGCGTGTCCGTGCCACGCCAACTCTGAGCCGGTTGAGTCCCTTCCACACCGCCCATTTCTCAGACGCCCCCGCCGGTAGGTGCTCTGCCGGTGCAAAGAGTTCGTCCTGCTTCGCCAGTTGCCCTTTCCATGTTTCGAGGCGAGCTTCTTGTGGTGTTGCGTGTTGGAGTGGTTTATTCCATGCAAAGCTTTTACGGGACTTAAGGCGCTCTTGAGTCGGTGAGTGAGAGTAGAGCATGTGCCGCCTGTCTTGCAGTTGTTTCGTCCGTTCGATCGCAGTTGCTACATCACGCCGCACATTTGGGGGTGCTATTCCCGCCAGCTGGTAGAGTTTTGATGTGGGCGTGGGTTTGAGGCAACCGGTTACGAGTCTGCAGGTTTCGTTCACTGCAATATCGACTTGACGAGCATGCGCAGAGTTTTTCCATGCTGGGCAAGCATACTCCGCCGCGGATATACTGAGGGCGAGAGCAGTAGTACGCAACGTGTGTGGGTTAGCTCCCCAGGTGCTACCTGTCATGCGACGCAAGATGTTGTTCCGAGCCGACACTTTCTGTTTGGTGTTAAAACAGTGCTTCTTGAATGTTAGGGTTCTGTCCATAGTGACGCCAAGATATTTAGGGGCGAACGTGTGTTCCAGTGGTTTGCTTTCCCATGTTACCTTTAGCTCTCTGGAGGCCTCTCTGTTTTTGAGGTGAAATGCCGACACTTGGGTTTTCGCGGGGTTCGGCTTGAGTTGGTTGCTAACGTAGTATGCTGAGAGAGTTTCTAACGTCTTTGACAAGCTCTCCTCCACCTCTTCAAAAGATTTCCTCTGTGATGTTAGCGCAAGGTCGTCTGCGAAGAGGAAATGCCTCATGCCTTCGCAAATTGGCTGGTCATTTGTGTAGACATTAAACAAGGCCGGGGCCAGGACGCTTCCCTGTGGGAGTCCATTTTTCTGCCGTCGCCATCTGCTATCTTGTTGTTGGAAAGAGACATAGAATCTGCGGTTGGACAGTATCCGTTGGATAACCAGGCACAGCTTATGATCTTTCGTGACTTCGTACAATTTAACGATAAGCTTCCTGTGGTTAACTGTGTCATAGGCTGCTGTTAGGTCGACAAAGACAGCTCCAGTTACCATTCCTTTTTGAAACCCATCTTCGATTATTAAGTTATTTCATATCTTCTAATAGAATTAAATTATAATATCATAGATCAAATTCGTAAAAACTTATTGTCTATTTCTATTTCTATATATCATCTTAAAATATACATATATTTATATCTATTAATTGGTTTTGTTTTGATTGTGCAGGATTGTCAACGTCGCGTCAGAGGAGACGGGTGAAAATTTTCAATTCGAAACATTTTATAATTATTTCCTCCATTTAGATAGTAATCTAAATATCATTTCTCATAATATTATTTTGGTATAATATTTTCATTCATATAAAATCATTTATTTTGTATTACGTCGTTTAATAAAATTATTTTCCATCTGCCATCCTAGCGATGGAAGTTTCATCTGGGGGTTCTTCGGAACCTCCAGGTGACTCTTTTAAATCACTTTTGTCCTCATTTCCATTTTCAGACTCGTGCCCATCGGATGTCGACCAACAGGTTGTTGTATCCTATGATGGGTTCCAAATCAAAGGTAAAAAAAGGAAAAGACCCAGACGCATAAAATTACCTGAGTTGACGAAAAGCGGAGACGCTGCAGATACCTTACTCCCTTTAGGACAAAACCTCACCTCACCTCCATCCTCACCCAGCCCACTCCCTACAAATTCATTATTACTCCATCTGAATCAACAATTGTTACAGGTGCATACTCAGCCCAAAAACCCAGCGGCCGTCAAGAATATTTTAATCATGACAAGGGACCATTTGTGGTACATGTGCAACGAGTGACCGACTCTCCGTCCTCTGGTGAAACCCTTCATCCTATTAAATTTGGCAAAGAAATTTCAAAACTTAGGTTAAATATCATAAATGGTAGTTTACAAAGTATTGGTCGAAACCGTATTACGCTGACTTTTAAAGACCATGATGATGCGAATAAATTCCTGTGTAATAAACCGTTAAGAGAAAAGGGATACAGAATGTTTATTCCCACTTTTAGCACGACTCGGCAAGGTATTGTTAAAGGTATTCCTTCTGAATGGTCAGAAGACGTAGTTATGGAAAATGTAGGTACTCCGAGTGGTTGTGGAAAATTAATCAAAGTTCGGCGTCTAAATTTTAAATCTGTATCTGACGGTGTTAAGTGCTGGAAGCCATCTCAGACTTGCGTTTTGACCTATGATGGTCAAATCCTGCCTGAGAGGGTTTTTGTGTGCTATAACGCATTGCCAGTTAGTAAATACTATTATCCTACCTAGCATACAATGTTTTAAATGTTGTCGTTTTGGTCACACTAAATTCCAGTGTCGTTCAAATCCAAGATGCTTTAAATGTGGGAATAATCATTCTGGAGAATCATGTTCTGTCGATGAAAGCAGTGCTTCTTGTCTTTTGTGTTCGGGCTATCATTTTGCAAATAGCAAGTCCTGCCCCGAGTACAACAGACAGAGAGATATTAAAATTGCAATGACTGATAAAAATATTTCATATGCGGAGGCATGCAAATTATACGCGCCCACTCGTACAATGTTGTATAGTGATGCGCTTCGTAACAAGAAAGCTCCTGTTACCACTTCATATAAAAAACTGTTTTCGCAAAAGCTAAAAGCCCTCCTCCTTTAAGAACTGGCTATGATAAAATAGCTCATGCTGCAATAATTGCTAGCCCTTCTAGTTCACTTCCAAACGGTGCTGGATTAAATCAACTAAACTATACAGTTTCAGAACTTATTGAAATGCTTATCAGACTTCTCTCTGCACAAAATTTACCGTCCAACGTTGCCAATAATGAGGAAAAATCCTCCCCTAGTAAATTAATCATCAATAATGGATCAGCTGCTTCAGACGGCTTTACAGTGGAACGCTCAGAGCGTTCGTAGCAAACAACATGATATATACTTTCTCGTTAATAAATATAAACCATCAATATTTGCTATCTCTGAGACTTGGCTTAAGCCGGAATCTCCTTTTAAGATTTCCGGCTACCAATGTTTCAGAGATGATAAAATCAATGGTCATGGTGGCTCTGCCATCCTAATTTCTAATGACCTTATCTCCAAAAGGGTGCACACTACGCCCATCGGTGATTGGTCATTGGTTATTATTCATTTGTATAATATTTACATTATTTCATTGTATATACCAAAACCATCGTCATTAATTATTAGCAATATATATGTAATTCTTTCTAACCTATCCGGGCCATTCATTATTATGGGTGATTTCAACATTCACCACCCTGCGTGGGGTTGTGGTAAAACGGATAGTTTGCCGAATTCATTGTTTAATATGTTAGACCATTTTGGTCTGTGTATGTTGAACAATGGTTCGCCAACTAGACGCACAAGACCTGGGAAGCATCTCAGTGCTGTGGATCTGACATTGGTTTCAGCTGGATTAGCTGCATCAATGTCATGGTCCGTCCTGAATAGTTCTTTTGGCAGTGACCACTTCCCTATCCTCATTTCATTACCATTCCGCCATAAAAACAATATTTACATCAGCCAATCCAGGATCAAATACAAAATTAATCATTCCACTGATTGGATTACATTTTCAAGTATTGTAGATGATCACATTAAAGAACTACCAAACATTCATCACTTGTCTTTAGATCATTGCACAGAGGAAATTATTAAGTGTCTTACAACTGCAGCTGATCAGTGCATTCCGCAGAAATCATATAGTAACAATAAACGTAGATCTCCACCGTGGTGGGACAATGAGTGTTTAAAAGCAGTTTTGCAGAGAAAAGAAGCTGAAAATAATTACAATATTTGCTTGTCTGATGAGAATTTTAATCAGTTTATCAAAATTAACGCAGAGACAAAATGTTTTTTGAATAAAAAAAAAAGTTGATGGTTGGAAATCATTTTGTTCATCTATTTCTCCAACCACACCTGCTTACACCGTTTGGAAACAAATAAAAAAATTCAGAGGTGCATTTAATAACTCTCCGCCTCTATGTCCGACTTCGCCAACGTGGGTTGATAGTTTTTTGGATAAAATAGCCCCTCCTTTTGTTACTCAAAATCCTCAGTACAGCGTCCCTTCTCATAATTTTAATAAATATGGAGAACCATTCAGCATGAAAGAATTACTTTTTGTGCTTTCTTCTGTTAAAGATTTCTCACCGGGAATAGACAGTGTACCATATTCATTTTTAGTAAATTGTGGTGAAACATGTCAACTATACTATTTGAATTTAATTAATGAGATTTTAGATTTTGGGATGGTACCTGACCACTTAAAAACACAGTTAGTTGTACCCATTTTGAAAACTGGGAAGGTCCTGAAGTTGCCTCAAACTATCGTCCAATTGCCATGTCCAGTGTCCTCATGAAAATAGCCGAACACTTAGTTAAAAACAGACTTGAATGGATATTGAGCATCTTGATCTCCTTCCAAATTCGCAGTATGGTTTTAGAAAAGGTAAAAGCACCTTAGATAGTTTGTCTATATTTACGACAGACATACGTTTAGCTTTTTCTAGAAATGAAAGTATCGTAGCCGGTTTTTTAGACATTGCCTCCGCATATGATAATGTTCTTTTACCTGTTTTAGTTTCAAAATTAAATGCTTTAAAACTACCATTTAAATTCATAAATTTTATATCAAATTCATTATCATGTAGGAAGGTCGTTCTTTGTATAAATGGGACTCTGTCTGAATCCCGTATTTTAAACAAAGGACTTCCGCAGGGATCGGTCTTGAGTCCACTTCTGTTTAATATTTATACATCTGATCTACATAATTCAGTTATTCCTCATTGTAGAATACTCCAATATGCTGATGATATTGTGCTTTACTCTAACAATACCTTTGTGGAAGAGGCAGCTGGCATGGTTTCCAAGGGTATCTTTTCACTTGCAGATTGGCTTAGCCTTCATGGTCTGGATCTGTCTCCCTCAAAAAGCTCCATTGTTGTATTTAGCCGAAAGAGAAAGATTCCAAATATTTCCATCAATGTTTCAAACTCAAACATTCCAGTAAAAAATGAGATAAAATTTTTAGGTTTGATTTTAGATTCTAAATTAACATTCAAATCTCACATACAACACGTTATTTCAAAATGTGAAAAAAATCTAAACATTCTTAGATGTCTCGCTGGTACTTGGTGGGGAGCGCATCCTTTTTATTTAAAAATGATTTATAATGCAACTATTAGAAGTGTGATGGAATATGCGTCATTTCTTTTGACCCCAACAAGTCATCAAGTATTGTCTCGATTGGAAATAATCCAAACTAGGGCTATGAGAATCATCTGTGGAGCAATGAAATCAAGCCCCAAAAATGTATTACAGGTTGAATGTGGAGAACCACCCCTTGATTTGCGGAGACAATTTCTTTCGGACAAATTTTTATTTCGCTTATGCCAGTATAATCATCACCCCTTGTTTCCTAAATTAAAATGACTTACCTCATATGTATCATCATCACCCTATTGGACACATAAAAATCCCCCTTGCTTAGTCAAAAGTTATTCAAAATTAAATAATATAAATTATCGCATTCATAAAATAACAAGATTTCCTCTATTCTCTTGTGACTTGGAATCGATCCTTCTAATTCCCCAAGTGAAGTTCAACATCGGCATTAACAAAAACGACCAGTTTGCTGCAAAGAAGTTTTTAAACATAGTCGATAATCTATGGAGGGGTTTTGATCTCATTTTCACAGATGCTTCTAAATTAGACAAAGAAGGCTGCGTGGGTGTTGCGGTATATCATAAAAACTATGATATAATACAAAAAATTAAATGTCCTCCTTTAACCACTGTATTTACAGGCGAGTATCTGGGATTAATTGAGGCAATCAAATATATAATCCTTTTGAAGTTAAAAAACTCCGTCATCTTCACAGATTCATTGAGTTCTCTTCATTCATTAACATCAAATCCATTCAAAGAAAGTTCCCACAATATTCTATTATTCCGTTGTAAATCACTAATTAATAATTGTATTAAGCTCGGCCTCAATGTTTCTTTTGCGTGGATTCCAAGTCACGTTGGCATCTACGGAAATGAAAGAGCAGACAAGGGAGCTAAGGAGGCGGTCATTTGTGGAGACAGAGTCCCCTTTGAAGTATATGCTCAAGACCTATCTTTGCAACCAAGACGTGACCTACTAATAAGATGGCAAACTAGATGGCATATAACAAGTAAGTATAAAGGTATATCGTACGGAAGGATTCAAGAAGATATTCCCCCAAAGCCCTGGTTTTGCAATCATAAATTCATTTTAAAAGTCATTTTAAAAGTCATTTTAAGGTCGTACCATCGGCAGAACCGCAATTCGGGTGGCGGAACAGAGGCGACCCACGGGCGGGCGGCATGTGTTCACTGCGAGGGAAGTGGAGGCAGTGGTGCGAGGCATGAGCCGGGGTAAGTCGCCTGGCCACGACTCTCTCAGCATTGAACACTTGCAGCATGCCGGGCCGCATCTGTCCCGTGTGCTTACACTGCTATTTAATTGCTGCATGGCACATTCTTACCTTCCCCATAACATGATTAAGACAGTCGTTGTACCGCTGGTAAAAAACAAGACCGGTGATGTTTCAGACGTGAAAAACTATAGGCCCATATCGCTGGCTACTGTGGTGTCGAAAGTGTTGGACAGTTTGCTCGACAAACAACTAGATATACATCTAAAGCTGCACGATGCCCAGTTCGGCTTCAGAGCTGGACTATCTACCGAGACAGCAGTCCTGTGCCTAAAGCAAACTGTCCAATACTACACGGACAGGAAAACTCCAGTTTTTGCGTGTTTTCTTGATTTAACGAAGGCCTTCGATAGTTTACCGTGTAGTATACTCTGGCAAAAGCTGCTTTCAGAAACACAGTTGCCCGTAGACCTCATTAATATCTTTCAGTTCTGGTACGGGCACCAGAGTAACGTGGTACGGTGGGCAGGCTCGGTATCGGATGCGTACCGACTGGAATGCGGTGTGAGACAAGGGGGGCTAAGTTCTCCCAAGCTTTTCAATCTGTACGTTAATGGTCTGATTGAGGAGCTCAGCAACACTGGTATCGGGTGTTCAATAGATGGTCAGCTAATTAATAATATCAGTTATGCCGATAACATGGTGTTGCTGAGCCCATCAATCAGTGGACTGCGAAAGTTGGTGAATAAATGTGAGAGGTACGCCGAGACCCATGACCTTAAGTATAATACCACCAAAAGCGAGCTGATGATGTTTAAAGCTGGCACCAAATATTACTCCGCTGTGCCTGAAGTAATGATAGCAGGCGAGCCGCTTAAAATGGTGACCCAATTTAAGTACCTGGGGCATTGGGTTACGGATACTCTTCGGGATGATATGGATATGGAAAGGGAACGTAGGGCGCTCTCGGTTCGAAGCAATATGTTGATCCGGAGGTTTGCTAGATGCTCTAAGCAAGTAAAATTAACACTCTTTAGGTCTTACTGCCAGTCTTTTTACACTTGCGGCCTTTGGATTAACCACACGAAGAAGTCCGAGAGCGTCCTACGGGTCCAATATAACAACGCTTTCAGGATGCTGTTGGGGCTGCCACGTTTCTGTAGTGCGTCAAGCATGTTTGCAGAGGCATACATGGATGGTTATCACGCCATCATACGCAAGCGGGTAGCCTCTCTGACGCGAAGAGTGCGGGGCAGCACCAACACCTACCTGAAGATGATAGCGGACAGACTTGAAGGCCCATTAGTGTCACATGTGGTGAAATGTCATGTATCCCCTGTACGCCACTGTGCCAAATAATTATATAACGTAACTTAATAACGAAATTTAATTTACTTTTTATGTTTAATTTAATATTATTATTATTTTTTGTGATATTATTAATTTAATAACTTAATTTTATTTTATTTACTTTTTATGTTTTTGTGGTTTTTGTGGTTAATGTAATTTTGATGTAATATGGATTTACTTAAATCTGAAATAAATGAATTTTGATTTGATAAATGTTTGGGGAGAAAATACTCATCGATGATTAGTAGGTTACGTCTTGGTCACTGTTGCGTACCTGTGCATCTCCATAAAATCATAATTTTAAATTCTAGTTTATGTGAATGTGGACTAGAGGACGGAGACATTAATCACATATTTTTTGCTTGCCCAAAGTACAATCATGTCAATTTTTTAAAACAGTTAATCACCCATAAATTTCATTTACCATGTTCGATATAATCAACATTATATTTGGGATGCATGTGTGTGTTTGCATGTATATGTGTATATGCCATACGTAGGTATCTGCAGTCAAACTTTATACAATATCTTACAGGAATGTCTGGTACTTTTCTCACATTATAAGAAGTCATCTTCTCTCTGTAGTACGTAGTTGTCGTATAATATTTATTTTGTATTTTTAAACTGTTTCGAATATTCAATTTCTTATGTATATATTTTAACGTACGGTTTTTTTTTATGTTGGAATACGTATTATTTTGTTTGTTTGATTTACTCCGATGACTTGATGCTGGCAGAGATGTTCTACACAATTGCCATTCAATTAAAATTCAATTCAATTCTATTAATCTCTTTCTGACTCATACGATATTTAAAAAACAGTAAAATTATTAAATTTCGTTTTTTTTAGACTTGTTTCAAAAAGGAAGCTGTTTCAATGTCACTCTGACGCTGGCAGAATGTATAAATTGTATACGAGGGCCAATGAACAAGATAATAATAATAATAAACTGATAATCACGGCATTATTTGATACGATCACAACACACAATTAATATCTTCTATAAAAATATGGTGCGTGAATGTTGAAAAATGAAAGCGGGAAACAATGGCTGAAACTGAAAGTAGTACAAATGCAGAACCTAATAATTCAATAGTAAGAAGACAGAACAGCAAATTGCCGTTTTTCAGACAAGTAAGATGAACATAATATATGTACATACATACATAACATACATAAACTCAGGGCCATAAATCCCAAAAAAGGGTAGCCAGAGCTTCAGAGCTAGAAACTCCTCAGACACATTTGGAAGTTTTTAGGGGAGGTGATGGTAGAAATAAAGTATCTTTGGTGATAGGTCTCCAACCGCATCGCCCAAAAATAAACTCCATAAAAAGCTCCATACCCTTAGTCGCCTCTTACGACACCCGTGGGAAGAAAGGGGTAGTGACATTCTAAACCGGCACTACACGGCAAACATCGACAACTTCATTAGCTCAACCCAATAGCTCTTATTGGAGTAGGCAGAGACTATCGGTTGCCAACATGCATATTAATTACCAAAGTATTTCTTTATTACCTACTTCAATTCAAAATGAGCTTTAATTAGCTTACAATTGTTTGCTCAACACATACATACAATATAATTGAAACAACTTTTTGATTTTCGGATATTTTAATCGCGTGTTATTACATTATTTTTAAAGCCCGACGTTTCGATGGTCTTCACGTGACCATGATAACTGAAAAGTTTTCGAAACGTCGGGCTTTAAAAATAATGTAATAACACGCGATTAAAATATCCGAAAATCAAAAAGTTGTTTCAATTATAATGTGCAATCGTGAAAATCTTAGAAAATACTACATACATACAATACAAAACACGTTATTGTACAATATTGAGAACTAATCACATGAGTACGTACTCATTTTATTAGTTCCCATTGGGGTAGGTAGAGGCTATATCGATGGCCACTATGTACGATTCTGGCAAACCTCTCGAGATAGACAAAATCAAACCGTGTTCTAACTCTCTCAGATAAGATAAAGATAAAAAATATTTATTTCAAAATAAAAAGAATTGTTGTCTATTTTTTGAACGTCACAAACTTACGTATAAGTTAAATCTTACTCTACTGACTTACTTCGGATTCGGAAGGTGTATTGTTGCGAGAAGAACCCGTAAGAAACTCAGCAACACACATCTTTTCTTAGTCATATTACAATATTGGTGTATGTCTGGAAATATCCTGCATAGAGCCCTGGTGACACCAAGCAGTTTCATCTATCATATAATCATTTAAACTGTAATAAGCTTTTAAATGAAGCCCATAATTGTCCCCACCAAGGGGCTCGAGCCTACCCTATACTGCGATTTGGCGATAGTCCACCACGCTGGCCAATTGCGGGTTGCGAGACTAACGGCTACTACCGTAATAGTAGCCGGGATCGACGGCTTAACGTGCCCTCCAATTCACGGAATCATCTTAATTTTCGGATAATCAGGTGTTTCAAGCCTGCTATATCCTTCCAGACTGGGTTAAATCTTACAAATTAAATTTGTAAGGATACCACCTCCCAGGGATCGAACCCGAGACCTCCGTACTTGAAACCAAGCGCTTAACTGCGAGACCAAGGAGACAGTGTTCAAACATTATTTATAAATTATTTAGTAGGTACGCCATGTCAGTAGCCAAGTGGTTGGGTAACTGGCTTCTGGGTCCAGAGGTAGTGGGTTTGAACCCAGCTGAGGGCATAATTTATGTAATAAACAGCTGTGAATGAAGGACAAGCAGATTTGACTACCATACGGCCAAAATTGGGAACTACCATAAGAAATTAAATACATACATATACTCACGGCTATAAATCCCTTGAAGGGGTAGTCAGAGCTAGGGAATTAGAAATTCCTCAGCCACTTTTGGAAGATGCGAGGGGAAAAGATGGTGAAATAAAGGTTGTTGGTGATGGGTCTCCAACCGCATCGCCCAAAAATCCCTTAAAAGCCCCAATACCGTTAGTCGCCTCTTACGTACACCCACCGGAAGAAATGGGGTAGTGCTATTCTAAGCCGATACTACACAGCATTAAGCAATACACAGCACAGAAATTAAAGTGCAACTAAAAATACCAAAATTTATGAGAGCTACTAAATAACTGATTCGTTATTCATGAAACTATTTATTGCAACAAAGGCTATAACTGTGGAATAGAAAAATGCCAGCCAATTTTGTTTCTACCCGTATTCACGTATAAATAGCCTTCTATTTCGAAAAAGAGATAGCCGATCCTTAATTTGCAGTTCTTTAGCAACTTTGTGAGAGGAAATGATGATGAGTGTCCAGCCATATTGCATTATTATCCCTGGAGCCCCAAAACTCTAATCCTGGTGTAGAAATGAGTGTGTACTGCTGCACCTACCCACCCAATCATACCTATTGTTCCGGCACAACACTGGTGCTCGGAAATGATTATAAAACGTTTGAGGGTAGTGCGTCACGCTACCCACTTATTCTTTGTCACTTGCGTTTGCGTACGATTCTTGTTACATACATACATATTCTCACGCCGTTAGTTCCCATTGGGGTAGGCAGAGACTATCGATCGCCACTTTGTACGATCCTGGCAAACCTCTCTAGCTTCATTCACATCCATCAATCTTTTCATACATGCTCTTTTATTCTTCGTACTACGGACACCTGCCTTTTTGAGTACATTTTATATTTGATCCAAATGTGTCCTCCGATTCTTGTTACTGTTAACATTATTTCGGCCACGGTGTAATTATTAATCAATACCTTTGAGTAGTGAATTATATGGAGATCACATAATGTTCTATATAAACTTTTCTGTCAAAATTGTGTTTGACGAAATGATTAGCTATCGTTGTCTCTGTCTGATGATAGTATGTTTGTGGGTGTTATTAATACCAACACCATTTTAATGATGCTGGCCACAAGAATCTTATACATAACTATATATAGAATTCGTGGATGAATCCGCCATTTTAGTTTCAAAATTTTTTGTTGTCTATGGTTTGATTTGTTTGTAAACATTGAAATTTTGTAGAAAAATAACAATTAATTGTGAAATAAACAGTGGTATAGTGCTGAAATTCTGTTAAAAATGGTGAAGTGTTCTATTCTGGCCTGTGGAGCATACTTAAGCAGGAATCGACCTAATTTAACAATTCACCGGTAAGAAATGGGAAAACTAATAAATCGACTATTATTGTGATTTTATTCTTTATAACATCATATAGCAGACTCATATAGCATTTATAGCTAATCCTACTTTAATGGTATTCTGAATTTTACACAGTGAAGTGTATTTACAGAGTTTTCAATACAATTTGATATAGATTTATTGAATTTAAGTTTAAGGTTATGTTCAAGATAGGGATGTTTTTTTAATATCGTCGATGTATTATATCGATATTATATGAAAAAAACCTTCTTATTTCAGACTCCCCAAAAATGAATCCAAAAGGCGAAAATGGCTAGAAGCAATCGGAAAGGAAAATATTAGACCAAACATAAACATAATAAATATATGTTCACTTCATTTTGCTTAGCAATTCAGTTGCAGATGCTTTAGAATTTTTTATTTTTTATTTTGCCAATTATGCTACATATTTTTGTTAAATGGAACATGATTTTAGACAGTGAGGTTTATTTAAAAAAGTTAAATAATATTTTCTAACTGAAAGGTTTTAGTATCATTTGTTTTTTTTATTATTTTTGTTACCTGTTACATAAGTAGCTACATTACCTGTTAATATTTCTATAATAATAATTAATAATATTTCTATAATAATAATTAATAATAAAAAATACAAATATTTTATTTCTTAAAATGGCTATTTCTGTTACCGCTGCTGTTCATTCTGGTTTTTTGACAAGCCAACAAATGGCGCAATAAATGAAGGTTAATAGAATTAAAAAACAGTAAACCCACTATTTACAAAGCAAGCGCTCGTTTTTTTTAATTAGTTATTGGCCTCAACGTCTCATGTACGGATTGCATGATTTAGGCTGTATCAGATTTAACATGAGAAAGACACTTTTTCTTTATAAAAAATACGTGTACTAGCCATAGCTACTATGTTTCAGCAATTACTTTAAGTTTTTTTGAAGCACGAATCGTAATCACCATTTTTATGTTAATGGACACCCAATGCAGAAATCTAAATATCTATTATTTTTTTCTAGATCCTAGGGTTAGCACGACCAAATTCTTCAGCTATAATATTATCGATAAAAAGTATCGATTACTGGCCAACACTAGTCGGCCATTTTGGTTTCAAAAATAGGCAGGATTTTATGTAATTTATGTTAACTCCATATACTTCACTACTCAAAGATCAATACACGCAATATATTCTGGAGTCAGATATTTTATTACTATTACCATCCATACAATCCATACATAGTTCCTGAAGGAATGAACACCTATAAATCTCAGTAATGCGATGAGGGGAAGCCAAATCTATCGTCTATAATCAATTAGAAATTACTTGGCCACTTTTTTAAGTTTAATACCAAAAGATCCTTGTTGGGCATCGGTCTCCATCTAAATCGCCGAACAATCACTTAAGGTGTCACTGCCTAAGCCCCCTTTCACGACACCCGCGTCATTAAATGGGTAAGTGCTTTTCTAAGCTGGCACAAAACAACTCATACTTATTAATTAATAAACCTTTTACTTGGAGTAATTATTTACATACATATATATATTCACGGCTATAAATCCCTAGATGGGGTAGCCAGAGCTAAGGAATGAGAAAATCCTCAGCCACCTTTGGAAAGTTGAGTGGGGAAAAGATGGTAAAATAAAGCTTCTTGGTGATGGGTCTCCAACCGCATCGCCCAATAATCCCTTTAAAGCCCCAATACCGTTAGTCGCCTCTTACGTACACCCACCGGAAGAAATGGGGAGGTGCTATTCTAAGCCGACACTACACAGCTATACAGTAATTATTTATTTTGAGTAAAATGATTTTATTTCAGACATTTGTGACGGTGGCCATTTTCATAAACACAGTCGGACAAGGCTGCGCAGTGGGGTATGCCGGGATTATCATACCAGAAATAAAAGCCGACCCTAAGTCTACCATCACTATGACAACAGAAGCGGCTGCTTGGCTAGGTAACAGAATATTATGTTTTATTTATCAAACATTCATAATTAAATATCATCATTTCCAATTGGGATAGGCAGAAACTCTCGATCGCCGCTTTGTACGATTCTGGCAAAAATTCATATCTTCATTTACAGCCATCAATCTTTTCATCTTTACTTTTAGTTGTTTATAGAATAAGTAAAATTTTAATTGTGTAGTAGATAATATCTACTCTAGTACTATTTGTCTTGTAATGTCATAAGAACTGTGATTTATAAACACAAAAAAAGTAAATTCTAAAAAGAAAAAGATGTTAAGTTCGAACGTTTTACAATCAAAAAGAAAATATTATTAGTATTAATACTATTTTGTTTCATTTAAATTTACCTAATATTGTCATAACATTCTATGTTTTTGCAATTTCATATTCGCAGTTTATTCAAAAGATATTCACGAATGCGAATGCGAATGCGAATATAGAAAATCAGGCGAATATTCGCGAATGCGAATGCAAATACGAATATTCGTTACATCTCTAGTAGATATACGCCCGATTTCTGAATTGAGTATTCCAGCTGAGAACAACTTAAGTGTCGTTCTGTCGCATTAAAATTTTAACAACTGAAAGATACATAACGATACTTAAGTCGTTCTCAGCTTGAATACTTAATTAAGAAATCGGGCGATATAGAAGAAACTAATGTAATGTAATTATATTTTATCAATATTGTAAGATCCATGCGATACAGGCAACGCCTAGTGCGTGGATCACCGCACTGTTATCGGATATGTGAATTGTTGATAATAAATGCCTTTTTTTTTGTTCATACATGCCGTATTATTCTTCATACTTTTAGCATGTTGTCTATTTCATGTAAGTACGTCATCTGATAATGTTAATTAATAAACAATAATCCCCACATGAGGTTTTCATGAACAAAAAGATTTAAAAAATCTGATAATGTTCTCTGCTGATATTTTTATCCACATTTATTTTGTCACAGTCCATTTATTTATTCTCCTACCCAGGTGTTCGAGCCAACCCTAGATAGTCTACCTTAACTCTCAAAGGGTCTGGCAGGCTAAGGAAGGAGCAGTGTCCACTGTGAGATTTTCCGATTTTTTTACACGTTTGTTTGCTACCATTTAACTAGGCAACACTCCAATTTACAGCCGGCTACCATGAATACCTTCCGAGAATTTGACAAAAACTTCAAATCTGCAGACGTTTTTTCAATTTAGAATATTGAAACCAACTATCTACGTATCTACGTACATTGAGTTAAAGTATACTCTGGTGTATTATTTACTAAAGGGTTGTGTTGAGTCACGCGCTCAACTATTGCATCGGCGACACGGGCTACGGGGCGACACGGAGGCGGCGGCGCGCGGGGTCATCGACACCGAACAGTGACGAACGAACTATCGGCACTACTGCTCGCGCTCGCGCATTCATATTATCCTGTAGACGCGACTTCGTTATATTGTTTTGTTATTTGTTACTTATACTGAATATAAGTTTATACAGTCCACTGGAGTTTTAACATCTTCTTCGACGAACCAGCCACCTAATCCACGACGCAACATTTGGTCCTTCCACCCTCGAAGAAATAATAAAAAAGTACAAAGGAGCTGTACAATATTTGAAGTCGTCAGAACTGCGGGACAGGAAATCTCCAGCATCGAAAAAACCACAATTGTCGTCGTGCCTTGAGAATCAAAACCTCCACGTCACAAACATCAGTGGTTTGCAACTAAAACTGTGAGATCATTCCAATTCCTTATTTCATATCCTAACCATTTCATCATAATCATTCCTTAAGACTAAATCATTTCATTAGCCTAATTAATTGCATTTCCTTAATAATCATTGAAATATTGGAACATTACTATTAGATTTTATTCAGTTTCATTTCACTGAGTTTTCGATTTTGCAAGTCATTATTACGAGTACGTCATAGTGTTCGTTCATTCATTCCATTACTTCATTATCTTTTAACTTAAATTTAGTAATAGTATAGTAGTATTTAGTAAAATTACTACTTTTTTATCTATTTTTTTGATAATTTAAGTTATATGTGTGTAATTCTAACTTTGAATTTGATAAATCGGGTTTAGAATATTGCACTACGCTTTTTCAAATTAACGCCTGCCAAAGTTGTTACCGCAATTACATCGGTCTTAGTTTATTTTTACTTTATTACGAGGCGTATAACATTACAAGTGCCTTTTTCTTACCTTTTTTGTTTTCTTTTTAATATTTTATACCTATTGCTTTCACCATGACAGACGCTAAAAGCTTAATCAAAAAACGAGCGTCAATCAAAGCGAAGCTTACACAATTTGCTTCATATGTACACGTAATTCGATCATGTGAAAAATTAAGTGATACTCAATTAGTTGAAGTTGAATACCGACTCAGTATATTCGAAAACTTATACGATAAATATGATACGTTACAGTGTGACTTGGAAACAGTCGCGGACGATCCCAGCGAGCAATATGCGGAGCGTGAAGAGTTTGAAAAGCAGTATTACGGTTTGGTAGCAACTGCACGTCAGCTGATCGCCAGCTCACGCGGCATTCAAACAGGAGACTCGTCATCTCAGGTGGATTCATGTTCTAATCACACACATAAACATAACAGTGTACGTTTACCTAAAATTGATTTGCCCACTTTCTCCGGCAGCTATCATGATTGGCTAGAGTTTAGGGATACATTCATATCTATAATTCATAGTAACGACAGCATTAATAAAATAAATAAATTACATTACCTACGTGCTTCTTTAAAAGGTGGTGCTTCTCTTGTAGTAGATAATCTAGATTTTAGTTCGGAGAACTACGATGCTGCATGGAAGTTACTTTGTGAGAGATATGACAACAAAAGATTGCTTGTTAATAATCATGTGCAAGCTCTGTTTAACATGAACTCTGTCACAAAAGAATCAAGTAAGTCTTTACGTCATATTGTTGATACAACAAATAAAAATCTAAGAGCCTTATTTACACTTGGGCAACCAGTTGAGTATTGGGATACACTTATTATCCATATTATCGCTACTAAATTAGATCAGGTGACAAATCGTCAGTGGGAAGAGCATAAAAATACTCTGGCGGAACCTCCAACATTACTTATATTAAATACATTTCTCAGTAATAGATCAGATTTGTTAGAAACAATTGAAGAATCAATGTTTGTTAAAATACAAAATAAAGGATTTAATAATAATCATACATCAAATAAAAGTTTTTTAGCTCATAATCAAAATAATAAACATAAATATTTATCGTGTCCCATGTGTAAGCAGGATCACTATGTATTTACATGTGAGATGTTCAGGTCGCTTCCAGTGCAAGTTCGAATAAAAAAAGCACAAACTTTCAAGGTCTGTCTTAACTGTCTTCGACCAGGCCATGATGCTAGTACATGTAAGTTAGGACATTGTAAATACTGTAGCATTAAACACAATACCCTACTTCACAGTGATAACGACAGCGACCTTTCTAACAATCAGAACATTGCCTTGTCAGCTAATCACTCTGCTTCATCGCGTGTTATATTACTATCCACAGCGCTTGTACAAGTGGCAGACTCAAAGGGCTGCTGTCACACTGCACGAGTCTTACTAGACAACGGGAGCACAGCGAACTTCGTCTCCAATGATTTAGTACGTAAACTTCAGATTTCTACCTACAATACCAAGTCTAAGGTAATGGGTATTAATTATCAATCCTCAAATTGTACACAAGGCTGCTCAATTACTTTAAAATCAATCAATAGCGATTATCAAATTGATATTGACTGTCTTATTTTGCCAAAGGTATCGTCATGCGTACCAAACACATTGGTTAATACGAGTAACATAAAAATACCTTCGACTATTCATCTTGCCGACCCTGACTACTACATTCCGTCTTCTATCGACATCTTAGTCGGAGCGGAGGTATTCTGGGGTATCATAGGCGCGAATCGAGTCGCATTAGGTAAAAACAAGCCTTCTTTATTTGAGTCAAAGTTAGGTTGGCTCATTTCAGGTGCATTAATTCAACCTCATTACTCACCTCAGGTGTGTGAAATAGACTCAGTAGAACCTAAATATAAAATTACTTCTGAACAACGATTATGTGAACAACTTTTCAGAGATACCACTTATCGCAACACTGATGGTCGGTTTGTGGTAAATATTCCCTTTAAAGAATCACCTCATGTTTTAGCTGACTCTTATGAGATTGCTAAGCGCCGATTTCTTTCACTTGAACGACGTTTAGCCAAAGATTCTCATTTAAAAAATCTTTACGTAAATTTCATGAATGAATATATACAATTAAATCATATGTCTGAAAGTGATTGTTTAATAAATACATCTACACCTTCTCATCTTTTACCACATCATGGTGTTCTGAAAGACTCAAGCTCTACTACTGGATTGCGAGTAGTGTTTGATGGTTCGGCCGTTACATCTTCAGGTAAATCATTTAATTCTATTCAAATGGTGGGCCCAACTGTACAAGATGATTTGCTGTCTATTTTACTTCGATTTAGGCAACATAAAATAGTCGTTAGTGCAGACATCGAAAAGATGTATCGACAAACTTTGGTTAATGAAGACCATCGGTCACTGCAGCAAATTTTGTGGCGGGCAGAGCCAAATCATAAATTGAAGGCTTACACCTTAAATACGGTCACGTATGGTACTGCATCGGCACCTTTCTTAGCAACTAACTGTTTAATTGAACTATCCAAGGAGTGTGCTGACCCAGAGATAAACTTTACAATTGCTCATGACTTCTACGTAGATGACTACTTGTCAGGTCATTCTTCTATTACAAATACAATAAAACAGTGTCGTCAAGTCATCACTATTTTGCAGTCTGCAAGGTACAACCTTCGCAAGTGGCAGTCAAACTCGAAGGAAGTTTTGCAAGCTCTTAGCAATGATTCCAGTTCTTCCGATTTCGTCAATCTTAGTAACGATAATCATTCGACTAAAACGTTAGGACTAAACTGGAAGTGTTCGACTGATACGTTTACATTTTTAATAAATCTGTCTTCCACTGAAGCAACTACCAAACGTAAAATTTTATCAGTCATAGCTCAAATTTTCGATCCAATTGGTTTAGTTGTTCCTTGCATTGTGGAAGCAAAAATAATGCTGCAACAACTTTGGTTATCTAAGTGTTCATGGGATGGACCTATTCCCAAAGACATAGATAATATTTGGAGGGCATTTAAAACCACTCTTCCTCTCTTCAACGATATTGAAATACCCCGTTGGATTTCATGTGAATCACCAATTTCTATACAACTTCATGTTTTCACTGACGCATCCGAAAAGGCTTATGGTACTTGTATCTATGTTCGTAGCATATCCAGTAACGGAGAAACACACGTACGTCTTCTTACTGCAAAAAGTAGAGTCGCTCCTATCAAGCCTACTACTATTCCTCGTCTTGAACTATGTGCTGCATTACTGGGTACTCGGTTGTATCTAAAGGTTCGCCAGTCACTTACATTACATATTGATGAAGCAATCTTTTGGTGTGATTCAACCATTGTTATAGTTTGGCTATCTACACCACCTTTACAGCTTAAATCTTTCGTTCGTCATCGCGTTTCAGAGATTCAAGACTCTGTTGGTGGTTCTCTTTGGCGTTACGTTCCTTCACTTGAAAACCCCGCAGACCTCGCTTCGCGTGGCCCTAGAGCTGACAAATTACTGTCATCATCTTTATGGTGGTCAGGTCCGCAATTTTTACTTAATGATCCTTCTTCGTGGCCTGAATTTCCTAAACCACATTCAGGAGATAAGACATCCTTATCGGAAATGGTAACATCTCATCATATTGATATTTTAGATAATGCTAACAACGGGATCACAGAATTATGTAACAAATGTTCTGGTTTTAATAAACTACAGCGTATATTGGCACATATCTTTCGCTTTATTGACAAATGTAGAAATAAATCAGTAGAATGTGGTGCACTCACAAACATGCTGGTCCTATCATGATAGCTGATCGAAATTTATTTATTTATTTATTTATTTATTTATTTAAGGCACACCAACAGCATTATAACATAAATTGCATTAACATTCATTTTTAAAGTATTGGTCAGTTATAATGCCAACAACAGTGCACACAGCATTGACAATATTATAACTTAAAGATATAACTAAAAATTTGATTAAAAACTATAATAAAATAAAACTAGAATAGACAATTAAAATTCCTAACATTAATAATAAATTACAAACAAAAAAATCAATAAAATTAAATAAAATTATAAAAAATTATAAAAAATAAAGTGACAATACCAAAAAAGAATTTAAATAATGAAATAATAATAATAATTGATTAATTAATTTCTGGCACCAATTGCCTACATTTTTTCTTAAAACTAAACAGTGTGTCATTATAGACGTCAGGCGCGCATTCATGACCTATTGCACACAATGAATTGTAAAGTTGGCAGACTCTGTGGATAGGGTTGTTTGCGGCCATGTTTGTTCTCACAGTCGGGACGGCCAGAGGGCGAGCACTTCGCAGTGCTCTTTGGGGAACGTATGCAGAACGTATGAAAGGGAAGAGTATGCAGATTAATTAAGTGTTTTATATGTGAATTTGTGTGTTTAGCAACAAGAGCTCTTCATTTGCAACTCGTATCTGACCTCACAAAGGAGGCCTTTTGGCTGCCATGCATCGCTTTATTGCTCGCAGGGGGAAGCCACGTAACATATATTCGGATAATGGTACAACATTTGTTGGCGCTTTTAATGAACTTGCAAATTTCCTTTCTCAAGACTTAAATTTTAATTATATTGATTCAGGCATTAATTTCTCATTCATACCTGCATATAAGCCATACTTAATTCAAGACCTTTGACTCCTCTATCCAATGATCCAACTGACCTAGTCCCTTTAACTCCTGCCCACTTCCTCATTGGACGTTCACTCGTTATGTTGCCACATTCACAGATCAAAGACGTCAATATCAGCAGTTTACAACGGTTTCGTCGCATAGAATATTTGAAGCAGCATTTTTGGCAAAGATTCTCTCATGAATACATTATATGGCTTCAACAAAAGACTAAGTGGCGCCGTTCATCGGGAGAGCTGAAGGAAGGGACTCTTGTTGTCATTAAAGACAAGGGCTCACATCCGCTTATGTGGCTTTTAGGACGCATCGTGAAAGTCCTACCTGACAGGGATGGAGTAACTAGGGTTGCCGACATCCGCACACGTAAGGGTGTCATTCGGCGAGCCTTTAACACAACCTGCCATCTTCCACTTACTGTTGAAACCTCTTCAACCGGGGGAGTATGTTGAGTCACGCGCTCAACTATTGCATCGGCGACACGGGCTACGGGGCGACACGGAGGCGGCGGCGCGCGGGGTCATCGACACCGAACAGTGACGAACGAACTACCGGCACTACTGCTCGCGCTCGCGCATTCATATTATCCTGTAGACGCGACTTCGTTATATTGTTTTGTTATTTGTTACTTATACTGAATATAAGTTTATACAGTCCACTGGAGTTTTAACATCTTCTTCGACGAACCAGCCACCTAATCCACGACGCAACAGGTTGCTTGAAAAATTCCAGAAAAAAACACGTTTTATTTATTGATATTTACGTTTGGCATGAAAATTGTAATATAAAACAAATATCTTACAGCACACCAAAAATTGTTTCATTCGGTTGGGTGCGTCTACGCTAAAAATCGATGGCCACACATTGGCCACTGCTCCTACCTTAGCCTGCCAGACTCTTTACTTTGTGATTGTGTACAAGGTGTCATTGGTGCAACTTCATAATAAACACCCGTGATAGTCCAATGGGAAGAACACCCGCCAATCATGCAGACAGTTTTATAGGTAGGTAATCATGATTGTTAACGGTGAGGGATATGATCGTGAGGAAACCCACTACGCTAAGTTGTACTTAGTCATGTGATACTGTATTCAGACCAAACGGAAATAGACCTGCCCCCTATAACGTGAGTACCCTGTTCAAGCAAAACGTAGGTACTCTGAACACTAGGTGACAATGTAACGTGATGTTCAGAAGTATTAGTACCTCTGCCAACCCCTTCGGGGATATACAGCGTGAAGGTTTCAGTCTTTGAGTCTTTCATAATAGTTGCATTATTATTTTATGGCTTTTTTAATAACCTGTTGACTCAGCAATGTGGCCGCTCTTGGAATCCAAATATGGAACCTCCAATACTTGATCCTTTATATATTTGAATGTACCCTATATATTTCACTTTCAGCTTCCATCCTAGCAATATCAATGCTGTTTGGCAATTTTTTGACGGGACCTATAATGGCGAATCTCGGACGCAAAACTGGCATGTACGCGACTTCTGGTGTTGGCATTTTAGCTGTGACTATTTGTCTATTTGCTATCAACATTGAGGTAAAATATAAATACATATGTAGGTAAAATATTACAAACGTACATATACTCACGGCCATAAATGCCAAAAAGGGGTAGCCAGAGCTTCAGAGCTAGAAACTCCTGAGCGACATTTGAAAGTTGATATATGGTAGAAATAAAGTAACGTTGGTGATGGGTCTCCAACCGCATCGCCAAAAAACCAATTAAAAGCCCCATACCCTTAGTCGGCTCTTACGACATCCACATACATACATACATATACTCACGGCTATGAATCCCTTGAAGGGGTAACCAGAGCTAGGGAATCAGAAATTCCTCAGCCACTTTTGGAAGTTGCGTGGGGAAAAGATGGTGAAATAAAGGTTTTTGGTGATGGGTCTCCAACCGCATCACCCAAAAATCCCTTAAAAGCCCCAATACCGTTAGTCGCCTCTTACGTACACCCACCGGAAGAAATGGTGTAGTGTTATTCTATGCCGACACTACACGACATCCGTGGGTAGAAAAGGATAGTGGAATTCTTAGCCGGCACTACACGGCACGGTATTAAAGCGGTATGATAAAATATGATTGCGTAGTATCGACCTTGAATAGAAATGATTGCCGATTTGGTTGGAGACCTATTACTAGCCATAATAATAATAATAAACACTTTATTGCATACAAATACACAACACACAAACAGTATTTAAAAATTACAAAACAGTCAATGTACACAAAGGCGGACTTATCGCCTTAACGCGATTTCTTCCAGTCAACCTTTATGGTGAGGAACAAATGAATAACTCTTTCCATCTTTTAGCCATCTTTTTCTTTTCCCTACTCAACGTCTGAAACTGCGTAATTTCTCATTTCCAAGCTCTGGCTACAACTTCTTGAGATTTATTGCAATGTCTCATGTAAGTTAGTATATGTAAATAGTTACAATGTACGGCTATAGCCATAGATTAACAAACGTTAGATAGGTCATTTACGAGGAAACCGGCGCTTACGAGTGGCGTGGCACCGATTGCGGCAGATGAACGCACACCACTAGAAATATATCCAAACAACACACCAAGAAATACATTTGAAATGTAGGCGAGATAGCACATCTTAAAGCAAGCGCTAAAAAGAGATAAACATATTTTCTCTGTACCGACGTGAAATATGACACTAAGACGACCGTTTGAAAAATAATAATTAAAACCTATACACACGATTTATTATAAATTATAATTAAAACGTTGTAAATTTATAATACTTACGAATGATAAGTAATCTCATCAATTCAGTAGTTTTTCTACTATAGTTTGTGCAAAATCTCATCACACACGACGGCATTCTCGATTATTTTGATAAACAAATACGCCAAAACAGGTGAACAATTGCGACGGCAGCTAGTGCGCGACTGAAGTCAGATGAGCCATTTAGCCTGTTTTTTAAGTGCCACTTATGAACGCGCATGACTTATCTACGGTTTTTTATTAGTACATCTATGGGTATAGCCCTATATTTAAGTTGTACGGTATTTTTTGATATGACAAATTATAATTTGCTATATCATTTCAGATGTTGATGATTGGACGGTTTCTTCAAGGAATGTCTTTTGGCATGGCTTACCCACTACGAGCCGTCATGCTCGGCGAATACACCAGCCCAAAATACAGAGGCACTTTTCTCAGTACCACATCCCTTGGACAATCCGTTGGAATTTTAGTGGTACACTGTGCTGGAATAATCACCACGTGGCGATTAACTGCCTTACTTATTATGAGCTTTTTTATTACAAACTCATCATTCATGTTCTTTTGTCCGGAATCTCCAAGTTTTCTGGCAACTAAAGGCAGGTATGCAGAGAGCAGAAAAGCATTCACCTGGCTACGAGGAGAAACGGAAAATGCTGAACTAGAAGATATGATAAATTCTTGCATGTTGATAAATAGAATTAATAAGGAATTGAAAGAACGAAAAAGACCTTTGAAAGTGCGAATCAGGGATTTTAGCAAAATTGTAAATAGAAAGGAGTTTTATAAGCCAATTCTACTAATCAGCCATTGTCTAACGTTTGCACAATTTTGCGGTGCGAGTGTTATGGCTAACTTTCCTCAAGAAGTGCTAAAGATTATATTGCAGAGCACTTCCAATGCGGGTCTATGGGTGGGATTGTTAGATTTAGAACGGCTTTTTGCTAATATCCTTATAGTGTTTTTGGTCAGCAAGTTAAAGAGAAGATTCATATTCATATTCTCAGGATTGACAATCATAGCTTGTCATTTCGTTATAGCTACTTTCGTACTAATAAGGCATGAGCAAGTTGTTAATATAAATTGGATGCCTTTGGTAGTAGCATTTGTGCAGATGGCTATGATAGGTTTTGGGGCAGTTCCTATAGTTAACATATTAGTTGGAGAAGTTTTTGCTTTAGAGTACAGAAGTTTAGGAGCAAGTATCAGTGTGTCAGTGCTGGCATTGACAGCCTTTGTAAGTTTGCAGACATTCCCATTGGCATTAGAAAAACTCGGCCTCAGTTTAACGTATTTTATGATAATGATAGTTCTGGTCTACTGTTTTTGTGTGATTTATCTCGTGTTACCAGAAACAAAGGATAAAACTCTGCAACAGATTGAAGAAGAGTTTAGAGGTGGTCCTATACCGGTGGAAGAAATAGTAACGAGGATATCGAGAGAGGAAGAAGATCCGGTTTATAGAAGGAAAATGTCGGAAAGAAGAAACAGTGTTTATGTTTAATTGTTGTAGAAAGTATAATGTTATTATAATTAAAGTTTTGTTATATTTATGAATCAATCATTTAGCTGTAGAGCTATGCTTCGATTAGGACGAACCTATTGCTACCCGTGGGTGTCGCACAAGGCAACTGATTTCTTATAAGTGATTATGGGTCATATGGCTGGAGACCCATCAAAATATGTGCATATACGCTGTATCCCCTATCACGTGGGCAAAAATATCACCCGTGGGTGTAGGTAAGAGGCGACTAACGGTTTGGGGCTTTTAAGGGATTTTTGGGCGATGCGGTTGGAGACCCATCACCAAGAACCTTTATTGTACCATCTTTTCCCTACTTAACTTCCAAACAAATAAAATAATGGCTAAGGAGTTTCTATAAGGCTTCTCCTTCTAGGATTTTGGAGCCGTGAGTATTTGTAGTATGTACATATGACGTGGGTTCACTGTTCAGTTTTAACCACAAAATGGATACTCTAGAAAACAGATAAGAAAAAATTGAGTAATTTTTTGGAAAAAAACCTGTTTTTCTACATGATTAAAAAAACATTTTCAAAATGAAACAAACACTTTAAATCATACATTTATTCGTAGGAAATATTCAAAATCAATTTGATTAAATTCGTCAGAAAAATAGAATAGAATACATTAGAGTGGAAAAATACAAAAACTTAAAAGATTTTTTAGTCAAAGATAAAATTTATTGGGTTTTACTTAACTCCAACACCAACTAACCTAAACCCTAAAATTATTAATTAAAAGTAAAATTTAATACCCATTTAGTATAACGTTTCAAATTGAGTGTTCTTAAACTCTCAGTAAATAAGGGTAGTGGACCCCACAAGCCCCACAGATATAGACATCCCCCTCCCTCACCATGCTGGGGTCCATACCAACACAGACCATGTGGAACCACAGACCACAGCCGCCGTCACACTTGATCCAGTCGATGTCTTTGCCTGAAATCGGGAATATATACACTATTATACATACATACAAACATTAATCACGGCCATAAATCCCTTGGAGGGGTAGCCAGAGCTAAGGAATTAGAAATTCCTCAGCCACTTTTGGAAGTTGTTGAAAAGATGGTGAAATAAAGGTTCTTGGTGATGGATCTCCAACCGCATCGCCCAAAATTCCCTTAAAAGCCTCAAACCGTTAGTCGCCTCTACGTCCCCATTACGTACACCCACCGGAAGAAATGGGGTAGTGCTATTCTATATCGCACTCTCAGAACGAAAGAGGCTCAAGTCTTAAAATACTGATATTGAGTTACAATCATAGAGAGGCATAAAAAAGTATGTGTGTATATGGAAGATGAGAATAACTCAAATAAAGGCTTGGTGGGATGGGTCTCCATCTCCAACCACATAGTCCAAAAATCACTGAAATAGCTTCAACACCCTTAGTCGCCTCTTACTAACCAGCAGGAAAAAATATGTTAAGTCTATTCTAAGCTGAAACTACACAGTAGGGCATAGGTACACAATTTATTTTGTAACTACATATTACATACATACATATATATATATATTAGAAATTTCTCAGCCACTTTTGGAAGTTGAGTGGGGAAAAGATGGTTGAATAAAGGTTGTTGGTGATGGGTCTCCAACCGCATCGCCCAAAAATCCTTTAAAAAGCCCCAATACCGTTAGTCGCCTCTTACGTACACCCACCGGAAGAAATGGGGTAGTGCTATTCTAAGCCGACACTACACAGCTACCTCTTCTCTCCTTCTCCTCTACCTACATATTCAGAGGTAAAAATGGGGCTCGAAGTTTCAGCGTGTTCTCTTTCAAGATGCACTAATGACTTGGTGAAGGTCACTGGAAGCTCATGGATGAGGGCAGAACAGAATCATCAGTGGAAGTCTATTGACTGAATGATGAATATATGTTTTCTTGTTAACTTTTTTTTTTTACTGTGTAGTGTCGGCTTAGAATAGCACTACCCCATTTCTTCCGGTGGGTGAACGTAAGAGGCGACTAACGGTATTGGGGCTTTTAAGGGATTTTTGGGCGGTTGGAGACCCATCACCAACAACCTTTATTTTACCATCTTTTCCTTACTTAAATTTCCAAAAGTGGCTGAGGAATTTCTAATTACTTAGCTCTGGCTACCCCATCTAGGGTTTTATAGCCGTGAGTATATGTATATATGTTTTTTGTTAGGATAATGGCCTTGTAGTATCGGCTGAAAATAAAACTACCGCATTTCTTTCCGTAAGTTTTGTAAAGGGCGACTTAGGACATTGGGCCTTTTTAAGTAATTGTAGGGAGATGAGGTTGGAAACTCATCAACAACAACCTTTATTTTCCTATCTTTTCCCTACTTAACATCAAATAATGGGATAGAAATTTCCAACTCTGAAGCTCTGGCTACCCCTTTTTGGGATTAATAGCCGTAAGTATATGTAGTATGTAATCAATTCGTCGCACAAAGGTAGGTTTTTAGGTTTTATGCGGCCAAAATTGAATTTTTAAAGTAGTTTTAAATACAAAATATATTATCTCTCTACCTTAACAAGAGACCAGGCGATAATAAACTGGTCCTCTCGCCTTCAAAACCGTCGTTTTATTTTTATATGCAGATAACGTAAATCATGCTATATGCAGGGTTTACTCAGGCTCAATATTACCTTATTCATTTAATTAATATAGATCTGCTGTGTAGTTTCGGCTTAGAATATCACTACCTCATTTTTTCCGGTGAGTGTACGTATGGGGCGGTAATGGTATTGTGACTTTTAAAGGATTTTTGGGCGATGCGGTTGGAGCGTCACCAACAACCTTTATTTTACTATCCTTTCCCACGCAACTTCCAAAAGTGGTAAAGGAATTTGAAATATGTACGAGAGGCATGCCAAAAGAAACTAGGTACTCAAAAATTATAAAATTTATTCTTTATTACAAGTATCGATCTTTTCAAAGTATTCACCCTGAGCACGTATACACTTTCCCATACGTCTGAACCAATTGGAAAATACCTGTGACCACTCTTCTTTAGATACCTAAGAAATCTCGAAATTATAGGCAACCAGCCCATCTTCTTTGCTTTCAAACCTCTTCCCCTTTAGTTTTAGTAGTGTGCGGCACCGCATTGTCGTGGTGCCAGAGAAGGTGCCGGATTCCTGACTACGGTCGCTTGTCACACCAAGCTGATATTACTGTTGGAGCACAAACTGTCACATACCATTCGGAGTTCACCGTTCTTTCATTCTCTAGCACAACAGTAGCAATATGACCCGTTTTGCAGAAAAACGAGGCGACCATTTGTTTCTGTGTGCTTCGTGCACGGCGACATTTCGTTGGAGTTGGCTCGTCTTCAAAGCACCATACAGTCGACTGTCGCTTTGATTCGGGATCATAGTTATATAGCCATGTTACGTCACCAGTCAGTATATCATATACGTTTTTTTTTCTCGCCACCGTTGAATTTATCTATCATGAATAGGCACCAATCCACCCGACGGTCTTTCTGCTCATCGGTAAGTTTGTGCGGCATCCAGCGTTTACGGAGAGAAAGGTGGTCGTGAATTATGATTTGCATTGCTGCTGATCCAATTCCTAGTTCTCGCTCTAGCTCTACAAATGTAATTCGTCAGTTTTCCCGAATAAGTTTTTCGACTGCACGAACGTTTACTTGCGATTTTTGATTTTTGATTTTGATTTTTTCGTGACCGCGGTTGGCGGCCGTCCTGTCTTCGCTTCATCTTCGAGACATCCCCGTCCTCTTTTAAACTCAGCAAACCAATTGAATACTGTTGCTCGGGAACAAGCAGACTCACCAAAAGTAGAAGCCAAAAGTTCAAAACATTCTTGAGGCTTTAAACCTTTTTTAAAGTCATAATAAATCATAGCGCGAAAATCACGTCGACTGTGCTTCATTGTTGCTAGTGAATTCCCGCCAGATTCTCGGAAAAATTATGCTCATTCAAATAAAAAATAAATAAAAGAAATGTGTTCTTTATATAAATATATCCATTAAAAACGAGCCTATTAAATATCCAACGTGTAATATCTGCATCAAAAAATAAGGTATCAAGTAGAGTGCAAAAAAATTATGTCTTTATGTCGTTATTATCACATGTCTACTTTTGTACTTAGTTTTGTGGATCAATAAAAAAAAGTAATTTCTAATTCCCTAGCTACTAATTGCCCTACTCCTTCTTGGGATTTATAGCCGTGAGTATATGTATGTATTTTAATAATGATAAAAACAGTAATACAAACCATAAGGTCTCCGGCATCTCGGGGCGGGGCAGTCCTCATCGAAAGCTGACGACCCAGAGCTGGATTGCGACGTGTCGTCTTCATTCATGATGCCTCAGCTGGCTGAAATACCAAGATTACTCGATGGTGTTCGGTTGCCGTCCGTCTTACATACATATAACTACGGCCATAAATCCCAAATAGGGGTAGCCAGAGCTTCAGAGCTAAAAGCTCCTTAGTCACATTTGGAAGTTAGTAGGATGGTAGAAATGAAGTATCGTTGGTGATAGGTCTCTGCATCGCCCAAAAGCCACTTAAAAAACCTCATATTCTAGTCGCCTCTTACG
Source organism: Bedellia somnulentella (assembly GCA_963576735.1). Lineage (NCBI taxonomy): Eukaryota > Metazoa > Arthropoda > Insecta > Lepidoptera > Bedelliidae > Bedellia > Bedellia somnulentella. The sequence continues at coordinate 10,384,132 of OY755197.1, forward strand.
AAACCCGCAGGAGGAAAGGGTAGTGGCATTCTAAGCCGGCACTACACGGCACACTTTCACGGCACGCGCCGTCTTACTTTGCATGAAGACTGCAGGTATTTAGCGGAATTAAGCGAAGAAATTTATTAATATTAGTATTGCTATGGATTTCCGCAAAGTAACGCCTGATTCAATCCAATATTTGCAGGATAAGTTGTTTTTGGGATGTTCAAGGACTGGCCCGGACAATTTTATGCGCATCATCCTGGGGGTCAACTCTGCACATCGAGAACAATAGTAGGCATACTTATCTCTTCTACCCATATTACAATTTATTTATTTCTCCCTCACACGATTGAATATAAAGATTTTGATATTTTGATACGTTTAGAACAATATAAATATGGGCGCTTTCTATTTGATGAAACCAACGACAACTACGAAGGTATCGTTGGATTCGTCGAATATTATCATGTATTTTCATACATCAGAAATGTCAAAATACGAATATTCGATCGTGTGAGCGAGACAGAAATAAATTTTAATATGGGTTAGAAGATATAAGTATGCCTATTATTGTTCTCGATGCGCAGTGTTGACCCTCTGTATTTGAGTGTCAAATATTCGTAACACTAACGCCCGATTTCTGAATTGAGTATTCCAGCTGAGAACAACTTAAGTATCGTTCTGTCGCATTGAAATCTTAACAACTGAATGAGACAAAACGTTACTTAAGTCGTTCTCAGCTTGAATACTCAATTCAGAAATCGGGCGTTAACCTTAACCATATGGTTTAAACTAGCATTTCTTCAACTTCACTAAAACAGTGTTACACTATTTTTGTTGTTTAGTTAATAGTTATACTCGTATATGGAAGTTAATATTTAAAAAATATGAATCTAAAAAGATATGAAATTAAATACGTGAGATTTAATCGTATTGGGCCATGGCTCACATGTATGCACAGATTATTTCTATGTAAATAAATAAATAAACATGTTTGGTGTTTTAATTCCTTCAAATCCTGGTTTTTGAAGATTTGGTATGGGATCCTTAGCCTATCATAAAAATTTAGATACGTTTACATTTTCCAATTTATTTGGCCGTGTAGTGGCGGCTTAGAATAACACTACCTCATTTCCACCCGTGGGTGATCGTAAGAGGCGACTAAGGGTATAGGGGCTTTTTAAGTGATTTTGGGGCGATGTGGTTGGAGACCCATCACCAACAACCTTTAATTTACCATCTTTTTCCCACTAAACTTTCCAAAAGTGGCTGAGGAATTTCTCATTCCAAAGCTCTGGCTACCCCGTTAAGGGATTTATAGCCGTGAGTATATGTATGTATATGTATGTATGAAAGTTAAGTGTAGTGTCGGCTTAGAATGGTATAAACTATTACTGCTCAAGGGTTTCGTAAGAGGCAACTTAGGTTTTTTTCCTTAGAAGTGCTTGTTGGGCGATTTGACTAGAGACCCTCACAAAAAAAAACGGCGATATTTTTTAATATACATCTCTTGCTCCCTTTTTTAGGATTTATAGTCGTCAGTGTATATGAAAATAAATAAAAATAATAACTTATTCCAAAGATAAAAAATATTTCCTTACCCTATACAGAAATCAACAAATATTTTTTTTATTGTCACTATTATATACTAGACACGATTAATAAATTAAGTAAGTGTGTTACATTTATATTGTGCTTTGTATATCAACATGGATTATTTAACAGACGATATTATTTGACGACAAATCTATATTTTATTAAAGCAATTACCAACTAACTGAAGGAAGGTAAATACGAGATAGATTAATATGAATTCAAAATGAAAATAGAACAAAACAAATACATACCACACCAATTATTTCAACAGCTATACAATACACAACTTTTATAGGTTTATATAAAAATATATAAAGACCCCTTTAATATTTGTAAACCATTGTTTACCAATTATCAATCTCTCCATCAAAAATAATAACACAGCGTCACGTTGAACAAAAATATCCAACTACCCACATACATTTATTTTCAATTTTGATATCCATCCTTGTCTTTCCTATTGCGGCTGTCTATTATCGTAAATAAGGCTCCTTTTCTAATATCTCAACAATACAAACATACAACGTACACTAACATCATTAATCTTTGCGAGAATTTACTTACCCATATGGTGGTTTCTAGTATCTTGGGTAGGCAGCGACTATCGATCGCCACTTTGGTTTTGGCGGTTGGAGACTCATCTTCAACGATACTTTATTTATACCATCTTGTCTCTTATCAACTTCCAAATGTCGCTGCGGAGTTTCTTGCTCTGAAACTAGGGTTTGTCTTATCTTACGTTGGATAATAGGAATGTATGTTTTGAATGTTCTCCGATTTCCCAATTTGCTAATGTACACTCAAGTGCATAGATAATATAATAACATAACATAACATAAACGTTCACGCCGAATATCCCCGAAGGGGTTGGCAGAGGTACTAATACTTCTGAACATCACGTGACTTTGTCACCTGGTGTTCAGAGTACCCACGTTTTGCATAGACAGTGTACTCACGTGATAGGGGGCAGGCCTATCGCCGTTTTGTACGAATACACTGTCACATGACTAAGTACAACTCAGCCATGTGGGTTTCCTCACGATGTTTTCCCTCACCGTTAACAACCATGATAAATTAACTACACATATGCCTTTAGAAAAGACAAACTGGTGTAGGCCCGACCCAGGATTTGAACACTAGTCGTTTGCACGATAACCGAGTGTTCTACCCATTGGGCTATCACGGTTGCTTATGCGTATAATATAATATTAAGCAAATAATATATCTACTTACTTACCTATCTAAAAATATTAAAGTGAAACATCCAAATATAGCAGTATTTTTAGAAAGTTTATTAAAAAGCGTCCAGTACCGAGATAACATATCTGCCAAAATAAAACATTCACAAATTTACATAGACCGTGATGATTTCATTCAATACTCACAGTTACATACATACATACATACATATACTCACGCCGTTAATTCCCATTGGGGTAGGCAGAGACTATCGATCGCCACTTCGTACGATCCTGGCAAACCTCTCTTGCTTCGTCTACATCCATCAATCATTTCATACATGCTCTTTTATTCTTCATACTTCGGACATTTACTTTTTCAGTTACGTCTGCTCAAAAGTGAATTAAGGTCATTTTTCGGATGAAGTGCAAGATCTTTAGTTTCTTACTTAATACTAAAGACTATCTTCTTTGTGCATAATGTACATTGTGTCTAAAATATTATGTGTTTGACTATACCTAGGTTGGAAAAACGGATCAGAAATCAGCATCCGAAAGAGAAAATCCATTTTTTCCAACCTAATTTGGATACTAGGACATACTCTCCGAGAATCCAACCCAGGTTGGATTTTCCAGGTTGGAAGATCGGACTTACCCTGAAACTCTCTCCTTTTTAGGGTTCCGTAGCCAAATGGCAAAAACGGGACCCTTATAGATTCGTCATGTCTGTCTGTCTGTCCGTCCGTCCGTATGTCACAGCCAGTTTATTCCGAAACTATAAGAACTACATTATTGAAAATTGGTGCGTAGATGTATTCTGTAAACCGCATTAAGATTTAAAAATAAAATCTGAAAAAAAAACCAATATTTTTAGGGTTCCCCATACATAGAACTGAAACTCAAATTTTTTTTTTCATTAATCCTATACGTGTGGGGTATCTATCAAAAGGTATTTGAAAATGATGTTGAGGTTTCTTATATCATTTTTTTCAAAACTGAATAGTTTGCGCGAGAGACTTTTCCAAAGTGGTAAAATGTGTGTCCCCCCCCGTAACTTCTAAAATATGGGCATGATAAAACTGAAAAAAATATATGATGTGTATTACTATACAAACTACTAACGAAAATTGGTTTGAATGAGATCTAGCCAGTAGTTCTATTTTTAAACGTCATAAATCAAATTACTTACCTAATTTATTAATTTCACTGAAATATATAACAATAATTTTACAACGAACTACAAAAACTTGTATATTACTATTGTAGCCGCGAGTGACTTATTTAAACTTTAAACACTTACCAGGCACGTGGCTGGCAGGGGTGGCGTTCGAACTCTCGAGAGTTTATTGATGAATCACAGCGCAGGCTTACACTTTTCACCATAGGTCCATAGATAAATGTGGTTCAGTCCTTTTTCACTTTGTTCGGGAAATAGACTTGATTCGGAATTTATTTGGTAACTTTTATACGAACGTGTGCACTTACATCGGCGTGTTGAGAAAGAGAGACTAACTTGCGGAAACGGATGTAGTTTTAAGACGTCAGACGTCAATGTTGCCAGTTTCCCGCATCAACGAGGTAGTGTTAGAGAAAATAAGCCACATGAAATAAATCTATTTCTAACGTGAATTAAAAAGCATGTAAAATATGTTTTGTTGTCTTGTGCACACCTAATAAAGAAAATTATAAACTAATTTGTTCCAGTACGGAACATAAACCCGCTCACCTTAAAAGTATATAACTTTTAACAAAATAAAAGAAAATATAACCTAACCTATGACTATGATTTAAATATGTATAAAGTACTCTATTCAATAGGTAGCGGACACAGTTTAACCACTGGCCGCTTAAAAATTTTGTTATTCATTTTGAGCGTAACCACACGGGTGACGTTGTCAGTCCCGGGATGGAGCGCGTGCACGCGAGCCAGCTTCCACTGCAACGGCGGCAGGTGGTCGTCGCGTACAATAACAACAGTGCCTTCATTAATAGGAGGGCCTCGGTCTTGAAGCCACTTTTGACTTTGTTGAATTTCGTGAAGATATTCCCTACTCCATCGCTTCCAGAAATGTTGGACGGATTGCTGAACCCATCGCCAGCGCGTAAGTCTGTTAGGATTAACGTCTACCAAGGAAACGTCGGGTAGGGCCGTAAGCGGTTCACCTATCAAGAAATGAGAGGGTGTGAGGGGAAGCGGATCTGAAGCTGACGAACTCATCACGGACAGAGGACGCGAATTAAGAACCGCTTCGATTTGACACAGAAGTGTGTGCATTTCATCGTACGTTTGGGTACGAGTTCCAAGTACTCTACGTAAGTGGTGCTTAAAACTTTTCACCCCAGCTTCAAAAAGACCCCCGAAATGGCTTGCATGGCTTGGTTAGAAATGCCAAGTTATACACTGTTGAAGAGTTTCCTTTTGTAAATTTCTTTGAACTGAATCATTACCTAAAAAGGCATAAAGCTCTTTCAAGTATTTGTCACAACCCACAAAGTTTGTACCACAGTCGGAAAATATATCGGTACATAATCCACGACGGGAAGTGAAACGTCGTAACGCAGCAAGAAAACCTTCAGTGGAAAGCTCGGAAACGATTTCGAGATGAATAGCTTTGACACTCATGCAAACAAATACTGAAACGTAACATTTTATAACTTTGGCATTACGCACCTTATTGGCGCGAACAAAGAAAGGGCCGGCATAATCTACAGCTGTTTTAATAAATGGTCGCGCGGGCCGCAGACGAGTAGCGGGGAGAGGTCCCATGCGCGGTTGCACTGGTGTCGGACGCGCGCTGAAGCAACGAACGCAGCGATGTATACGTTGCCGCACGATATCGCGACACGAGATTATCCAGTACTTTTGCGAGAGCAGGTACTGAACGGTCTGAGGTCCGGCATGTAGATAACACACATGAGCATCATCTATGATTAGGTTAGTTAATGTATGTTTCTTTGGTAAAATCATTTGATGATTACTATCATAAGATAAGAGTGACTTATGAATCCTACCACCGACTCGTAACAAACCGTCACTATGAAGAAATGGTGTAATACGAGTACGCCTTAATGATTGAGAAGGCAAATTCCCTTTTGAAATCTTATTTATATCTTCGGTAAAAACCGATTGTTGCACTAAAAGAACGAGTTTTTTCAAGGATTCATTATATTCTGGAACCGTTATATAATAATCTGAGTGGTGGTTAGTTAAATGTTTGCATTTTTTGTAGAAACGAATTATCCAAGCGGTGATTCGTACTAATTTACCTAGCGAAGAATAACGCTGTATAATCTCAATATCTGTATTAATCGTCGTAGACGCGTTTGATGAAACAATACGCTTCTCTTCATTGGTATCAAATTGTTCATTGAAAGACGGCCATGCATGAGAAGGTCGTTGTAACCAAGCTGGGCCGTGATACCACAGGGGATGGGCGCGTAGCGCGTGGGGCAGTGCACCGCGCGAGGCCACGTCCGCGGGGTTGTCAGCAGAGCGGACATGGCGCCAACGAGATGCGGGCACAACAGACAAGATATCACTGGTGCGGTTGGAGACGGAGGTCTTCCAAGTATGAGGTGGTTGGTGTAACCAAGCTAGCATGATCGACGCATCAGACCATGCATACACGTTATCCATATCGACCCGATTGCCGTAGATTGAAAGAACTTTGTCTATTAATTTTGATAATAATAAGGCAGCCATTAATTCGAGGCGGGGTATTGTTAGACGAACCCGTAAAGGGGCCACACGAGTTTTAGCTATAACGAGGTAAGTACGAATTTCTCCGTCACTACTTGTTAAGCGAAGATAAACACAACCGGCATACGCGGTTTCACTCGCGTCAGCAAATCCATGCACCTGTATGGTACAAGTATTACCTAAAATGTGACGCGGAAAAGAAATACCTTTTATTATAGGTAGCTCTTGAATAAAAAGTCTCCATGAATTAATAATATCAATAGGTGGGGTTTCGTCCCAACCAATATTAGCTACCCATAGCAATTGAATTAAATGTTTTGCGTATAAGGTCAGAGGGGACAAAAATCCTAACGGATCGTAAATCCTAGCTATTTCAGAAAGGATTGCCCGTTTAGTGCATTTTTCAGAATTGACCTGAACATTAAACTTATAACAATCAGTTTGCGGATCCCAATGTAAACCTAGGACTTTAGTGTGTGTATCCTTCTCGAGGTGCGCAACGGAGACGGTTTCCTGCCGCCCACCATGAGGAGATGACGACTCAACCGCGGCAAGTATCGCCGGCGAGTTGCTGTGCCACTTTCTTAATTCAAACCCAGCCGAGGAGCAAATACCAATAAGCTCACGCTGTAACGCTAGGGCATCGGACTCGGAATTGGCCCCCGCGACCACGTCATCTACAAATATAGATTCCAAGAGTACAGGTGCAGCCAACGGGAACCGGTGACTTTCATCATGAGCTAACTGTTGAATAGTACGCAGAGCGAGGAACGGGGACGAGCTAACTCCGAAGGTGACTGTACGAAGACGAAAATCCTGTACAGGTTCCGCAGGTGAACTCCGCCAGAGGATACGTTGGTAATCCAGATGATCTTTACACATACCTATATTTCTATACATTTGTTTACAATCTGATGTGAAACCTATGAGATGAATACGAAACTTAAGAAGGATATCCACAATGTCGGGATGAAGCTTGGGTCCAGTGAGTAGCACTTGATTCAGGGATACTCCGTTGGATGATTTACACCCTGCATCAAATACTACGCGGGTACGTGTGGTCTCACTGGACTCTTTAACCACGCAGTGGTGCGGAATATAATAGTGGGCGCCCAGGGCGGCATCACTAGTCACGGGCTCCATGTGGTTTAAATCTAAATATTCTTGGATACACGCGTGGTAGTCACGTTTGAGGGTTGGATTACGTTCGAGCCTATACTCGAGGTTATGAAGCCTCGCGAGGGCTGTCTGCCGCGACTCGCCGAGGGGCGGAGCATCGGGTTTAAACGGAAGAGAAACGACGTAGCGGCCGGTAATACCATCGCGAGTATGCGTCCTTTGAAAAAGGGATTCACATAACTCTTCATCAGGAGTGTAACTCCGTTTCTCAGGAAGGGACTCCAGCTCCCAGAACCTTTGCAAATTGTCATTGTCGAATGAGCTAAAACACACATGGGGTGGAGTCGAAACCACGGGATCTAAGTTTAATTTACCCAATAATAAATAACCGAATACACTGTTTACAGCGATCGGAGAACCAGGCAAACCGGAAACGATATTACCTAATAACACATGGGATAGTATATCCGCTCCTAACAACATTTCCACGGGTTGTGGAGTACGAAAATCGGGGTCAGCTAAGGTCAAATTGGTTAAATGTGTCCACCCTTTCTGGGGAAGTGGTACGCTCGGCATGTGAGACATCAACTTTGGCAGAATTAAAGCTTCTACTTGAATTATAGGGTTTTGTTTACCCTTGGGTTTGACTAAACACGAAATTACACCCTTTGGTTTAACTGGTTCGCTATCACCAATACCATATACTGGAATGTTTATTTTCTTACGATTTAAACCTAACCTTTGCGCGCACGACTCAGTTATAAAGGAAGCCTGGCTTCCCGAGTCCACAACACACCTAACGGTCGATAGTATAGAAGAGCCAACACATACATCGATGAGCGCGGTCGAGAGTAGCACCGTGCTAGTTCGCATAGAAGGAGCATTGGAATTCGAAGCGCAATTATTATGAATAGAATTCGACTCGGACTGAGTTGGCGGCACTGGGTCTACCTTGGCAGGGGGGAGGGTGATAACAGCGGAGTCACTGACTACCGGCGAGGCTTGATTAGAAAAATGAATTAAACTATGATGCCTTTTGTGACACGAGCGACACACATAACTCGATTTGCAATTGATAACATTGTGACCTACATTTAAACAATTATAACAAATACTTTTATTTTGAATTAAATTGTACCTCGCGTGAGGTGTAAGATTTAAAAACTTCGAACATTTTGTCAACGAATGTTGAGCTTCACAGCATATACAAGTTTGCTTCTTAATTACGTTGTAACTACGTTGATTTTCGTCTGTTTGACGAGTAGGAAGGCCGACATTGTTTGCAGCTAATGCATTGAATGATCGCTGCTGCGTGATAGTGCGGCTTGATAGCGAACTACCCACTTTTGTATTTTGTTGTGAAATGGACTGCCCACCAACGGAAATGTTTATGATTTCGTCAGCGGAAATTTCTTTTTCAAGAAATGTGATCAATGTGTTTACATCGGGAATAGAAGATGGTTTCACTAGCGATCTTTCAAAACACTTCCTAGTACCCACTGGAATTTTACGTAGTAAAATGTTTAAAAGTATGAAATTCCATTGGCCCACGGGAAACTGCATAGCTTCAAGTGCCTTAATATTTTCTTGGTAGACGTTAAGTAGCCGACGCAGGCTATGAACCGATTTATCACTGCAATTTTCATAACGAGAAATTAATATTTCTAAAGCGATGGCGTAATTATCTTCGGAAATCGGCAAGGATTTTATAAGATTAAAAGGTTCGTTCTTTACAGTCAGTATTAAGTACCTAAGCTTCTCGGCATCCGTGTAGGCACTGTTGCTATGCACTAACGACTTAAATAAATCAATGTATGATGGCCAATCCGTAGGATCGCCACTAAACGAGGGCAATGGTAAAGTAGGCAAAGTTTTACTGTGATGACACTGCTGAGGAGCCTCAGACGATGAAAGAAAAATACGACTTGAGCGACGGACACGTTCCTCCTTTTGCTTAAGGTCGTTAAGATGAGCTAAGATGCCATAATACAAATCGTTAAATTCATTCCGAATAGTTATTTGTTCATCTTTATCAAAGCACTTATGTTTAAACAATATTTTTTCTATTTTACACTGGACTTTCGTAAACTTTCTCTGATGAGCTGAAATGTCTATAGTTCGCGAACGAAATTGCTGCTCATCGGTAGTTGCAAACTGTAATGTACGCCTAAGTTCTTCGATAATCAAGTCCCTTTCGAATATGTCTTGTTCACAAACATGATCGTTCTCGGCCATTTTGCGTAACAAAGATGGCGACTCAAACGATTGAAATGAATTTGAAATTACTAAGTACGTAGTACTGCACAACACAAGACAACAAAACAAAAGATGAAATCGGATCCGGTTCGATAGGATCAAAATAATTTATGTAGCCGCGAGTGACTTATTTAAACTTTAAACACTTACCAGGCACGTGGCTGGCAGGGGTGGCGTTCGAACTCTCGAGAGTTTATTGATGAATCACAGCGCAGGCTTACACTTTTCACCATAGGTCCATAGATAAATGTGGTTCAGTCCTTTTTCACTTTGTTCGGGAAATAGACTTGATTCGGAATTTATTTGGTAACTTTTATACGAACGTGTGCACTTACATCGGCGTGTTGAGAAAGAGAGACTAACTTGCGGAAACGGATGTAGTTTTAAGACGTCAGACGTCAATGTTGCCAGTTTCCCGCATCAACGAGGTAGTGTTAGAGAAAATAAGCCACATGAAATAAATCTATTTCTAACGTGAATTAAAAAGCATGTAAAATATGTTTTGTTGTCTTGTGCACACCTAATAAAGAAAATTATAAACTAATTTGTTCCAGTACGGAACAACTATGTTACCTACCTGCTGCTAGTGCTGCTACGCAACCCTTCATTAGCGAGTCCATCTCGCTCTTGGCCGCTTTTTTTTTAGGATTTATGGTCGATTATTTATGCTTTTGAAGTGATTGGTAGCGTCCTGCGGCTCATTAGTTGTTTGGTTGCTCAAATGATACATCTTGCAGCATTTATTCATTTCCTGTGTAATGTCGGCTTAGAATAGCACTACCCCATTTCTTCCGGTGGGTGTACGTAAGAGGCGACTAACGGTATTGGGGCTTTTAAGGGATTTTTGGGCGATGCGGTTGGAGACCCATCACCAACAGCCTTTATTTTACCATCTTTTCCCCATGCAACTTCCAAAAGTGGCTGAGAAATTTCTAATTACATAGCTCTGGCTACCCCTTCTAGGGATTTATAGCCGTGAGTATATGTATGCATGTATGTTATTCATTATGTTGGACTGGTTTCCATATCTTCATACACATGTTTACCGCTATAAACCCTTAAAAGGGGTGTAGCCATGGCTTCAGAAAAAGAAATTCCTGTCACTTTCGGAAGTTGTGTTTTTTTTATAAAAAAGGTTGTTTTGATGTCTCCAGCCCCATCTCCCAATTATAACTGTCTCCTACCACTTTCGCAAGAAGAAATGGATTACTGCTATTCTCAGCAACTAAAAGACATGCATTCTCATTTTTGGCATACTGGGAACCCTCTCGCGAAGGTAACATTTTTTTAGTGATTGTTAAGCGATCGATGTGGCTAGAGGCCTAGAGGCCCATCACGAACACTATCATTGTGAAATCTTTTCCATACTGAATCCCCAGAAGTGGTCGAGGCATTTTTGATACTAAATAGTATTTTAAATCGTACATACATACACTTTCGGCTATAAATCCCTAGAAGGGGTAGCTAGAGCTAAGCATCACCCAAAAATCCACCACCCATTCTGAGATAGAATTTGAATATATGTTTTATTATGCAGCCGATTAGCTGTGTAGTGTCGGCTTAGAATAACACTACCCCATTTCTTCCGGTGGGTGTACGTAAGAAGCGACTAACGGACTTGGGGCTTGTTAAAGGATTTTTGGGCGATGCGGTTGGAGACCCATCACCAACAACCTTTATTCCACCATCTTTCCCCACGCAACTTCCAAAAGTGACTGAGGAATTTCTGATTCCCCAGCTCTGGCTACCCCTTTGAGGGATTCATAGCCGTGAGTATATGTGATGTATGCAGTCGGGTTATAGTTTTTATGAGAATGTAGTAAAGGAGCATTTAAAATAAAAATCATTATTTTTCTAATATTTTCTATATTATTTGGTACACAATAAACTTGTCGTCCGTCCAACCATACGCGATACTAATTTACACAATTCAGTAAAAAACTAGCTATCACTTTGTTTCCATAGTTTCCTAGAAATAAACTGGACTCGAGTATAGTTGCACAAACATAATACACCTTACGCTAGTACGGTCAGCATCCAAAGTAAATATATGAACTTACATTTATACTTATTTGTTCAATCATTTACTATTTTTATCATTTATTACAAATTTACTTCTGATGCCCAAAGTACAAATTGTTTTGATATATATTTAGAGCTAGATTATAACAATTTACAGTTTTATAAATAAAATTCATTTATAAATTTTAGTCCATTTCTATAACGATTTAAGTTTAGAGTAATGAAAGATTTGTTGAATGTCGAAAACCATACGTTGACTATAGGCTATAATCTTTAGAACTTTTGCTGACAATCAATTATACACCTTATATTCTTGAAAATACGTCAATATTTTCAACGTTGACTATTAAACAACATATTAAAAAAATGGCTACGAATTCTATTTGAACTATGGTAAGGTGCTATTACCCTATATAAAAAAACAATCTCAGCCTATAGGAACGCAAAGCCTTAAACAATTCAAAATCACATAGTTATTGTATTTAAATAGTTTTCTATATTTTACTAACTCCAAGACACTATTTTACTTGAAGACAAGTATTTATAAAGAATTATTTCGACTAAAAATTCAAAAATTTTAATCATGAAAGTCGAAACTTATACTTCGTGTGCTATATATTATATAAACACGTGAAATATCTGAGAGATCAATATACAATACAATAAAAAACAATCTTAACATTACTTTTTTATGGACTATGGTTGAGAAAATCGTCTTGATTAATGCAAATATTATCAGATTCCAAATATGTTTCGAATAGTTAAATTTAAAGCAAAAAAAAACTGTACTTTAAAAATGTAATACAACTAATTTAAATGATTCGAAATGACCCAGAATTTTGTGATCACCTGTTTTTTTATTTATTGTTGAATCCTATATCTCCGTAAAATCCTATAGATATTTGAACAAACAAACTGAATTCATTCCAATCTTAACTTAGCACACATCAAAAATTCTGAATCACAATAATATAAACGACTAACAAAATGGCTGGATATGCTCTATTACGACTAAATCCCTTAAAAATCTAACTTTCAATAGGATTTAGGGACACTACACAAATTTTACCAAAATTCAACGATAAAAGGGCAACAAGTATTAGATTGCAGTTTATTTATACCTACAACAGAACCATTTCAAGTTTTCAAACAGATTAATGAAACTAAAAGAAATTATATTACTTACTGAAACTAAAAAAATAATATTCAATCATTTAATTAATGGTAGGACAATGATAAAGCTTTTGGATCCATATTGTTGGTTTTCTTTTAATATTGAACATTTTAGCAACCGTGTTAGCCCAGTGGGTAGAACACTCGGTTATCGTGCAAACGACTAGTGTTCAAATCCTGGGTCGGGCCTACACCAATTTGTCTTTTCTAAAGACATATGTGTGGTTAATTTATCATGGTTGTTAACGGTGAGGGAAAACATCGTGAGGAAACCCACATGGCTGAGTTGTACTTAGTCATGTGACAGTGTATTCGTACAAAACGGCGATAGGCCTGCCCCCTATCACGTGAGTACACTGTCCATGCAAAACGTGGGTACTCTGAACGCCAGGTGACAATGTCACGTGATGTTCAGAAGTATTAGTACCTCTGCCAACCCCTTCGGGGATATTCGGCGTGAACGTTTATGATATGTTATGTTATGTTATTGAACATTTTGAAGTTCGCTTATTTTATAATTTTGAGACACATTGTATTAATAATTTCATAAAATTATAATTATTGATAAATTATAAAATGCTTCCTAAACCCTATTCAAGCTTAAATTAATATGTAAAAGGACATTTAAAAAACAACAATATTCTATTTATAAAAATATCGTTTCAATACATATATCTACATACAATTGAAATATATAATTATTAGCGATTGATTTTTACAAATGCCAATTTGGGCATATAAATTGGTATATTTATACTAGCGGTATTAAGATTTCTCCGTATAATTCATATTTGCGTAGTATTAATCGTAATATTTGGGGGTGTAACGAAATATTGATCGCTGAATGGCGTACGCTAAAGACCACAATGAAATTTGTAGCTATTGCTACACTAACAATATAGGCGCATTAATTTCCAACACATTATACACGTAAAAAAGACAATATATTTAAATTATTATTTCAATTCAAAATTAATTTCTTACTGTTATTATCATTTGGATTTAAACGAAAGATGAAAAAAAACTTCAACTAAGACTATTCCACTTATACACTTTATCATTATAATAATCAATAAAGGATTAAAAAATCTGAAAATTCAAATAATCTGTTTCTCATTCACTCTGCAACGAATGAAAGAAAAACAGCAGTCTTAACTAGCGCCATCTACCGACCCTAATCGAAAACGCCCCTTATAAAAAACTAGATTCAATATCACCTCAAGTTACGAAATACACAAAAATAATTTGCTACGCTCAATGAGCTTATCACGCCAATCATTGGTAATTTCATTTAATCAGCCTATCGAAATCACTTAACTAAGAAACATACACACTATATACTCATTTAACACTTTAATATACAACATCAAACATTCATAGTATTTACAACAAACAGACTAAATTTTCAGGGACTCGAGATTATAATTCCGAGGTTTGCGATGATAAAAGTTTAAACTATTGTGAATCTATTATATAATTACTTATTTATGACATTCATGGTGAAGATTATATTGTGAAATCCTTATTATAGTAGACTTTTTGACATACATTTCTAAAATTATAAGTATTGGTTTAAAATCTCTGATGATATAAATCTGATGGTATTATTATCTTGTAATTTACCTTAACATATAAATATGTATCTGTTTACTGACTATTATTATATTTAGGTTATATGAAATCGTTATTAAGATAAAATATAAATAAAACAAACTATAACATTCGCTTTAATTTTAGAAATAGGAAAAAAGTTATTTGTTCAATATAAAAAGACGTATACAAAAAAGAAACGCTATAAGCAGCGAAAGATTTATATAAATTGATAAAATCGGTTGTTTTAGTCTCATCTTTTTGCACTAATCAAAATAAAGCAAATATATAGGCAGAGTTTACAAATTAATTCCGAAAATTTAGTGATTCTGTGAGTTAATTAAAGAATTTTCTCCAGATAACTTTCATCTTTTCATTTATGAATGGTAAATTAAACACAAACTTAGACATTAAATACCTATGATATATTGGAAAAATCATATTAAAAATACAGTGGCAAAACGTGCTAGTTTAATAAAAAAAACACTTAAACGTGATATCTTAAAATATTGTATCTTTACAATAATAACAAACAATTTGACACTTTGTTTTGACCGTTCCTTAGCTCTTATCTTACACGCATTACCTACCTATCAGTTTCCAATCATTAAAAAATATTGCCTAAATCGAAAATATTTACAATTTAATAATCAAAGAGAATTTCAATTAACTTTGCGACGCAACATAAAGTAAAGCTAGAAAAATTGCCAATAAACAATACAAACTCGATTTGAACCAAATCATTCATTCATTCACTCACTCATTTCTTACACTAGTGTACTTTACCAAAGCCAATCGTTATATCATATAGATGTTCTGTCTTGTTCCTTATCGATTTTGGCTTGTTTAGATTTCCCTGCGCAAGCTCCGCATACATAATCATCATCTTCTCTGAGAGCCGCTCGAGAGAGTCCCACACAATGCATATGGAACCATTGATCGCAACCGCCGTCGCATTGGACCCAGTCCACTTCTTTGCCTGTTTTGAAAGTAAAATATTATACTTAGTTTTGAGGATTACACATGTTGGCAGGAAAAAAATATACATACATACATACATATACTCACGGCTATAAATCCCTAGAAGGTGTAACCAGAGCTAAGGTATTAGAAATTCTTCAGCCACTTTTGGAAAGTTGAGTGGGTAAAAGATGGTAAAATAAAGAATGTTGGTGATGGGTCTTCAACCGCATCGCCCAATGTTCCCTTAAAAGCCCCAATACCGTTAGTCGCCTCTTACGTACACCCACTGGAAGAAATGGGGTAGTGCTATTCTAAGCCGACACTACACAGCATCATATAAAAGTCTACACCTAATAAAAAAAACTGTGTAGTTAACCAAAAAACAAAAATTATGCATCAAAAACTAAGATTTTGTAGCTAGAGTGTGTATTAAACAAGTGTTATTCTAAAATAAACTAAATGTGTACACACATGTATGTGCAGCGAACATCTCAATGTACAGCTACTAACTAAAACTGTACACATCCACAAAAATTATGCACTAAAACTGTGCAATGACAACTAAAACTGTGCAATTCACAACCAAAAGTGTGCAATTTCTACTAAACTAAACACAAACCACTTAAAAGTGAGCTATACACAAACATAATTGTTTTTAAAGTTAAAATGTTTTTTGTTTATATGAAAGCATGAAAATTTATCCTTTATTTGTTTTTATAGTGTTTAATTCACAACTAAAAGAGTGCATATCTTAAGTAAAGTAGTATAAACATTACCAGTAGGTCTCTTGCATCTTGGAGCGGCGCAGTCATCGTCGTCAGAACTGCTTGAGGAAGATGAGGCTCTTGAAAGAGGGGGGCGGCCGGCTTGGGCAGCTAAAAAATACAGATAATATTAATATTGTCTTGTTTGCCGGAGTAAAATATACGGACATATGCACAGATCGAGTTAGCCCCAAACTAAGTAGAATTTGTGTTATGGGATACTAACTCAACGATATATTTAATATTATATACTAATTTAACATATTTAATCTTACGGTCACTAAATGAATGACTAGAAATTTATATACAAAATTTAACCACGACTATAAATTCCTAAAAGGAGTAGCCTAAGTTTGGAATTAATGTAGGAATAAGATTGTAAAATTACGCTTTTTATGGGTTTTCTTGGCCTAAAGATATCAGGAAAGGAAAACCCAGAATCTATTTTCAAATCCAGTAATAACGGTCATTCTTGTTTTGAAAGTAGCTTTTCTTTATATTACGCTTCGGCCCCTCATTTACCCATTATATTACACAATAATAATAGTTTACTAACCATGCCTACCCCTTGGATGTTTTCCTCTGGTAGATGATATTCCTCGTTTCCGCCTCTCCTGTCTCGCCATGTAGTGCTTTCTCATCATTATGCCGGACGTAGACAATCCCTGTAGGAAAATATTATAGCTTATAATTAATGAAAATTATTGAAAGTCCTAGTATGAAAAGTAATATTATTCTAATCTCAAGACTCAAACGTTCATACATACATACATATACTTACGGCTATAAATCCCTATAAGGGGTAGCCAGAACTAAGGAATTAGAAATTCCGCAGCCACTTTTGGAAAGTTGAGTGGGGAAAAGATGGTGATATAAACCCAACAACCTTTTTATTAACTGCCAAGTAGTAATAAAAATATTGCTTATTAATTACGAGATTGAAAACTATAATGGCAAATAGTAAAAAACATGTTGTTTTTTTTGCAAAAACACATATACGCCAAACCATAATTTTCCATTGGGGTAGGCAGAGAATATCCCTTTAAAAATATATTTTTCAAATACGAACATCTCGAGTCTCTCTTATTATTTTGATCCATAAACTAAGTTTAGTTCATATTTAGCGCTGTATCTACGGAACATTTAGATTCTACGAAACAATTTAATTAATTACAAAGAAATACAATAAAACAATAGAGCTATTGACCTTTTTTACCTGTTTTCTATTGATGTAGTTAGTTGTGTTGGCTGAGCCTCGTTTTGTAGTAGTTTTTGTAGCAGAACCTGGGAACAAATAAAATCATATAAATAACTTAATTCATATTAACTCACGACTTTCTCCTAGTGAAAGGTAAGCAGAGGTATAGAGATACAATATTGATAAATTTGAAACATCCCAGTAAAATAATAATAATATTATGAGGGTATTTATATTTAGAGTTGATTGACATGAGAATTTTAGATTTAAATTGGGTTTGGCATAATTATTTTTCTATGAAAGTGCATGTATTTAACTATGAAAATGATGGGACAAAACGCAACGTTGTCAAATTACTAGAGTGAGTAAGTAATCAAATAAAAATTCAAACTATTGCGATAAGGTGATTAAACAAATGTGTGAGTGCATTAGTAGTAAAATGTAAGACCAAATAAATCGACACGACCAATTTATTAAGTGACCGAATGAGTTATATGATAAGTGAACGAAACATCTCTACAGAAAACTAATTTATTAAGTGACCGAATGAGTAATATGATAAGTGAATGAAAGATCTGTAAAGAAAACTATCATCTAAAATTATCTCACCACTCTTACTCCTCCCGCGTTTACTAGCTAATGTGGCATGCGGCCTCTTTCCCCTCTCTCGCCTCTGTGGGCCCCTCGCTCGCCAAACTGCGCCCCATACAGCTGCTTGTTCGTCAAGAGATACCTGGATACAAAAAAAATAAGCTATAAAAAAATAAATCAGATTTACCTCTAACAATTTCTTTTTCTTTTCATTAATCTTCGGACTCACTCACACACTTAAGTCTTATTGCTACATCGCGGTAACAAAGAATAACAAAAGTATGAAGGCGGATTTATACAGGGTAAGTAACTGACTCCGAATTCGAGTCAAGTCAGCGCTGACCCGAAAAAAACCCAATGTGAACTGTTTCAAGTCAGTACAGTGCAGTTGAAGTCAGCGCTGACTTAAATATTCGCATACGAATATTTAGAAGTCAGTCAGACTGACTCCGCTACTGACTTGCGCACTTACCCTGTATAAATCCGCCTTGATACTTATAAATGTGAAACTAACTCTGTTTTTGTTACACAATCTTACTAAATTTTTAAATCGATTAGGATTCAATTTGACTCATAGTTAACAAGGATTTTAATAACTAAAGACCACTTTGAATAATTTGCAGAACTAGTAGTAACAAAGCTAATAGAATAATAAATTACGCACCAAAAGGCGTTACTCCCAATATAACATTAGTTAGTTTATAGAGAATCATTTTCCCTGCAAATAACACAAACTCATTTCTCCCCGTAGATGCCGTAAGAGGCTACTTAAGGGTTTTTAATGTAATTTTTGGGCGTTGCGGTTTGAAATCCATCACTAACAACTTTATTTTACGAACTTTTCCCCACTCACCTTCCAAAAGTGGCTGAGGGATTTCTTATAAGTATATTATTTTTTTGCCGCCAAATCCATCATGTTTTCTACCAAAAACTCTTACCTCTAACAAATCCCCTTCCAACATAAGGTCTTCAAGTTTATGCAGCAACATTTTCTGAGCAGCCCCTGAGTCCTCTTCCCCCGGAGAATGAGGAGATGCACTGTATGCATGTTCTACAGAGGCTGATGATCTAGAAATAAATATTTTGTGTTAATATGGGTTAAAATTGGATAGAATATATCTACACTTATAGCATGAGACCTCTATAAGAAGAGAAGCGAGAAATGTAGGACGAGAAAGGAATTATTTGTCGTTTTCTCACTTGTCACGTGATAGAATTGCTCTCACATGCTTTGCTACCTATAAATGAGTGTTCTACTAACTCGGAAGATCGGATATCAAATGTGTGGGTGTAAAAGTGTGTATAGTACAATTTTTGACACATCTATCTTACTATGACATTGTATTCGTACAAAACTCTAAACGGGTAAGATTAATTTCATTTATTATTCGAAATAATAAGTACCTATGCCAACTTTGGGGTTTGCAGGGTGAACTTTTGAGTATAGAGTCAACCCATAAAGTAACATTATTCTTATTTCCAGAACATTGCAAAAGGGTACTAAGTTTGCTTTATTTTTTAATATAGCATAATAAGCATAAGCATAAACGTTCACGCCGAATATCCCCGAAGGGGTTGGCAGAGGTACTAATACTTCTGAACATCACGTGACTTTGTCACCTGTTGTTCAGAGTACCCACGTTTTGCATGGACAGTGTACTCACGTGATAGGGGGCAGGCCTATCGCCGTTTTGTACGAATACACTGTCACATGACTAAGTGCAACTCAGCCATGTGGGTTTCCTCACGATGTTTTCCCTCACCGTTAACAACCATGATAAATTAACCACACATATGTCTTTAGAAAAGACAAATTGGTGTAGGCCCGACCCAGGATTTGAACACTAGTCGTTTGCACGATAACCGAGTGTTCTACCCACTGTCACGGTTACTTTTTAATATAAAGATAATAAAATGATGGATACCTTGCATTTTGTGAGCTGTGCGCTTCATGTGTTCTTCCCGTAGCTTTCTTCAGTTCTGCATTTAGCTTGTCAGACTTTTCACGGTTTTCCTGATACAATTTAATTTATTAGACATATGCGTCACTAAAAGTGTTATTAAATTATTATATTTTTTGTGGCTTATTTTATCGCTTAAATTTAAGTACAAAACAGCGATAGCAAATACATTTTCAAGATCTATTTTTGATACATAAAAAATCCATAAAACTTGATAATTTGCCGTGTAGTGTCGGCTTAGAATAACACTACCCCATTTCTACCCGTGGGTGATCGTAGGAGGCGATGGGTCTCCAACCGCATCGCCCAAAAATCCCTTAAAAGCCCCAATACCGTTAGTCGCCTCTTACGTACACCCACCGGTAGAAATGGGGTAGTGCTATTCTAAGCCGACACTACACATCAATCTATATATTAATTAATATTATTAATAATCTTCTTGTCTACTCTATTCTATAATGTACTTAAAAATTTCCGCCATACCTCGCAAAGTCTCAAATCCATGGCCGCGGCCAACGCAAGCCGCGCATGGTCCTGCCAAGCCATCGCACGCTCGGTCACACATTGTAGAGCTTCTCCTTCTGCTAAACGAACTGGGAGCTTTTGGAGCCATACCTGTGAGCGGAATATGTTTTAGATATGGACGCAGTAATGGTTAAATACTTGATTTTGTTTAGAACTTAGCTGAATAGTAGTAGTTCGACATGCCTTTAAGACAGACGAACTCCACAAATTTAATTTATATATCTGAATTAAATTAAAAAAAAATAATTAAACAGCAAAAGTGCCCAAATGGGTTTTGCTTGATGCCCATGAAAAATACCCCGTTTACCGATATAGTGAAGTTTACGTAAGGATTTATGTGGGAAGCGAAAGACCAATCTTTTTTTTTCAGTAATCAATTCTTTATCTGATCATGGTTGATTGCCGATAGTTTTACGGTAGTAACTTTAAGAGACACCTTACACTGCTAAGGCAAAAGCTGTCATCTGCTTAAAAATATCATACACTGTCATCTGCTTTATGCATTCCATGCAAGACAGCTTCTAGTTTCAAAAATCAAATTTTTGACTGGAAGGACATTTTGATTATATATTATTGTTATTTACTAACCAGCAAAGCCAATATCCTCTCCAACCGAGGTCTCTTAGTACGCCGACAAAACACACATAGAAACTTGGCGTCTACTATAGGATGCTACTATAAATATGGGTTTATTTACTAACTTTCTCGACAACTATCATTTATTATGCGTTTTCAACCGGTCCATATGTAGCAGCCTTCAATTTTAGTAACCAATTGCAATTTCGACTCGAAGGACCACAAAATATTAAAAAAAGAAACAAAAGCGGAATTTTAAAACAAGTCAAGAATAACATAGTCAATATATATACTAACTGCCTCCGTGGTCTCGCGGTTAAGCGCTTGGTTTCAAGTACGGAGGTCCCGGGTTCGATCCCCAGGGGGTGGTAACCTTTCAAATTTAATTTGTAAGATTTAACCCAGTCTGGAGGGATATTGCAGGCTTGAAACACCTGATTATCCGAAAATTAAGATGATTTCGTGCTTCGGAGGGCACGTTAAGCCGTCGGTCCCGGCTACTATTACGGTAGTAGTCGTTAGTCTGCCAACCCGCAATTGGCCAGCGTGGTAGACTATGGCCAAATCGCCCTATATAGGGTAGGCTCGAGCACCTTGGCGGGGCATATATGGGCTGTGAAAGGAGATATACTAACCAGCAAAGCCAATATCCTCTCCAATCGTGGTCTCTTAGTACGACGACATAACACACATAGAAACTTGGCGTCCACGGCTTGAGGTACTGGAGAACCTTCGGGAGAGGAACTGCGGGATTCTTTCCAGGAGGCGATGCAGGATGCTGCAAGTTTAAATCAGATTGTAAGATTGAAAATTCTCTAACTTCATTTGGAGCTAAAATTCCATAGGTAGAAATTCAAACAAGTAACAGTTGCCTCACGCACATAGCAGACAAGTTAAAAAAGTACATAAATAACTAAAACCGTATAAAAAAGGGAACTACAGAATATGCTCCTTATTCTGCAGTCGGTTAAAAGTGATTGCTATATCTCAAGAAGTCAACACCCAAGCCACTTTTGGATGTCGAAATGTGAAAAGATAAAATTATTCTATATTTCACCTTTTACTAACTAACCCCTTTTAATCGGCTCCCAATAGCTCCTTCGTAAAGCGGCTTTCATTTGAGTGGTTTATTTCGATACTGTTATTATGACGAACAAACAAAATCCACATCAAGGTCACCATTTCATCACGAAGTCTAAACAAACCCTACCAGCCATCCCATAACTCAATTATACCATCACACACAAAACCATTGCAAGCAACACCACGTCAATTTTGCTTGTGGTTTTCTAACAAAATATGATTTTAGTTGTTCAAGTATAAATTATGAATTATCGTACATACATACACTTACGGCTGTAAATCCCTAGATGGGGTAGCCAGAGCTAAGGAATTAAAAATTCCTCAGCCACTTTTGGAAAGTTTAATGGGGAAAAGATGTAAAAATAAAGGTTGTTGGTGATGGGTCTCCACTCCAACCTCATCGCCCAAAATCCCTTAAAACCCCAATACCGTTAGTCGCCTCTTACGTACACCCACCGGATGAAATGGGGTAGTGCTATTCTAAGCCGACACTACCAGCAATGAATTATCGTATACTCAATTAATTATTGCATTCAATAATGTGTATCATAGATCTAATTTAAGGTTCTATATTGAAGACCCGGTGGTGCACACACAGCAATTTCTTATATCTAAGTTATTTTCAATCAAAATTAGTTTGGAAAATAGGAGAGGAGGATTGTTAACAGAGGAAAGTAAATAGAAGAAATAATAACTTTCATTCCCACACACATAAAAACAAATACGTACACACTTACAAATCCACAGCACATACATTTTAATGTAATGTTAGACAGTTCTAGCTCTCTTTCATTCCAATATTCGTCTAAGTATACCCGAGGTCGCGGGTTCGATTCCCGCCTGTGTCGAAATTTTTCTTTCCTTTATTTATTATTTATTTATAAGTAATAATCCCCACGTGAGGTTTTCATGAACAAAAAGATTTAAATTCTTCTAAGTACTTTGTTATATCGAACTTTCAGAACGAAAGAGGCTCAAGTCAAAAATCGAGTCAAAAATGAGTAGCAACCATAGAGAGGCATAATAAAGTGTGTTCTAAAACAAAGGCACTTATTGTTATAGGGACAGAAAATTTGCTATCCTGTTTTTTAACAATAAGTGCGTTTGTTTTACTATTCATCTGATAGAACATACTTTTTTACGTCTCTCTATGATTGTAATTCAATATCGCTGACTTGAGCCTCTTTCGCTCTGAGAGTGCTATATACTATAATAGAACTTAGTGTTTTTTTCTAGTTTTGTTGAAAAATTTGTATATGGTTCTCTATTTTTTATCAAATTTAGAATGTTGTGTCATATTTTTTTAACTATGACATGACTAATGGGCTAGATATAACAGTATTAACTCACCATGAAACCAATCCTTGCAAAGCTCGCACTGGGTCATATCGCCAAACTGTCGTTTTTGACAGGAACAGAAAGTCTCTCCAGAAACCGGCGGGCCACGGGGGTCCTTGCGCATGTTTCGGGCCCTAAAATCATTATTTAATTTAGGATAGGTACACAAACAGTTTGTTTTTATTATCTTTAAATCATACCTCTTTCTTACAAAAGAAATAAAATACAAAGGCATGCGCATTTTTAGGGTACTGGGGTAATAAAAAATATATTATTTAGGATAGGTACAAAATAAATTTATTTAATTTTAATTATAGCTCTTCTTTCTAACAAATAAAATTGTTACAAAGGCATATTCATTCTAAGGACTTATAACTATATTCTACATACATACATACATATACTCACGGCTATAAATCCCCAGGAGGGGTAGCCAGAGCTAAGGAACTAGAAATTCATCAGCCACTTTTGGAAAGTTGAGTGGGGAAAAGGTGGCAAAATAAAGGTTGTTGGTGATGAGTCTCCAACCGCATCGCCCAAAGCCCTTAAAAGCCCCAATACCGTTAGTCGCCTCTTACGTACACACACCGACAGAAATGGGGTAGTGTTATTCTAAGCCGACACTACACAGCTATATATTCTACCTGTACTGTAATTTGTTAAATATTATGTATTATGAGTAAACAATTAGTCCATGACTGTGGAACAGTTCGTGGGTGATTTAGCTTTTGGCTCCGTTTTTATGTCATTTATGTATAGGAGCTAAATAACTTATTTGTGGTTAAAGAGGAGTATTTTAATTTGCTTCTTTAATAAAATATATCCAATTCAGAGAATTTACGGTTGTATTTCTTTAATCAATATATATAAAAGAAAGTGGTGTTAGTTACAATATTTATAATTTAAGAACAGATGATCCGATTTGCCTGAAAATTGTTGGAGAGGTAGCTTAGAACCAGGCAAAGGACATAGGATATATATCATCACGCTAAATATAGTAGGGGGAATGCAATAAAAATATTTAACACCATCCGTGCGAAGCCGGGGCGGACCACTACTAAGTCATAAAAAAAACTCACCTTATCTCCTTAATCAAAGTCATTTCCTTGGCCTCGGCCTGTTTGAAGGCTGCCACGATATCTGAGGGGGAGGCATCATCACTGAAGTTCCTCAGGAAGAGATCCGCATGAATAGAGGGAGGGGGATCCCGGGGGGTGCCGTTGCGGCGGCGCGGGGGGAGCGGAAGGGGAGCCGTCCGGGGGGAGAGGGCTTCCATTAGGGAGTAGGGCCAGCTCTGTGGAAAGAAATGTTATGTTAGTTATGTGTTAAGGAGTCTTTAAGCCAAATTTCCAATAAGAAGCGAATATGCCTAGAAATTGCGTTTTTTTATATATGTTCTATTGTGAATCACTTTATAGGATAATTTACGTTTACTATCAATAACTCTTAATTTTTCACACTCCCAAATACCATATTAAATCCCCTATTGTTTCATTATAATATTGGATCGGTCGGAGGTCGATCCCCTTTGAAAGCAACATTTATATTGATGACCATAAATGATTAATTTTTAGTCTTGAATGTAAGTTATATGTGTGTTTAATATTAAATATATCGTTGAGTTAGTATCCCATCATACAAGTTTAACTTAGTTTGGGGCTAACTTGATGTGTATAATATGCCCGTATAATATTTTTATCAGCGTTGTGGCAGCTGCCTCATAAGCCCTGTTATGACATTCAGTTAAAGTGTATGCCGATTCTCTTCCACTTACAAATGTTATTAGTTATATTTTTTTTTTTATTAGTATGTTATTTAAATTAAATAAGTTAGTTTTAAGTAAGTTTAATTTATTTTTATTGTTATTTTTGGCCTTGTTTTGTGCATCTACCCAAATAATTAATTTACCGATCTCACTTTGCAAAGGTTGTCTGGACGAGATCGCTTTTAGCGATAAGACCGCAAATTGTACCTCATTGTAAACTGTTTGATCATATATTTTTTGTAAATTTGTGTTTGTAGTGCAGTATAGTTATTTAATTCTATTTCATGTTTTTATTGTAAATTGTGGATACAAATAAAAGATTTCTTATTTTTCTTAACAAAACATACCTTATGTAAAAACATATTGGCAGCTCCTAACCGCCAATCCCTGGCGGAAACAACAGCGGCTGATAATTGAGTTTTCTCGAGGAGGGGTAGTGGTATTGCTTGACCGCGTTTAGCTAACGACTCCACTGTGCCGTAGTATGGATAGAGTTCTTTGGATTGCATTTCTTCCACCTGTGGGTTGGAAAAAACAAAACGTTGTATGAATATTCATACTCAAGTATACTTTAGTACTCGGGAGGTCTACTTTTCAATCGACAACGATAATATTATTCTGATCTTTTCTAACCACTATCAACATTTAATTCTGTCTCGCTCGCACGAAACAAAGCTTCAGATTTTTTGTTAAGTTGGTGATATTTGAAGCACCTAAATTCTAATGAGGTTTATTGTCAGAGACAAATTAAAGGTGTTTTTCAATATCATTTTAATAAACAATAATAACAACCGTGATAGCCCAGTGGGTAGAACACTTGGTTATTGTGCAAGCGACTAGTGTTCGAATCCTGGGTCGGGCCTACACCAATTTGTCTTTTCTAAAGACATATGTGTGGTTAATTTATCATGGTTGTTAACGGTGAGGGAAAACATCGTGAGGAAACCCACATGGCTGAGTTGTACTTAGTCATGTGACAGTGTATTCGTACAAAACGGCGATAGGCCTGCCCCCTATCACGTGAGTACACTGTCCATGCAAAACGTGGGTACTCTGAACTCCAGGTGACAAAGTCACGTGATGTTCAGAAGTATTAGTACCTCTGCCAACCCCTTCGGGGATATTCGGCGTGAACGTTTATGTTTATGTTATGTTATTTTAATAAATAACTCACAACCATTTTTTTTTATTTTTAAGTATACCTACGAAAAAGTATAGTACGAATCCTGGAGTGGTACACAATGTATATATTATTATATTTTTTCAGTCATAACCTACCTTAGCCAACCAATCCTTAGCATGCGATGACGCCGTTGACAACGAATGCTGGGTAGGCAGAGCCGCTTCAATTTTATCACCTTCTTGTAACAACTCGTCTATTTCTGCCACCGTTATGTAATGTGGTTCTGAATCTGTTGTTTGATTTGATGTGTCTATAAGCATTGCTTTTGCACGGCGTTCCCAGTCTTCTACTTGAGCTGTGAATTATGAGTTAGTTTTAGCATTAAAAATTTATTCAGTCTGTCAGAATTGTGTAAAAGATAAGCATTAACCCATACACCACGACCACGAGACCCACCCCATAAGGCACAAGGTTACTTTAGTTTTAAGTGATTATAGTGCCATGTGTCTGTGATCTCTAAAATTTTTTTTTCTTGATTCTACTTTCACTGATTGTAAAGCTCTCGCTTTTTTGGAATTTACAGCCCTAAGTAAAGGAAGTCTACAGTACTAAGAAAAGAAGTCTTGGTAACAAAACTTTTTGGTGAAAAAAGTATGAGGACCAAAATCCTGCACAGTGATTTTGCTGAACGCATAAAGTAATTGAACCATGAATTGTATAGAAAAGTT
Source organism: Bedellia somnulentella (assembly GCA_963576735.1). Lineage (NCBI taxonomy): Eukaryota > Metazoa > Arthropoda > Insecta > Lepidoptera > Bedelliidae > Bedellia > Bedellia somnulentella. The sequence continues at coordinate 10,411,366 of OY755197.1, forward strand.
ATAAGACAAATATAAAACCTCAAACAAACACAACTAACCTTTCAACTTAGTCAAATACGCCAACTCCATCTCAACCTTAGTATGAGGAATCACATTCAGCCCTTCTTGAAGTAACCTTTCTATAACCTCTGGGGTCAAAGTGGCACAATCATCTTTATAACTCTTGACTTCTTCCAAAAACTTGACTTGTTGCAATCTCGCTTGCAACGGAGGTAACTGATCCAATATTATACATAATTGGCCTCCAAGTTCTACTCCCTCTTCTAACTCCTTCAGCATTTGGGAGTCTGTTTCGTCCAAATCTTCTGCTAGAAGTTTATTCGCTCTCTGCTCAAATTCCTCTGTTTGCCGAAGGACTTCTTTAACAGCGGAACCTTCTGGTAGAACGCATACCAATCCATCGATTTCTTCAGCGAATAATCGAAGTTCTTCAACGGTGAGACGATATTTTGGGTCATGATGTCTGGTCCTGGTTCTCATTTTGTTCAAATCCAGTTGTTGGATGACTGAAGCGCATTTTTCGGCGTCTTCTATCGCTTGTTCTAGCGCTCGGACTAAGTCGGTTTTGTGGATCTGTTGACAAGTAATATGAGTTATTAAAGATTGGTACAGACTTATTAGTTGTTAGTTACGAAGTAACTTTGTTTATTTTTTGTCTGTTTTTATGTTTGTAAACCTAGTTGTAAGTCTTATTTTTGCAGCAACGAATAAACATGTTCTTCTTTCTTTCTTTCAATTTCTGTTTCTAAAGCTCTGGCTACCCCTGCTAGGGATTTCTCTTTGAGTATATGTATGTCTGAAAATTGGTTTCTTTTTTTAATTTGGTGAAAATACCATACCTTAAGTTCCCTAGCCCTTGCCCAATGTGCCCTAAGGCGATCCAGGTCGCAAGTCTTAGGAGTATCAGGGTCCAAAGCTTCCCTTACGGCTTCCATTCTTGGAATGATTCTAAATTGGAATTCCTTAGCTCTGGCTAGCCCCTCGAGGGATTGACGTATGTGTTGGAAAGATTTGAAAACTACTGAATTTATCTTATTCCAAGTTTTTTTTTGACTATTTTTAATAAGAGTTACATTCGATTTCTTCAATTTGGAATTATAACATTTTAAATTATTATTTTTTTACAGAATTTTATATCTGCTTCCAAATTATAAGTTTAAAAAAGTGTTTTTTCAGTAACTGGATATTTCAGAGTATAGTTTAAAAATACAATACCTTAAGGTCCCTAGCCCTTGCCCGATGTGCCCTAAGGCGATCCAGGTCGCAAGTTTTAGGAGTATCAGGGTCCAAAGCTTCCCTTACTGCCTCTGCCCATTCCCGGAAAGTATCAGATTTGCGTTTGAGACGATCCAGTGTCGCTGCCAACTCGTCCAGGGTGTAGCGGTATCTGTGAAAGGAATTTCATTAGATATGTGATTGGTAGCTGTGTAAGTAATTAGTTGTTGTTATGCTGTTATGTATTTGGTGTGCCGGTGCTTGTTAATAAGTTTCTTCGCCTAATTCCGCTAAATACCTGCAGTCCTCATGCAACATGCACTGTGCACCGCCTGCCCTCTCACTTACAAGAAATAGCAGACAATGCGCCACAAACACACCCGCTTGCGAAAACCACTGGCAACCACAAATATTCGATAATGCCTCGTGTTGAGTCGAAACGCGTCAGTATACTGCAGGTATTTAGCGGAATTAAGCGAAGTAAGTTATTAATATTTGTATTGCTATGGATTTCCGCAAAGTAACGCCTGATTCAAACCAATAACTTTTGGAATTGTTAAAAATAGAAGAGAAAAACTCTTTATTGCTGATCAAACACAAATCATTTACAAAAAAATATCAAAGAGTTTACAGTGAAGAACAATTAGGAAGGCAAGATCAGTAAATCAGTTGTGAAATAAAAGTTATGTTCACTGTTGACAATGCAATAGAGTATGATATTGTAATTAATTTTTTAAGACATTTTACGAGATTTTTTTATCCTTTTTTTTCATTACCTCAAAGTATGCCTATCCGGTTTACACTCGCAAGCGGAAGCATAGTGTCTCAAACAGGAAGTGGCCCCGCACTGACACGTGACGCTGGCCAGGAAGCACGTGGTATTGCACTGCTGACATTGGCGCTCGTCATCCGGTAGGAGCTCGAAGGCTTCGCGTTCGGCTTCCGTTACGCCCTGGGGGGGGGGGAATTATATAAGTAAAAAAAAATGGTAAAAAAATACTGAAAAATCGGCAAAGTGCGGGACTGTGTGCATTTGTTCATCGAAGAGGGAATATATGAATAGTTCGGAAGGCAGGCAAGGCCATCTAGTGTCAAATAAAGGTACTGGAATTTAAATTGAAACAAGTACCAAAGCCCCTACCTACACTTGTATATATAAAGCAATAAAATATATCTACTCTTTAATCAATTAAAACTTAACCAAAATAAACTGGTTTACAAAACATTAATTTTAAATGTCCTACATTTCCATAAATCAAATCAAACATGGCTTACAAGCAAAAAAAAATACATACCCAATCCAAAAGTCCCTTTCTTAATTTCCTTTCATCGTGCAGCATCGTTCTCATATCTCTATACGCTGCCAAAGCGACTGTCAAACTCAAAGAATCGGCTTCCAAAGCCATTTTGCACACCAATTCATCATGAGAGAAGACACAGTATCTTCTTAGTGTAGAATAGTGGGCTATACACTCTCTGCCTATCTTTAGCCAGTCTGCGGGTGTGAAGTTTACCGCTTCAGCAAAATTGTAGCCTTGGTTGAAACCAGCGTGGTAAGCTCGGGGAAAGGTTATTACGAATTCACCAGCGTGTTGATCCGTTCTGGGAAGGAAATAGTTATTTTAGAGTGGTTTTGATATCAAGTTCATAGGATCCTTAATTAAATGACGTTGTGACTTTAATGAAGATAGAAGGACTAGCCAAAGTTTAGAAAAAAATATTATAAGCAAAATGTAATTTTAGTGTGAATTTTTATTAGTTCTGCACTGAAGTTGTTAAGGAAAGATTATGGGAAAAACACAAATTATATTGATGTTTGTATATAATTAAAATGGAATCAATTGTTTTATCATCATTCCCCATTTATCAATCATTTATTTCTTTCTTTTGTATTTTAATATTCATTATATTAGTTTGGTTAATTGGCATAATACAAGTAAAGGGTACCACAAGGGTTTTGCAATTTAACTAATATAAAAATCCCATACCTATAAACGGGCACCCCAGCCTTCATGAGCACATTGGGGTTCATGATGGTGACGAGCTGATGAAGTAGATCCGGCTGCAACTGAAATAGTTCTGGGGCTTCAGCTTTCATTGCCGCTTCGAATTGCTCGGCCTTGGAGCCTGATACTCCATACCTGGGGAAGAAATTAGAAAGGGGTTTAGAAATTGGTGCTCTATGCCACAATTTGGCTCTATTGACATAGTTTTTTTTTACAAGAAGCTCTGATTCGCTATCCTATGGACTATAAAATAAAAACATTCAATTATGACTGATAACAGTAATCCTTTCTTATGAAGGGCAGTTAAATGATATTAAGCTGCATAAATAAGGGTTTAGTTAAAATGCAAGATTAAAATAAGCTAACTGATAATGATATGAAGGAGTAGCTAGATATTTTTTCTAATATTTTTTAACTTTTTTTTTTTTTTTTATTTATTTGTCATGAAATATAGTTTTTACAGGTAGTGTCACCTAATGCAACTAAATTACACAATAAATAATTTACAAGTTAACAATACAATAACTAGATTACACATTTAATAATTTAAAAGTTAACAATACAATTAATTAAAGCAACTAGTTTACATTGTAACATAAATAATGCAATGAGCATTTGGTGAAGTCAGTCAAAGAACATGCGAAAATATCAATTTGTTCCGCGATCTCACCGAGTGCCACAAACGCCCGAGTCAGCGGGGTTTCTTTTAGAAGATTGGTACGTGCCACTGGCAACGATATCAAATTTCCCCACCGCCGTCTTAGGGTTCTATTAGGGATTACTATTTTAATCTGACTTAAAATAGTGCTATTTTTTACTGTACCTTTAATTACATTAAATAGGTAAATCAAAAGTTTTAAGTCTCTCCTTACCTCCAACGTGTTATACCCCACCATACCCAGAACGAATAAAGTGGGGTACATCAGCGGATAGTAGGGGTAAACTCCGTATAATTTCATATATAAAAACCTAGTGAATTTATTTTGAATCTTCTCCAACATGAGGCGATATTTCTCCTCATGCGGAGCCCAGATGACTGCGTTATATTCTAGCTTCGAACGAACCAATGAATTATACAAAGCTTTAATTGCTTGTATATTGGTAAACCCACGGGTTGTGCGGAGCACAAATCCAAGTAAGCGAAAAGCACCCTTCCATATGTTCACGATGTGATTACGGAACGACAACTGTGAATCGAAAGTCACCCCAAGATCCCTAACCTCCCGTACCCTAGGGAGCAAAACTCCATTGACTTATATGATTACTATTTGTTAAATGTTAAAATAATGTAATTTGACTAATATTTAGTCCGCCTTATATTTAATCCCTCATCTTTAAACACCATATGTAAATCAATTATTTGTATGTGTAAATATGAATTTTGAACTTTCAAAATCTTCTTTTTCATAACTTACCAAGTCTTCGGTTCCCCCCAGTGCAAATAGTTAATGGAGTAGCTCCAATGGTCCTCGTTATGCCAACAGAATGTGGCGAAACACATTCCCACGTACAGCCATGGTATCTGCAAATATGTGTGTCATTAGTTTACATGTAATTTTATGTTTTGATGGGTATAAGTATTTAAGGGGTAAAATTTGCTAAAAGCTAGTTTAGAGATTATTTCCTACATACTTACAAGCATTTCTTAACATTATCTTTGTAGGAGTATGCACTATGGAGACTACCAAAAAAAGATAATACACGTAAATAGATTATTTTGAGTTTGTAGAAAACTAATATTTGTTATATTACCCAATCACATTTGGGCATAAAAAGATATATTGCCTTGCGTGTGTGTAACATGTATATATTATATACACGCAAGGCAATATTCCTAACAAATTAAAACCAAAGTAAATACAGCCGCACAGTACACTCACTTTCATCCCAGATATATCGGCATTGATATGTCCCAGTACGGAACCTTCCAACACGGGCAAGTTGTTGAGATTCCAACTGGAGTCTGCATACTGTTGTTCTCCTGGATATAAGTGGGCACTGGATTTTGTTGGGAAACCTGAAATTGATAATTGGTATTAAAATTGGAATTAGACATTAGACAGCCGGTGTGTGTACGTATGAGGTGACTAACGGTATTGGGGCTTTTAGGGATTTTTGGGCGATGCGGTTGGAGACCCATCACCAACAACCTATATTTTGCCATCTTTTCCCCACACAACTTTCCAAACGTGGCTGAGGAATCTGGCCACCCCTTCTAGGGATTTACTGTCGTGAGTATATGTATGTACGAGGGCGGGTCAATAAGTCCGTGACTCTTTGAATTTCTGACCTCTTTGAAACAGCAACACTGCTCCTGTGAACATCTGTCAGTTGACTCCTGTCTAGATTTTAACTTGCTGCGTCAGTTAGTTTGTGTTTGACAGCTATTTTTATCAGACTACTCACAAATATGAGGAGAAAATGGAAAAAAGTGTATTTCGTGTGCTTATTAAGCATTATTTCTTGCAAAAAAAAAACATTACCGAGACCAAGGCTAAGCTTGATAAATACTATGGGGACTCAGCACCATCGATTTCAATGGTAAAAAAGTGGTTTACTGAATTTCGTTGTGGCCGTACAAGCACTGAAGATGCCGAACGTCCTGGACGCCCAGTTGAGGTCTCTACACCCGAAACAATCGAAAAAATTCACGATATGGTGTTGGCCGACCGAAGATTGAAAGTGCCAGAGATTGTGGAAGCCGTAGGGATCTTGCATGGCTCAGTGGTTTTAATTTTGAATGGTCACTTGGGCATGAGAAAGCTTTCCGCAAGATGGGTGCCGCGTTTGCTCACAGTCGACCACAAACGCAATCGTGTAACAACTTCACAGGAAGGTTTGGCGTTGTTTAATCGCAATGTGGAGGAGTTTTTGCACCGTTTTGTAACCGTGGACGAAACATGGATCCATCACAATACACCAGAGACCAAACAACAGTCAAAACAGTGGGTTTCTAAGTGTGAATCGGCGCCAAAGAAGGCCAAGGTGGGTTTGTCAGCCAATAAAGTTATGGCGACTGTTTTTTGGGATGCACGCGGGATAATCCACATTGACTACCTACAAAAGGGAAGAACAATCAATGGGGAATATTATGCCAACTTATTGGACCGATTCAATGACGATTTGAAAAAAAACCGACCTCATTTGGCCAAGAAAAAAGTTCTTTTCCACCAAGACAATGCAAGGGTGCACACATGTGCAGTTGCCATGGCAAAAATCCATTTACAACAAATCCATTGGGCTATGAATTGCTCCTTCATCCACACTATTCTCCAAATTTGGCTCCGAGCGACTACTACTTGTTTCCAAACCTGAAGAAATGGCTAAGTGAAAAAAGATTTGACTCCAATGTCATCATTGTCAGTCATCTTGCAAACAAAGGCCTATTTTGAGGACCTTGACAAATATTTTTTTTTGGAAGAGATAAAAAAATTGGAGAAGCATTGGACAAAGTGTATAGAGCTCAAAGGAGACGTCGTTGAAAAATAAAATTATTTTTTTATCAAAAAATCTGTGTTTTATTCTAAAAGCCACGGACTTATTGACCCGCCCTCGTATGTTAAATCATCCAGGTCACTTTCAACACAAGTAAATTTTAACAACACAAGGTTTCTCATTCATAACATAAAAAACTCACCAGAACCATGGTCCATGGAATGGAGATCAGCCCCATATTCGACGGTCACATCTTCATCTATAGAAGAGACGACTCGCCAAAACTCTTTTTCTACGGTTGATGTTGGGACCATCTGAATTTAAAAAGTAAATATTTTATAGTAATCTAAATATAACAGGTGTAAATTAAGTTTAATGGTAAATTAATAAGTATAAATGGTAATACAAAATACAAGTGGCCCCTGCACTAGGTAAAACCTGTATTGCGGGTGGCCTTTCTCGATATTTACATTGATTTCTAAATTAAACTTATACACAAACATAATTATTAAAGAAAAACCTAACACTAAAAAAGTATACAAAATAAATGTTTGCCCTATGGCAAGAGATGGGATAAAACCACATACTTTAATATATTAGATATTTTTTACGACGACGACGTGATAGCTCAGTGGTTAGAACACCGGTTGCCGTGCAAGCGACTAGTGTTCAAATCCCGGGTCGGGCCTACACCAATTTGTCTTTTCTAAAGACATAAGTGTGGTTAATTTATCATGGTTGTTAACGGTGAGGGAAAACATCGTGAGGAAACCCAAATGGCTGAGTTATACTTAGTCATGTGACGGTGTATTCGTACAAAACGTCGATAGGCCTGCCCCCTATCACGTGAGTACACTGTCCATGCAAAATGTGGGTACTCTGAACACCAGGTGACAAAATCACGTGATGTTCAGAAGTGTTAGTACCTCTGCCAACCCCCTCGGGGATATTCGGCGTGAACGTTTATGATATTATGTTATATTTTTTATTTCTTATTAAATTCTTAAAACATGTTAGAAATTTAAGTGAAGGTAACATTTATTTCAATGCTAATGTAATGACAAAAGTTAAAACACTCACATGTACAGGCATATTGAAGTAATCAGATTTAAACTGATCTGCCATTTCACCAAATTGCTGTAGAGTGTATTCTCTGGTCGCTTGCTCGAAACCGAATGCTTCTGTTGGCTTTGATACCTGATGATGAAAGAAAACACAGTTTAGTACTATAAATCAGGAAAAATTAATGCTGTGTAGTGTCGGCTTAGAATAGCACTACCCCATATCTTCCGGTGGATGTACGTAAGAGGCGACTAACGGTATTGGGGCTTTTAAGGGATTTTTGGGCGATGCGGTTGGAGACCCATCACCAACAACTTTTATTTTTGCCATCTTTTCCCTACTCATTTTTCCAAAAGTGGCTGAGGAATTTCTAATTCCTTAGCTCTGGCTACCCCTTCTAGGGATTTACAGCCGTGAGTATATGTATGTATGTATGTTAATCAGGAAAATCAAGTTAAATAATAAATGACTTTAGTACTTTAATATAGATTTTACTTGGTTGTAACGAAAAAAAATTTGATTGTGGAAACAAAACATTTACATTGCCTAAGAACATGCTACTGCACCTATTAATATACATGGATTGTGTTATTTAATTAATTATAAGTATTTAATTTAAGTAGTTATATTTTATAACAGTATTGCTACCACCACCTAAAATAAAAATAAAATAATCATTTATTTCAAAATAAAAAGATAAATCTTTGTTTTTTGAACGTCAAAATTCAACTTAATACTAAGTTTACTTCGGATTCGGAAGGTGTTTTGTTGAGAGAAGAACCCGTAAGAAACTCGTCAACACACATCTTTTTTACGTCCATTAAAATTTTGGTGTTAGCCCGGAAACATCCTGCACAGAGCCCTGATGACACCAAGCCACTTCATCATTAATGTAAGTTTCCTTCCTAAGGTAAGTTATCAATGTGCTTGTGGCATTCCTTACCTCTGCCTGTAATTTCTTTTTCTTTATGTACTTTTAATATTTTTTAACCACATGTAAGTTTAGAATAGCACTACCCATTTTTTTCCTGTTCGTGAGAGGCGACTAAGGGTATTGGGCTTTTTAAGAGATTTTTGGACGATGTCATAAGTGTGTTTTTGCTATGGTAATGTTTTTTTGTTATTTCTTTTAGCACATTTAACTGTTTTGCCTTACCTCCTCAGCAATACAGACAGGGCACCTCCAATCCCCCTTGGGTACATTGGTAACAGACAGAACGTGTGGTAGGAATTATCACATGAACAGCATTAATAACTTTATTTGCAAAATGATGCTAATTCAATGATGTTGAGTATTTAGTTATTAGCTTAGAATAGCACTACCTCATTTGTTTCTGTGGGTATTTGTATAGAGGCTTTTTAAGTGTTTTTTCATGTTTTTACTATGTAAATGTTTTTGTTTTGCCAAATTTAACGTTTTTGCCTTACCTCCTCAGCAATACATACGGGACACCTCCAATCCCCCTTAGGCACATCAGCTAGTGGTGGCAACAGACAGAAAGTGTGGTAGGAATCATCACATCCGTCACATAACAGCATTTGTTCTTCCACGTCGCCACGACCGCAATTTCGGCACATGTATTTTGCTAGCTGTAATAGAATTGGTTTGCTATAATTAGTATTGATAAATGAGTCTTTGATTAAAATGATTTTATAGAGTGTTTTGGAAGGAAAAAACGATATGAAAACGATATTATTATTATTTTATTATTATCATTTATTTACTCAGGTTACAGGGACCCATTGGTTAGTTAAAACACTTATGAAAAACTATATTAGTAACTTATGTCTAGGTATATTTACAAACTATTTACAAAAAATATTACATAATAATGTCAGTGAGTCACCACCGTCCAATGCCATGGGACAGAAGGCAGCAGTGACCCACATATGGACAGTCCAGTCTGCCTGCGATCATGTTCAGGATACTGTTGGTGCTGGCCCTCACCCTGCACACCAGGGATGCACATCTCTTACGCATCGTGGCAAAAAAGCAGTCGACCCGGGCTTCAGCAAACATACCTGATGCACTACAGTACCGGGACAGACCCAACAGTATCCGGAACGCGTTGTTGTATTGGACACGGAGAGCGTTGTAGGCTTTTTGCGTATAGTTAGCCCACAGGCTGCAGGTATAGAAAGATGTGCAGTAGGCTCGGAATAAAGATATTTTAACTTCCTTAGAGCACCTGGCAAACCTGCGGGCCACCATGTTCGCCCTCACCGACAACGCCCTCCGTTCCCTATCTATATCGTCATCGTCTTTGAGACCGGGAGTCAACATATGTCCAAGGTATTTAAATTGAAACACTCTTTTGAGTGGGACACCCCCCAGATACACCTGTGGGATACTACTGGACACCTGCTTTCCCCCGCCCCCAAATACCATGACTTCGGTCTTTTTCACATTATATAGAAGGCCGTGCGTCCTTGCATAGTCTTCACATATCGACAACAGCTTTCGCAGCCCGCACACCGATGCGCTCAGCAGCACCATGTCGTCAGCATAGCTTAAATTGTTTACACACACACGGTCTATGTGACATCCAATTTTGGTGCTGCTAAGCGCGACGATGAGCTCGTTAACGTAAAGGTTGAAGAGGGTTGGCGAACTCAAGCCCCCCTGCCGCACGCCACACTCCAACCTGTACGGTTCCGATAGTGAACCTGCCCATCTCACAGCGTTGACCTGATTTCCATACCAATATTTAAATATGCTGGTTAATTCCGAGGGAAAACGAACCCCCTCTAGCTTTTTCCAGAGTAAGTCGTAGGAAACCAAGTCGAACGCTTTTGAGAGGTCCAGGAAGCAGGCATACGTGTCTGTCCCCCTCTTCGTGTAGTAGTTGACAGTATGCTTAAGGCACAACACTGCACTCTCAGTCGATAAATGGGGTTGGAAGCCAAACTGGTTATGGTGAGGATGTACATACCTATTAAGCTGTGCATTAAGCAAACTGTCAAATACCTTCGCAATCACCGTCGCTAATGAAATTGGCCTATAATTTGTCTTATCTGCTAAATTTCCGGTTTTATTTTTAACGATGGGAACTACTACAGTTTTAATCATCTCTTCCGGTACATAAGAATGACTAACACATAAATTATATAACAGTGACAATACTCTGGGCAGGTGGGGGCCAGCATATTTTAGATGTTCTATGCTTAGCCCATCATGCCCAGGGGATTTACCTCTAGACATAACCTTTATATTTTGCTCAATATCTTTAACTGAGAAACGGATATCTATCTTTTTCGGTCTATCAATGCTATTTGTTGACTCTGATAACCCCAGCGGAGAACTTACTTTAAAATGCTCTTTGAAGAGATTTGCTATGTTCTCCGCTCCACTGATACCATCGACACTCACGGAAAGGCCAGGCTTGCTATTCAAACTATTAGTACTTTTCCAAAATCCGCGAAAGTCTTTATTCGAATGGTGAGCGGCAATCATATCCATTCTAATTTGATGCGCATGGTCCTGACACCATTTTAAACGTGATTTAAAAATTTTCCTTGATAATATCATTTCATCATAGATGTTACCATGTTGAGGTTTTCCGTACCAAACCCACTCCAACATTTTTTTGCTTAGCCTTTCCATGAGCCTCGCTCACGTGCATATTCCAACCGATCACTTTTCGCTTATTACGACGTGGTCGACTATCTGCCCGTCCTACCCTCGCCGCCGCGCTAAGTGCTAACACAATCTCACTATATAAAAAGTCAATAACCTTCTTATGGCTACTAATTGTACACATTTCGTCGGCACATTTACAACATTCTGCCGGAAAATCAATAAGTCTCAACCGCTGGTGGCATTCCTTAGTGTAAAGATCGATTTCTTCAGGTTTTCTGTCTCCCCATGTCACTTTGTTTACAAGCGTCACGTTATCAACAATTTTACACTGAATACATTCTAAAGTACACTCTATTACCAGTGGGAAGTGATCAGACCAGACGGCGTCATATTTTACATAGACTGATGTTATTGTAGGTACCGCCGCTTGGGAAACAACACAATGGTCTAACCAATGACCTGTCCCGTGGGCCTCACTTACAAACGTATATGTTTTAGAATTTATTCCTAACCACTTAGTGTCCATACAAGTCCATTGCTGGCTATCGCAAATTTGTATCAGTTCTTTATAAAACAAACCCGCCGTCGGGCTCGCGTTAAAGTCACCTAGTATGTACACACACTCACTACTACAGGAGTTAATAATAGCACTCACCCCACTGCATATGTCTGTGAATTCCTCCAGGTTCTGTCGTTCATCTGTAGGCATGTACACACTTACCACTAACACCGATTTTGTCTCTAACAATATTTCTATTGCACAAAGCCGGGGATTCGGGCACTGAACAATAGATACACTACTAAATAAACTATTCCTCCATAACAGCGCCACTCCCCCATGGGGGCGCCCGCGCAGCATTCCCGACGATAAATCAACCGCCGACACTCCAGTCGCACTAAAATCAGTACTAATTGTATTCAGAAACGGTAGGTCATCAGGCAACAGCCAAGTTTCTTGTAAAGCAATTAAGTCTGAAGAATCGCATAGATGACGTACATTTTCAACTGACCGTTTAATATTCTTACAATTAAAAGATACCATTCTAACTGTGTTAGCCATTAAATTGTTTGGGTTTAGGGCCGTCACCCTTCTTGGGTTCGTTTGACAATCTAGCCGTCGACGTTCTCGGTCTATAATTCACAAACCGACGGAAAATAACCCCTTGAGGCCATAACGCACTATCAAGAAATCTTTCAATTTTATGCTCCGACACAAAAAATTTGTACGCACTATGTTCACATTGCCTCTTGATAGAAATTTGTTCTAAAACTATCTCCTCGTCTAGTTTCTTGCGCACATAATTAACAATATCCTCCGCTTTTGTGTCCATATGTATATTCGTGATAAACACCGGAACACTTTTTTCTGCCGCTTTAAAATTATCACTTTCGCTGACATTACCGCTACCCATTTTACCCGTAAAACGACTGGGTCGTTTGTTCTTTTTATACGTCACAGTTTTCCATTCCGTATCGCTTTGTTTACACTCACCGCCGCCGTTTGTAAACAAAGGCACTGCCATCTTACATTGGTTCTGTGTGTTATCACGAGGTGGCGCCACTGTCCGCTCTCGCGTCTGCTGCTGTGACGGTTTTTGGCCGTTACACGCATTCGCACTAAATCCACGACTACCTTCATTTTGCGTGTTTTCTCCTCGGGTTATGATTTTCTTGGGAGATGATGAAAATGACATCGTTTCTTCTATATTTAGTATGGTTTCGTCATTCACGTGTGGTAAGCCAATGGGTCCGCTGTCCAAAATATCTCGGTATGCTCCTCTTTTGACATTAACATTGCAAAGCGGATAGGGTGGCGAAGTCGAAACCTGTTGGGTCTGAACTTCCTTTTGCATCTCTTTTTTACAGCATTCTAGGTCACCTTTAGTGACGTACGATTCTTTGATGTCCCGAAGTTCTGCCTGCATTCGTGCGAGTATATATGAGTTCATCTAGAGAAGCATAAAATCAGTTACAAATACATACTTGTACTCACGCCGTTAGTCTTATTGGACTATCAATCGCCAATTCGTACGATTATTAAATAGGTTGTTAATAATCTATACATAACCCGTGTAGTGTCGGCTTAGAATAGCACTACCCCGTTTCTACCGATGGGTGATCGTAAGAGGCGACTAAGGGTATAGGGGCTTTTTGGGCGATGCGGCTGGAGACCCATCACCAACAACCTTTACTTTACCATCCTCTCCCCACTCAATTTTCCAAATGTGGCTGAGTAATTTCTAATTCCTTAGCTCTGGCTACCCCTTCTAGGGATTTATAGCCGTGAGTATATGTATGTATGTAATCTATATACAAAAGAAAGTCGAGTTAGTTACACTATTTATAACTCAAGAACGGCAGATCCGATTTGACTGAAAATTGGAAGGGAGGTAGCTAAGAACTAGGAGAGAGACATAAGCTATATATCATGACGCTAAATATCGTATGGGGTTAGCAGTAAATAATATTTAACACCATCCGTGCGAAGGCGGGGCGGGCCACTAGTTATAAATAAATGAACAACAGTAAAAGAGTAACAAGAACAAGAGAGAGATGAAAATAATGGAATTAGGTACAAGTAAATGATGACAAATTGTTAATATTAATAATTGTTAGTTATGCAGTTTCAACTTAGTAAAGCACAAACTTTTTTTCCATGGTTGTATTGAGTTGAGCCTTTTTAAGGGATTATTTAACTTTTATTATCATTTCTATATTTTTTCCGTGTAGTGCCGGCTTAGAATGTCGCTACTCCTTTCTACACACGGGTGTCGTAAGAGGCGACTAAGGGTATTGGGACTTTTTATTAGATTTTTGGGCGATGCGGTTGGAGACCCATCACCAAAAACCTTTATTTTACCGCCATTTCCCCACTCAACTTCCAAGATAGCTGCGGAATTTATAATTCTAGCTCTGGCTACCCCTTCTAGGGAATTATAGCCGTGAGTATATGTATGTATATTTTCAAAAGGTGCTGAGCGAGACATCTTTAATTATGAAGCTAACTACCCCTATTTCGGATTTATAGCTATGAATTGGTCTTTTTAAAAAAAGAAAATATTTTATATATTATAATATTAATTATATCACCAACAACCTTTATTTCACCATCTTTTCCCCACGCAACTTCTAATTCCCTTGCTCTGGCTACCCCTTCAAGGGATTTAGAGCCGTGAATATATGTATTTATAAATCCTCACCGGATCAGTAGCGGGTGCGGGCGTAACAGAAACCGTCATATTGGACATCCGGTGTTCGCGCAGCCGAGACGACCGCGTGGGGCGCGGCGACGTGCTGGACGGGGTCGTCGTCGCGCCGCCCAGCCATTTGTTTTCGCGGGGACCTAACAAGTAAAAAAAATGATAGTTCGATAAATATGTACACACGTGGTTATAGTCTCGCCGTGTAGTGTCGGCTTAGAAATACCACCACCCCGTTTCTACCGATGGGTGTACGTAAGAGGCGACTAACGGTATTGAGGCTTTCAAGGGATTTTTGGGCGATGCGGTTGGAGACTCATCACCAACAACCTTTACTTTACCATCTTCTCCCCAATCAATTTTCCAAAAGCGGCTGACGAATTTCTAATTCCTTAGCTCTGGCTACCCCTTCTAGGGATTTAAAGCCGTGAGTATATGTATGTATGTATGTACGTGGTTATAAGCTAAGTAGTGTCTTCAAGTTTATAAGATAGAGATGCTTTGCCTTTATTTAAAATAGCATAATACCCTTTGACTGTCTTAGACAAACCGAGACAAGTCAAAAACAAAATATGTCTAAGGAAATCATGAAGGATAGCTATCTTTTATTTAAAACAACAAAAATAAACATTAAAAAACGCAGTAATTATAATTAATTGGTCAAAAATAACTTAAACATAAAATTACATTCTTTAACTTTACAACCAAACATATATCTTTCTCAACTTTGTATTACTGGCCGTTGCCTCACACTTAAACGACCCACAAAACGTAACCAGAAAAACTACTTACTTCTCCTAGTTTCCCCATTCTCCTCTTTAACTGGCAATTTCTTCACATTGATATCAGCTAAAGTCCCCTGCGCATTAACAATTACTTTATGTAGAGCAGCAAAATACAACATAAGGTTATATTCTTCAACTTTAACAACCATTATGGTGCTGCCCTACACTTGAAAACATACAAAAAAGACTTACTTCGTCTAGTCTCCCCATTCTCCTCCTTAACCGGCGATTTATTCTCATCGACCCCAGCCAAAGCCCCTTCAGTATGGCTACTTTCAGCCGGTTCCAAATCCGCCATTTTGTATTTCCGGGTCACAGGGGGCTTGAAAGAAGCGATCTAGCCTAGCTTTTTTTTAACTTTCTAGTATTGAAAGTTATTCTACACTTATAAATGTCCCAAAAAATTAGTTAAAAAAGTACTTACTTCTCCTAGTCTCCCCATTTTCCTCCTTAACCGGCGATTTCTTCTCATCGACGCCAGCTAAAGCCCCTTCAGTATGACTACTTTCAGCCGGTTCCAAATCCGCCATCTTGTATTTCCTTGCCACAAGCGCTGTGGAAGCGGCGGGAGATTTCACTGAGCGACTTCTGGTCGATGGATTCACTTTTTCTGGGGTTTGCTCTTGTTTCACTTCGATTTTCTGTGGGGATATTAGAGAGTTATCAGAAATGGTTTAGACAAATTAGAAAAAAATATGCCTTGGTACACAATAAAAGGAATTAAGTCAGTTTATTTATCATAGAAAAAGCATAGAAGCTCTAATATTATTCTTTACTGATACATCCACATTACATACATAAATTTATTCATATACCCACGGCTCCAAGTCCCTAGAAGAAGAAGCAAATATTTTTGACCTTTAGGCCTCGTTCACACGGCATTATCCTGCACGTTTTTTTGCAGTATTCACACGGAGACAAAGCTATACCATATGCCACTGCAAACCGAATACGTCAAAGTTCATTCGATTTGCTTGACAAGTATGTTGAGTATGTGTTTGAATGTATAAGCTGTACACGTTTTTTTGCAATAGAATCGTCGTGTGAATAGATCTATGTACGTTGTTTGGTCACTATTTATACGTTAAAACGTATACTGCAAAAAAAACGTGCACGATATTGCCGTGTGAACGAGGCCTAAAGGTCAAAAATATTTGCTACCCCTTCTAGGGATTTGGAGCCGTGATAATATGAATAAATTTATGTATGTAATGTGGATGTATCAGTAAAGAAAAATATCAGAGCTTCTATGTTTTTCTATGATAAATAAACTGACTTATTTCCTTTTATTGTGCCTTACTGTTTACTACCTTTTACCCAATCGACTTCCAAAAATGTCTGAGATATTTCTATCTGAAAGCTTAGCTACCACTTTTTGGGATTTATAGCCGTGAGTATCCGTATATATTTTTATGTTAGTATCAATTTGTACTTCGTATTATCAACAAGGCTAAGAATTAAAATGTTAAAAAAATATCAAATTATAACCTACCGTCTCCTTATTATCCCCCACAACCCCATTGTTCTTGAAGACATCGTAAGGGTATAGGATCCTCTCGTAGTGACCCTTCACGATGGTGCCAATACCCTTCCCTTGGGGGAATCCCATCCGACGAGCGATCTTCGACCATTTGCGTTCGGCTGAGCATACTTCGAAGCCACCTGATAAATTAAAAGTGATTTCATTAAAGTTTTTTTTTATCACTGTGTTTTGAAATTCAGTACCTCTGAATAGCTTTATGGGTATGAAAGAATTTTCATGATCGGTTTTTACGGTCGAAGATTCAAACTCACAAGCAAGCAATCAAACTGTCAATTGTCAAACTTTACCTCTAAGTATTATTAGTATATAAGTAAAGATTAATAGCATTGTAATTTATCGATATACTGTAGATTATGTCTCTAAAGTGAATACACACTGAGCCCGCCAGGCCGCCGGTATATGTCTACAACATTTTGTCGGCGGTGTATTTTTCATACATAGGTTAGACATAATTCTTTCAACACAGGTCGCCGGGCTAATTTATTTATTAGAATCTTTTAGTGGTAGTAAGAATACATTATAACAGGCATACAAATAATACTAATACATACCAGCCTCCCTAACAATCTTGTGCAAGGCATACAAGTCCAGCGGTTTCTTCTCAACGGTCGGCAACTTCAAACTGGATCCTTGCAGCTCCCAGAACTTCAGTATTTGGTCTAGGAAGTTTAGTTTGACTCTGGTGATTGCCTGGAAGTAATAATGTTTATTCAATATGTATGTAAAGAATAGGAATAGAACCTGCAAGCTGCAGTCCAAGAGTATATTCTGGGCATTCTCAGGAATTATTGTCTTAGTCCATCATGGATTGTTAACTCACAACAATACGTTTTGTTTGGGTCATGTTATCTTTGCTGGAACGTTGAATGAAAATGTGGGAGTCATGTTAGAGCGCACACTACTGCGGACTCACTTGCACATAGCAGCGTCTCACTCATATTCCTACATCGCGGAGTGTAAATGTTTTTCGAGTTAAGCATAGATACAAATCATAAGTTGGTACACAGCAGGGTGTACTGGCCAGTATATCTATGCTTTTCCCACAGTGGTCACCCCTCGATAAGAACACACGCTTCCTTCTACTACATTTCTCGATCTACCCTCAATTTCTACTCGTCGCTTACCTCACCGCACCACTCATTCAGCAGAGCATCTACAGGCGCGCAATCACCGGCCTAACGGCTCACACTGAACTTGGTAATTGGTAATAGGTACTTCCTAACTTTAATATCGTCTATCGACTAGGAAGGGAGTTATGTGAGCGTCATGTTAGAGCGCACACTAATGCGGACTCACTTGCACATAGCAGCATCTCACTCATATTCCTACATCGCGGTATGTTAATGATTTTTGAGTTAAGCATAGATACAAATTCTAAGTTGGCACACAGCAGGGTGTACTGGCCAGTATATCTTTGCTGTTGCCACAAAAATACTAAAAAATGATGCGTACATACACGGCCATAAACAAATCTCAAAAAGTGGTAACCAGAGCTTCAGAGCTGGAAACCCCTCAGCCACTTTTGAAAGTTGATAGGGGACAAGATGGTAGAAATAAAGTATCATTGGTGATGGATCTCCAACCACATCGCCCAAAAACCACTTAAAAAAGCCCGATACCCTAAGTCGCCTCTTACGACACCGGTACACGTCGGTAGAAATGGTTAGTGACATCTTAAGCCGGCACTACACGTCACTAAAAGGAGATACCCAAACAAAAAAGGTACTAATACCTTAACGCCCACCGCCCGGACTAACCAAGGTCATACGGCTACGAGAAAGAATTCAGTGTTAAGACCTGCGTGCGGAAGTGTATATTAACCACAATTGATACGATAATTAAATGGAGTAGGTAAAATAATAATGTTTCTAAGAATCAATGCAAATTTGCCGTGTAGTGCTGACTTTGAATGACACTACCCCTTTCTACCTACGATTGTTGTAAGAGGCGAGTAAGGGTATGGGATTTTTTAAGTGGTTTTTGGGCGATGCGGTTGGAAACCCATTACCAACAATAGAATAGAATAGAATAACTCTTTATTGCACATCAAACACAAATTTACAAAAGTAATAATATGATCAAACAGTTTACAGTGAGGTACAATTGGCGGTCTTATCGCTAAAAGCGATCTCTTCCAGACAACCTTTGGAAGGTGAGATCGATAAAATATTACTTTATTTACTATACAATACAATACTTTATTTTTTACGATAAACTTCCCCTATTATGGAAGTGAATGTTGGGCAATGAAAAAGACGGATGAAAGCAAAATGCACGTAGCAGAAATGAGGATGTTGAGATGGATGTGTGGTGTGACAAGAATGGATAAGATTAGAAACGAGTTTATAAGAGGAAGTGTGAAAGTGGCTCCAGTGACAGAAAAGATTAGAAGTAATAGGTTACGGTGGTATGGTCATGTAATGAGAAGGGATGAAATGCATGTGACTAAAAAAGTGATGAATATGAGTGTAGATGGATACAAGGGAAGAGGAAGACCAAAGAAAGTGTGGATGAACTGTGTGAACGATGATATGGGAATAAAAGGTGTAAGCTCCGAAATGGCGTATGACAGAGACGAATGGAAGAGAAACACATGTTGTGCCGACCCCACCTAGTGGGATAAGGGCAGGAGAATGATGATGAAACTTCCCCTATTAACTTCCAAATGTGGGTCTGAAGCTCTGGCTACCCCTTTTTGGGCTTTATGGCGTGAGTATATGTAAGTATGAAACAAGGCAAACAATTTATTCGTATGCCTGGCTAAGTCCGTAGCAGCGAGTGATCCTGCGAATAAAGGCCTTTTTTTTTTTTTTTGTTTTAATACCTTTAGAACTATCTCACGAATATACTCAAGTCACTAATTGATTGGGATAGGAGACAGATAAAAATAAGAAAGAATGTTTGCAAAAAATAAATAAAGTTTATTGTATTCATATTTTCCAGCCCTATATCTTTTAGTTACTTGATTTCGTACGGCACCCACGAGTAAAGTAGAAATTAGGTTGTCATTGTCTCACCACAGAATGCTTTTTTGCATTCTTCTTTCCAGTGCTATATAGAACAACAACACCTACCAACCTATACTCCCAGCTTAAATTCCCTGAAAGGGGTAGATTGAGTCTTAGACAGAAATTCCTCAGGCACTTTTGGAAGTTTAGTGAGGAAAGGATTGTAAAATAAATGACACCCTACCACATACCGCATCAATCACTTAAATTTACATCGCCTCCACTAGAAGCCATTAATTACTGTCTGATATATTTTTTTGGGATTTCATTAACTAGCTATGTATGTTTTAAATAACATAAACAAAACTCACCTCCAACTCGTTCAACCTCTGTATTCTCGGAGTGAACCTGAGCCGGTCTACATCCACTGCGAACGGTGGCTGCCAATGCTGAAACAATAATGATATAAATTAAATTATATTCTTATAGCACATATGATATACACATATGAGACTATCGCCCGATTTCTAAATTAAGTATTTCAGCTGAGAACAACTTAAGTCATGTCATTCTGTCTCATTGAAATCTTGACAACTAAATGAGACAAAACAATACTTAAGTCGTCCTCAGCTTGAATACTCAATTCAGAAATCGGGTGTATGTTCATTAGGTTACAAGTTTAGTCATAAGTCATAACAGACACCAACCACCACCACTTGAACATAGCAAATACCACACTGCACAAACAATGTATTTAATTTTACACAATAGTGCCTAAATTTTGTACAAGAAATAAAACTATATGAGCTGGTTTTACAAAAAAAATATTTTAATCACTTAAAGTCAGTACATTGAAAGAAAGAATTTACGTTTTCATAGACTCTTACTGAATATTAAAAACAACAGTAAGGACTATATATATGAAACAATGAAAATAACATTATTTCCTAAAATCTCTATGCATATTTTGTAATCTTGTAGTGTTTGCTTGGTCTGGTGGGAATGACAATATAATTCATTTAACTTACTTAATTTCATCTGTATTTAAATTATCCATATTACAACTGATGTATAATTCGGTATGCAAAGTTTTACTAAAGTGATGCTGATTACAAAACCATTTCGAGATATTATGGTTATAAACAATATTTTCTTGAAATTATATCAATTGAAGCTAAGATGACTGTTATTTTATCAAAAAACTGTGACAGTGTTTGACCTTCAATGTTGTTTCAAAGACATACGGTTTTGCAGTTTATTAATAAAATATTTAAAAAATATAGGTTTGTTTAGTGTAATATCGTAATAATTTCATTTTACATCACAAATTCGTGATATGTTTTGCAATCAGCAACATTTTTATAAAACATTTCACTTCATTTGCATGTCGCTATGTGATTTTATCGATCGATGACGTCATTAAGTACAAAAGTTGAACAATCTTAAAAAAATCATAACTTAACAATTACTCATTTTAAATGGAAAATATTCAAATTAGTCTTTTATTTTCGTGTTTACTATCGAATAAAAATATTTAATAAAAACCCAAAAAAAACTTTGCATACCGAATTGTTTTGTTTTCATTAGTGATTTTAATTTGCGTTTTTCTGTATCGTCTGTATAACAATTGGTAGAAACTTTATAGGTCAAGGTCAACTTCTCTGTATTTTTATCTTATTTGAAATATTGTGTACCGTTTGTTTCTCAAATAAATAAATAAACAGACAACATTATAGTAAAATATCACAACTAACAAGACATTAAAAATCTTATCGATTTTTTAATTTGTCTATGTATAATATGAATGGTGCATTACTATGATTCTTAGTAATTAATATTAAGAATTTTATATATTTTTGTAAAATAATTTGTGGTTAGATAGTGTTTTTGAATAATCTCATCTGACTGATAGCTCAGTCAAAAAGCCTCTGCCTCAAGTGTAGGATGTCTGGGTTCATTTCCTGAATCTGAATTATACTTGTGTCTTATCTAATAATAAATTTGATTTATTTATCAGGTTTGTTACATAAACAATAAAATTCTAATCAATATATTCTAGCAAAGTGGTTTGAATCTTACATATTGTATTTGTGGGTTTGCTTGCAGAATCTAACATGAATCATTTAGATTTTGAGCCCTACTCTCACACTAGACCATGGAGACAGTGATGGTATACAGAACACCACTAGAAAATATTTTTCTATATCACATGGGTTCACTTTCCAGACATAAACTGTTCACTCTTCACAATTCTTATTACTCTATATCCCTTCTATAGATTAATGGGAAGATCTAATAACACCCACATTTACAAATAATAAATGACTTGATTGGTGTTAATGGTTGAAACTTCAAATGTGTAAAGACCTAACTTTCTGGTTAAAAGGCAGGCGTTGGAAGTATGAGCAATACAAGAGCATGTATGAAAATAAAACAAGTTAGCAACCCTTTCGATGCAAGACTTTTTAATTTTTATCTGGATTTACTGTACTTGTTGTTTGTTTTTGTGTTTAAGTGTTTTAAATTTGTATGCAACAAATAAATATTTTCTTTTCTTTTAAAATATTGACGGATGTAAACAAAGCTAGAAAGGTTTGCCAGGTTCATACAAAGTAGCAATTGTGGAACTCTGCCTACTCCAATGGGAAATAATGGTGTGAGTATATGTATGTATGTTTTGGAACTTATTCTTAGTGTGATGATGATATAGTCTTATATCGTCTCACCCAATCAATGGATAGCCCATTCAGATTCAGATTCAGTCATAGGAAAGGAATCCTTCAAATCCTTTCATTTCATTATATTAATGTTTTTGAGAAAAACTTTTCATCACATTAGTATTAATTTATATATTTGTATGTCACAAGTAATAATAAATCTAAATTCAGTGAGTATATTATTGAGTTATAGGAACTTTTTGCATGCTACTAAAATATAAATATAAATTTGCTGTGTAGTGTCTGCTTTGAATAGCACTACCCCATTTCTTCTGGAGGGTGTACGTAAGAGGAGACTAACGGTATTGGGGTTTTTAAGGAATTTTTGGGCGATGCGGTTGGAGACCCATCACCAACAACCTTTATTTTACCATCTTCTACCCACTCAACTTTCCAAAAGTGGCTGAGGAATTTCTGATTCCTTAGCTCTGGGAAGCCAGAGAAGGGGTAGCCCTTCTAGGGATTTACAGCCGTGAGTATATGTATGTATGTATGTAAAATATAAATGTCTAGTAGTGCAAAATAAGGCAGCTAAACATTTGTTGTGCAACATAAAGGAAGAAAGAAAAAAATTTATTCATTGCTATGCACACTTGGGCATGAAACATAAAATATAACAACAAAATAATAGTAAGTTATGGTTAGAATGTTAGAAGGGATAAGTAAATAAATTGAGGATATTTATTTCATTGATTGTAAATAATAGTTATATACTTCCTTTATATTTTAATTTTAATTAGCACTACCCCATTTCTTCCGGTGGGTGTACGTAAGAGGCGACTAACGGTATTGGGGCTTTTTAAGGGATTTTTGGGCGATGCGGTTGGAGACCCATCACCAACAACCTTTATTCTACCATCTTTTCCCCACTCAACTTCCAAAAGTGGCTAAGAAATTTCTAATTTCTCAGCTCTGGCTACCCCTTTTAGGGATTTACAGCCGTGAGCATATGTATGTATGTATGTATATTTTTTTATTTACATACTTACTTACTTTTACTCGCACTCATTGCTCCCATTGGGGTAGGCAGACACTATCGATTGCCACTTTGAACAATCCTTACAAATCTATCTTGCTTCTTTCAAATTAATCATTCTTCTAATACATGCTCTTTTATTCTTTTCACTATGGACTTTAACATTTGTAAGAATGTCCATTAACTAACAACACCATCACCATTGGCTCTATATCTATATATTTACATAGATCATATATATTTTATATTTTACATACACAACCTTGAAAGCCTAGTGGGACTGCTGCCTATCATGCAGGTGACATGAATTCAAATCCTGAGTTAGGGCTACACCATTGTAATTAGAATGTTTTGTTCATGAAAACCTCATGTGGATTCTACTTGAAAAGTGTAAAAGAAACAAAGGAAAGAAAAATTTTGCGCTAGTAGCCACTTAACACTAAAGCTCAATTGGCAGTGACAAGGGCGTATACCCAGAGGACATGGGTTTGATCCCCGCTGGTATTTTTTTTTTATTTCCTTTATTTTTATTACTACACCATTGTGTCTTTTCTAAAGACATGTGTGCTAAACTTAATTATTGACAATAGTTGTCTATATATAAAAACTGGAAATCCTAGAGGATTATAATAATATAATAATAATATTCTTTATTTCGCACAACAAGGTACATAACATACAACATACAATGGTTAGTAAGAAGACTTAAGACTATTTTTTATATAATTCTGCAGTATGTTTGTTTTATAATACACTTTCAACTCATTATGAACTTTCATTAAAAAACAGCAAGAAGTATTGTAGTATATTTGTAGTCATAACAAATCTTAAAACAGGAAAATAGTGCAGCCAAGTTTTTGTCAAGGGCTAGCGTAAATTGAATATGTGAAGGCAATTTGAGGATTAAATGATTTTGATTGCCATGTGTTAATATAACTAAACTGAGGGATGGTGGGTAGATTCACATTCTAAAATGTATAATCAACCTACTCATCATCTTATTGGGAATCATTTAAGGTCTCAGCTATAAAAAAATACATAAATACAATAATAAAATGATGAGCAATAGTCTTAGGGATTTGCATGAAAGATGAGTTACATGAAGGGATATATATTTTAAATTAATAAATTATATTTCCAATCACAGCAAGGATAACACTCATCATTCATTTTAACACATAAATATAAAGATATTACTAAGAGAGCAGTAATAAATAAGGATAAATAACAATTTAAAATAACATCTGTTGACACAGCATGAATAATGAATTTAAATTTGTGATAAAAACAATACATTTAAAAAATTATTGGTCCATATTCACAATAAAACCTTTTGTTTGACAAAGGGGGCATTCACTTCAATTATTCATATGGATTATGACTAATAATAACAAAATATACAAAAGGTAAGATCTACTTATTTTAGGTTACAATATCTTATCTTACCATTTATATTTATATATTAAATCATTTATATGATAAAATCTTAAATGTTCAACAAAATTGCATGATCAAGAAAAACCAACTACTCACACAACATAACTGTAATTAATAAAATAGGGTAACCTAGATAAATAACATTTTAGTTGCCATTACTCTTAATATTGGTTTTCAAAAGGACATAACAAGAATACTATAATAAAATATCAATATAAAGTATATTTTAATATAAGAAATAGTATGATTACTTCAATAATCTATCATACAATCTATAATTTTATAGTTTGAAATAGGCCAACACTATATCTAAAATTAATAAAATTATTGCTCAATATTAGAAAGTCATAGGGTAGGAATAACAAGTTAAATATGTTTAGACATAATTTTGAGCAGAATAGACAATAATGTGAAATATTTTCTTTGTATAAACAGAAGCTCACCACAAATTACAAAATGGCAACCACCTACCATAGAATTACTATTCTTGCATATGCATTTTAGTGAATGCATTTTTTACTAATTATCTGTGTTTAGCATTTAGGGAGTGTATTTAACAAGATCAATGACTAAAAATAAGTACACGTAAGATTAGGCGCAACAGTTTTTTTATGGTCTAATATGGTTGCATCACACGCCATACAATGTTATAATTTAGGGTTAGGAAATCGACGTAAATCTTAGGACATCCGACTCATTTAACGACTGTGAACTGACTGTGTGCTATTATAGACACTAAGAACAAACCAAAATACTTACTTCAGGTGGTTTTATTTTGCATATGCCCGACTTCTCTGCTATAGGGCGAATTTTATTTATATACGCCAGAGGGTCCAGGAACTCCTCAGGTGTTGGTTCGAAGACTGGGGCTTCTGGAGGAACGGTGAAGGTAAAGTTATCAGGTTTCATGGGGGACGCCGAGTCCCCCATATTCACTTCAACACTAGCTTCGTCACATTTTCCCATTTTAGAGAAAAAAACGATAATACAGTTCTCATAAAATAGTAAATAAATAACACGTTTGCATCATATACTATTAAGGTATGAAAAGAGCACGACCACAAAGAAATAACAACATCAATATCAGTCTTTCCATATGGAATTACACATTAAAATTAAAAATATCGCTTGCAATCAAACACTATCGTCTTGCACGTCCACCATGCGAAAATGAACTTTCGAAACTTTGGTGTTGCAATGAAACAAAAACATTTTTGGCGCGTCAGCATAGACAAAGTAAAGTAGTGTACACTTCCAATGATAGCCAGCACTCCGCTGACTGCTTCTGCTTTGCTATTTTACTAGTATATTATTTTGCTGCCATAATTGAAGTTTTTTGTGTTTCCTATGAACTCACTCTACCCAAATATCGAAACCATCCAAAATGGACCGTAAAATTGCAATCGCATATATTGTCTGTTACTTTATCATTAATATACTCAAAAAATTGAAATAATATGCTTAAGTTATTTATAGAATTACGAATCTGCAAAATTTCTTTATGGTTGTATTTTGTCAAAACAGCTATATAATGTGAGCTACAATAATCGGTCAGTATAGATTACATTTGACAGGGTTTTTTCTTCACCAACTGTGGGTATGATTACGCAACTGAGAGTCTGTGCTATTTATAGCTGTTCTCCTATATACATACTCACACCTGGCAAACCTTTCTATAGGCAGCAAATAAATAACTTTCTTTCATCGTTCTTATATAGATACAATGTGGTATCAGTTCCATAATATTTATTAGAAAACAACTATGCCAAACTATTTCAGAGTATTGTTGAAAATTTGAAAATTCTGCGGTGCATTAAGGATTGTTTCAACGCATTTATGAAAGGTGTATTTAACTTTATACATTTCTTCCACAGTAGAGTGCGACTTTCTGAATTCAACAGCTTCTTCCACGATTTGAAAAAAATAACTGGGTAAAACTTATTTATAAGACTTAGGTTAATAAAGGGAATTGGTTATCTTGTAAATAAGAGTTATTTGGAAGATCTTCCATGCTCGGTAGATACGGAATATAAATAAAATAAGATAAAAAAATATTTATTTCAAAATAAAAAGAATTGTTCCCTATTTTCTGAACGTCACAAACTTACATATAAGTTAAATCGTACTCTACTGACTCTACCTCGGATTCGGAAGGTATATTGTTGCGACAAGAACCCGTAAGAAACTCAGCAACACACATCTTTTCTTAGTCATATTACAATATTGGTGTGTGTCTGGAAATATCCTGAATAGAGCCCTGGTGACACCAAGCAGTTTCATCTATCATATAATTATTTAAACTGTAATAAGCTTTTAAATGAAGACTGCGTTTTATAATTGCTTTGAATTTCTTTTCTGTTAGATTCAAAACGTCATCAGGTATTTATTTATAAAATTTTACACATAAACCCATAAAAGATGTACTTATTTTTGACAATCTGTACTTTTGAATTGAAATTTTATTATTATCTCTAAGAGTTCTAGTATGTCTGTCACAGTTTTTGGAAAATGCTTTAAAATTTTTTCTTACATACATGATGTTTTCATATGTATATTGACATGGCAGTGGCATTATGGTTTTACACAATTCTCTAAGGGAATCTCGTGAACCTAAATTATAAATAGCTCTTATTGCTCTTTTCTGTAGAATAAATATGGACTCAACTTCAGCAGCTCTGCCCCAGAGCAAAATGCCATAAGACATGCCAAGGAATTGACCAAGAATGGCATCAGAGAATGGCGTTATGAGATCGTAACCCCGCGCCTAACTTTCCTCTGTTTTGACTGGTAGACATAATTAAAGATCTTTGTTCATTACTTTAATAAATTTCTCAGACACTTTTGAGAATGAGATATGATAAGAGAGTGAATGCATTTGAGTTGGACCAGTATATGAAATACTTCAGATAAAAAAATTCGATTCGGCGATTCGTGAAAGGTGCGGTCTGAAAAAGGTTGAAAAGGGAATGTAAAGATAATTTTGAGTACATACAGAGGATGGTTGAAAAATAATTGGTGGACAAGATAATAAAGAGCCAATGTGGTATGAGACCATCCTCGGAGGATACATTAAGGTCAAATAGACAATGTGCTTAAAAAGGAAGGTGTCCGAAGTCTGAAGAATGTAAAGTTGTGGGGTTAGCAGTATCGTAAAATATTTATCGCGAAAACCAAACTAAGTTTGACACATTAGGACACATCAGCCTCTCGTTTCTATTTCGCTAACGGAACTTGTCATCTGAGACTATCAGTTTTTAGTACCCGTTGTAGGTTTTCATCGATTTTTTAGCGTAACACGTATAAACTTACTTGCATTGTATTTTAAAATCGCGCCAAAAATTATTGCCTTTCTTGGTGTTGCCAACTAAAACCATAGATATTTATTTAACAATGTCGGTAGTGTACATCGTCTTTATACAATGTTGGTAACTGAAAACTGACTTCGTAAAATGTTGCCTACATTGGTTTGAGCAAACTTCAATCGATGAAGTCACATCCGGCTGTCATTTCATCCGCCATTTGCGAAACTTCCCGAGCAAGTCTCGGAGCGCGAGTGTGTTGTAAATTGATTATGAGCTGTGTTTATATTTTATTTTAGGGAAAACTGTGAACCAAGTGTCGGTGTTTTATCCGTGAAAATGATTGTGAGATGTTGGATCCTCCTTCTGCTAGGAGTTTTGGCGGTGTCCGCTCACAAGTCTGGGCGAAACAACGAGAATGAAGGTGAGTTTAACTGTATTATTGAATTTATCGCTGTCTAATTATTTATTTTTGTTTACAGCCTTATTATGTCATATACCTTTTTAAGTATAAATTAAAATCTGAATTACAAACAAGAATATAATTGTGTCATTCAGTTATTTTGAGCAAAGTCAGCTGTAAAAATACGCTCTGTAATTCTATCAAAACTTATTCTAAAATATTGTAAGTCTGCTTTCCTTTGGTGCGTAGGTTGTTCATGTCTTGAATTTTACTTCATATTGATGAATAAGCCTACATCGTGTGGGTGTTGAGAAACTGGTGTGACAACTTTTGTCAGCATGGCCCCTCCGAGCGACGAATGCGTTTGTGTGCAGCTTAGAACGGCACTCAGGCACTCTGATCTCACATACCAAGTATTCAATACTTTTTGTATTTCTGATTTAAAATATGGAAAACTTTTTGCTTAAGTCTGGTTGAATTTTTAAAAATATAATTTCGTTTTTGTTTTGCATTCTTTAGTTTAGGTCAAATTGGAATTCAAAATAAAGAATGACCTATAGTTTAAAATCTTTTTACAGCTTTGTTTTTGTTCTTTGGTACTGTCTTATATTTGACCTACTTTATCCCATGCACTCTGATTTCATGAGTTTACTTACCCAGTATCATACTATTTGTTATTATAGAAGACTTTAATTCTATGAAGTTGTTAACTACAATAAATGTATGTAATAAAGTGATAGGCAGTTTTTTCTGAGGTGATTGACCTTAGTGAAAAAAGTATGTTCTTGGTTATGTCTAAATATATACAAAATATAATAATATAGAGGAACTAGCTAAACTGGCATTTGTTTTGCTATTTAAATTATTTCTAGGGAATGTGTAGTCCATAAAATAAAAATAAAATCCTAGGGATGTTCAATGCTTATCACTTAGGAGGAGTGAGAAATGTGTGAAATTGGTTCAGCCGTTTCAGAGGAGTTAGGTGATAAACACATGTGAATTTTGTATATTAGATATTTTTGAGCAATTATTTTGCATTTCACAGAATATGGCAAATAAGTCTAGTATGTGTTACCACTTTCATTCATCAACATAGTGAACCGAAACTTATAATGAATACATACCTATAGAGCCTTATGATAATATCTAAGAGTTCTCATTTTAAATTCTATCATCAAGTAAGAAAATATTGCCTACAGAAATGTGTTACAATGGTTACAAACATGGTAACCTTTTAGTCTACAATTGACATTCATTAGCCAGTGGGAAAGATAAACAGAGTAAAGAAACATGAATGTATAACTTTAAATTTGTGTGCCCAGATACATTACAATATTCATACATACATGCATATACTCACACCATTATTTCCCATTAGGGTAGGCAGAGACTATTGATTGCCACTTTGTTCGATCCCGGCAAAACTCTTTTGCTTTGTTTACATCCATCAATGTTTTCATACATGCTCTATATATTCAATGTACAAAATATAACAAATAGGTCAAGTTTGTCCTTCAGAATCTAAATAAAATTTTCATTTGTCATTGTTTTTTCGTCACTGCCATTTTGAAAGCATAGTAGACTGAGACTCCTCAATCAGCCTATCGAGTGTAGGCCAGAGACCTTAGGCGGGGAAATATAAAAGCAATAATAATTTGAATTAACATGTTTTGAGGCAATTTCCCATTCACCCTTGTATTTACAAGTTGAGTTCAAATTAATTAAATGGGAAAGTTATCAAAATCTGACCTGGTTGGTTTATCTTTTAATTCTTATCAATCACCTTTGTCTGTCTGTCAATGTGGGAATTTGCTATGCTGTCAAAAAGTTTCTTGTCATATCTGTCTACCTCTTCCTCACATCTCATATTTGACATATTTGTGGTCCATCTTAGTGTCTCCGTTTAACTTTATATTCGTCATTATCATCAGCCATTAGTCATCAACTATTGGACATAGACCTTCCTCAAAGATTTGAATGATGACCAGTCCTGTGCTGCACTCATTCATCAACAAACAAAGTGAAGGCTGCGGGAAGTCTACCCTACTTAGTATTATTCAGTTGATAAGTTTGTTTGCTCTAACTCCATGATATCAGAAACAAGTAAACCAACTTGAAAAATTCTTGCAGTAGCCCATTTATCGAGGAAGGCATGGGTAGGCTTATATTAAATACAATAAAAAAGCTTATTTACCACTCGAAGCTGAGGTAAATACATATACTCATGGCCATAAATCCCAATAAGAGGAAGTCAGAGCTTTAAGAGCTTATTCCATTTGTCTGAATGAAGACGTCTGAAAGCCACAGAATCTGAATTCAGACTAGTGAAATAACATTCAAACTGAAATTTGTGTAGTGGAATAACAAGCGTCTGCGGCAGTAACTTCGAAGGACGTCTGGATTCAGCAACGACAAAGTGTAATGGAATAAGCTCTTTAGAGCTAGAAAAAAAAGTATCATTGGTGAAGGTCTCCAACCGCATCACTCACAAACCACTTAAAAGCCCTATACTTTTCCCCCTTAGACGTCTTACGACACCCGTGTTTAGACAGGCGTAGTGACATTCTAAACCGGCACTACACGCATAAAAGATAAAGAAGACAAGCGACATGATAGTCCAGTGAGTAGAACACCCGCCCGAAAAACAGAAGGGCGTGAGTTCCAATCCTGGGACGGGCCTACACCAATTTGTCTTTTCTAAAGTCATATGTGTGGTTAATTTATCATGGTTACTAACGGTGAGGGAAAACATCGTGAGGAAACCCACATGGCTGAGTTGTACTTAGTCATGTGACAGTGTATTCGTACAAAGCGGCGATAGGCCTGCCCCCTATCACGTGAGTACACTGTCTAAGCAAAACGTGGGTACCTTCTCCGGAAACTTGCCATGTGAGTTCAGGAGTATTGGTACCTCTGCCAACCCCTTCGGGGATAAACGGCGTGAACGTTTATGTTATGTAAGACAAAAGTCAGATCAATAGTGATGTATGACCATGTAAAAATGACCATGGACTTCCTTCTATACTCCCCTTGCCATGCCACCCGGCATAATGTTCATAATTAATATTCAAGTCGTATTCCTGCTAAAATGTGTTTAGCCTGTTTTCTTTGTGTGTGCACCATTACGCTGGAATATTAATTATCTGACTTCACTTGAACACGGCTTGGTTTCCGTTTCGTTTGATTCATCGTGACATCATATTTTATATGATGTATATTTGCCTTGAACAATTTGGTGGCTATGCTTTTCTGGATTTCAATCTGAAATGCTTTCTTGTTTCATACATACATACATATACTCACGACTATAAATTCCAAGAAGGAGTAGCCAGAGCTAAGGAATCAGAAAATCCTCAGCCACTTTTGGAAATTTGAGTGGGGAAAAGATAGTAAAAATAAAGGTTGTTGGTGATAGGTCTCCAACCGCATCGCCCAAAAATCCCTTAAAAGCCCCCAATACCGTTAGTCGCCTCTTACGTACACCCACCGGAAGAAATGGGGTAGTGCTATTCTAAGCCGGCACTACACAGCATTTTAAATTACAAATGAGAAATATGTCTGTGTTGCGAAAAAAAATAATACAACAAGAATGCAAGGCAAGAAGGCAGAAAAAAGGGCTGAGGAATTCTTATTTCTGAAGCTCTGGCTCCCTTTTCTGGTATATATAGTCGTGGGCATAGCTAACTGTAAATTTTAAGAAAAAGAATTTACGATAACTTGTCATATATATAGGAAATCCAAAAGCTGTTCAAATAGCCATTTACTTTGTATGAGTTTCAGCCATCTGCGCAGTATCGTATTACAGACGATGCATTTTTTGCAGCGCAAACTCATAGTGAGTGTGACCACCTGTTTGTAAACCTGTTTAAAAGATTACGGAATGGTTTTCGAAAACCTTTTATGAATACGAATATATTAATTTGTAATTGTCCAGATGGTTTTAAGAAGCTGATACGGCTGGGATCAACTTTGAAACTTAGTGGTGAGGTTTTCACCTACTCAACTCAGCTCTGCCTACAATGCGGGAGATATGAATTCAGCTGGAGCCGTGATAGCTCAGTGGGTAGAATCGCTTATCGTGCAAACGATGGGGGTTCAATTCCCGGGTCGAGACTACATTAATTTGTCTTTGCTTAAGACATGTGTAGTTAATTTATCATGGTTGTTAACGATGAGGGAAAAGCACTTCATGTGACAGTTTATTCGTACAAAACGGCGATAAGCCTGCCCCCTATCACCTGACTACACTGTCCAAGCAAAAGGTGGATAACTTACCTGACAATGTCACGTGATGTTCGGAAGTATAAGTACCTCTGATACTACTTGGATCAACTAAGGGGTATTAGTGGTGAAAAATCCTGCCTATAATGCGGGAGACATGAATTCAAATCCTGTTCTAGGCATATCCTGTGTGATATGTGTATTTTATTTATCAGGGTCTAAGGTAATTGTAAACATGTAAAGTTATTGGTATGTTAACTAATGATTTGGTTTACATTAAAAGTACAAACTTGCAAAATATACATTAACTCAAGCTATTAGTTTCCATTGGGGTAAGCAGAGACCATCCATCGCCACATTGTTCAATTTTCTACAACCTCCCGAGCTTTGTCTACATTCATCAATCTTCTCATACATGCCCGTTTTTATATAGACTTTAGAAACCCGCTTTTTTAGGAAAATCCCCTATTTGCTCTATAAATCTCTTGCAAGTATAATAAAATAAATCATGAAATAATGCACCATTTACGTCTGAAAAGTAAATAACTTTTAATTAAGTATATTTCATAGCGCTCGTGTAAAACTTTTAATAGCCCTTTCTCCTTATAATATGAGAAAACACTCGAGTTAACTCATTTTAGTGCGTCTGCATAGCTAGTACGAGCGACCTTTTTACTAGAGATATCATACATACATATACTCACGGCTATAAATCCCTTGAAGAGGTAGCCAGAGCTAGGGAATTAGAAATTCCTCAGCCACTTTTGCGTGGGGAAAGGATGTTAAAATAAAGGTTGTTGATGATGGGTCTCCAACCGCATCCTCCAAAA
The DNA here is from genome assembly GCA_963576735.1 of Bedellia somnulentella. Taxonomy (NCBI): domain Eukaryota; kingdom Metazoa; phylum Arthropoda; class Insecta; order Lepidoptera; family Bedelliidae; genus Bedellia; species Bedellia somnulentella. The sequence continues at coordinate 10,445,023 of OY755197.1, forward strand.
TCCCTTAAAAGCCCCAATACCGTTAGTCGCTTCTTACGTACACCCACCGGAAGAAATGGGGTAGTGCCATTCTAAGCCAACACTACACAGCGAAGTAACTTGATATCGCGTGGTATAAAACATCCATCTCTTTCGCACTTACATAGTATCGTATCCTGCCATCTCATTCTAATCGATATCGTGCCGATAAAATAGCGCCAGTGCCAGGCCTCCAGCCGGGGTAGCATGAGGCGTGTGAGAGCCTCTGAGATAGGGCTATGTCACCGTTCAAGGGCGAATTGGCCGCCATATTTGACCGTTTCTCGCACGCCCGAGCATGAGGCATCTGAGATGTGAGAGCGCTAGTGACACGCCTTTGACATCGCAACGCCGAGTCACATGTGCGAGCATGAGCGGCGTGACAGCGACATAAACTGAGATAGATAGATAGATAAAACATTTATTTCCACAACTAAGACACACAAATTATAACAGCATAATCACATACATTACAAAAACAAAAGAACATTACAACACCAATTTTGTGTGTCACAGCAATGAAAATGGGATCCAACTCAGCGTTGAAATTTGCTTTACGCAAAACACTGATTTTCAGTTGTTTCCCTGGGCGGACCATTTAGCAAAGACTAACATTTAAATTCCTATAACTATAAGATGATAACTTATAAAAATTACTATATTGAAACTACAAATTATATAAACCAAAATAATGAAAACGAGATATTATTTCGCCGCCAATTCGCAACCTTAACCACACCAATTCATTAGCCATTTTGACCAACTCATGATTCATATACCACTACATGCGCAAAAGATTTCGGAATATTTAATGCCTGTTTACTTAATAAGTATGTTTTAAAATTATTTTTAAAACTTTGTTTAGATGCTATATTTCTTATCGGTGGTGGAATATTATTCCAACACTTAGTCGCATGGTAGCGGAAACTTCCCCTAAAAGCTGCAGTACGGTGAGGATGAGTAGCAAGAGGTGGACGGCATGCTCGTACAGTATGGCTCAAATTATGATGGTTAAGGAATTTAAGCTTATTATACAAATACTCAGGAGATCTTAAATTGACGACATCAAACATCAAACATGCCAAATGCTGCTTTCTTCGTGATTCCATGTTTAACATAGAAGCCTTGTTAAGAAATGGTGTTATATGGCTGCGAGGAGGAACATCAAAACAAAATCTGCAACATGCATTTTGCACACGCTGTACTAGTATCTGTGAGTGCGATAGAAGACGCGGCCCATACACTAAGTCACCGTAATTCAATCTGGATAGGATTAGTGATTCACAAACCATGATGCGAGATTTTTCTGTCAGTAAATTACGAATTTTATATAGAACCTTCAACCGGAAAAAGCAATTTTTAACCAAACTTACTATATGATTTTCAAAGCGTAATTGAGAGTCAAACGTTATACCTAAATTTTTAGCTTCCTTAACTTGTTTAAGTTCCTTTCCAAGAATTTTGATTTTTATACCTTTATCTACTATATTATAAGCTATTTTCTTGATTTGAAATTTGGAGCCGATAATCATATAACTGGATTTAAGTGGATTCAGTACAAGCGAGTTTGCTGCAGACCATGTAGCAATGGCGTCAAGATCCTCGTTTAGTCTGTCAATGGCCGTGTCTATGTTACTAGGCTTAGCAGATACATATACTTGCACGTCATCAGCATATGTGTGAAATTTACTATATTTTATCACGTCAAGCAAGTCTGCTGTATATACAATGAAAAGGAGTGGACCCAAAATAGAACCCTGAGGGACACCTCTATTTATAGACTTTGCTGCAGAAGTCAAGAAAGTACCAGTGTTGCCTATGGGTAGTTTAACGCTTTGCTTCCTATTCATTAAATAACTTTCAAACCATATAATAGAGGTCGCATCAACACCATAATATTCTAATTTTGCTAGTATTAATGAAACATTTACTCCTTCAAACGCGCGTGAAAAGTCCAGTAAAGCTAGTATTGTTCCACAACCGTTGTCTTGTTCAACAAGAATGTTATCCGTAACATCCAGCAAAGCAGTCACCGTACCTCGTCCTCGGCGAAATCCTGACTGTAGAGCGGGCAAAATTCCTGTAGTCTCCATATATTTAAACGTTTGTATATAAACTACTTTTTCTAGAACTTTCGAAAGGAAAGGCAAAATGCTAATAGGCCTAAGATCTTTTATATCTAAAGGTTCTTTTATATCTAAAGGAGATGTTTGTCATTTTACGTAAAATTTATGTCGATGTCAAAATTGAGCGCGAGAGCCAGTGAGAAAGATTACTTATTAAAATATGAGTGCTGTTTTGCAGCTTTTTTAACTGTTTTGTGTAGTTCTTAGTGTAAAAGTGAGATAGCAAAGCGACTACATCACTTAGATTTGTTTTCAATGGAAAAAAAAACGAAAAATGGATATGATACTCATCCGGGTGAAAGTTTGCAGCAAACAAGTCCTATGAAACATATTTGTATGTCATGACGATTTCCGAGGACCTCTATGATAGCTTATGACCTATGAAAAGCCTCAGGGTATAGTTTCACATAAGGATACATACAGGATTTAATGATTCCACATGATATCAATTGAATTGTAAATTTTAACTAAATTAAGTGTAATCTACAACTAGTGCTTGGGTATTAAGTTTTAAATTCGTTAAAATACGTTTGTCTTTTATAAATCAGCAATGCACTAGGCATGAGGATACAAATTCTGCAGCCTAAATCCATGTATACGTCCAATTTTCTGATGCAGTTGAGAAAATTAATGAATTTCATTGATCTTATTTAAAATAACTATTAAGAACAGATTCTAAACATATGGTATGTTTCAGAGGTCAAATATAATGCTTGTAAAATAGATTTCTATTCATTATTGTTTGTTATGTAGGGTTTGTAGTCTTAAATTATCATTATCATCATAAAAGACACCCAAGCTCATAGCATATGCTTGCATCAACAGGCACAGGCAAAGTCTATATAGTGTGAGTAGACAATAGTCTACTTGCTGTCTTAGTGTAGCTAGGAATGTAAAGAATGGTGATGGCATAATTTTGTTACCTCTTAATCTACCGACACACTTAATGCTACAAAAGTTGTTTAAATGCAGGTACTTTGTGCAACATTATAAAACAAATTTGGTAGTCACCTTACTAGCATATTGAAATGACTAAATATGAATATAATGCTCATGTTGTTTTCTTATTTTCAGTAAAACATATTGATTTAATACAAAGATTCTGGAACAATTTAGTGACTTGGAAGAAGTCTAATGAAATGAAAAAAAATCAGCAAAATGTAACAGTTTTTAATTAATTATCAATTAAAATGCCTAAATATTAATGAAAACCACTTGTTTTAATCCCCTTCATTGCAAGTAAATCCAACATTTTCCAATACCCAACTCATAGCAGAACTCTTCAGACCATTTAGAATAAAATGATAATCATGGCATGTTTGGTATTGAATCATACAACGCCTGGGGATAAATTGGATTATTGTAATTCAAAGACAATACTACACATGGTTAAAACTGCAAACCTTGAATACATAGAAAAAGCAATGTTATTTTATTTTGGGCAAACAGAGCAGATGGATACAAATTAAGTAACAAAAGAGATATATAGGTGGGAATAATGGTTGTAAGTATGAGTAAGTTTATTGATGAGGCAATTAATATTCTCTGCCTACTGCAATGGGGAATAATGTATAGTAGAATATATGCATGCACATTTTACAACTGAAATCTCATGTCAAGTGTAAAAGTAAAAGCTGCCTATGAATGGGCTTTATTTGCTAGTAAAACACATTTTGTGGAGTTAACTTTATTTATTGAATAAACACTTTTAAACAACCGCTCAACATCATAGTTTCTGTTCACAAACTCATCTGTACTTCACATTTTTTTTCTATTAGCATCACTTTTTCCTTATAGAAACAACACAGTTTGTTTATACACATTGCAGTCATAAGAATGCTCTTTAAGTATGGATGCATACTCAAATTCTGAATAAACAGGAGCATTCAACAAGACTATTTCCATATATCAGAGCTTCACTAGCTTTTGGGAATATAGGATATTGTTGAAATTGAAATGTAGTGAAGGTTGTTAAGTTAAATAATGCCCATCTGCGCGATGGAACTGGCGAATGGGAATCTGGGAATGGACTGGCGGGATGGAACTAAGATGTTATAGGCAATATGTGCCATAGGCTGCACAGTGTTTCTTCAATTTTCTCATCAAACACTTATATAACTGTGCTATATCTGCAAACAAAAGACAATACAAATCATTAAAAGTATGCTGCTCACTTTCTAGTGAAATAATAGTTATATAGAATAATAAAACTTAATTACTTACTTAATATTTTATGATATCATTGTAAGGAAATTTAGTCGGACATTCCCTACAAACTAAACTTGTACATTAAAACTTTTGATTTAAATTGAAAATTTGTATTGAGAAATTAAATATTTATGTTTGTTTACGTTGTTTGGTTACAAAATGACAATATTTGACGTAAAATGAGTGAAATATGACAGATTTAGCTACTATTTTGGTTCAAAAAGATCGAATAAAATAGAGAAAAAATATTCACAGACCAATGATGGCAACAATGCTCTGTCGATTCGGTGACAGGGCTCTCAGATCTCAAACGTCTGTCATATTGATGCTCATGCTCGCAAAAATGACATAGGTTGGCTAACTGAGATGTTTTCTGACATGGCTCTCACTTCTCAGATGACAACTCATGCTACCCGGGCAGATAAGTTAGCGTTGTAATGTAAATCCTTATATATTAAACGAGAGAGTGGATTTTGTGAACCAGCCTGTGTCGCGATGCTAAGAGCTAGAAAATTGGTTCAGGTATCAAATTGAATGTCTCCATCTGAGGTTTTACCGAACTCATACATTTGCCATAACTGGATTAGTTAATTGAAACAACTATTGATTTATCGGATATTTTAATCGCGTGTTATTACATTATTTTAAAGCGTCGGGCTATTAATATTTAAAGAACACTAGCAAGACTCCAGATAACATTAGCTCTTTTTGTACATAGCAAATGTTAAACGCAAATGTAACTTAAAATTTTGTGAAGGTAGTTAGTATTAATAATTTTATAGTACTGTATAATGACAAATAACACCTCAGTCTTCCCGTGACCATGATTACTGAAAAGTTTTCGAAACGTCGCGCTTAAAAAATAATGTAATAACACGCAATTAAAATATCCGAAAATCAATAGTTGTTTCAATTATAATGTGCAATCGTGAAAATCTTAGAAAATGCTATGGATTAGTTAAATTATAAATACTCGCACACCGGATGCAAAAAATGTTGTCCATGCAGACGTAGTCGCGGGCAAAAGCTAGTTCATTTTGATTTAAGGGTCGAAATTAATTAAAAAAACATTGCTCATTTACCTTTCTGACGGGTCTTGTCGAGACCTGGGTTTTGATTGATTTAATTATTTCGCTTAATTCATTTAAGTCTCTCGCCTAAGATAATATTGACTGGCAGCGCGGTAAACCATTTTGTAGCTGGCTTTAAGCTACGTTTGTATGTGTGTGTAGATTGACTTGCTATGAATTGATTCTAGGTTTGCCGTGAAGTGCCGGCTTAGAATGTCACTAACCCTTTCTACCCACGGGTGTCGTAAGAGGCAACTAAGGGTTTGGGGCTTTTGAGTGATTTTTGGGCGATGCGGTTGGAGACCCATCACCAATGACACATTATTTCTACCATCTTCTCCCCTATTAACTTACAAATGTGGCTGAGGAGTTTCTAGCTATGAAGCTCTGGCTATCCCTTTTTGGGATTTATGGCCGTGAGTATATGTATGTATGTATGATTCTAGGTGTAGTTTGTTGCTTTAATGTTCCTACTTCCAATGTCCCGCGCTCTAAGACTTTTATAGATTCATATAAAAGCTGCAAACTCCGTAGACCTGTAATGAATTTCGATGCTTTTTCAGCAGTAGAAACAAATTTGTCGGTTTATAATAGCTATAGTGACCAGATAGAAAACGTTCTTATAAAGGCGGGGGTCCGAAGTCAGAAGAATAAAAGAGCATGTATGAGAAGGATAATTATCATTATATTATCATTATAATGAATGTAAGGGAAGCAAGAGAGGTTTGTCAAGATCGTACTAAGTGGCGATCGATAGTCTCTGCCTACCCCAATGGGAATAATGGGCGTGAGTATTTAAGTAAGTATAATAGCTATTATATACACAGCTAGGATAAGTAAGTTAAATCAAACTAACTGAGAATCAATTCCAGAGACGTTTCCTTCTCTCGTATTGCTTTGTTTACTCACGATGTCAAACACCTCGCTACTGACTGCCTGTTGTAGCTCACACGTTTGATCTTCAATAACGTAGTTTACGGTTACAGGGTACAGGTTCGATGCCTGAGAAAACATTTGCGTATATGCTATGTAGTGGCTTAAAATAGCACTTACACATTACTTCCCACGGGTGAGGTAAAAGCGACTTGTGCCATCTCATACATACATACATACTCACGGCTATAAATCCCTAGAAGGGGTAGCCAGAGCTAAGGAACTAGGAGTTCCTCAGCCACTTTTGGAAAGTTGAGTGGGGAAAAGATGGCAAAATAAAGGTTATTGGTGACTCTTGGGTCTCCAACCGCATCGCCCAAAAATCCCTTAAAAGCCCCAATACCGTTAGTCGCCTCTTACGTACACCCACCACCGGAAGAAATGGGGTAGTGTTATTCTATGCCGACACTACACGGCACGACTTATGCCATCTCCTTCCAATAAAGTAATTGTTGGGTGACACATGAAACTCATTTGATTATCTTATGCTTCTTTTAGAACGGGTAAGTGATATTCAAAGCCAACACTACACACCTACAATAAATACGTTAAAATCAAAGCAAACGTAAGTTAAAATCAATTCCAAAGAAGATCCCTTCTCTCGTGTTGCTTTATTTACTCACGATAACAAACACCTCACTACTGACTGTTGTAGCTCATACATTTGTCCTTTGTTAGCGTAGTGTGCGTTTACCGTTACAGGGTACAGGTTCGATGCCTGAGCAAACATTTGTGTGTGATGCAATTTGGTGTTATTAGGGTTGCCTTAAAGTTTGTATTTATCAGGGTTGTTAATAGTAGGAGTAAAGAAACATACCTACATACATATACTCACGGCTATAGTTCCCTAGAAGGAGTAGCCAGAGCTTAGGAATTAAAAAAGTTGCCGTGTAGTGTCGGCTTAGAGTGAGGAAACCTATATATATAATAGTTATTGTAATGCTTTAAAAAACATTTAAAGAGTTATAGATAAAATATTGTTGAGTTTTGAGTCGCATAGTATATTTAGTCTAAAAAAAATAAATTAATGACAGTTGAATAAGCCAACCTTTAAATCTAATACAGAAAATAACATTTTGATTGATAAACATGGTAATTGTACCCATATCCTCCGGATTTAACACCAAACGCTGTACCTTTAGACAGTTACCAAAAAGGAATGAACTACAAGCCCAAAAAAGGGGTAGCAAGAACTTCTAAATTCTTGGGCCACTTTTGGAAGTTGACTCGAAGATTGTTAAATGAAATATGCTTCTTTGATAAGAATTAAAGCTTCTTTTTTTAATGAAAGAACAAATCGCCATTTTAAAAAGGATTGTTCATAAATTCTAACGGTATATAATATAGAAGAATACATTTTAATTATAACTTTTTAATTAAAAGAACAAATCCCTAAGTCGCAATACGAACCCTACATGAGCTATGCACTAATATCTGCATTGCTAGCATTGGTATAAGACAGCCATCTCTTTCGCACTTACTTAGTAACGTATACTGTCATCTCATTCTAACCGATATCGTGTTGATAAAATAGCGCTCGTGCAAGGCCTCCAGCCTGGCTAGTACGAGCGGTGTTTAAACTAGTTATTAGCCGTGTGTAGGTCCGGCTCGGTGGATTCAAATGATTCGAATCCCTGCGTGAGCCTGATTGGCCTAACCGGCCCCACTCTTTCTTATCAGGTGCAGGTTCAGGCATCAGGTTCAGGATCGGTTCGATTATTTCCGTTACATTTGCTTTGCTTGCTGAATGTGAGAGCGAGACAAGAATGTAATACAATTTGAACTCGGGAGACAGAGACGAAAAGAGAGTTGTCCTTTTTTGTTCTTTGTTTGCCAATTTCGTTTATTAGATTTATCAATCTTTTCATAAATAATGGTGTTTATAGTGATATTATAAATATGATAGTGTTTTATGTTGGTCACTTTCTGATTTGCATATATTTATGTGTAGATATTGTTATAAGATATTGTTAAGATGTTTCTAAATATTTTTTTTTTACATATGGATATTTGTATGTTAGCGAACGTAGCCTGTACACAAACAGAATCATTATACATATGAGATAATTGATTTTTAAATGTATGTCAACAGCAATCGTTACGTTCCGTAAGCGTGGTATTTTTTGGTTGTTTGATTTAGTTCCGAATTTCATAACCGAGCCGGATTCGATAAGCGGTCCGGCCCGGTTAAGAGGATTCAGTACCGGAACTGAGCCTGAACCTGGTGATTCGAATCCCCTCGCGGAGCTGGATCTACCCAAGCCTACTAGTTATCGCGTGGGATAAAGCAGCCATCTCTTATGCACTTACTTAGTATCGTATACTGTCATCTCATTCTAACCGATATCGTGTAAATAAAATAGCGCTTGTTCTAGGCCTTCTCGTAAAGTAAAGAAGGCACGCGCAGTCGCCTCTACCTGTGAGCTTATTTCTCAGAATCAAACAAGTTATTGTTAATACTTCCACCACCTCTCCATTGTTATGTTAGTTGGTTTTATTATGGTTTTGTTATTTTAATTAATAGGCTATGGTATTTCGTGTTTGATTTATAAGGTGCGTTAGGTCACGTTTTAATTTGCTTGGAGGAAATAGAATAAAAAGTTGAAGATGTTTAATTTTTAAAGTGAAATCATAGTTTGTTTTTGAACGGTAATTAATAATTCTCTACCGTTGCATGGGAAAGTGTTTGTAAACTGAAGAAGCAACAAGAAAATAGAATAACTCTTTATTGCACATCAAACACAAATTTGCAAAAAATATGATCATACATAAAGAATAAATAAAGGAAAGAAAAAGTTCGACACACGCGGGATACGAACCCGCGACCTCGGGTATACGCCCCCGTCGCTCTTGCCAATTGAGCTACCGTGTCAATGGCTGCCAGCGCGAAATTCTTCTATCCATTATTTCTTTTACACGTTTTAGTAGTGTTTGCGTTTCCTACCTCCGAATTTTTTACTAATTCGGAAGGCCACTTGTCTATCTTTTCAGATAGAATGCAAATGTTGGAAACGCCCAACTATCACATAATTTAAATCTTTTTCTTCATGAAAACCTCATGTGGGGATTATTACTAATAAAATTTTTCTTTCCTTTATTTATTCTTTATTTATTAGTAATAATCCCCACATGAGGTTTTCATGAACAAAAAGATTTAAAATAATTATCATACAGTTTACAGTGAGGTTACAATTGGCGGTCTTATCGCTGAAAGCGATCTCTTCCAGACAACCTTTGGAAGGTGAGATCGGTAAACTAGTTATCTGGGTATCTACACAAAACAAACAATATTAATTATACAAAATAATATACATATTTAACGAATATGAACACACATACATTTACTACTTACTTTTATATATACAAGCAATACAAATACCTAAATAAAATACACATATACGTTTTAGAAATATAATTATACAACTAGTAAAAACTATTCAGGTATTTTTAAAGATTTTTCTACTACTTAACCAACGCTGGTTAGACACAATTAAATCGAGAGTGTCCGTCACTAAAAATGTATCACGCACGTCACATGGGAGTACAATTTTGACCAGCCCAAATTTCTGTCTGATCCAAATGTGATTTTCTATTTGATCCAAATGTGTAAATGTTATGTATTCGACGTAGTTGGTAAGTCGACTCCTATAACCGCATACGCGCAACTCGATACCGGATCACGATAATTAACTATTAATAACGCAGTTTAGTCATTATGTCGTATTCTCACACTGTTTTGCTGGTCGATTATTATAATAGTAGTTGAACAATTGTATAGAATAGATTGGAATGTGGTGATGAGCATAAAAGGGAACGTATCAAAATAAACATAATTAAAATAAATAACAACCGTGCTAGCTCAGTGGGTAGACACCGCTTATCGTACATACCATGAGGGTTCAAGTCCCTACAACATTTTTTCTTTTCTAAAGTCATATGTGTGGTAATTTATCTGTTAACGGTGAGGGAAAACGTCTTAAGGAAACCCACATGGCTATGGCAGTAGATGGTTATGTGACAGTATTCGTAGGAAAACGGCGACAGGACTGACTTCTATCACGCGAGTATACTGTCTTAAGCAAAACGTGGGTTCTCTGAACACTAGGTGGCATGTCATGTGATGCTCAGAAGTATAATTACCTCTGCCAACCCCTTCGGGGATATACGGCGTGAACTTTTGAGTTGGAGTATCAAAATATTGATGGGGAGATGAAACAATGAATATGAATTTTTGTTTCTTGGTTTTGTGTGTATGTACTCACGGCTGTAAATCCCAAGAAGGGGTAGCCAGAGCTTAACGATGAAATTGCCTCAGACAATTATAGTGGTTTAGTGACAAATAATAATATTTTAATGAAGTGATTACACAGCCACTTTAAAGTATATAAATGTAATTCACTTCTCCCAACAATCACTTCTCAAGCCCTAAAACTCTAAGTCGCCTCTTACAACCTCAGGCAGAAACAGGTTAGTGCTATTCTGAGCTGAAACAACAGAAAAAAAGCTACGTTCTATTCAGTATCAAAGATACGAAGAAGAGAAGAATTTCTCAAAACTCGTTAGTACCAGCAAGAATATTTCGAAGAAAAGCTCTTGAAAATACTTCAATAGGAATTTATGCTTGCAACCCCTTATTTGTTCAATATGTACGATCCGAGAAATAAGAAATAATATCCTGTATCTCTTGAGAGGAACTCGTAATTTATCGGGAAAATAAAGATGACGGCAACTGAATGTTGAAGAGGTTTAAGTTTAAAGCAAATCGATATTGCTATGAATAATGAAGGTATTTCCCAGACGGAGAGAACAGCCTTACCAAGGAGATGTTATTTTTTTAAACGTTTGATTACTTTGTGCGTTTTCTTTTGTTTAAGCTTTTTGTGTCTCTTTCGCTTCTCTGATGGTAAAGACTGTAAATTCAAGGAAAAGATTATAAAAGCGAACCTGGCTGTGAGGAAACTAAATGATAGTGTAACTTTTAAGTTATAAATGATTTACGTAACTAATTTTGTAGGTGAGTTGTTTCAGTGCCCGGAAGTCGCGGGTTCGAACCCACTGAGGGCAATGTTTATAGAATAGAATAACTCTTTATTGCACATCAAACAAAAATTTACAAAAATAATAATATGATCAAACAGTTTACAGTGAGGTACAATTGGCGGTCTTATCGTTAAAAGCGATCTCTTCCAGACAACCTTTGGAAGGTGAGATCGATAAATTAATTATTTGGGTAGATGCACAAAACAAGGCCAAAAAAACATAATAATCATTATATGATGATTGTTAATTTTTGTACTTTAGTTTTTGATGTCATATAAAAAATCCACATAAAGTAATCGTCTGTTGTGCTGTAAATGTAAAAAAAAGAATTTTTAAACTATCTTTTAACGTTCAAACATACATACATACATATACTCACGGCTATAAATCCCTAGGAGGGGTAGCCAGAGCTAAGGAACTAGAAATTCCTCAGCCACTTTTGGAAAGTTGAGTGGGGAAAAGATGGCAAAATAAAGGTTGTTGGTGATGGGTCTCCAACCGCATCGCCTAAAAATCCCTTAAAAGCCCCAATACCGTTAGTCGCCTCTTACGTACACCCACCGGCAGAAATGGGGTAGTGTTACTCTAAGCCGACACTACACAGCTAACTTAACTTTCAAACTATGCAGAAAAAAAGTGCGTTCGCATCTTTAAATTAAGTTTTTTAAAGTCTTATTTTAAAATCTTCTCCAGTATAAAAGCAGTATAAAAGTCAGTGCACATAACTCATAACGAAGAAGTAGTCCTTAATCTTGTGAAAGCACTTCCTTCCTTAATAAGATACGGTACGAAAAGCTTTAGCCTCTAAAAGCTTGTGTCCTTTTGTGTCACCTTTTTTTAGTAATTCCCAGTCTATTTCGGAAGGAATATAAAATGGTAGCGTGATCCGATGATAAATTGACGCGTTTGGACTGTCGGTATGTAAGATCGCTGACTTGTGATTTCGATTTGGGATGAAAAAAATGGAATCTTGGATGGTGATATGTTTGAATGGATGGATTTTATTTAAGGCTCTGGCTAGCTTTGCTTTTTTCTCACGGATGTTGCGTCTTTGGTATTGGGACTGAAATAGTGTCAGGTTTTCCTCCACTTTACTAATAAATAAAGAATAAATAAAGGAAAGAAAAATTTCGACACAGGCGAATATTTATTCTTTATTTATTAGTAATAATCCCCACATAAGGTTTTCACGAACAAAGAGACTTAAATTTCCTCCACTTTGTTAGTTACATACATATACTCACGGCTATAAATCCCTAGAAGGGGTAGCCAGAGCTAAGGAATAAGAAATTGCTCAACCACTTTTGGAAGAACTTTTGACTTTCAGATATTTTAATCGCGTGTTATTACATGGTTTTTTAAAGCCCGACCGACGTTTCGAAAACTTTTCAGTTATCATCCGGTGTTCCCGTGACCATGATAACTGATATTTGTGACTGTAACTGATATTAGTGCAAGGTAGAATTGTACCGTAATCCGATAGTTTGTACGGATCGCTGACCTTTGATATATGGAATTGTGATTAGTCTTTTTGCAATATACATACATACATACATATACTCACGGCTATAAATCCCTTAACAGGGTAGAAGAGAAATTCCTCAGCCACTTTTGGAAGTTGATGGGGAAAACATGGTAATAATAAATGTTTTTGGTGACTGGTCTCCAACGAACGACATCGCCCAAAAATCACTTAAAAAGCCCCTATACCCTTAGTCGCCTCTTACGATCACCCACGGGTAGAAATGGGATAGTGTTATTGTAAGCCAAGGCACTATATATTTTTGCAATATGGGATAATAATTTGTTATAATGGATGTATATTTACGCCTGTGTGCAGGTAATAGCTATTTCCAATTATTCAAGGATGCTTTATCACCATCAGTCACCAGACTGTTCCCTTTCGTTCACTAGAATTTTTCGATCAATGATAGCCAGCGCATGGACTCTGTTTATCTTATTTTGGGATTATAGCCGTGAGTATAGATATGTTAGCAGTATCGGTTTGTGCCATATTTTAATATTATACATACGTGATAGCTCAATGGGTAGAACACCGGTTAACTTGCAAGAGACTAGTGTTCAAATCCCGGGTCGGGCCTACACCAATTTGTCTTTTCTAAAGACATATGTGCGGTTAATTTATCATGGTTGTTAACGGTAAGGGAAAACATCGTGAGGAAACCCGTGAGTTGTACTTAGTCATGTGACAGTGTATTCGTACAAAACGGCGATAGGCCTGCCCCCTATCACGTGAGTACATTGTCCATGCAAAACGTGGGTACTCTGAACACCAGGTGACAAAGTCACGTGATGTTCAGAAGTATTAGTACCTCTACCAACCCCTTCGGGGATATTCGGCGTGAACGTTTATGTAATGTTATGTTTAATATTCGTCCGAAATAAACAATTTTAATTTTTTTCTATTTATTTTAAAATTATGTTTTCATGAAAAACTCTATTTAACGAACACGGTGCGCTTAGCATATTCTTAGAAATGAATATTTGCTTTTAAAAGAAATATTCTGAATGCTTATGTTAAAGTTATCATATTTATTGAAAGATTGGAAATATGTTTGTACTGTTTGTTTATTGAATTTACTATGAAGCCAATATATCATTAATTAATATTAAAAATGTTATTTCTATTTGTTTCAGGTAAAATGTGATCCCATTACCGACTACTTCCAATTAACGAAGGAACCACTGGCAGAGGAGGAGTATGAGAAATCCTTTTCCCTATTTAGGGATGACCTCCAACAAATCAAATCCACTTTATTTGCAAAAACTTACTTACTTACTTATACTCACGCCCATTATTCCCATTGGGGTAGGCAGAGACTATCGATCGCCACTTAGTACGATCTTGACAAACCTCTCTTGCTTCCCTTACATTCATTATTCTTCTCATACATGCTCTTTTATTCTTCTCACTTCGGACCCCCGCCTTTATGTTAGTATTGGACGGCCTCGTAAAACGTTTCTTGACCAGATAGAAAACGTTCTTTGCAAAAAACACGTTAAAAAAATGTGTACACTTTTTGTCTTTAAATTGTATCACCGTAGCTAGTACGATAAGGTCGCTAGCACTAGCTATGCTGTATAGCAAGCACGAGCGCTATTTTATCGACACGATAACGGTTAGAATGAGATGGCAGTATACGATACTAAGTAACTGCGTAAGAGATGGCTGCTTTATCCCACGCGATTACTAGTTAAACACCGCTCGTGCTTGCCCTTCTGGTGTGTAAACAAAATGTAACTCTTGTTTATTATTTAGTGAAGATTATATTCATATGTAATAGATAGCGATTCACTTGAGACTACGGAAAATGTGTAATCTACATGATACGACCATTTGGCTTACTTCCCAATTTCATCCGCCGCAATAGTGGGTCAATGACTCTAATATTTTATCAGATATAAACATAAGTGAGGTTAAAATAGATAAAATTGGCTACTATCGGTACGGACCGATATATTGATATAGATTTAGTTAGCTTCGTTTACATCCATCAATGTAAACGAAGCTAGAGAGGTGTGTCAGGATCGTGCGAAGTGGCGATCAATAGTCTCTGCCTACCTCAATGGGAACTAATGGCGTGAGTATATGTATGTATGTATGTATGTATTTAGTTAGCTTTTGCACGCGACTTTATCTGCGTGGTTTTAATGGAAGAGATGATTTTGGAGTTCTGTCTTAAAATTATATACATACCACTAATGCCACATGAAGATAAGAGTTGGCATTATAACATGTTTTTTGGAATAAACTCACGGCGACTCACGACTTATAGAAGACATGATAGCTCAATGGGTAGAACACCGGCTAACGTGTAAGCGACTAGTGTTCAAATCCCGGGTCGGGTCTACACCAATTTGTCTTTTCTAAAGACATATGTGTGGTTAATTTATCATGGTTGTTAACGGTGAGGGAAAACATCGTGAGGAAACCCGCATGGCTGAGTTGTACTTAGTCATGTGACAGTGTATTCGTACAAAACGGCGATAGGCCTGCCCCCTATCACGTGAGTTCACTCACTGTCCATGCAAAACGTGGGTACTCTGAACGCCAGGTGACAATATCACGTGATGTTCAGAAGTATTAGTACCTCTGCTAACCCCTTCGGGGATATTCGGCGTGAACGTTCATGTTATGTTATGTTATGTTTTGGAATATGTCGCGTTACTTTGTGTCCTGAGTGTTTATCCATTTTTTTTAATAGTTACCGTATCCTTCGCTTAATACACTTTGCCACTCGTGCTAAGTCACATAATACAACTATTCTTTATTAAAGCTGAAAATAGTCGTAAAGTTGCACACAATTCAGTTAAGTCATAAGCGAGCCCCATTCCGCCGTCTCTTCGAAACAACAAAGTGGAAAAACCAAGACGGGAAATACGAAAACAATTCTCTGCGAAATTGTCTCCGATGCGGACATGGAAACTTGTGCAACTGTGCAAGGGTTGGCAACTGTATGCTAAAAAACAGTGTTTTGTAGAAGGAAATCTGTAAACTTTAAAATAGGGAATGGGATAGTTGGATGTGGATGGTAATGTCAGTAGAGGATGACCAAACAGCATTCATTTTATATCAGATTGCTGTGTAGTGTCGGCTTAGAATAGCACTACTCCATTTCTTCCGGTGAGTGTACGTAAGAGGCGACTAACGGTATTGGGGCTATTAAGGGATTTTTGGGCGATGCGGTTGGAGACCCATCACCAAGAACCTTTATTTTTGCCATCTTTTCCCCACTCTACTTTCCAAAAGTGGCCGAGGAACTTCTAGTTCCTCAGCTCTGCCTACCCCTTATAGTTGTTTACAGCCGTGAGTATAATATATGTATCATATGTTAGGGCAGTCTTTCAATAGAGTGATGGGGTAATGGTAATGTATAGTGAGGCTCGATAGGTGTGCGAGGATCGTCCACAGTATGTGTTTATGTAATTTGATTGAAGAAATACCTAGGAAATTTAAGTCTAAAGCCCGAAAACTATGTATGAATGTCATACTTCGTAAAGTTTTGCATCGACATTTACATACATACATATTCTCACGCCGTTAGTTCCCATTGGGGTAGGCAGAGACTATCGATCGCCACTTTGTACGATCCTGGCATCGACATTTCTTAGGGGAAAACAAGACGTTTTTACAATTGTGCGATTTTCTTTGCTAGTAAAAGTACTAGTAGTAAATGCCTAGCGTGCTATACTGAGAAGAACTCTTAAAATGTCAGGACACTATCCACAGCCCAGGAAATCAAAAACACCACTTGAATCCACAAAATTGAACTGTTAACAACCCTAAACTATACCTACAGTCGCGCTGGCTTCCTTTCAGCGGCCGCTATGTTTCATGGTGAATGAGGCTGCTCGTAAGTAGGTTATTGCGACAATTAGATGATGCGGAACATTGAAAGCCTTCTGGAAGGCTGTCTTTAGTTTTAAAGTGTGTCATCTACGTAGAAGTCTAGTGGAAGTTTATGTTTAGTTTGTTTTTGTTCTGTTTTACCGTTTTGTAGAATACCAATGAGGGAACATTTCATAGTTCTCTTTTCGTATTCTCTATTTAAAAATGTGTTGCCACATTTTTTTGTCGTTTTTCATCTTTCAGAATGTTTTCTAATATGAGCAAGTGTATGGGATGGGAGTTGAAGCGTTTTTCTTTATTTATATTTGCTGTGTAGTAATGGCTTAGAATATCACTACCCCATGGGTGTACATAAGAGGCGACTGAGGGTATTGGGGCTTTTTAAGGGATATTTGGGCGATGCGGTTGGAGACCCATCATAGACAAACTTTTTGTTTGCCGTCTTTTCCTGGAATACTAATATAGGTCGGTACATTTCAGAATTCTCGTTTGGTATTCACTATTTAAAAACTGTTTTTGGCAACACATTCTTTTTTGTCGTTTTGCATCTTTCAGAAAGTTTTCTAATACGAGCAAATAGATATGTCTATGGGATGGCAGTTGAAGCGTTTTAAGTGGTTGGCATTTACACTGTATTTATTTAAATAACCATTATCATAATTGCCTTGCATATTAATTATTAGTGTAATATTAACTACAATTTTATACAGAAAGTTGTTTCATTGAAGTACTTTATGAGATGATCCCGACAATTCATTAGTATAAACTTCTGCTCCTCAAAGTATGACTTCAGTAAAATTAACCGAATAAAAAAATCCCAGAATATTCCCCCTTCTTCAATACCGAAGTTTTCCAGGTGACCAACGCTCATGACTTGCCCTGTTTTCCTTTTAAGTGGGTTACAGTGAAATTAATGTGTGGGGACGGGCGCATTCGTTTTCTGTTGGACGTTTTGCTGTTTACAGGCTGTGTTGTTGCAGGTAGTTTTAGTTTTAAGTTACGTTGTACATACATACATATACTCATGGCTATAAATCATTTATAATGGAATAAGACATTCCTCAGCCACTTTTGGAAGTTGCGTGGGAAAAGATGGTAAAATAAAGGTTGTTGGTGATGGGTCTCCAACCGCATCGCCCAAAAATCCCTTAATAGCCCCAATACCGAAAGTTGCCTCTTACGTAAACCCACTGGAAAAAATGGGGTAGTGCTATTCTAAGCCGACACTACACAGCTACGTTGTACTATGTGGTTATAACGAAAATCAAGCATGGAGAAGATTTAAATAAAAGTTACTTCCAACCATTATATGAGCTATCATATTGGATATTGGAAGCTGTTATATGTAGGAAGATAACAGCTTCCAAAGCTGTAGACCAATTCTAAGTAGGGATTATACAAAAGTGTCTCTTAGCTCATGTGTGAGGTTAATTTGAAAGGTTACTGGTGAGGGATAAGCGTGAGGAAACCACTTGAATGAGTTGTGATTGTAATCCAATGTCCAAGCAAAATGTGGGTACGTTAAACTACAGATAATAAAATATACATACATAACATACATACATATACTCACGGCTATAAATCCCTTAACGGGGTAGCCAGAGCTTTGGAATGATAAATTCCTCAGCCACTTTTGGAAGTTGATTGGGGAAAAGATGATAATAATAAACGTTTTTGGTGACGGGTCTCCAACCACATCGCCCAAAAATCACTTAAAAAAGCCCCTATACCCTTAGTCACCTCTTACGATCACCCACAGGTAGAAATGGGGTAGTGTTATTCTAAGCCGACACTACACGGCAAAAATATGTTCCATGACATTAGTATCGCTGCCTCTCCTTCTAAAAATTGCGCCTAAAACGCCATGTAATGTTGAGTGTATTGGGTAAGTAAACTAATATAAAACCACCCGTTTCCAACCCACATCATGTTCCACGCTCTATCAGTTTCCCTAAAGATATTCGGATGGCAGCGGCCCAGATAAATTGAAGGTATATTGATACATAATTAGGTAAAGGGATAACCCACATTATCCTGCGAAATATTCCACGAGGCGGTTCCCTTAGATCTCATTTTTATTCAGCAATATTTCTAGCCCTATTTTTGTATTCGGCTCGGATAGATGAAACGTGAAAATACCTGTACGTATTATGATTGGATTTTCTATGTAGATTCGTTTTTTATTGTATTGACCGGGTAGTGTGTATGTGTATAAGTAGTTCAGTGGAAAAGCTTTTAGACTTGAATGCAGTAGGTTTGAGATTCGATTCTGAATTGTGTCTTAACTTATTTTCACTTATTTTAACTTATTTAGCTGTGTAGTGTCGGCATAGAATAGCACTACCCCATCTCTTCCCGTGGGTGTCGTAAAAGTCGACTAAGGGAAAAGGGCTTTTTTCATCTTCGCCCCTACACCAATCCAAGGTCTGCCGTGCCGAGGGATGCGTGGCCAGGGGTGAGCCTGGTCGCTAGCGTGCCGCCGTTCCGGAGCCTGGTGAACTCCGGGTACTAAATAACCTTACCTAGTCAAGCGGGGCTCTGGCTAGGCGGACAGTATATTTCCCTTGCTTTACGTGGGAACCGAATGTGTTTGGAAACTAAAATTAAACGCGGTGGCGGCGATGTGGCTCGCCACTCATCACGCCGTGGTTCCTCACGGGGCGAAAAGTGGGCTAAAGAGACCCGCTTTAGTACGATGAATGTGTGTGGAGGGATGCATGAAAAATTAGATGAAGTATGTTTGATTATGGAAGAAAGAAAACTAGATTTTCTGTGTGTAAATGAAACGAAGCGCAAGGAAAAAGAGGTTTCACAACTTGGCCCATTTACAGCTATCTGGTCGGGAGTTGCCGAGAGTGACAGAGCTTGCCAAGGCGTGGGACTTCTGATATCTGAAAGGATGGCTAAGTGCATGAAAGATTATGCGTGTGTGAGTCCAAGGCTCCTATGGATAAAGGTGAAGGTAGGGCTTGTCCGGATGCGCATAATTTGCGTGTATGCTCCGGACATGTCCAGATCACTATCCGAGAGGGAGGAGTTTTGGAATCTGTTAGACGATGTTGCGAATGGGTGTGATGAAAATGAGAAAATTGTTATGTTAGGAGATTTTAATGGTTGGGTTGGTGTGTCACGCAACGGTTGTGAAAGAGTTTTAGGAAAGTTTGGTGATAAAAGAGTGAACGAGAATGGTGAGAAAGTGATTGATGTATGTTTGGAGAGGAATCTTTGTGTTACGAACACGTTGTTTGAACACAAAGATATCCATATGTATACTAGACAGAGGGGAAGCGAGAGAAGTATGATAGATTTTGTGATAGTGGATGAAAGGCTTAGAGCAAAGGTTGTTGACACCAGAGTCCATAGGGGCATTAACGTTGGCACAGACCACTTTCTCGTGATATCACGATTAAGGGGACTGTGCACGCGTTGGCGTCACAGGGCCAAAGTGTCGACAACTGAATTTGCGAGAATAAAAGTGGAGAAATTGGAAGAGGATGAAAATATTAGAGATGAATATATGAAGAAATTGGACGACAGGCTAAGTTGCGTGGAGATGAAGGATGAATTGGAAATAGAAGAAGTATGGGATGTGCTCAAATCGTCAATGGTTGAATGTGCGACGGAAGTATGTGGATTGAGTAAAAGAACAAATAGACCACCAACAAGTTGGTGGGATAAAGATGTGAAAGAGGCAGTTGGAGATAAGAAGAAAGCTTGGTTAGATTTACTAGCGATTAAAGCTAGTAAACGAATGGATGCGAGAGTAACAGATGATGTAGTGAAGAATAGTGAAGATGAATATAAGAGAGTTAAGAATGAGGTTAAGAAGAAAATAGAAAAGAAAAAGCGTGATCTGATAGAATGGTGTGAGAGGAAACTCTCTGATAATTTCCGGAATAACCAAAAGTTGTTCTGGAAATATATCCGGAAAGAAAAGGGAGTTTCCCAAAATACGAGAGTGAATGTTGTGAGAGATGAACAGGGTGAATTGGCGACGGATGAAAGTAGCATAAGACGAGTATGGAAGAACTATTTTGAGGGACTCTTTGAAAAAGAGGATTCATCCATTTCTTCGCCAATCAGCAGTAATGTTGATTGGAACGACGTCATGGGTGACTTTAGTGACAGTGAGATCAGTATGGAAGAAATAATGAAAGCAATGAAAAGTATGAAACTAGGGAAAGCGGCGGGGTATGACAGGATAAACACTGAAATGCTGAGGGCTGGTAAAGGGGTGGTGGCTTCCTGGTTGTACTTCCTTTTCCAAAAATGCTGGTCGAGTGGCAAAGTGCCACAAGACTGGTGCAAAGCGGTAATTGTGCCTTTATATAAAGGAAAGGGGTCACACCAGGAGGCTAGAAACTACCGTGGAATTAGCCTACTCAGCATTGTCGGTAAATTGTATGCAAAGGTTTTGATTGAAAGAGTGATGAATGAAACGGATGATAAAATTTGGGATGTGCAAGCAGGATTTAGAAAGGGAATGGGATGTATGGACCAAATCTTCTCTTTAAGGAGCATCACCGAAAAGTTCTTAGCTAAGAACCGAAAGGTGTATTGCTCCTTCATTGATTTAGAGAAGGCGTATGATAGGGTGGTAAGAAAGTGTTTATGGGAGGTGTTATCCAAGTTCGGTTTGGGGAGTCGACTTATACGTGCACTGGTATCACTCTATGAGGATTCCAGTGCATGTGTGAGAGTAAACGGGGAAAATACTGACTGGTTCGGGATCTCTCGGGGTGTCCGACAGGGTTGTGTAGCTTCCCCGTGGCTCTTCAATTTGTTCATGGATGACTGTTTAACAGAGTTGCGTGAAAGTGATTATGGATTGAGAATGGGTGGATTCATCATTAAATGCCTCTTATATGCCGACGATCAAGTGCTACTCGCATCATCGGTGGAAGAGCTGCAAGAGATGATGAATATTGCATGTGCGTCTTTTGAAAAAAAGGGAATGAGGGTGAATGTGGATAAAACAAAAACTATGGTTTTTGAGAGAGAGGTGAATATGACCGAATACGTGATTGAGATTAATGGTAAGAAAGTGGAACAAGTGAAAGAGTTTGTATATTTGGGAAGTTTGTTTACTAGGGATGGAAAGTGTGATGAAGATATCGAGAGAAGAGTGAAAAAGGGTAATGCGGTAAATGGAGCACTGGATAGTCTAATGTCTAGTCAGTCGGTGTCTGAAAAGGCCCGAATGGCTGTGCATGATGCTGTCCTCGTTCCTACGCTTATGTATGGCAGTGAATGTTGGGTGTGGCAGAAGAAGCATGAAAGTAGAGTGAATGCAGTAGAAATGAGATCCCTCAGAAAAGTGTGTAATGTAAGGTTATGTGATTCGTGAAAGATGTGGTGTAAAAGATGATATTGTAAGAAAGATAGAAAAAGGAATGTTGAGATGGTTTGGGCACATAGAGAGGATGAATGTTAGTAGAGGACGACCTCGGAGGACACATTTGGATCAAATAGAAAATGTGCTCAAAAAGGCAGGTGTCCACAGTATGAAGAATAAAAGAGCATGTATGAAAAGATTGATGGATGTAAACGAAGCCAGAGAGGTTTGCCAGGATCGTACAAAGTGGCGATCGATAGTCTCTGCCTACCCCAATGGGAACTAACGGCGTGAGAATATGTATGTATGTATGTATGTAACTTATTTAGGGATCTACTGGTAAGACTATTGTAACTTACTTACTTACTTATACTCACGCCACTTAGTACGATCATGACAAACCTCTCTTGCTTCCCTTACATTCATTATTACTATGGTAAAAGTAATTAATGATATTCGAACAAAGTTTTATACATGTTACATACTAAACATCGGACGAATTTGAGACTATTGATTTGAAGACAATAATGATAATATTAATATACATGTATGTATATTTTCCGTTCGATTTAATTATGCTAAGTGTCGACTTAGAATGTCACTACCCCTTTCTACCCACGGGTGTCGTAAGAGCCGACTAATGGTAGGGGCTTTTTTAAGTGTTTATTGGGCGATGCGGTTGGAGATCCATCACCAACGATACTTTATTCCTACCATGTTGTCCCATGTTGTGTTGTAACTTCTAAATGTGGCTGAGGAGTTTCTAGCTCTGAAGCTCTGGCTACCCCTTTTTGGGATTTATGGCCGTGAGTATTTGTATGTATGTATGTATGATTAATTATGCTGTGTAGTGTCGACTTAGAATGTCATTACCTATTACTAGCGGCGGGTGTCGTAAGAGGTGACTAAGGGTATAGGGCGTTTTAGTTGTTTTTAGGCGATACAATCGGTGACACATCACCATAGATTCTTAATTCGTTCTTCTGTCTATTTAACATGTTTTTAACTGTTATTTACAATAAAGAGTTTTCTATTCTATTCTATTACATTTCTACCAGTGGTGTACCTTCTTCTAAATGTGTCTAAAGAGTTTCTAGCTCTGAAGCTCTGGCTACCCCTTTTTGGGATCTATGGCCGTCAGTATATGTTCTGACGAAGCTGTCTTATTATTTTTAGTTGTACACGTCTAAATATAAGTAAACTGTATAGCGTCGTTATAGCTGTGTAGTGTCGGCTTAGAATAGCACTACCCCATTTCTTCCGGTGGGTGTACGTAAGAGGCGACTAACGGTATTGGGGCTTTTAAGGGATTTCTGGGCGATGAGGTTGGAGACCCATCACCAACAACCTTTATTTTACCATCTTTTCCCCACTTAACTTTCCAAAAGTGGCTGAGGAATTTCTAATTCCTTAGCTCTGGCTACCTCTTCTAGGGATTTATAGCCGTGAGTATATGTATGTATGTATGTGCTGTGCAAGTCTAAATAAATTAAACACAAAAGTTATAAAAGAAGCAAATTTGGTTCTTATTAACCTAAAAACAAAGTTAATAGTGCAATGCACACTCACCGTATTAGCATACAAATTGCTCGGCGCCCGACACCAGCGTGTTATTTCAAGACTTAGTATGCGAGAGTCGACATTATAATAATGGATGTTAAGGGCTTTTTAGTTTATATTAACACTACACTTTACTTACTTGTTTATGGGCATGCTATATTGCCCATTGGGGTATGCAGAGACTTTTGATTTCGCAACCATTTTGACGTGACAACGTCTTATAAATTGGTTTGCCGGGTGACACTTCATGAAACTGCGTTACGCTCCGCTCACGTTATGCGTTCACAATGAGAGCGAGTGAGAGGCACGCGTCCCTTCCACTCGGGCATGGTTAGCCCGCCTAGGAGCGAGAGAGACAGACATAATTTTATCCTTCTTCCTACTGTACGAATGAATATTCACATTAAAATTATTTTACCACTCAAAGTCGTTGTCACGTAAATTTTCGCCCGTATACCGACTTATACAGGCAACCAATTTTTTTTTGGTAAATGGTTAAAAGATAATCATCTATTATATTATGTTTCATAGAATTCGACTTTCAATATACTTTACTTCTTTCTTCAGTTACTTTACTAGCACAGGTCATTTAGCCACATTTCTTACAAGTACAACCATTTTGTCCGATATCAACCTGTCAAATATGGCTGCGAGTTTCCAGCTCTAAAGCTCTGGCTACCCCTTTTTGGGATGAATGGCCGTGAGTATATGTATGTATGTAATTCCCTACTCAACGTCCAAAAGTAGCTAATTATACTTTATTCTGGGGTTTTGGCTACCCCGTTTCAGGAATTATAGCCGTCAGTAAATCACTACGTAAACGTAAACAGTATGACCATTATTTAGCCTTGTATTCATCTTATTATTCAACCTTCAAGCCAGAGAGGTTTGCCAGGATCGTACAAGGTGGTGATCGATAGTCTCTGCCTACCCCAATGGGAACTAACGGCGTGAGAATATGTATGTATGTATGTATTCATCTTAACATTAATTACTCATTTTCAACAAAATAATTCAAACTGTAAATTACAATTTCAAATTACTACGTTAGCTTTAAGCTGTAGTGCAGAAGCTTCGGGCCCCAGTTTCGGAAGCTTTCGATGCATATGCATGGCCGTATTGTTCGGTTGGGCTTTGAACCCGGGACCACTGGTTTAGTGTTTGCTATTTGAATATTTCATACTATTCGTGGTGAATTGTAAATCTGATGTTGTTTGTGAAGTCCTTTTTTGAGTTTGTAGGTTAAAATGTCACAGTTTGATGTCAAGATTTCGTCCGATGTAAAATTTTATTCAGTAAATAATTTGTTACGTTTAAATGAATGAGTAAAGTTTGTTTTTATATTGGATAGGGTTTTTTTTAGAATAACTACTAATAGCTACTTAGGTTAAAAATAGCAACATTTCATGTATTCGCGAGGGTGTGACCAAGTTATTGTGTTTAATTAAGGTAATGATTGGCGTTGTGACTAGAAACCTTTCGCTGATTTATTATTTTATTAATAACTGAACAAGCGTTAACATAAGTGGTGGCCAGACCATCGGATTGGGTATTCCTTAGCCAATTTTGAAAGTTGTGTGTTAAATAAAGGATGATTGATGATGAGTCTCCCGCCACATCGCCCAACTATCGTCCCCGTACTACGTACTTACTTACTTACTTACTTACTATGCCTTGTACGACAGCCACGAGCATAAGTGGGTTAGTGCAATTTTAAGCCGTTTCTGCTCGTGGATAGAAGAAGAACAAGGAGGAAAAATTGTTTATTTGGCACACAATAATAAAATACAGAGTAAATTTACAACAATAAAAAAAAATGCACCAAAAAGGCACCAACTCAGCATGTGTATGAGAAAGTCAAACAACTTGGTTGATGAATTTCCCATACGCTGGTTTTCAGTTAGCGCCATAACTAAAACTAATATTACAACTTAATATAAATAAGTTAAACAAACAAAAATAATAAAACAACAAAAAGAAAAAAAAAAACTAACAGACATACACAAAGAATTTTTTTTTAATTATTATTCTCTTCAAATTAATGAATTTAGTATATAATATATAACTACTTTCATACGGCATAACCTCATAAATAATTACAAACAAATACACTGCTTCTCTTAAGAAACTAAATATTTTGTGTTTATAAATATATCTAAATTATATAAAAATAAAAAAAATAAAAAAGTAAGAAGGAAAAAATATATATAATATAAAAACATATATAAATACACCTCCTACACATATATGTTTGATAAATATTAATTGTATGGGTGTGTGTGAATGTTATGATGGGATAAAAGTTATTGATTGAGTTGTAAGAATGCTTTCATTTTCAACCTAAATGATGACAAAGAGCTTAACTTTTTTAAGGGAGGGGGTAAATCATTCCAGCATTTCGTGGCAGCAAAACGAAAACTACCCCGAAATGCTGTAGTGCGATGGCGAGGTGTGACAAGTAATGTAGCACATCCACGAGTAGTGTAATGACTCAAATTTTTTGACCAAACCAGTTTTTCATTTAAGTAGAGTGGGCTTCCACGTTTGATGATACCAAACAAAAGAGTGGCCAAGTGTAATTTACGCCTTGATTCTAAATTCAATATCTTATTTTGATTTAAAATAGGTGATATATGACTTCTAGGGGCAATGTCGTAACAAAACCTGATACACGCATTCTGCACTCTCTGTATAAGCCGTTGTGTACGAGCGAGAAGACAGGGGCCATACACGACATCACCGTAATTAAGTTTGCTTAGTATCAAGGAGTTACATAACTTAATACGGAGTTCGATACTCAAATAAGGCCGTATTTTATATAAAACTTTTAGTTTATAAAAACAGTTACTAACTTTGTCTAAAACATGTTTTTCAAATCTTAAATTTTCGTCGAATATTAAGCCGAGGTTGCGTGCCTGTTTGACCCTTTCGATTTCCACATTACCTATTAGTAATTTTGGGTTTTTTTCCGCTACCTTTGTTCGTTGGGTTTTGTTTCCTAAAATAAGGAATTTAGATTTGTTAGGATTTAGTGTGAGAGAGTTAATTTTGCACCATTTCTCAATGTTATTTAAGTCCTTATTCATTGAGTCCAACGATTCGACAAAATTATTGGAGTCAATAGGAGTATAGATTTGTAGGTCATCTGCAAAAAGGTGATATTTACAATGGGATATATGGGAGGTAAGGTCTGATGTGTATAAAATGAAAAGCAGCGGAGCCAGGTTGGATCCTTGGGGTGTTCCTCTACATACTGCGTATTCATTTGAAAATATTACATCGCCATTCTTTTTAGTTAATTTAACAATCTGTGATCGTGCAGTGAGGTAACTGTTAAACCACTGTATAGTAGCTGAGTCAAAACCATAGTATGATAATTTAGCTACAACTAGTGGGTGATTCATCGAGTCAAATGCGCGGGTGCAGTCCAACAAGGTCAGTAGAGTGGCCTTTCCCTTATCTTGAGCCAATAAGATGCTATCGACCACGTCAAGGAGAGCAGTGGTAGTACTGTGCTCTTTCCGAAATCCTGATTGAAAGATTGGAAGAATTTTGTTATCCTCGAGATATTTTGTCATTTGCTCACAGACTACTTTTTCCAAAATTTTTGACATGCAAGAGAGTAAACTAATCGGGCGTAGGTCGGCACAGGTTGTAGGATTATTATTTTTTGGAAGTGGTAATACTAAAGCTCTTTTCCATAAGTCCGGAAAAGTGCAACTTTCTATAGATTTATTCACTATAAATGTTATGATTTCCAAAGTGGTAGGAAGAGTCAGGAGTAGCATAGAAAGTGAGATATGATCGGGACCTTGCGCATTTGATTTAAGGCTTTTTATTACTTCTAGCACCTTATCCGTTGTTATAGTGTGTAGCTTGAATGTAGAGGAAGAGTATCTGTGAGTTTTAAAATAATTTAAGTTTTCCGCATTTGTGTCGTTATCTCCAGGTACAGTTAAAAATTGTTGGTTTATAAAATCCGAGTCATTGAAATGTTCGGGCAGTACTAGATCGGTGTGTTTGCGTAGTACTATTGATTTCAAATTTTTCCATAACAAGTTCGGGTTTTTTAAATTTTTGTTGATGTAAGTATCGAAATAAGCTTTTTTTTCATAGTGAAGTGTGACATTTACTAGATGTTTTAAGTCTTTGTAATCCTTTTTATGTGAGTCTAAGTGAGTATGATTGTATTTGTTCTGTACCGCTTCGTAAGTCTCTCATTTATATAGATCCGCGTACTTGAATGATCAGGTAGGCCTAAATTGGAGGTCGTTACATCTCGACGTACCCTGGCGCTTTTAATGAGTGCATCTCGTAGAGGTCGCCGTGCCAGCCGCACGACCAGCAGCCGCGGCTGGTGCAGCGGGCCGGTGGCGGCGGTGGCGGCGACGCGGCGCGGCCCGACTCGCCGCGCGTCCACCACGTCACGCTCCTCCAGCTCCACCTGCAGCTTCTTGGCCAGCTGCAGCACGATGTGTCCAGCCGACTCGCCCGGGTATTCGGGAACACCACTAATTTGCAAATCGTTACTCAGACTTGCTTGTTCGCGTTCATTAAGTTCATCCTCCAGTTTGCTGACAGTTTCGTTTAGGTTATAAGAGCTAGAAACCTGTTCTTTTAACTGTTGAATTTCGGACTTTAACGAAATATTTTCACTTTCTAACGCATTTAAACGAAGATTGTACGATCCGATTTCATTTCTAAATTCATTAAGCTGGTTTGTAAGCTCGTTAAAGTCCTTTTTAAAATCCCTGCTGATGGATGCTCTAAATTCAGAAAATTTTGAATCTAATACGTTTTTCAACATTTCGACGGTTAGGGATTGGTGGCTGTTGTCAGGAGTTTTTTTTTCAGTCCCTACTTCTTGCTGTAAATCATCACATGACATGTTCGTGACATCTAATAAGCTGTTTTGCGGTTCATCATCACAATGTAGTAGTTGGGGTTTGCGAATCGGAGTACTATCATTCCTATCCTTGCGCTGCGTAGTGTTTTCACACAAGTTGCATCTCCAAGACCCGATTTTAGTGTAGTTGGCCATGTAAGCAGCAGCAGTTATGTTAAGGCATTGATAGTGGTAAGCAGCTTTGCAGAGGCAGCATTTAATCAAATCCGTTATGTCTACCT
Source organism: Bedellia somnulentella (assembly GCA_963576735.1). Taxonomy (NCBI): domain Eukaryota; kingdom Metazoa; phylum Arthropoda; class Insecta; order Lepidoptera; family Bedelliidae; genus Bedellia; species Bedellia somnulentella. The sequence continues at coordinate 10,473,811 of OY755197.1, forward strand.
TTCGTTGACAGGCCAAGCAGTTCATCTTTGTGATAGAAAGTATAGTCAATGTGTAGGTAGATACGTGGGTATGTATGCGTAAAGCTGTTGGCGTTAGATAGCACTTAGACGGGTAAGAGGCTACGAGAATTTGTGTACTCACACGCAGTTTGAATATGTCGTGCTGCAATTGGTTGCTCGTTCGTAGTAGACAGGACTACGAACTACGACGCACAGTGCTGTCCCTTTCTGGTCTCGCGTCGCTCTTGTCTGGCACCGCTTCTCACGTCCGCGCGTCGCTACGCGTAGTCAGCTGATACACCGGTACTTAGATACAGACGTTAACCGTTATTTTAAAATTTGGTTTATATATCTTGCTTTTTTCGCGTTAACTATGGGCTGTTTATATAATCCACATTTACTAGCGTGAGCCTCGCAGTGTTCACTTCATCTGAGTATAATTTTTGATCCAAAAAACTGATTATATACTATTTTATCCGACAATTATTAGGAGTTGAAATTTAGCATTACCGTATGTAAGTAGTGTTTTCGACAAACTGATACTGATAGCTTAGGTTATTTTAACTGGCGTAGGTCGACTAATGAAAAGAAGTCTCATATCCGATAGGATAAGATTAAAACAGTCTATAAGAAGATAAATGAATGTGAAACACGCGTAAGAAGTTTGTCAGGATTATACTGAGTAGTATCTGCTCAAACTCAAACGTTTTCACCGTATATCCCCGAAGGGGTTGGCAGAGGTAATTATACTTCTGAACATCACGTGACATTGTCACCTGGTGTTCAGAGCACCCACGTTTCGCATGGACAGTGTACTCACGTGATAGCTAGTAAGCTTATCGTCTTTTGTACGAATACACTGTCACATGGCTAAGTACAACTAAGCCATGTGGGTTTCCTCTAGATGTTTTCCCTCACCGTATCTGCGTTCGCCAATTATCTCCGATAGTAATAAATCTGCTGAGTGTGAGTGCAAAACAATAAATGTCCAACAAATTGCTAACACCACAGCTTAGCGGATGCGCATAACATTAACCGACATTGTTGAACCACTACACGAACCGAATACACATTTGTCATGTAAAACAATACGAGTCATGTCGCAGAGGTGATAAACTTAGGTGTGTTGACACTGGCGTAAATGATGACGACAACCGCCGCGGAATGCCGTTTGTCTAGTGCATACGAATACAACTATTGTACAGGTATTCGACGCGATTCAGTCGCAGCTTGTACAATTATGTCGATAGAAAGTGCGTTTGAAAAACGTGGAAGAAAAAGCTTTAAGGGACTACTAGGCTAGGGCTCTTGTATTGATTGGTGGGCTATGATGCTTGTAATCCATCTCTAAGTATCCCTCATTTTACTGTCATATCCCCACTCAATTTCCAACAGTCTTGCTATTACATTACATCACATATGACAGACATATATATACTCACGGCTATAAATCCCTAGAAGGGGTAGCCAGAGCTAAGAAATTAGAAATTCCTCAGCCACTTTTGGAAATGTGAATGGGGAACAGCTATTAAAATAAAGGTTGTTGGTGATGAGTCTCCAACCGCATCGCCCAAAGAATCCCTTAAAAGAAACCACACCCGCCGTATGAAATGGGGTAGTGCTATTCTAAGCCGACATTACACAGCAATGCACAATATATATGCACAGTAATGTAAACCCGTATGTAAACACGGATCCTCAGACTATGCAAGACTATATCCTTTAATTTTCATTTATTTATTGTATAATATGCTTTTGATTTTCAAATGATAAATAATGTACCTCTTCATTTCTCTCAGAGGCTATCGATCGCCATTTTGTGCGATCCGGACAAACCTGTCAAGCTACATTTACATCCATCAATATTTTCATACATGCTCTTTTATTTTTCATACTACGGACGCTAATTTATATAAGTTAGGTTCTCCAGCCACATCCCAACAATTGCTGTGTAGTGTCTGCTTAGAATAGCACTACCCCATTTCTTCCGGTGGGTGTACGTAAGAGGCGACTAACGGTGTTGGGGCTTTTAAGGGATTTTTGGGCGATGCGGTTGAAGACCCATCACTAACAACCTTTATTTCACCATCTTTACCCCACTCAACTTTCCAAAAGTGGCTGAGGAATTTCGAATTCCTTAGTTCTGGCTACCCCTTCTAGGGATTTATAGCCGTGAGTATATGTATGTATGTATGTGTCCCAACAATAATTTTAAAAAGCCCCAATTCACAGCTAAATAAAAAACAACCATCCAGTAAACCTTTGAAGTAATTATATCATTAAGAAAACATAAGCCCTTCTCATAAATGGCAAACGAAATATTCTCCGAGATGTTTTTGAACACGCCTCAACGTGTCGCGACGTAACTAATTACACCTCCCTTGTCGCAGGTAGGTGAGCAGAATGAATAATGAATTGGAGAGTTGGCTGCGAGCCAAAACTTGGGGAATTTCGCTGCTAAACGTTTACGAAGCGCTCAGTAAGTGGGCGGGAGTAGTGTGTTATCAAATGTTTTACAAATGGTGCTTAGGTTGTAGGTTTCAAGTGTATAGAATAGAAAAAGATTTATTGCATTGCATGTAACAATAAAAAAAATTTGCTTTGTAGTGTCGGCTTAGAATAGCACTACCCCAATTCTTGCGGTGGGTGTACGTAAGAGGCGACTAACGGTATTGGGGCTATTAAGGAATTTTTGAACGACGCGGTTGGAGACCCATCACCTTTATTTTACCATCATTTCCTCACTCAACTTTCCAAAAGTGGCTGAGGAATTTCTGATTCCTTCGCTCTGGCTACCCCATCTAGGGATTTATAGCCGTGAGTATATGTATGTATGTACGTAATTTTAATAAAATGGTGTTTTTGGAAATTAAAAAGAGTACTCATAGTAAAATTAAATATTTTATAAACCTGAAAGCGAGTAAAATATATTCCTTGATTCCCTAAATTTTCAGTTTCATAGCATGCAAGCAAATTTTCCAAATATTTTCATTAATTACTGAATAGTTTTTTTAAGAAATTTCTCATAACTAATTTTTATGTAAATCAATTTTTAGCAGTCGGTATTAGTTCTAGTAGGGATTGTAACAAACAAATTGTACTAAGCAAAATACCTTTATATTAAAACGTTGTCCAAAACTATTAAATAACCTTCTTATCGATACAATATGCTATCATATATTATAAAGTTAATACTTAAACTATTTATTGCCTTGTGTAATTACATATCTCATGTTCTATAGCCAAGTCTTCGTATATAAGTTTAGTTTAGTCCAATTTGAAACTGAGAGGCGATTCTTCGTTGCATTTGTAAACTTTGACCTCGCTGTAATAACTTGACGTAGAATTATCAGAGCTTCATAGCTGGGATATAACTGAGGCTGTGTTTTTGTGATAAGCTGACGCGATTCGAAAAGCGGAAACCTTTTTGAAACTATCGTGTTATCTATTTAACTTTTATACATTTAAAGTTGTAACTGATATAGAGTATTGCCATATTTGGGTGCGTGTGTATCTTTCACTGTCTGTTTTATTAGCAGACGTTTAGGCTAAAACCATGTATCTGGGATCAAGTTGCATGAAATAAAAGCCTGAACTTCTAAATCAAAAATCGAAAGCGGCAAAGAAGAGGGGCAGAAAGTTTTGGATTCAGAATCAGTGTTCATTAATAGCAGCTCTCCTAGTTCTAAGTACCCGCCTACCCTTAAAACCCGTAAAGATATCCACGGGAAGATACTGAGCAGTACTATTCAAAAAGCTACATTACACAGCATCATTAACATACATATATACTCACGGTTATAAATCCCCAGAAGGGGTAGCCAGAGCTAAGGAATTAGAAATTCCTCAGCCACTTTTGGAAGATGCGTGGGGAAAAGATGGTAAGAATAAAGGTTGTTGGTGATGGGTCTTCAACCGCATCGCCCAAAAATCAAAAGTCAAAAAAAAGTCAAAAAGTTTATTTTTCAAAATTAAGTTAAAAATTATCATTTTTTGAACGTCAAATTTTTTTAAATTTATCATTAGTCCGTTGCTTCGGAAGGTGTTCGTAAAGAGAAGAAGCAACAAAGAAACTCTTTACATTCACATTTTTTCATTTTTTCAAAACATGGTTTGTACAATTTCAGTTTATTAACATGTTTTTACTTTATAAAAGATTTTCTATGCGACAAAACCAAACGCTAGTTTGACATATTTAAAATAAATTGTCCATCACAAAAACCAATCACATAACGTGAGAAGAAAAATCCTCACCAGACAATTATTCCTAGGAATAACGAGGGAAGATTTATAGCTTTACGGACACGGTCATGTGCGCGTTGGGTCCTTGTCGTTTAAAAAATCTTGAACACTGTAGTAAGACTTCTTTAAAAGCATGGCTTTTATTGCCTTTTTAAAAGATGCCACAGGCAATTCCAATATGTCAGAAGGAAGTTTGTTGAACATTTTCAGGGATAGTCCCATAAAGGAGTTACTTACTTTATTAAGTCTCCACTTCGGTACGTGAAGTTTGTCCTTATTTCGAGTGTTAACAGTATGCCTATCACTAACTTTACTAAATTGGCCTATATTCTTTTTGGCATACATTAAATTCTCAAATATGTATTGGCAAGGGACAGTTAAAATGCCAATTTCTTTAAATTTTTCGCGCAACGAATACCTCGACCTCAACATGTAAATAGATCGGATAGCTCGCTTTTGTAAGACGAAAACTTTATGAACATCAGCCGCTTTACCCCATAATAAAATACCGTACGACATAATACTATGAAAATAACTGAAATACACAATGCGAGCTGTTTCTACGTCTGCTATTTCTCTAATCTTACGCACGGCATACGCTGCTGAGCTCAGCCTTTTAGAAAGTGTTAGTATATGGGGTCCCCATTGCAACTTAGAATCGATTATTATCCCTAGGAATTTTGTTTCTTTCACTAATTCTACTTGTTCACTATCAATAACAATATTGTTATCAACTTGCCTAACATTCGGTAAAGTAAATTTAATACATTTAGTTTTTTTGGCATTTAGAACCAGGTTATTTACAGTAAACCAATGCAATACCAGTGAGATAGCTTTATTTACGTCGTCAAGTGATGTAGAGGATCTCGCTACATTAAATATTAAAGATGTGTCATCTGCAAACATAACTATCTCAGAATACTTTTGTACCATAAATGGTAAATCATTAATGTAAATCAGAAACAGTAATGGGCCAAGTATAGAACCTTGAGGAACGCCCATCTCTATTTCCGATCCTTCCGACGTGGTTCCATTAATATCAACCTTTAAAGTTCTTTTATGAAGATATGATGCCATTAATTTCAGTGCTTGCTCGTCAAAACCGTAATATTTAAGTTTAATCAACGCTATTTCTTTTTTTACACAATCAAAAGCTTTTGTGAGGTCACAAAATATACCTAATGCATCCCGGGAGTTTTCCCATGAATTAAAAATATGTTTCATTAGTGACACTCCTGCATCTACAGTAGACCTACCTTTGGTGAAACCATATTGCTCGTCATGGAATATATTATGATTGTTGAAATATGAAAGCATTTGGTTGGACATGATTTTCTCAAAAACTTTACTGAGAACTGGCAAAATAGAAATAGGCCTATAATTGGTAAAGTCCTGACTATCTCCTGATTTATGTAGTGGGATGAGCCTACTTAACTTCATACAGTCTGGAAATTCTCCTATATCTATACATTTATTAAAAAGTATCGTTAAATGAGGAGCGATTATATTTATTATTCTGTTTATGACGAAAACTGACATTCCTGTTATGTCTTCGGTTTTTTTAAGATTAATAGTTTTAAAATTTTTAATTATATCATTATTGTCAACATACTTGAAAGAAAACTGTGCTGTTGTTTTGGTAACATTTTGTTCCAACAACTCAAGAGCTTTCTGGGGACATGAATTTAATTTCTCTGTTGTCTGAGTGGGGGTATTTATAAAATGATTTTCAAAAATGTCAGCAATTTGTGATTTTGACTGTATCAGTTCATTATCTAATAATAAATTGAGATCATGTGGGGACTTAAGTTTTCCAGTTTCACTGTTAATTATTTTCCAGACAGTCTTACTCTTGTTAGAAGAATTCATAATTTTATGTTTTATGCATCTAGATTTAGCTTCACCACAAACTTTTTTGAAAATTTTTGAATAATTTCTGACATAAATAATAAAATCTTGGTTGAAGTTAAAGGACTTTTCTCTATAAATGTTATATAGGTGATCTCTACTTATTCTAATTCCAGCGGTGGCCCATTCAGCAAAAGAGCATTTTGTATTACACAGTATTACCTTAGTTTTAAAGATTTTGTTGAATTCAGTTTTTAGCTCATTGATGAATGAAAGACAATTCTCTAATGATTCACTGCTTCTCATTGGGGGGCTGATGCTAGACCTAATATTATTTTCAAATAAGCTAAGTTTTTTTTCAGTTATCTGTCTACATACTATTGACTTTTTCTTTTCGATGGTAAATTCTAAATTTATAAATTGACCCTTGTGGTCTGAGGTAATGCAATCAAAAAGGAAGTGACCGGAGTAATCACAATTGCAATAAATATTATCTAAACATGTTGCAGAGGTCGAGGTAATTCGGGTTGGCTCATTAAATACATTTAGAAGATTAAATGATTGAAAAAATGTCAATATTCTCTCCTTTACTAGACCCTCACCCAACAAGTCAACATTGAAATCCCCACAAACTACAACCTCTCTGGAGCTGCGAAATCCCTTAAAAAGCCCCAATACCGTCAGTCGCCTCTTACGTACACCCACCGGAAGAAATGGGGTAGTGCTATTCTAAGCCGACACTACACAACACCAGTTTTAGGTTTTATTTTATAATGGATAACCAAACCTGAGGCGGCCAAAACAAATCGGTCTCTTTGAAGTCATATTTGTTTCTAGTTTAACAAGGTTGTTAGCGGTGACGGAAAACATCCCGAGGAAACTCACGTGGCTAAGTTGAACCTAGTCACATCAAAGTGTATTCGTGGCGATAGGTCTGCCATCTATCACGTGAATGCACTGTCCAAACAAAACTTTGTTACAGAAATGTCATGTGACGAATCAGTTGTAAGTTTTTATAACTTGTCATTCTAGCCCCTTTTAGGTGTAAAATACCTCGCATTTTAGTCAACGATACAATAATTTATGTTTTAATACACCTTCGGAATCCGAAATAGAATTCTCTTTAGAAGGCTTTCAAAAAGCTAACTTTTTTATTTATTTATTGTATTACCGTGCAACCGTGATAGCCCAGTGGGTAGAACACTCGGTTATCGTGCAAACGACTAGTGTTCAAATCCTGGGTCGGGCCTACACCAATTTGTCTTTTCTAAAGACATATGTGTGGTTAATTTATCATGGTTGTTAACGGTGAGGGAAAACATCGTGAGGAAACCCACATGGCTGAGTTGTACTTAGTCATGTGACAGTGTATTCGTACAAAACGGCGATAGGCCTGCCCCCTATCACGTGAGTACACTGTCCATGCAAAACGTGGGTACTCTGGACACCAGGTGACAAAGTCACGTGATGTTCAGAAGTATTAGTACCTCTGCCAACCCCTTCGGGGATATTCGGCGTGAACGTTTATGTTATGTTTATGTTATTGTATTACAAACGAACCGCTTCGCTGATCGCGAATCGCTCAGTTACCCAATATACCCACAGCCTTAAACACGCAAAGTTACATATCCATCCGATCGGAGTTACGGGCTGTGGGTTCAACTAATGTTTGTTTTGGACGGCCATTGTTGAATAGATTAGGATTAAACTACATTACTTGGGCTTATCACAACACCGTCTAATTGTGCAGGTCAGCTGGAATCACTGGAGTAGCTACGATATTGGGGTTGACTATTCTGAAATTGGAATATTTAGTTTATATGAATTTATTTTATTGAACCGTGATAGCTTAGTGGATAAAACACCGCTTATCGTGCAGACGATAGAGGGTTAAAATCCAGTGTCAGGACAAAACCAATTTGTCTTTACTGAAGTCATATGTGTAGTTAATTTATCTTGGTTGTTAATGGTAAGGGAAACATCGTGAGGAATCCCAAGGCTAAGTTGTTCTTAGTAATGTGACAGTGTATTTGTGCAAAACGTTGATAGGCCTGCCCCCTGTCATGTGAGTACACTGTCTAAGCAAAACGTGTCACGTGATATACGGCATTAACGTTCAGTAGAGTTGAGAATAAATACGTATGTTGCCACTCAAAAGTCTCTTTTTTTACACAACAACACAAACTTTGAACAGATAAAATTGGGTCTGAGATAAACAAGATTTTCCTTACGAATTTGTCCATATTGGATTCTGTTTTCCGATCCTAGCTGAAACACTATTCATTATTCACGATAACACTGTGAGAGTGTGTGTATATGCGTTGTAACGTGTTTGGTAATGTAAAAACTTAGGGTTCCAAGTCTTATGGTGATGAATTAACTCCGTGATGGCTCAGTGGGTAAATCACCCCTTATCGTGTAGACAATAAGGGTTCAAATCTCAGGTCGGGCCTACACCAATTTGCCTTTGCTAAAGCCATAATGTGTGGTTGATTCATCATGGTTGTTAACGATGAGGGAAAAACATCGTGAGGAAACCCACATGACTAAGAAGTACTTAGTCAGTCATGTGACAGTGTATTTATTAAAAACGGTGTGAGGCCTGCCCCTATCACGTGAGTACACCGTCTTTAGAAGTATTAGTACCTCTGCCGACCCATCGAGGATATACAGCGTAAACATTAAGTAGAGTTGAGTAAGTAGGTATGTCGCCACTCAAAAGTCTCTCTTTTACACAACAACACAAACTAACTTTAAACAGATAAAATTGGGTTTGAGATAAACAAGATTTTCCTCTCGAATTTGTCCATATTGGATCCTGTTTTCCGATCCTAGCTGAAACACTATTCATTATTCACGATAACACTGTGAGAGTGTGTGTAAATGCGTTGTGACGTGTTGGTAATGAAATTATGGATTCCAAGTCTTTCGTACATACATATACTGGACGATATACATTCTTTGTACTAAGTATCGGGAATTGGTCAATAAAACAAAAAATACAAATTATTCATCTAAATTTATTTTATCGCCTTCAAAGTAGGCCCCATCGCTTGCAATACAACATCTCTACCGTTTCACCCAGTCTTCCATACATTTTTCATAGGCTATTTGCGGTATGGCCTTTAGCTCATTCAGCGAATTTTCTTTTATGGCTTCTATCGACTCAAAACGTTTTCCTCGAAGTGGTAATTTTAACTTGGGAAATAAAAAAAAGTCAGACGGAGCCATATCAGGTGAATACGGTGCTTGGTCGAGAACTTTTGTTGAATTTTTCGCTAAAAACTCTTTCACTATAATGGCTGTGTGTGATGGTGCATTATCATGGTGCAGCATCCATGAGTTGTGTTGCCACAAATCTGGACGTTTTCGGCGGATACTCTAACGCAAACGCTTCATGACGCCTAAATAATATTCTTTATTCACTGTTTCTCCCTCTGGAAGGAATTCGGAGTGAAACACACCACGGTAGTCAAAAAAAACTGTCAGCATCACCTTGATTTTGGAGCGACTTTGCCGCGGTTTTGTGGGTTTCCATTCCGAAATTCCTAAGCAACTTTTGGAAGTTATGTGGGCATAAAAATTTAATTTAAAAATTTTTGGTGAATAATTTCCAACAGCATCGCTCTTTCACTTAAAAAGCCCCTGTACCCTTAGCCGCCTTACAAGGTGCACTTTCGTGAAATTACTCAACCAACAACCTTTATTTTACCATCTTTTTCCACTCAATATTCCAAAAGTGGCTGAGGAATTTCTAATTCCTTAGCTCTGGCTACCCCTTCTAGGGATTTATAGCCGTGAGTATATGTAAAATGTGAATATGTCACCTGGTGTTAGAATACCTACGTTTTTCTTGGGTAGTGTACTCACGTATTAGGGGGCAAGCCTATCGCTGCCGTTATGTACGAATACATTGTCACATGACTAAGTAGAACATAGCCATGGGGGTTTCCTAACGATATTTTCCCTCATCGTTGACAACCATGATAAATTAACCACACACATGACTTAGAAAAGACAAATTAATGTAGGCACCATCCGGGAATTGAACCCTCATCGTCTGCACGATAAGCGGTGTTCTAACCCCGGAGCTATCACGGCTGCTTATGATTTTACATTATTCTGCAGAGCAAGCACGAGCCGTGTTTAAACTCGTTATCGCGTGGGATAAAGCAGCCATCTCTTACGCACTTACTTAGTATCGTATACTGCCATCTCGTTCTAACCGTTATAGTGTCGATGAAATAGCACACGTGCTTGCCCTTCTGGTCATTTAAACTAACTCAGTTGTATTAATGTTGTTTCAGGTATGTCCACTTATCTGCGTATATCCACATCGCCTGGACGATAAGCGGTGTTCTACCCATTGAGCTACCACGGTTTCTTTTCACGGTTGGTGTTTTAGAAACAATATAAACCAGTAAATATAGGTATATGCGATGTAGTGTCGGCTTAGAATAACACTACCTCATTTCTTCCCGTGGGTTTACGTAAGGGTATTTGAGGCTTTAAAAGGGATTTTTGGGCGATGTGTTTGGAGACCCATAACCAAACCCTTTATTTACCATCTTTTCCCCACTGAACTTCCAAAAGTGGCTGAGAAATTTCTAATTCCTTAGCTCTGGCTACCCCTTCTAGGGAGCCGTAGCCATATGATATGATAGCTGTGAGTATATGTATGAATCTGTATGTAAATATAGGTATACGCTTAGGTAGGCTTTTAAGGAGTGCCATTCGGTTGTTCTGCCACTGGATTTATTCTTTACTTACGACCGATTTCTGATTTGAGTATTCCAGCTGAGAACAACTTAAGTATCGTTCTGTCGCATTGAAATCTTAACAACTGAATGGGACAAAACGATACTTAAGTCGTTCTCAGCTTGAATACTCAATTCAGAAATCGGGCGTTAGTCTTTGGTACTAATTTAGACTCTTTTACTAACGGCTATGGTAGCCAGAGCATTAGATTCAGAAATAGTTCAGCCACTTTTGAAAGTTGAGTGTGAATTATGGTTGGTCTCCAGTTACATCGCCCAACGATCACTTAACCTTTCACGTCCCGCCCCGGCTCCCAGAGTAGCCAGAAGTAAAAGTACCGTCAAACCCCGATGGCTCCCCGTGGAGCCGCCGATGGCCAGCTTACCGTGTTCGAATTAACCCCTTATTTCTTTTATTTTATACTCATGGCAAGAAATGGCTAAGCACTGAAGGTCTATTCTTCACGCCGAGGACGATAATTAGCATACTTATCTCTTCTACCCATATTAACATTTATTTCTTTCTCCCTCACACGGTCGAATATTCGGATTTGGACACTTTAAAATGTATAGAACAATATAAATATTGGCGCTTTCTTTTCGATGAAACCAACGACAACTACGGAGGTATCGTTGCAATCGTCGAATATCACCATGTATTCTCATATGTCAGAAATGTCAAAATACGATTATTCATTTTGTGTGAGCGAGACAGAAATAAATTTTAATATGGGTTAGAAGATATGAGTATGCCTATTAGCGTTCTCGATGAGAATTATTGACCCTCTGTTCTAAGCCATACACAGCGATTTCGTTTTTACTAAAAAACTTCGAGCTTATCAAAACATTTTCCTTCCTTTGAATTGCTTAACGATGTTTTTTAGGGCCGTTTAAAAGCGCGATTGATCATTATTTATAAAACAAAATTTGTAACAACAGACAGAGTAACATAAAAATACAAAACTGTAATTTCCTTCAAAGAAAAAGTGTATTTACGCAGAAGGGTTTCGCGAAAATAAATTGCTTTAACTTTTTCACTTTGTCCAATGAACCGTCTATGTCTGAAGGCTTTAATTATATTTTCTCCTTTTTTTAAACTCCGTCGAAGCCTTATAGCTCTTTGAAATAGATCTTGTTCCGTTATGACGATTCAAAAGCAATAAAATGGAAATTTGGTAAATGTTTTTTGACCTTATTTACACTTGGGTTTGGTCAGCTTTCAAATTTTTTGAAAAGAAAATTGTAGTGTTTTTTTATTTTTTCTATTTGCTCACAGAATATTTCAAGCATAAAAATTGAATTTTCCAGCGCTTGCGAAAAGCAGATATATTTAAATACTAGCGACATGATAGTCCAGTGGGTAGAACACCCGCCCGAAAAACAGATGGGCGTGAGTTCCAATCCTGGGACGGGCCTACACCAATTTGTCTTTTCTAAAGTCATATGTGTGGTTAATTTATCATGGTTGCTAACGGTGAGGGAAAACATCGTGAGGAAACCCACATGGCTGAGTTGTACTTAGTCATGTGACAGTGTATTCGTACAAAACGGCGATAGGCCTGCCCCCTATCACGTGAGTACACTGTCTAAGCAAAACGTGGGTACCTTCTCTGGAAACTAGATGGCGCTTGCCATTTGAGTTTAGGAGTATAGGTACCTCTGCCAACCCCTTCGGGGATAAACGGCGTGAACGTTTATGTTTTTATGAACGTTTTATTTAAATACTAAAGTTAGGTTAGGGTCCTTCTGATTTATTTGTAGGGTTGCTTTAATTTACTTCTACGATATACAAGCGGATTGCCCCGGGGCGTCGAAAGGGTAGTTAGCGTATATAAAAAACCAAAGCCACTCAACTCTTTTTTCTTAAACATCATACACACATACATATACTCACGGCTATAAATCCCTAGAAGGGGTAGCCAGAGCTAAGGAACTTGAAGTTCCTCAGCCACTTTTGGAAGTTGCGTCGGGAAAAGATAGTGAAATAAAGGTTGTTGGTGATGGGTCTCCAACCACATCGCCCAAAAATCTCTTAAAAGCCCCAATACCGTTAGTCGCCTTTTACGTACACCCACCGGAAGAAATGGGGTAGTGTTATTCTAAGCCGACACTACACAGCAATTTTTCTTAAAATTTGTATTAAATCTTCTATATATACATAATTACATACTCACGGCCGTAACCAGTGCTTCGGAGCTAGAACCTCCTCAGCCATATTTGGAAGTTGATAGAGGACAATATGGTAGCAATAAAGTATCGTTGGTAACGAGTCTCCAACCTCATCAACCAAAATCCACTTAAAAAGCCCCATACCCTTAGTCGCCTCTTACGACACCCGTAGGTAGAAAGGGGTTGTGACATTTTTAGCCGGCACTTCACGGCATGATTACGATTAAGGCTGCGTCCCCAGTAGGCAAACTGTTAGCCGCCGACAGAGTGAGCCGCAAATTTGCAGCGAACTGAAATTTGAGTTAGCTGCAGACTCAAATCAATTTTCGTGCGTCGCAAGCAAACTGTAAGAGTTTAGCCGACCGACTGAATTATCACTTTACTTTTGTTGTAATCAGTTTGCAGCAAACGGAGTCACTACGCCCGGCGAACAACCAATCGCCGCCGCCGACTGGAACCGGTTTTGGTGGGAGTCGGCCGCTCACTAAGGTAGTCGGCGCGCGTAACGCTGCAAACTGCGTACAGTGAGTGCAAAACTAGCAAACTGTGAACACTCCATTTGAAATATATGGAAGGGCGTACTAAACCGATACGCCGCTAACTTAGTCGGCGGCTAACAGTTTGCCTACTGGGGACGCAGCCTTAGTATAGGTAGACAATATATGAAGTTCGCCAACCCTGTAAGCTATGTATGGGTAACAACAAAATCTAACGAAAGTTGTTTGTAGGTTCCGTCGCTCGCAGTCGCCATTACAATTATTAATTAGTTTGTTTTTTTTCCGTTCTTTGGAATCTATTTTTTATTCCTTTGTGTTGCGAGCTTGTCGGGACGTGTTTGGAATTTTTAGGTTTTTCTGTTCCATTGCTTTGGGAATTATATTTGTTGGTGATTTTCACGTGAGTGTTTGGTTGTACGGTTGCTGTTGTAGTTATTTTTGTTTACCAACGGCACCTCTCGTTGTAAAGATAGAAACTCAAACGTTCTCGCCGTAGATTCCCAAGTATATACAAGTTGGTGTAATTATTAGCTTTTAACCCTTTATAAGACAGTGGCAAAATAGTGGCCACCATAATTTCAACCTTAGCTACCTTCACATAGAAGTGAAATACAATGAATTTTTGATCATACCTCTGTAAGCTGTGTAATGTCGGCTTAACATAGCCATTCCCATTCCTGCCCGTGGGTGTTCGTAAGAGGCGACTAAGGTTGCGATGCGATTGGAGACTCATCACCAAGAACCTTTATATTACAATCGTATCCCCACACATCTTCCAAAAGAGGCTGAAGAATTTGTTATTCTAAAGAGTTTCTAGCTCTGTAGCTCTGGCTACCCCTTTTAGGGATTTATAGCCGTGAGTATATGTGAGTGTGTATTTATTTATTTGGTAAAAAAGTAGAACAAGTAAAAGAATTTGTATATCTTGGGAGTTTGTTTACTAGGGATGTAAAATGTGAGGAAGATATTGAAAGGAGAGTTAAAAAGGGGAATGCGGTGAATGGAGCCATGAACGGTCTGATGTCGAGCCAGTCGTTGTCAGAAAAGGCTCGAATGGCTGTGCATAATGCTGTTCTGGTTCCCATGTTGATGTGTGGGTGTGAATGTTGGGCATGGTAGAAGAAGCATGAAAGTAGAGTTAATGCAGTGGAAATGAGAGCCCTCAAAAGTATATGTAATGTAAGGCTGTCTGATACAGTGTGATTCGTGAACGAGTAGATTTGAAAGATGACGTAGTATGCAAGATAGAAAAAGGTTGAGGTGGTTTGGGCACATGAGATGAGAGGATGGATGAAAATAAACTAGTGAAGGAGTTACGAGTATATAGAGCCAATGATGATGAGCCAAGATGGGATTGTTAGTAGAGACGGACGGACGTTGCTAGACCAAATAGAAAACGTTCTTATAAATGCGGGGGTCCGAAGTGAGAAGAATAGAAGAGCATGTATGAGAAAAATAATGAATGTAAGGGAAGCAATAGAGAGAGCTTTGTCAAGATCGAACTAAGTGGCGATCGATAGTCTCTGTCTACTCCACTGGGAATAATGGGCGTGAGTGTAAGTAAATAAGTTATTCAAGCACTAAGTCCATAGATAAATCGAGATAACAAGTAAATAATAAAGACATTTAGAAATACTAAACAACCCAATTGACCGCAATACCGTAGGGGTAATTACAAAGTTTGTTGATACAGAAACGGGGTTAAATATAAAGTAAATAAATTGGGGATAACACTTTCCGAGGGTCCGCTGAATTAACCTTTCTGCCTTGTAATACGGGAATTCGTGATGATTAACGTTGCGAATTAAGTTGATTTAGTTGTGAAATTGAGCTAATTTAGGTCCCAATTAGGCTAATTTGTTAAAAATACGAATTGGCTATGGAATACATTTAACTCAAGCAACCTTAATTTCATGTTATGGTTTTGAATAGCACTATCGTTTTCGGTCGCCTTTATGAGGCTTACTCTTGTGCCAGTGTGACTGACTTCTGACGCCTTGCTTTTTTTAATTCCTTTGTGACCTAAATGTGCCTTCCGTAGTCGTTTTCAACCATTAGTACCTTCAATTTTGGCTCTATGTATTTCACCAGTTTACTTCTTATCTTATCTTTACATTGTTTTTTCACAATATCGTCTTTTACACCGCACTGTTTACGAATCATTTTATTCCTCACTATTTAATACATACATACATACATATACTCACGGCTATAAATCCCTAAAAGGGGTAGCCAGAGCTGAGAAACTAGAAATTTTTCAGCCACTTTTGGAAGTTGAGTGGGGAAAAGATGGTAGAATAAAGGTTGTTGGTGATGGGTCTCCAACCGCATCGCCCAAAAATCCCTTAAAAAGCCCCAATACCGTTAGTCGCCTCTTACGTACACCCACCGGAAGAAATGGGGTAGTGCTATTCTAAGCCGACACTACACAGCTAATTTATTTATACATTATTTATATGTTATTAGTATAAACATTAATAAGCACACTATTTAATGTATATACGAGACGACACCCTTTTGGCAATGTTAATTAATGTTTTTCCTATGTATTTTTTTATCTTTGTGTTTTCTATTATGTGTCATTCTGTTTACGTTTGTGTGTATGTGTGTTAATTTGCCAAATAAATGTCTTTTACTTTACTTTTTTAATCCTCTAATACCGAATGAAGCCAAACTCCTGAAGTGGAGTCCCACCGAGCACGTTTCGTCAGTCATTCAGATACTTACTCTCACGCCATTAGTTCCCATTGGGGTAATCAGAGACTATCGATCTCCTCATTGCACGATCCTGACAAGCCTTTTATCTTAACTTCTCGAGTATCATTGAAAATAATTCATCTTTTCGTACACGAATTTTATTGTTTACACTTCGCTTCGAGCACATTATCTATTTAATCGAATCTTTTTCACGAATCACATTAACCCTCACTAATTAATTTATATACCAATAACAATATAATCCTCACTAATCCTACATAAAGCCAAGCTTCCGAAGTGTCCCACCGAGCACGTTTCGCCAGTCAGGTACGTACAAGGAAAGTTTTCACTGAAACTGTCACCGAACTTCGTAATGCTTTTAAAATCCCTCTTCGCTTCCAATTAAACAGAGCTTCGGCAGTAAGCTCGGTTGATGAGTTCGTTTATTGTTTGGCTGTTTGTCTAGATTCTCTAAGCTTGTATGGTCGAAGGGGTGGGATAAGTGGGTGTGTAGATAGTGAACGTGTAGTGTGATAATATGATAGCTCATATAAATATAATGCAAGATAATAGTAGTGTGTGATAAAAGCTGTGTAGCACTATCCCATTTCTGCCCGTGGGTATTCGTAAGAGACGACCAAGGGAATTGGGGTATCTAAAGTGATTTTTGGGACTTTTGGGCGATGTGGTTGTAGACCCGTCACCAACAACCATTACCATTACCAGTGGTTAAGGAGTTTCTTTTTGGTATTTATAGCAGCCAGTATATGTAAATATGTCAAAGTTGTTCTCTGGAAACTAGATGGCGCTTGCCATGTGAGTTCAGGAGTATTGGTACCTCTGCCAACCCCTTCGGGGATAAACGGCGTGAACGTTTATGTTATGTTTATGTCAAAGTTGTTCCTATACAGTTTTAAAACTGTTTGCACCTCACATATGAATACACCCAGAAAGTTTAAAACAAACGGTCAAATGAAACAAGTTCACAAATGTTCATGACTAACAATATTAGTTTATTGTTCAAAAATATCTGAATTGAAGGACTGAAGTCCCTTGATGTTCTGAAAACTAATCAGACTTTTGGTCCCTTGGGTCTGAATTATCAATCCTATCATAATATTGCTCAGATTTCTGTTATTATGTAGAAGATTGTTACTTGAAGCTTAATGTATTCAGTACTCAATTTATTCCTAGAACTATTACCGTAATGAAAAATAAAACGATTAAATCGTGATTTAAGAAACATAAACAAGTAGAAATATTAGTATTATTAGGCCGGAAATACTATCTATGGTGATAAAGATAGAAGGTTCCATTTTCGCAGGGTAAAATATTTATCAGTCACAATTTTTGTCTAGATCTTGGTTGCAATTTGATTACTTGCGCATTTTGTAGCGTAAGCTGTGTAGTGTCGGCTTAGAATTACACTTCCCCATTTCTTCCGGTGGGTGAACGTAAGAGGCGACTAACGGTATTGGGGCTTTTAAAGGATTGTTGGGCGATGCGGTTTGGGATCCATCACCAACAACCTTTATTCCACCATCTTTTCCCCATCAACTTCAAAAAGTGGCTGAGGAATTTCTGATTCCCTAGCTCTGGCCACCCCATGTATGTATTTTGTAGCTTCTACGGATCTCGAAAGCTTAAATTCAATGTATCATTCAACTTCCGACCCGTAATATTGCAGCAGTTTGTCTATACCTTTAAAACCAAGTGTTCTTTCAAAAAACATTCGAAATCTGAACTGTATCGTTAAAATGTGAAACACGTAGATATCCGAAAGCAAATATGTAAAATCTTGTGAGTCTAAACTTCAAAAAGCGAAATATTCCAACGTACTCAAAGTTCGCCGTCCACACGAATACCTTCGTACTGTACAGTCGACAACATTAGTCTCTTTATCTTCACACGAGAATCATTTAAAAGTTAATAAACAAAGTTATGATCCCAAATTAGCTTATTAATTATTCTCGTTTGAAGATAACTTTATGACCCTATATTTTGAACAGCTGTGATAGTCCAATGGGTAGAACGACCGCCCGTCACTACAGATAGGCGTGAGTTCAAATCCCTACACCTACAGGTTGGGCCTACACCAATTTGTCTTTTCTAAACTCATATGTGTGGTTAATTTATCATGGTTGTTAACGGTGAGGGAAAACATCGTAAGGAAACCCACATGCCTAAGTTATACTTAATCATGTGACAGTGTATTCGTACCAAACGGCGACAGGCCTGTCCCCTATCACGTGAGTACACTGTCCGAGCAAAACGTGGGTACTCTGAACACCAGGTGACGATGTCTCGTGATGTTCAGAAGTATTAGTACCTCTGCCAGCGCCTTCGCGGATATTCGGCATGAACGCTTGAGTCTTAAATCTATATTGTACAGCCACTAATGTTATCGAGTGTACCTACCAACCTTTGCAATCTTTATGCTAGCTTGTTTCGTATTCGAGATATATCGATGTTGGCCGCTGCGAAGAATACGAACGAGGTAAGCTAAATATTTGGATGATGTCGCGTTTTTGAAAGATGCATGTTTCGTTGAGGTTCAATTTAAATCTGTGTTCTACGATGCTTTTCGAATGGTTTTGGTTTTGTTTTTTGACAAAACCTGGACTTTGGTATATAAAATACATACGTAGGGGGTAGGCATAGACTATCGATCGCTACTTGGTATGCAAACCTCCCCAGCTTCATTTAATCCATCAATATTTTTTAAATTAAAAGTAATACTTAAAATATCACTATCACTTTCGATAACTTAAAAAGTTGCGCGGTTTATATTTAATTACGTAATTATAAGAATAGTTAAATCTGAGTATATATGTTATTTATCTTACATGGTTTTCAAAATCGAAGTAAAATCTTTTTTATCGATTTGACTAACCCCTCTGTAAAAATCCATGACGCAAATCACAAGTTACGTTGATCTATATACAACACTACCCACTTTCTTACCCAAACAAAAGTAATTAATCACTTCTTAAAATCACCAACCAACCCTTAAACAAATATAAAAAGGGCCCACGCACCCCCGTTGATAAATTCGCTCCAGTTTTACTTAGCAGCTCTCGTTACATGTTTAGAAAGATGTCGACAATTTCACCCCGGCCCTTTCAAAAGGGAAAAGGTTTTCACGATCACTCTGTCGTGAAAATCGCAAGGGTTATCCCTTCGGAAGTGGTTTGGAAGAATCATCTCTGCTTTGACTGGTTTTGCTTTGGAGATTTTTGTCTCTTAACAGTGGCGTATCGTTGACAAGGATGGAGTGAGAGCTGTCTCATAAAACGTACGCTCCTAGATTCTAGTGGGAAGTCTATTAAAAAGAGAAAGAAATAATTTTATGTAATATAGATTTCAGTTTTAAGATAGTCAATTGAAATTTGAAAATTCGTCATTCCTTAAGTTCTAGCTTTTATCGACCGATTTCTGAATTTAGTATTCCAGCTGAGAACGACTTAAGTATCGTTCTGTCGCATTGAAATCTGAACAACTGAATTAAACAAAACGATACTTAAGTCGTTCTCAGCTTGAATACTCAATTCAGAAATCGGGCGTATGTTTAAAAAAAAAAGAGGATGAAGAATGTTAAGTGCGTGTTTATAAATTGTACCTCTTTTTGGAGTTAATTTAAATAAAACAATATAAAATAGGCGAGAATATTTTTAAAAGTATATTAGGCAGATTATAGTACTAAAAAAATTGTTCCGATTAAGGATCAAAGTCCCATCACTCGCGGAGACATTTCAGTTCCGAATTATTATTCATACGACAAGCGAGAGTTATGGCCGCCGCCGCCGCTACTTATCTCTTATTGAGATTTATTACATATATATTTTTATAAGCTGTTGTTTTATATGGTGCTGCGTAGTGTCGGCTAAGAATAGCGCTACGCCCCGGTGGCTGTACGTAAGAGGCGACTAACGGTATTGGGCTATTAAGGGCTTTCGGGCGATGCGGTTGAAGACCCGTCACCAACCACCTTTATTTTACCATCTCTTCCCCACTCAACTTTCCAAAAGTGGCTGAGGAACTCATAATTCCTTAGCTCTGGTTACCCCTTCTAGGGATTGTAGCCGTGATTCCGATAAAGGATCAAAGTCCCATCACTCGCGGAGACATTTCAGTTCCGAATTATTATTCATACGACAAGCGAGAGTTATGGCCGCCGCCGCTACTTATCCCTTATTGGAATTTATTATATTTAACGGGGGAGGTGTAATTTCACTGTTATCTGCCATAGTTAGATATCGTGTGTGGGCGGTCTACGGGAATGTCGGATCAATCAAACGTGGAGATAGTTAATAATAATGATAATTTAATTCTTCTTAACAATAATTGAATCACTTAGTAAATAAATCACATGTAGCACTAGGTAGGTTTTTAAACGGAACGCGAGACAGTTTCTAGTTTTGCGTGCACCTCGACCGCGGTTCACCATGAGAATGTCCTCCGCGTCGTCAACCGGTAGCACGAAACTTAGACTCTGTCAGCGCCGCGTGGTGGCGCTGGCGTTCCGGTACTTCCGATGAACTAAAGTCAATTGACTTCCTCTTTTTGCCGACACGGCCATCCTGCTAGCACACGTCCTCGTGAGTTAACCTGTAACCGAAGAAGAAACAACGAAAAAGCTTTCGTTCGCTCTACCGGAAATAATCACAATCTATGATTCAAGCAGGCTGCTTTTAGAACATTGAAACTCATTACTTTATCTGTTTCCTTACTTTACTCTATGTTAAATCATAATTTTACAGCTCAAATCACAGATTTTGATTCATTATACAATTAAAGCATTTACAAAGTTTACAAAAGATTGGATCATATTTTAAATCAAAAAAAAATATGAGAAGAAACCAGAGACAGCCATGTACCAGTGAAAACAGTCATTTAACAGACATCAAATATCACATTATTTACAACAAAGCCAACAGAACTTGTCAAGTATGCCACCTCTATAGCCACGGCTGCCATAGCCGACCAGCTGACTATCAGCTACCACACAACACACGCGTGCATCACCACTGACTACACGCGATACGGTCACTTCGGACCACGACCTCCGCCAGAGCCAAACGCGCACCGCGCACCCACGGACACCTTGAGTTACCCCAAGAGACACCGATTTCTACCGGGCTACGACTACGTAATAGCTACTGGTATAGTCGACCTCAATACGGCCTATAGAGTGCTTACTGTTGTTCACGCTCTTGCTTATCAACACAATCAACATCATTAACTTCCGCTGGTACATGACCTCCCGGCATCCTTCCTAACCTGTCGTGTGCGTACTTGTAAGTACGCTTAGAGTCTAAAGCTTTCAACGTATACCGGTCTCCATTCAAAACTTCAATAACTTTAAACGGTCCCTTGAATTTCGGGTCTAACTTCAATTGGTTACGTTCTTTATTGGCCAACTAAACGAAATCGCCCATTGACAAATTTTTGATCCCAGTGTATGTAATGTCAAAAAGAGCATTATCTTACACATTTTTACGGATTTCCTCAATATCGATTTTCGTATAAACATCGCTACTACACATCGATTACAATTGCCATGCTATTTTACCAATCAAAAGCTCGAGAGGCGAAACTTTCGTTACGCGGTTAATCGTGCAATTTTATTTTTGCGAGCTGTGCCTTAACTAATGCGTGTTGCCACAATTTAGTACGATATGGATCGATTAGTAAAATTTTAATTTCACCCGTACTTACGCGCGTAGTAGGCATGCCAGATATTATGAATTTTGAAAACTGGTTTAATATTAGAATTGCAAAATCCGTATCAATTTCGTTTGCATGTTACTGAATTTACAATGCAATTTTTAATCAACAAAAATCTGATGCCGATGTGTAATAAAGAAAGTCAAAGTTCAAATTTTCTCGTCCAATCATAATATCACTTTAAAAAAATAGACACGAAATAAAAATCTCAAGATGGTAATCATTAATCGCAACACAACATAAAATCTATGCCGTACTGAATACTCGTACCCAGAATAATACTCTGACCAATACCAGTCATTACTCGTTTGCCACTAAATTTGGCCGCGACACTTTTTTTACTTAACGAGAATAAAGTACCCTAATCATAAGAAAAACAATACAGATCACCTTTGTGTTCCAAGGACCCCGTCAGTAGGTGGTTGCACGACGCAGACATCAACGCGCCGCTCAATGCACGTCGCGCCCGCGCCGCTGCCGCCGTTTGCTTAACCGACGCCGTCGCTCGTACAACGGCTGGCAATGTGGCCTGGTTTGCCACATTTGAAGCACACCAATGGTCTCCTTGCTGCAGGTTGTTGAGTTGTTTGACTCGTTGTTGCCGACACTATTGCTCGTCCATTGTCCATAGGCTTGCTCCTACACTCTGATCGACGATGGCCCGTTCTACCGCAGTTATAACACTCGAGCGGGGTAGTTTTCGCTCGCTTGCTATCCGGTGTAGTGGAAGATTCATTCGGCGCCGTGAACTTACGTTTCAAGTGTGAAAATGCATGTAATTCTTGTTGCATTTTTTCTCTCGATGTGATGTTAGTTGTGAAGGCCATGCGTTGGATCCTCGTATCAAATTGCGAAACATGAGCAATTACTGTAGCCACGGCAATTTCTTCTTTATTCATATCTTTCCAGCGGGTAGTAAGTGACGTCATCAGCCGACTTGCGTAAGCGGCAAGCGTTTCGTTTTCGCTCGGTTTATCGCTACTCAAATTAATGAGCGTAGCTGCTAAAGTTTCGGTCAGTGCGAATCTCGCTGAAAAAAGTACCTTGAACTCGGTCCATGTAATGCCTTTGTATGCGACTTGCGATAACCATGTCGATGCGGCACCTTTTAACGCTTTGCTTATAGCTAAAACCAGCGGTGCGCCTTGCAACGGATATTCACCAAAACACAAATCTGCGGTCGTGCATCATGATCTCGCGTCCATGTCCTTTTTGTCAGGGTCGAACTCGGGCAGCTCAATGTGGTTGATGTTTTTCGGCGCTTGTATAGCCGCGATCAATGCCTTCATGTTTGCATTTTGCCGTCCAAACAGGGCACGCCAATTATCACTTTCAACGGCGTCTTTTTGCTGTTGCTGCTGTTGAACCGACACTGATCCCACTTCCGATAACGGGGGAGGTGTAATTTCACTGTTATCTGCCATAGTTAGATATCGTGTGTGGGCGGTCTACGGGAATGTCGGATCAATCAAACGTGGAGATAGTTAATAATAATGATAATTTAATTCTTCTTAACAATAATTGAATCACTTAGTAAATAAATCACATGTAGCACTAGGTAGGTTTTTAAACGGAACGCGAGACAGTTTCTAGTTTTGCGTGCACCTCGACCGCGGTTCACCATGAGAATGTCCTCCGCGTCGTCAACCGGTAGCACGAAACTTAGACTCTGTCAGCGCCGCGTGGTGGCGCTGGCGTTCCGGTACTTCCGATGAACTAAAGTCAATTGACTTCCTCTTTTTGCCGACATATTTATATTTTTATAAGCGGATTTTGAGGAGCTTTGTACGGTGAATTGGAATTCGGGTTGCGTTTCTGTGAGATGTGAAAGGTTTCGTCATCTTTAAGCATTCAAAAATTACCTTAAGAAATTATAATGTTAATACAGTAAATTGGTAAATCTATTTTACTACATTTTGTCATATAATTCACAATGATACAATTAATACATTGTTGTTAGCTGCGTAGTGTCGGCTTAGAATAGCACTACCCCATTTCTTCCGGTGGGTGTACGTAAGAGGCGACTAATGGTATTGGGCCTTATAAGGATTTTATTGGGTGATGCGGTTGGAGACCCATCACCAACAAACTTTATTTTACCATCTTTTCCCCACGTAACTTCCAAAAGTGGCTAAGGAATTTTTGATTCCTTATTTTTCTTCTTCTTCTTTCTTTATAGCCGTGAGTATATGTATGTATGTTGTTAAAAATAGAATCATATATTCATTAATAAAACGAACGGGTCGACACGGGATTTGAACCCTCATTGTCTGCATGATAAGCGGTTTTCTACCCACTGAGCTATCACGGTTGGTTACTTGGGCCACTTGTATGTCATATATTAGTTAGCTATTAAATTACGCCTACACTCATCAGTAAATTATGTAATGATCAAATTTAAACATACATATGCTCACGGCTATAAATCCCTAGAAGGGGTAGCCAGAGCTAAGGAATTGGAAATTCCTCAGCCACGTTTGGAAATTTTAGTGGGGAAAAGATGGTAAAATAAAGGTTTTCGGTGATGGGTCTCCAACCACGTCGCCCTAAAATCCCTTAAAAGCTCCAAATCCGTTAGTCGCCTCTTGCGTACACCCACCGGAAGAAATGGGGTAGTGTTATTCTATGCCGACACTACACAGCAATGCTACTACTACTTGCTGTGTGTAATTTAAACATGAAATGTCAATATAATTTCCGTACGATACAGATTAACAGGAATCTGAAAATCCATATTGCCGTGGTTGGTGGCAGTAAAAATAATTGCAACATCCTCCAATCAGGCCCGCGGCCAAATTATAATAAGCGGAACCGATCTGATCCGGCGAAAACTGGCCGAAACCGGTTTACGGAGCTTTTATATTTACGCCAATATAGGGATGGGACTTGGAATAATTAATCGATTGTTTTTTGAGAAAAAAAGTATACTTAAATTATTAACTAAACGACAAATAATTTTATTTATTTCCAAATAAACCAACTCAATTACGTTAAAATTAATAGTGTTTTAAATGAAAGGACATGACACAAAATGTTCAAATTTGTAGCATATATAGTCAATGTTAATTATCGATCAACTTTAAACTTTAAGTTTGACTATATGTGCATGGAATGGCAGTTACTCCGCCAAATATAAACATGATGATGAACTATGTTTTTTTAATTGATACATCCCTAATAATGTATCATATTGCGTATACGTATATAACCCAAATAAGATACAAACATGGAATGTTAATCGATTCAAAATCGATATACCCAAAAAATATATTACTATTCACATCCCTTTACCAAACGCCCAGATTCGCTCATGAATATGTATTCGGGGACTAATGCACTGGATAAGGCCTGAAGAGGTGTGGGGTCGCGATTTTTACGTTTCAGGAAAGAACTAGAAATAGGGTCAAGAGAACCTTTCTTGCTTTCAGATTATTTATGGAGGTGTTTAGGTTGTTGCGATTGGTGGGTCTGTTTCATTATGATTGGTTCGAGAATTTCTGATGATGTGATTTCATGTCGCTTATGTGTGTGTCAGATATGACTTCTCTGATTTTAATAATAGATAAATACATGTATGTATACTCACGGCTCTAATTCACAAACAGGGATAGCCTGATTGGATAAGGTATGGTGTGGGGTCAAGCGTAGTTTTTCTCAATTATTTTTTAAGAATTGAGTAAGATAAATAAATAATTTATGATACATATATACTCACTGCTATAATTCCCAAAAAGGGGTACCTAGTCTATGTACTGGATTAATTCCAAAAAAGGGGTAGCCAGAATGGATAAGAACTGAAGAGGTGTGGGGTCGTGCGCGGTTTTACGTGATTTTGATGTCACTTGTACGTATTGTATTAGACTTGCTGTAATTATAATAAATACATACATACATATACTCACGGCTATAAATCCCATGAAGGGGTAGCCAGAGCTAGGGAATTAGAAATTCCTCAGGCACTTTTAGAAGTTGCGTGGGTAAAAGATGGTGAAATAAAGGTTTTTGGTGATGGGTCTCCAACCGCATCGCCCAAAAATCCTTTAAAAGCCCTAATACCGTTAGTCGCCTTTTACGTACACCCACCGGAAGAAATAGGGTAGTGCTATTCTAAGCCGGCACTACACAGCTACCTGATTATAATGATTGATTAAATTTATGGTGATGTTTGTGTGTGATAAGATGTGTAAGTGTTTTCACTTGTAATGACGGTATGCTCGCCATGTTATTTATCTCCTAATAAAAAAAACATTCGTATATTAAATACATACATACACCATTTTATTTCTGAATAAAGATTTTTTTTTCTGAATGAAGAATTAGTTCCCATCGGTGAAGGCGGACACTATTTATCACCGCTTTGTACGATCCTTTCAAACCCTTTAAGACTTCAATTAACATTGACCCTTAACATTCATCAATCTTTTCATACATGCCCTTTTATTCCTGGGACGCCTGCATGTGATTAAAACTAAACCAAAGAACATCATATCACTGTCGATTCAGGGTCTCCGCTGTCCGGAGCTTAAGCTGTCTTAAGGTGAATTAAACATATCAATATCACTGAAGTATTTGTTGTAAGTGTGACATATAAGCACATTCTGTATTCTATCTAAATGTGTCTTCTGTCTGTTGTCATCCTGTACCGACGTATCCAGAAACAGATTATTGATTTATCGCTGCCTAGAATTATGCCTATCGAGTTCCATAGCACAAGTCTATCTATGCTATACCATTACTGTTCAAAGTACAGTTCAAACAAATAGTACAATATCATACTACCAATTTAATCCCAAGTTTCTCTATGCTGTGTAGTGTCGGCTTAGAATAGCATTACCCCATTTCTTCCGGTGGGTGTACGTAAGAGGCGACTAACGCTATTGGGGCTTTTAAGGGATTTTTGGGCGATGCGGTTGGAGACCCATCACCAACAACCTTTATTTTTACCATCTTTTCCCCACTCACATTTCCAAAAGTGGCTGAGTAATTTCTTATTCCTTAGCTCTGGCTACCCATTCTAGGGATTTATAGCCGTGAGTATATATAATAATAATAATAATATAATAATAAAAACTTTATTTCGGATCATAAAGTAAATCCATAGTAAAGTTAGTAAGTTAGTAACATCGAGATACTTAAATTATGTTAGTTTGGTTAGACTTAGATTTAATAAATAAAAGTAAAATTTAAAATATTAACAATAAGCTATTTACATAAGGTGCCAAATCTAGCCAGAGAAGTGGCTCTAGTGTGCCGCTGCACATATACCCAGTGCCGATACATGGGATCGTCGAACTTATCGGCCAATACTCTCAAGAGCGTGTTGGAGCTGTCCCAGGTTCTCTGCATGATGGACGCGACACGCTTGCGGATGATTGCGTAGAAATCATCCACGCGACCCTCCGCAAACATCCCCGATGCACTGCAGTACCGAGGCAACCCCATCATTACTCTGTACGCGTTGTTGTATTGGACCCGCAGGGCACTGTATGCTTTTTGCGTATATTTGACCCACAGGGCAGATGTATAAAATGATTGGCAAAAAGCTCTAAACAGGGTTATTTTCACCTCTGTTGAACATCGAGAAAACCTGCGAGCCAACATATTGCATCTGACAGACAGTGCCCTGCGTTCCCTATCTATGTCTAGGTCATCATTGAGGTCACTATTTACATAATGACCCAGATATCTAAATTGTGTAACGGTTTTTAATGGTTTGTCATACAACATTACTGGAGGAAACTGGTTAATCTTTTTATTTCTAGAGTTGAAAACCATAACTTCACTTTTCTTCTCATTGTATATTAAATAATGATCTTTAGCATACTGCTCACAGATTTGTAAGAGCTTTCTTAAAGCATTGATTGAGGGGCTCAAAAGAACCATATCGTCTGCATAACTAATATTATTGAACATAACACCATCGATGGAGCAGCCGACTCCTGTACTACAGAGCTCCTCAATCAGTGCGTTAACATACAAATTAAAAAGCTTTGGAGAGCTTACACCACCTTGTCTCACACCACACGTTAATTTATAATCACAAGAGTAACATTCGTTCCATTTTATTGTGTTTATTTGATTTTTATACCAAAACTTAAAAAGGTTTGTTATGGCGAATGGGACTTCAGTCTTAAGCAATTTACCCCATAATTTGTCATAACAAACAAGATCGAAAGCTTTTGAGAGATCTAAGAAACACGCAAAAACGGGAGTACTTCTGTCTGTGTAGTACTTGACTGTTCGCTTCAGACAGAGCTTCTTACTTAAGAGCTCAACATCAATACATGTCCATTGCTGTTCTAAACAAAATTGTTGCATTTCACAAAAAAAGTTTTCTCCCGGATGCGCATTATAGTCTCCTAATATATAAACTACTTCAATATTACAATTTTCAACGATGGCACTTATTTCGGATAAACAGTTAGTGAACTCCGCCAAGTTGAATCGTTTATCAGTAGGCATATATATAGAAAAAACTAAGAAAAAATCACCATTCACTTCACATTTAATAGCACATAAACGAACATTAGCACACTGAATGACAGACACAGAGTTAAAGCAACTCGTGCGCCAAAGCAGCGCCACCCCTCCGTACGGGCGGCCGCGCAGCGGGCCTTCCTCCATGTTCATCGCGGAGACGCCGGTGGCTGCGAACTCAGTATGCACTTCATTCAGTAGCAGCAAGTCGTCATCTGTGAGCCATGTTTCCTGGAGCGCTATTATGTCTGCCGTATTGCAGAGTCCCTTTATACTTTCAATTGACCTCTTTAAAGATTTACAGTTATAGCTCATTAAATTTAAATTAGTATTATTATTCGACGCCATTTTTAATCGTTGTTTCTTTATCCAAGTTGGTCTTAGTAATTTTCTGTCTCAGTACAAAGTATTTTCTAAAATATATTCCATCCGGCCAAAATTCATCATTGAAAAATAATGACGACTTATTCTTAGGAACGATAATTTTGTAGGAATTATAATTCCTTTTAATTTTCATTGATATTTTCTCAGGGTTTACTATTATCTTTGTTTTATCAAAAATGTAATCTGCTACATCCCTTTCGGAAGCCTCCATTGATACATTATAAATGTACAGTGGAATGTTTATATCCGCTGCCTTAAATTTCGAACATTCTTGTACTACCGCTTTACCTAGGTGACCTTTAAAACGCGAATTTCGTTTCCTCCTTACCTCTGTCCACCCCGTTTCGGTACTAAGCATAGGTGCATTCGTATTCGTATTAGCCAATGACTCACGCATTTCATATTGCACAGGTGGCGATGTTCTGTTCCTTTGTTTATGTGACGAGCTCTTTTCCGTCAGATTCGTCTCAATAACCGGTATTGTTATCTGCGAAACTCGACCGCTTGGTGTAGGTGGAAGGGAGACAGGCATAGACGCAGTAGCTTGTGAGTAGGAGCGAGTCGAAGAGTGTATCAGAGGCGTCGTCGCCGTAGGTGCCGACGACGGTGACGTCATGACCTCAGCGGCCTTGCCAATGTCATGATTGTTTACATCAGCTGTTTCGGTCAACGACTCCTCGCCACTTGTTTTGCCATCTACCCGACAATTCGACGGTAGTAAACCCATAGGTCCGCTGTCATACCGGTAGCTATCTTGCAAAATATATGCGCCCCTATGTGTATTAATATTAGGTTGAAATTCGTTGTGGCTATTGCATTTTGATTTTAATTTATCAATTTCTGACTTCAAATTTTCAATATCCTCACAAGAGGCATAATTAATATTTGTGCTCAATTGCTCTTGCATAACTTTCAATTCCTTTTGAATTATCACAATATCTTTCAACAGTTTTGTAACATCAATATGATCAAATGTTACGGGGGGTAACTTTTGCAAGTCCCTTGCAACGAACGTTGGTAACATTTCAGGGTCTTTTTCTTTGATGAGAGTAATAATATCATACAAGTTCTTATTCGTTTTATTTTCTCCTTTTCTTTTCAACTTACGTGTTGACGTAGAATCATACAAAAGATCCTTCGCCTTAGCAATATCATCCTTCGTAAAGGCAGTCTCACACACACGAACCAAACTGGGTTCATCCACCACATCCACTTTATTTTGGATGAAGGACAGCACTTCATTTATCACAAGATTGCAGTTAACACACTTTACAATAGAATTCGCCATTATACGTTACGTTAGGTCAACGACCTCAGCAAACCGCGCTTACGCTAACCATCCGTGTGCGGCGAGATCTAAGACGCGAGTGATGTGATGATATGTATGTATGTTTCTCTATAGTTTTAACTCCAATTCCATTAAAACAGCGTAGCAATAGCAAGCATGTAAACAATACAAATTAGCCGTCTATTTTATTGTGCCCGCGGGAAATGGCTCGCGAGATAACTTGCTCCGTATTTCACGGAGAATACACCCGCTTGCGGATCTGGGAAGGGGTAAGCAGTGTTGTTCGTGTCTTTAGATATAGGCTTTAAATGTGTAATTATCATGCTGTCACTGTATTAGGCAAAGAGAAATATATATGTGGGATTTTTTATTTTTAAAACTCAATGATTAATATTTAATTTTAGCTTGTATGTCAGTATTGATAACATATTAACTATGATTAATTTCATAAAAGCATAGCCAAAACAGAGAAAGTTTTAATGAGATAAAGATAGTAAAACTAAAGATCTTACTGACTTTAAAATAAATTTTAAAATTTAAATCTTTTTGTTCATGAAAACCTCGTGTGGGGATTATTACTGATAAATAAAGAATAAATAAAAGAAAGAAAAAAACACTTCTTAAACGTGTAAAAGAAATAAAGGATAGAAGAATTTCGCGCTGGCAGCCATTGACACGGTAGCTCAATTGGCAAGAGCGACTCGATTCCCGCCTGTGTCGAAAATTTTCTTTCCTTTATTCTTTATTTATCAGTAAATTTTAAAACCCCTGCTGTTTCTTTACACACACAAACAAGTAAATTAATGTATTTTCATCCAATTTTACTTAACAGTAAAATAAGTAATCTCTAGGTGATTCCAATAAGAAAGCTGGTCAGTCATTATAAAACTCCCACACGGTATAAAATCGTTAACTCAACCTCCGCTATGTCAACCCACGTACTTTGTGAACTATTGACCTTTACTTTTACAAATAAAATTATACATATTATTATGGTATAATTTTGCTGTGTAGTGTCGGCTAAGAATAACACTATCCCATTTCTGCCGGTGGGTGTACGTAAGAGGCGACTAACGGTATTGTAGCTTTTAAGGGATTTTTGGGCGATGCGGTTGGAGACCCATCACCAACAACCTTTATTTTGCCATCTTTTCCCCACTCATCTTTCCAAAAGTGGCTGAGGAACTTCTAGTTCCTTAGCTCTGGCCCCCTACCCCTTCTTGAGATTTATAGCCGTGAGTAAATGTATGTATGTTTGTATTATGGTATAGCTGACCCAGGCAGTTTCGAATGCCTTAGGACCTAATTATGATCCAGCAATATTTTTTTAAAGAAACGACGCGCACTAATGTGCGATTGTAAAAGTACTGTGTTTTGCGCATTTACATAAACCAGACGTGTATGTATACAGTAAAATACTTGAAAATCACTATATTTGAATCATAAAATGCAACCGCAACCGTGATAGCCCAGTGGGTAGAACACTCGGTTATCGTGCAAGCGACTAGTGTTCAAATCCTGGGTCGGGCCTACACCAATTTGTCTTTTCTAAAGACATATGTGTCGTTAATTTATCATGGTTGTTAACGGTGAGGGAAAACATCGTGAGGAAACCCACATGGCTGAGTTGTACTTAGTCATGTGACAGTGTATTCGTACAAAACGGCGATAGGCCTGCCCCATATCACGTGAGTACACTGTCCATGCAAAACGTGGGTACTCTGAACACCAGGTGACAAAGTCACGTGATGTTCAGAAGTATTAGTACCTCTGCCAACCCCTTCGGGGATATTCGGCGTGAACGTTTATGTTATGTTATGTTTATGTAGTATAAATTATGTATATAAATAACGTCCAAGGTGTAGTGCCGGCTTAGAATGTCACGACCCCCTTCTACCCACGGGTGTAGTAAAGGCGACGAAGGGTATGGGGCTTTTTAAATAGTCTTCGAGCGATGCGGTTGGAAACCCATCACCAAAGATACTTTATTTCTACCATCTTCTCCCCTAACAACTTCCAAATGTGGTTGAAGAGCATCTAATTTTGAAGCTCTGGCTACCCCTTTTAGAGATTTATGACCGTTAGTATATATGTATGTATGTAGGGCCAATAATCCAATATTAAAAGTCGCCATAAAATCCTACCGGGGATCGAACCTGGAATCTCCAATCGCCCAACTAAACAGAGTTATAATACAAACATACATATACTCACGGCTATAAATCCCTTAACGGGGTAGCCAGAGCTTTGGAATGAGAAATTTCTCAGCCACTTTTGGGAGTTGATTGGGGAAAAGATGGTAATAATAAATGTTTTTGGTGACGGGTCTCCAATTACATCGCCCAAAAATCTATTAAAAAGCCCCTATACCCTTAGTCGCCTCCTACGATCACCCACGGGTAGAAATGGGGTAGTGTTATTTTAAGCTGACACTACAAGAGGCAAGAGTTATAATCTCATATTTATAATGCCTAGACAAATTGAACATCACATGACATGACACACACATACATAATGAGTACACAGCACCGTTTACGATGTTTAATGTTAGTACAGTTATGATCTCATTAATTAACTTGTTTTGTGTATGCAGTTAATGGCTGCTCGTCGGCTATTATTAGTGTATTGTGTTTCGGTATGGTTTGTGACCTCAATCAAGCCTTTATTGTTGGGGTAGGCAGGGACATTTATATTGCAAAATAGTTTTCGTGGTTCTATATATCCTGTTTAACAATCCCTTCTCCTTTGATATTTACTGTTGTATGAGATAAGCTTTGATGTTGTCAAAACATTACAAAACAAAGGTTTATAACAGAAAATTCACCTTTCAAATTGTAATAAGTTTCATAATAACAATCCGATTAAAACTCAAATATAATCCAAATCGAAACATGCGTCTGAAAACTCATTGAAACGATAAACTCGTAGTACGTACGTAGTACGTACTTACGTACCACTATTACTCCTACAAAGCCTTACACCTCCCTAATGCATAGCGTATCCATCTCAATCCATCACTGTATCGAGAATAAATGACCGCGACGGGTCAGTGGGTCGAACAGCTGCTGTCGAAGTATGTAGCCCTGGTACCTAATTATCCGGGTCGGGAGAAACACGGCGATTTGTAAGCCGGGTTTGGGGAAACTGGGATTTTTTTTGTTATTAGAAGTTGTGAAAGGATCGGTTGAGGTATTATTGTTAGTAGACCTAGATCTGGATTCAAATCCATTCAATGATGTATATAAAAGTGCTATGCTCTTATTTATTCATACATTTAGTTTGATTTTTAATTGAGCATGATTTGAAGCGAGAACTATGTTACTAAAGCAATACGATAAAATAATTTCTAATATGTAACGAAAAACATTGATAAGTGAATCACACATATGAGCTACGAAAAAACACATTAGTGTAGACCAGAGTCGGGATTCAAACTTCTCTGTTTTAGAATCTGTCTTCTGAGCGTTCTAGTTTACATATACATACATACATATACTCACGGCTGTAAATCCCTAGAAGGGGAAGCCAGAGCTAAGGAATTAGAAATTCCTCAGCCACTTTTGGAAGTTGAGTAAGGAAAAGATGGTAAAACAAAGGTTGTTGGTGGTGGGTCTCCAACCACATCGCCCAAAAATCCCTTAAAAGCCCAAATACCGTTAGTCGCCTCTTACGTACACCCACCGGAAGAAATGGGGTAGTGCTATTCTAAGCCGGCACTACACAGCAGTTAGTCTACTTACAATAACATTAACCCATACTTTACCACGTGTCATTTGAGGTAAATTAGATATTAAATAGTCTAGCTGACTAAGTTTTCCCCTCTCAAATTCCGCAAGCAGTTGAACAATCGTTAGAAACTCTAGCTACTCTTTTTCGATTAAAACCGTGAGTATAAATGGGACGATATTATATTACCCACGTGACCACAATTCTACGAATAATATGACTCGTATCTTATCTAGAACATTTCTATTATTCTTAGTGCCGGAACGCTGCACAAAATACGATATTTTCTACACAGAGCTTACCTAGAAACATGTAAATTCATGTTTTTATAATGCTTTGCGAATATTTGCTTACGATATATTTTATGTCCTACTTCGTATTCTATGTTGCATGAGGATTGTCTGTTTCGAAACGAAAACTTGCATTTTATTGCTGTGAATGTATTTTGTTGCGGAATTGATGTTTGGGGCATTTTCATTAGGTTTGCAATGTAGTTGTAACTTAATACAAAATGTAGTTGAACACGGAAATGTATTTCTCATCATGTTATGGTTGAATCATTTAGAAATGAATTGCTGTGTAGTGTCGGCATAGAATAACAATACCCTATTTCTTCCGGTGGGTGTACGTAAGAGGCGACTAACGGTATTGGGGCTTTTAAGGGATTTTTGGGCGATGCGGTTGGAGACTCATCACCAACAATCTTTATTCTACCATCTTTTCCCCAATCAACTTCCAAAAGTGGCTGAGGAACTTGTAATTCCTTAGCTCTGGCTACCTCTTCTAGGGATTTATAGCCGTGAGTTGTATGTATGTATGTAAATGAATAAAAGAGCGTAAAAAAATATGTATGTGGGGAAAACGAGAGGAGTTTTCGTAGTGTCTAAGTCACTAATCGGAAAAAAGAGACGAAGTTTTGTATAGACTGTTAAGAATGGCCTATTTTCAGCTGTGGGCTACAGTTTTGTATGATTATGATATGATGATACTTATGTTGCTGTGTTCAGGAAAGTATTAGCCCATCTCTGGGCTCAGATCAGCTCAGATCTGGGACTTGCATATACTCATGGCTGTAAATCCCACATTGCGTGGGTTAAATATTACAAGCTAAAGGACGGTTGGTGATGGTACTCCAGCTAAATCGCCCAAAAATCATCCGTAAGGTCCCAAAACCCTAAGTCGCCTCTTACAACAGTCGTGGGAAGAAATGGGTTGCTGCTTCTCTTAACTGACACTACACAGCTATATATTACTTTTTAAGCCATTAAAGTACCAAGATTGAAGTATGTGTGATTGCTGTGTAGTGTCGGCTTAGAATAGCACTACCCCATTTCTTCCGGTGGGTGTACGTAAGAGGCGACTAACGGTATTGGGACTATTAAGGGATTTTTGGGCGATGCGGTTGGAGACCCATCACCAACAACCTTTATTTCACCATCTTTTCCCCATGCAACTTCCAAAAGTGGGCGAGGAATTTCTAATTCCTTAGCTGTGGCTACCTCTTCTAGGGATTTATAGCCGTGAGTATATGTATGTATGTAAAGTATGATTGTAGTTGAATGTAGCTCAAAATATTACGTAGTTATAAAACGACTAGCCAGCAAAGTTTAACTGCCGACGGACGTTTAAAACATCATAAAGCGACCTGACGACAATAAACCGTACATACATATACTCCCGGCTATAAGACGTATAAAGTCGGTATCGTAAACCGAATGTAGGTTACGGCCGTGGCGTGCGAAACCGAAACCGTTACGACGGTTCAAGGATACGGTTGAGTAATGGACAGGTTTATGGGTTAACGAATAGATGTATGGCTTTTTGAGGATGGAATGGACGATGCATGGGTTCATGTATGAGGGTTGTGAAGATGAGGGACACGTTGCTAAATATTTACTTGATGTTCAGAAGGATTAGTACTTCTGCCTCCCGTTTTGTTATATATTGCATTAACTGAACTTAAAAGCTTGTTGTAGTTTTATTTAGTATTTGACTATAAATCAGTTTTGTTGGAACAAAATTTAGATACCAAATAACAACCTTTATATTTACTATCTTTTCCCCACTCTTTCCAAAAGTGGCTGAGTAATTTCTAATTACTTAGCTCTGGTTACCCCTTCTTGGGATTTATAGCCGTGAGTATGTATGTATGTAAAATTTTGATAAAACTTGAAACGATATAACATAATGTGTATTCTAAAGACATACATTTAACTTACTATGACGCATGTAAATCCACGGGCTATAATAATATATATATATATCTAACCTCATCGCCCAAGAATCCCTTAAAAGCCCCAATAGCGTTAGCCGCCTTTTACGTACACCCACCGGAAGAAATGGGGTAGTGCTATTCTAAGCCGACACCACACACCCACAAAGAACCTTTATTTCACCATCTATTCCCCACGCACCTTCAAAAAAGGCAAAAGTGGTTGAGATATTTCTAATTCCTTAGCTCTGGCTACCCCTTTCTTGGGATATAGCCGTGAGTATATGTATGTATGTATATATCTAACTTTAAAATTAACCTTATTTTCTTCACAAACAACAATGAAGCATAATTTATTGTTGTAATCTAGAAAACAATTGACGAAGCAAGCAAAAGCAGGGATTTACGAGAACTCGCGATAACCGAAACCGTGATTTATTACCATTAAAATTAATTTGACAGGCGCCCGGTTTGATTAGGACTCTAGGGAATGGCGGAGTGCAATCAAATTCAAATGCTTTTTGATTTACCATTGTTGGTGGAAATATGTATTTTATTTTGTGTTTTTGAGGGGCGATTAAGGCCATTAATTGGGGTAGGCAGAAACAAATTTATTAAGGAAAGTTTTTTTTTGACAGGACTCGCACCCGCGACTTCCGGGTCAACGCCGCGGTCGCTCCGCCGATTGAGATTATTACTAATCAATTCCTTGGTTGATTATTAATAATCCCCACTTGAGGTTTTCATGAACAAAACATTCTAATTAAGCAGAAACTGTTGAACAAATCTCTCTTACTTTACTCATACTCATCAATCTTCTGATGTATGCACTTTTTCATTCCTGTGTGTTCTTGATAATTCATCCATATTTAATAATAGTAGCGTTGAGTCAGTGTTACTCATCAGTAATATATTTTCCGTTGAGTAACAGTGTGTCACGTTATTTTGTTACTCAACGGTATCAATCCCATGTATATCTTGGATTCTTTCTTCGCGTCTTTTAAATTAAGTTAGAACTCCATTATTTCTGTCTTTTAATCACTTTTAGTGAGAAGACCACAGATTACACTTAAAATCGTTTTTTGTAAACAAACTAAACTATGGTACACAAAGAATTTTTCTATTCTACATTATTCTATGGAAATGTTTAGTCCAAATTAATCCCCCGCTAAAGAGCTTATTCCATTACACTTTGTCGTTGCTGAATTCAGACGTTCTTCGAAGTTACTGCCGCAGACG
The DNA here is from genome assembly GCA_963576735.1 of Bedellia somnulentella. Classification (NCBI taxonomy): domain Eukaryota; kingdom Metazoa; phylum Arthropoda; class Insecta; order Lepidoptera; family Bedelliidae; genus Bedellia; species Bedellia somnulentella. The sequence goes on from OY755197.1 coordinate 10,511,074, forward strand.
CTTGTTATTCCACTACACAAATTTCAGTTCTAGCGCTCTGAACGTTATTCCACTAGTCTGAATTCAGATTCTGTGGCTTTCAGACGTCTTCATTCAGACAAATGGAATAAGCTCTTAAGCCTTCCAGTGCCGTTAAAAAGTTTGCTTCCATACGTAGCGACGCTTCACGAAACCGTATCCAGCCACAATGCACTCGGCATGATGAGCTCCGGTTTTCTAGGCTATTTTGTGTTTAGTGCACATATTTTATACCAATGTCATTGCCTGAGATTGTTGTGTGAAAGAATTTAAGATATTTACTTACACTCTGGAATTGTTTAGATCATTATAATTTTTTGCCGTGTAGTGCCGGCTAAGAATATCAGTACCCCTTTTTTCCCACGGGTGTCGTAAAAGGCGACTAATGGTACCGGGATTTTTAAGAGGGGTTTTGAGCGATGCAGTTGGAGAGCCATAATCAGGTTGGAGTATGTATTATATATTTTTTAAATTTATATACACACCTATAATCAAGCTGTTATCCTATATTCGGGTAGCCAGAGCTTTATTAATTTGTCATTTGTGATGGTTTTTCAACTGCATCGTCCAATAGTCACTTTAAAAGCCACTTTACTCTCCGAGCATTTGTAAGTCAAACTCTGTGAGATTTTCTATATGATATCGAGAAGAAGTTTAAGAATAACTTAATTTACTTGCTATATCTTTTCTATGAAAATTGCCTAGTCCAGATTCTTCATAGCATTCATATTAATCTCCCGCTAAGCCTTTAGCTCCGTTAAAAACATATGCTTCCACAAGTAGCGACGCTTCACGAAACGTATCCAGCCACAATGCACTCGGCATGATGAGCTCTGGTTTTTATTTAAAACGGTCTGCTACTCTGTTTTCTAGACTAGTTTGGTGTTTAGTGAAAATATTAGTTAATATACTTTCTATTTCAAGTTTTATTCATCTTCCTTTTTCAAACACATAAGCCGTGTTTTCAAAAATGGGGTAGCAAAATCTTTATAAAAGATCATTTTAAGGTCTTCCAATCGCATGGCACAAAAGTCACTTTACACACTGTGGTGTTACTCAAGGGAATCAAACCGATGTATACCTTTGCTTTTTTCATATTTGACCACTTTTGGATTAAGTGTATCATCTCTATTTTTAATGAACTTTGGTGGGCATAACGCGGATTATACTGAGACAAAATTAATCCCACCAAAAACATTAAATGTAAAAAAATGCCAAGTCTCTCGATGCAGTCTTTCCATCGTAAAAAGTTTTGAGATCTCATAGAAGCCAAGTCCTATTCAAAATATTTCGTAGTTATAATATAAATCAACATTTAGTAATTGTATCAATAGTTTTCTTTATATTATAATTATAGTGACTTGGCAATGAGCACAAGAAGAAACAAATAAAACGGCATTTTTGGAGGAGTTGAAAGTTACACACACCGCATGCGTAAACATTAATATCACAAAATTAATTTTCTTTTGGTTTATCCGTGTCGTCCCAACCGAATTTCGGCAACGGCAGTCAGTCTTAGTGCACTCTCGATTCATTTACTTTCATAAAGCGATGGCCCGTAAGGTATTCTTAATTATTGTATTGGAGCATGTAGTCGGTAGTGACCATCATGATTCACACATAACAAATAATCTGATCACTGGTCTCGTCTGTAACATTTGCACATAATTCCAGGCAGCAAGCAGCTTTTAATTTGTGCTCATTGCCAAGTCACTATAATTATAATATAAAGAAAACTATTGATACAATTACTAAATGTTGATTTATAACTACGAAATATTTTGAATAGGACTTGGCTTCTATGAGATCTCAAAACTTTTTACGATGGAAAGACTGCATCGAGAGACTTGGCATTTTTTTACATTTAATGTTTTTGGTGGGATCTCATTTATTTTTTGTAAGTGTATTTCGTTCTTTTACTTTTAGGTGACCTCACAATTTCTAGGACGTCAGCTACTGCTTTGCTTAGAACCCATTCTCTATCTCTTTTGTTTCTTCTCTGAGGCTTCGTTACTTCTAAGGTAGACAAGTCTGGGCGATATATACTTCGGAGTCGATTATATTCAGCTATTGCTGTCTCCTGAGCTTTGATACTACTAAAATTCACATTTATTAAATGTAATCCACCCAAACTAGTCACTCTTGAAAGGGCCACGTATGCTTGACCACAGGTAAAAACTGAAGAACCTATATCCATCATTGCATTGTTTAGGCTCAGCCCCTGACTCTTATGTATGGTTATAGCATAAGCTATGCATTTGGGGAATTGTTCCCGATGAACATACGCTCTAGATATAATTTCAAATTTGGTTTTAACAGCACAAAGTTCATATGAGTGGTCATTACTAAATTTGATTACTATTGTTTTTACTTTCTTTAGGTCCTCAGGATCATACTTTACACTTTGTACTATACCGATGGAACCATTTACTAAACCTAAACTAACGTCAATATTTCTTCTTAGCATCACTTTGATACAATGCAGCGGCCGCTTTAAGTTCGGATACGGATCCATAGGTGGTTGTTTTCAGCATTGCAGCTGAATACATATCTGCATTGATATAAACGTCTCCACGTTCGTCGCAGGTATAGACTTGCATGTCGTCCCAATTCTCCACTACATAATGGACGACAGCACGCCTAATATCGTTTGGCGACTGAAAACTCCCATACATGCTGTATGACAACAAATGAAATAAACACGACCCATCTCCAGGAATAGAGATGACTCTGTGTGGACAAAGGTCGCCATTTATGTACAATATTTCGAGTTACATTACACTATATTTACAATTACTTCTAGAACAATAGGGCTTAAACTTATATATATATATATATATATATATATATATATATATATATATATATATATATATATATATATATGCAAACTAAATAGAACTAAACTAACTAACAAATAACTAACTAAATAAATATATATCTACTAACTTACAAACTATAACTAAACTAAACTAAATAACACGTAAAGTTCTCCGAATATCAATTATCACTACAATATTTTTTAGTTTCGAAATGGGTTTTCATAGACAGATGGCGCTATCAAATGAAAATTATCGAATTATTTTGAAGTACTACTTACACTGCGCTTTGTAACGAAACCATAGCGCGATTCAGACAGGTACAACGCCATCTATCGAGCGCGCATACAATATTTATCGCAATACAATGGAGTTTAAGCTTTATTAATTTAATGAACTTTATGTATTAATTTGTATTAATGATAGTCTATGTATTATATTTATATTATTCTTTTCTCTTCTATGTATGTATTCATCCAATTGAATAGGTACTTGAACAACGAACAAAGTTAACAATGCAGTCAAAATCCATACATAATGTTCTTGCCAAACCGCAAATATAAAATTGTTTTCTATGGCATATAATTTTTTAATGTTTTTATAATTTTTCCTTTATATGTGGCTAATGACCTATCTTGCTGCAAAATTTGAAGTTTCTAAGTCTGCTAGAAGTACCTTAGATTTTTGATGATCTGTCAGTGAATCAGTGAGTCAGTGAGTGACAAAATGGTGTAACTTTGATCGACCGTAACTCCTAAACTATTAATTCATTTGGCGTGTAATTTCGAACTTAAGCTTGTTCTAATGCCTACTATTATTCACCGAAAACCTAAACTCCTAGCTTTGTCAACGTCGAAGATATAGGGGGGGCGAAACAGCCGCTAACCGCTTCGAGAAAAGATGGTACGGCCGTGCCCGTTTTGCTCGAACTTGGCAGGGGCACTGCCGTGCCCCCAGATTAAAACATAAAAAATGTGATGTGCAATAAATACATTTTTCTGCACATTCTCCAAAACGTTCACTTCTCGTACACAAGTAGTGATGTTCCACACAACGCATCCAGCCACAGTGCACTCGGCATGATGAGCCGAGTGCATTGTGGTGAGTGTTATCGGTTTTTATTTAAAACGTTTTGCTGCTCTGTTTTGTGGGCTAGTTTTGTGTGTTTAGTGAAAATATTTATGCTGATATGCTTTCTATTTGGAAGACATTTACTCAAACTTTGTAAACGTTTCATTCATCTTTCTTTTTTAAACACATAAGCTGTATTTTCAAAAATGGGGTAGCCAAAGTTTATAAAAGATTATTTCAAGGTTTTCCAACCGCATGGCCCAAAAGTCACTTTACACATTGTGGTGTTACTCAAGGGAATCAAACAGATGTATATTTTTGCTTCTTGCATTTTTCGCCACTTTTGGATTAAGATAGAAGCGTATCATCTCTAACTTTAATGACGTTTGGTGAGAATAACGCGTATTATACTGAGACTGAATTAATTAAAACATAAAAAATGTGATGTGCAATAAATAGTTTTCCATTCTTTTAAAATGCTTACTACACATTCTTCTTAACGTTAGCATCCACAAGTACGATGTTCCACGAAACGTATCCAGCCACAATGCACTCGGCATGATGAGCTCCGGTTTTTATTTAAAACGTTTTGCTGCACTGTTTTCTAGGCTAGTTTTGTGTGTTTAGTGAAAATATTATATGATGTTATGCTTTCCTGAGACTCTCATGTGGAACAATGTAAGATCTTTAGTTATTTTTTTTCTAGTTTTAGTTAATATCTTCATCATTTATTCAAGCTGTAATCCTTAAAACGGGGTAGCCAGAGCTTTATAAAGTTTACTAGTGAAGGATTTCCAACTGCATTGCTGAACATTCACACGTGACTTCAGTCTAATTTAACTCGTGCCTTTTTAAAGAGAGCTAAATACAGCCTGACGTTATTTAAAAATTTTATAATAAGCATTCTTTAAGATTGTCTATATTATACCAAGATATAGCTTTAGAATATCCTAATTTACCTACTTAAAATACTCGAAAACTAAAATAGTTACATACATATACATACATATACTCACGGCTATATTTCCCTAGAAGAGGTAACCAGAGCTAAGGAATTATAAATTCCTCAGCCACTTTTGGAAGTTGAGTGGGGAAAAGATGGTAAAAATAAAGGTTTTTGGTGATGGGTCTCCAACCGCATCGCCCAAAAATCCAATAAAAAGCCCCAATACCCTTAGTCGCCTCTTACGACACCCGCGGGTAGAAAGGGGTAGCGACATTCTAAGCCGGCACTACACGGCACTTTTAATTAGTTCTTTGCTAAAAATAACCTTTCTTAAATAGGTGCAACTTATTAACTCTATAAAATTTGCAAGTAACACAGAAACTCATATTACACGCTATTCTAATCAAATCGGTGTCGACCGTAATAGGCAGTTGGCAAGCCACCAATATCGTTACATGAAGAATGTTTAATTAGCGCTGAAAGTAGCGGCCCAATTCCGTCGATACTATCGGAAGCATTAAATTGACTTTCTAGCGCTACGTATTTGGTGAAGCAATTTAGCGCTTTAAGGCTAATGGGGTTACAGTGATGTATGAATTGAGGCTTGAGATTGTATTGGTTTTGATTACGGCGCCTTTGGGTAGGCAGAGACTATCAATAGCCACTTTGTATGATCCTGACAAAACGTACACATTTGAAGTAACAAAAAATATCATATCTTCCTTCCTATTCACAGCTATGAATCCCGAATTTTTCAGCCTTTTCAGCCCAATCATTTTGAAATGAAGATTAGTTGGGGGTAGAGAGATCCATAAGTCCCTTGTAACTTAGCTTAAAAATATTTCAAGAGCCCTAAAACCCTGATTCGCTTCGTGCGAAAACCGCGGGAAGATATGGGTAAGTGCTATTCTAACAGCCGGTTTCACATCTGAGCATTCTAGCTCTAATCAGTTGAGTTTTTATCAAACTCTAAGTAAGCACTTAAGTTTAAGGTGTTTCACAAAACAAACACTGCTCGCTGCTATTATGTGATCAACAAAGCATTTAGTTATGATTTTAATCAAAATCTATGAACGTTTCAATTTACCTACAAAAACCGGTAATACCGATGAAGTTATATTTCATTAATTATATTTTATATTAATTAGCAAATTGTATCTACAAACTTGATTCAATAATATTTCATTAGTAGTTACATTTATTATGAGGTTTTGAGACCATTTAATTAAATAAAAAACAGAAATAAACAAACAATAAAACTTGGCAACGGAACGTACATACACTAAACAAATTATTGTTATCAAACGTCAATCAAAATAAAATTATATTATAATGAAAATGAAATTTTAGCTTGTTTTGATCGGTATCGATAGTTCATGCTTGCTGTAAATGAGGAAAGATAGTTACGGAGTTACGTGTAATCTTTCGTGGTTAAGTTATTAAGTAACACCTAGCAGGGGGACTAGACATGGAAAAAGAATTAAAAAAAAGGTCTCCCAACTACACCCTCGAGGAGAAAGATAATCTCCTCTCAATCGCAGAAAAGTGAGTAGAACCTTCTATGTATGACTTAAATATATTTTTATCTTATAAACTTTTTGGTTTGGATGGTGAGTCAGGGTTCATGTTACAGATACAATGGTGTCATTGAGTGCAAAAAGACTGGGGCATATTTTATACATAGAAAGAAGGAATCCTGGACATCTATTACAAAACAATATAATAGCGTGTGCACGTCGGGACCACGGTGAGAATGTGAGTTAGAAAATTATGATTATTATATTAGAATATCAGTAAATAATTATTTAAATACTTCCATAACTTAAATATTCAGTAATAAAATGCGTATTCCGGCTGTTATAAAAATATTTAGTTAGTTTTATAGTTTATTGACTGACATCATTGACACCTTCAATCTTTTGCTGTTTTTGTAACTGGACAATGCCAAGCGAATTAAATTAACAAATGATATTAAATAAATTATATTGATGGTAAATGAATTAATATTTATTTTCAGAAACAAAAGTATATCAATGAGATACTGATAGAACACAATTCTCAATCAGTTGATGAGGTCAATGAAAATGTAAGTTAAACTTTTTATTTTATACATACATATATACTCACGGCTATAAATCCCTGAAAGGGGTAGCCAGAGCTAAGGAATTAGAAATTCCTCAGCCACTTTTGGAAGTCGCGTGGGGAATTGATGGTGAAATAAAGGTTCTTGGTGATAGGTCTCCAACTGCAACGCCCAAAAATCCCTTTTAAGCCCCAATACTGTTAGTCGCCTCATACATACACCCACAGGAAGAAATGGGGTAGTATTATTCTAAGCCAACACTACACAGCTAATTAATTTATTTATTTTATGCATAAACTATAACACAATATTAAGTGCCTTTTTACCAAACTGAACATGGTAGGGTTATGATTTTAGAGTGTAGGTTGTATGTGTATGTATATTTCTTGGTGGCGACACCCATTGTCCCCTTTTCACAAAAGAGTGTCTTGATTGCAAGAGTGACAATATACATTATTTCCTGGAATTCCTCTCATAATTACTGTTCAATTAAGGGAAGGAAAATTTAGTTTTCATGCACAAAAAAGTCTAATAATTCCTCTCATAATCATAACACATGAATATAAAACATTTAAAAATGTGGGAAGATGGTCTCTTTTCTCTTTAGGTTTTAAAATTTATATTAACTATTAAGCTTGATTTACAGATAGCTATGGAAAAAAACAAAGATGTAATCATAATCGAGGAATCGCATGAAGAGTTTGAAACAGATTCTATTACTTATGAAAATAAAATTAAAGACCTGAAGAAAAAATGATATAGATTATAATTAAACTTGGTTGTTGTTAAATAATTTTATGTACCTATTTTAATAAAACAAAATAAATCGGATCATTTTTTTATTTTCATATAAGTTGCATCAAAATACAAATAAACAATTGCTCAGAAATGATTGCTGAACATTGAATAGAAAATGCTTTATTATTAACCTAAAATTATTTTTACGTTTTTTTATACTTATATTTATATTCCCGCTGGCGTTGTAATAGATGTAAAGAATATTGAGGGTTTTTAAGTCATTACTAGGCGATGCAGTTGCCCATTTGACTACCTTTTCCCCATTCAACTTACAAAAGTGGATAAATAATTACTATCTCTGAAGCTGTGGCTACCCTTTTTTGGGATTTATAGCCGTTAGTATATACTCATGAATGATTGATAGATGAATTTCATATATTCCTTTTTGTAGTGGTTATATCAGTCAATCGCATCAAGTTTCAAATTTCTAGATACAGAAATGTATAACAACTAAACTATATAATATTTATTTTATGCGTAAGTATTGCATAATATATCTATGGGAATGTAAGTTTAAACATAGTTATAGAACCAAAAGTTATAAATATATTCTCAGACCTACCAAATAAATACGTAAAATTCATGCAATGTACTTTCAATTATCTTTATTCATACATATTCGCATAGCTGAATGTGAAAAAGAAGGAATAGTGCTTCCTATTATTCTAAGCTAACGGAAAAGCCAAAAAAAATGTAGTCCTTGAGATTCGAACCTGGGTCTGGGTCTTCCGATCGATTATTATTAACCAAACGGCATACCGCTAAGCCACGAAGACGTTAGTGTTAGCTTTGAATTAAGCTACAATTATATCTAGTAGTCATACTATTGACAAACAATTAAATGAACATTTATTTTGATGAAAATTGATGAAACCCTTATTTTTTCCAAATAGACTATTAATGAAGAGTCTAATAAAGCCGTTCGATAAAAAAATTAATTGTGTAAATATGAGAAGCCATATAGGTAAAAATTATGTTTTTTTGATGATGAATTAATTATTGATGAATTAACGTGATGACCGGACATACAGACAGACATTTTTGCAATGGTGATAAACAATCACTCCGTTGCGTTCTTGCTGGTGGGATCCTTCGTTGCACTTTCCTAAAGATGCTGCGCACCGATTCTTTAGTGAACCTGAAACGTTCTTTAAATTGGTTTTCACTGAGCGTTTCAAAGAAATTTGGCCGGATCCTAGGAACTCCTCGGCGACGGCGTATTTGCCTCTGAGGTATCTGCTGTGGTTTCTCTAGTGAAGATAACGATGTATCCGTTGACATCTTCAGAATATTGTCGAAAACAATGTGTTTATCGTCTAATATTTCACAATTACAAATTGAAGCACCGTTTAAGAAGCCGATTTCGACAACTTAACTGTCACTCACTCAAATCAGCGATGATTACCGTTTGAGTATTGTCAAACGAGTTCAGAAACGCAAATTTCAACATTAATGTCAGTTTTTTGACTGATGGGCAAAATTTTGATCATTTAATCAAAACTTGATTAAATTACAATATTTCATCAAATCAGAAACGTAATTTTGGTAAGTACGTACTTAAATACGGTTTGAGATGCTTTTATCGTTGAATTCTCAGATGTGAAACCGGCCGTAAGCCGACAAAAAGCATTCCAAATCTCTTTTACCAATCAGCATTACTCAACTTAAGCTGTGTAGTGTCGGCTTAGAATAGCACTACCCCATTTCTTCCGGTGGGTGTACGTAAGAGGCGACTAACGGTATTGGGGCTTTTTAAGGGATTTTTGGGCGATGCGGTTGGAGACCCAATCACCAACAACCTTTATTCTACCATCTTTTCCCTACTCAACTTCCAAAAGTGGCTGAGAAATTTCTAATTTCTAAGCACTGGCTACCCCTTTTAGGGATTTATAGCCGTGAGTATATGAATGTATGCATTACTCAACTTAAGCGTGAAGTTACCGTTCTTCGTACATAATCAACACAACGATAAGCAACAAATACAGTTTACTCTTATCTTGATAGTGGGTCGTGTAACAATAGGCTCCTATTACTAACACTCATAACAACATACCATTTTAACCGACCGCAGCCGTGTGTAGTGTCGAGTCGTGACCTAACAATGATATTATGAGTAACATAACGTGATACTTTGTGTGTGTGCGTGTGTGTGATTGTTTGTGTGGTGTTTTATGGATATGGATGTAACAGAGTCGTAATGGAGGCTACATATGATAATGCAAATGGAATTACGATATGATGAATATTTAAGAAACCGACTAAAATTGCAATTAAATAAATCAATCGCCACTTGATACAATCCTGGCAAACCTCTCTAGCTTCGTTCACATCCATCAATCTTTTCATACATCTTTATATATTATTTCTGTAAGCCTCTTTCTTGCCCGGAAGCCTGTGACGCGATGACTTAAGCTAGAAATTTGGTTCAGGTATCGTTTTGTACAGTTCGCGGCCGTGGTGTGCACAAAATTCAGACATCTGATGTAACTGGATTAAGTTAATTGTTACAGAATTTCAAAGTTTCGATTTTGGCCCATAGACTTTGCTTGAGTGTCGTACGCGCACGCAATAGATCGATCAGAGATGCGCTGTGATTAGCCGGTTTTTTTTCAAGACGGCCAGAAAAATTCACTAGAAATTCAAAAGAGCTGCGCTGTGATTGCTCGGCAAATTTCAAAATAAACTCATTTTATTGGACGCGACTAAGTCGCGCCAGGGTTACCCAATAGTGATATTTTATTCCTAATTAAATAATAACGACTTCAGAGTTAAAATTGAAAGTTATGGTTAACGCCCTTTGCTGTTTTAAAAACCAAAGGTATAATATAAAGATTTTTAATAATATGTCGACTTTTTAAGGCCACTTTTTCATGCTGCAGTATATTATTTTTCATTTAATTTAAATACAAAATGGTAGAACTTAATGCAGTTGCAACAAAATTGCATCTTACCTAACCTACTAGAATTGTTTTATTTACTTCATATAAAATGACTTAACGTTTTCCTTGTTTTGTTTCAGGTAATTGCAATCTATTGAGCACTTCAATTCTTCAGGAATGATAACTGACTGAGGTGGAAAACGTTTAAGTAAATACCACTATGTCACTACAATGTTTGTTTCGAGGTCTTAGGAATTCTTCGTTTTCAATAGGTTATAGTTATACCATCTTATATTTGTATTTTGTCATGTGATGGCTGACGATTACATTGTGTAGAATGAACCTTTGTGTTTGAAGTGTAGATGTATGTGGTGTTACGACTTGGTTAAGCCATTTTGAAATTAAAGTGTGGTATTGCAAGGTATTTGTTCACACTTTCGATGAATGGATCCATTTTTTTAAAAGTAATGATATGAATTTCATTATTTAACAATAAGTTGCTACTCTGGATTCGTTTTGGTTATGAGTTTGGATTAGTCATATGTTATGAGTAATGCAGTTTTAAAAGTAGTTTTCTTGTTACAAAAGTCATACATAGCTACGACAAGACAAAGAATAATGTTAAAATCGTCTTAATGTTTTTTATTTAACAGTGCAATTTTCATTTGACAAACTTAGACGGAGGGATACTTACTTAAACAAATAAAAAAAGCAATAAGAATCAAACAAAAATATTTATTAAACTCCCATACTAATATATCCCCCCCCTACCGAACTGCCCCCCGCCGGCTCCAAAGCCCCCCCGCCCCGCCTCGTACCCCCCGAAGCCGCCCCGACCTCCTTGCTGCTCGCTGAACCCACCGCCGCCGGCGACGTCGTGCCCCGATGTATGACTTTTGTGGATTGACTGCAAATGTATGAAGAAGATGGTTAATTAAAGAAAATTGTAAGAAAAGAACTTTGTATACTAATAATGTATACTGACTTTGTATGTAATATTTGGGGGACGAATAAAGGAGAATGTATGAGAATTGATGGAAGTGAGAGGGGTTTGTGAGGATCTTACAATGTGATCAATATTCTACACTGATTTGAATGAAGGTTTTGGCAGAATTTTTAGAAGAATATTGAAGTTAAAAAATTTAAAACCATTTTAATATTAGTTTTACTTTTCAATATTCTTGGAAATATCTTTATGTTTAGATTTCAAGTCCGTTTGAGGAATCATATCTGTATGATTTGATCTATATCTTTTTAACTATAAGAAGGTTAATATATATTCGCTATTCGCTGCCATATCTCATATCTACCGTATCTCATCAATTCCTCATCTAAAAAAAACATTTACCGCATCAATCTCCGTGCTATGAAACCCGCTATCATAGCCTCCGCCGCCGGCGCTGATACCGCGCCCGCCCTCCCCGTAGCCTCCGCCGCCCATGATGCGACTCCCCCCGCCCATGATGCGACCTCCCCCGCCGCCCATGCCGCCCCACGGACCTCCGCCGTAGCCGATGGGCGGGAATGGCCCGTGCGGAGAAGCAAGGGTAAAGGATAGCGTGATGGATAAGATTATCTGGAAAAAATGGAATTAATAAGAATTCCTTCTAGACACTTGTGGAAGTAAGAAAAAAAGTTGAAGTTAATCGGTGGTGAAGAGCAAACGTTTTAAAAGGAATACATGTTTGAATTATTTTTGCAATGAAAAAACGACATGAAGTATATTTTCAAATGTTCCAACCAACAGCCTTTGAAGTAATCTTTTATGCCTTCTAATCACTGAACCACAACCGTCCTTTGGTGTAACAGATGAACTGCGATTGTAATTTATACTAATTTTATAAAGCTTATGATTTTGTTTGCTTGAACGCGGTTATATTAAGAACTACAGCTCCGAATATAGCGTTTTTTTTCTGTCATTGAAAACACATTTATTGAGGAAGTCTTAATGCTATATCATCACACTGAGGCTAATAGAAGCAATGCAGCGATAATACAATTGAAAAACCGCGGACAATTGGCTAAAACTCAATCTCTTACCTATTCGACGTTACGTGACTCAGGTCTTTCTGTAAATGTAACCTTTTCTTATTGTTCGTACATACATACATACATATGCTCACGCCTATAAATCCCTAGAAGGGGTAGCCAGAGCTAAGGAATTAGAAATTCCTCAGCTACTTTTGGAAAGTAAGTGGGGAAAAGATGGTAAAATAAAGGTGATGAGTCTCCATCCGCATCGCCCAAAAATCCCTTAAAAGCCCCAATACCGTTAGTCGCCTCTTACGTACACCCATCGGAAGAATTGGGGTAGTGCTATTCTAAGCCGACACTACACAGCTAAATCTATGTAGACAATGATATTCTAATCTAACACAACACAGAACTAGGTGGGTCTCTGATATCACTATTCCAACCTATCCTAGAGACATACATTCCTCAACACTAACGTAATATCACTTACCAAGGTCTTCATATTGGAGAAGGGAATCCAACTGACGAATAAACCGACTGACAATAACTAAATTAAATTCTCTATATATACACTCACTAATTACTTTTGTTGTTGAAAATCGATTAGTTTTTAATATTTCGGGTTTTGGGAATTATATTTTTGATGAGTTCGTAATTTGGTTTTCTGTGGTTCGGTCAGTTATGAGAACCTGTCGTAGAATAATTACATTTATATATGCAATCACGAGTCAAGGTAGTTAGTTAATGAGAATAGAATAGAAAGCTATTTATGACACAGGGCTATACAAAATTCTTTCTTTTCAAAGTCTTCTCCTTGCATACTTCCAGAACTGGCTGAGGAATTTCATAGATTGATGGATGTGAACGAAGCTAGAGAGGTTTCAAGGATCGTAAAAAGTGGCGATCGATAGTCTCTGTCTACCCCAATGGGAACTAACAGTGTGAAAATATGTATTATGTATGTATCAGTAGTCAAGATAGTTAGCTAATTAGAATGTTATAGCAAAGCTTAATAAACAAATCCTTTTTACAACGTCTTTTCCGTAGATACATGAAAAAGTGGCCGAAGTATTTCTAAGTATGAAGCTCTTGTTATCCCTTATAATGTAAAATGGCTGACAATATAATTTTACTCACGTCAAATTACTAAAAGCAAGCCGATCCAGTGCCCGACAACCTTAGGATGGTGAGGTCTGTTAAACCATTATGAAAATAATCGAAGTTCAGTTACATATAAGTTTTTAAAATATGTTTATTATGATAAGATAAATAGAATAATAATAGAAATGTAAATATTCTGTGATGAACAGGTCTGGATACAGACTGATTTCACCATGTAATTTAATTAGAAATAATATATTTAGTCTGTCTGTTGTTTGTCCAAAATAAATAAATGTACGTGACTAGATTATGACATCATGGTAAACAGATCAGTTTACTTAAATTAAGTCATCCTTTATATTCTCTTATATGAGGTCCGCTCCGGCTTCGCTCGGATGGTGTTAAGTATTTTTCACTGCTTATCGATATTTAGCGTGATGATATTTAGCCTATGTTGCTTCTAAAAGACGTAGCTTTCTATCGGTGAATATATTTTTAAATCGGTCTAGAAGTTTTTGAGCCTATTCATTACAGTCAAACAAAGTTCCCTTCTTCATAATATTAGTGTAGATATATCCATCTTCTGTCCTCTCAAGAACAAAACAAACTCATGACTTAGCAATGATACTGTAGATTTAAGCAATTAAGATTTTGAATTTGAAAGCTTTTATTTATTTATTTATTTATTTATTCCAAAAAACATAATCATTACAGGCATAAACCTAATGCGATAACATTTTAAATTAAATTTTAACATATTAAATTTATGGTACTCTCTTACTTATTGTAACATAGATATTTCAAGGCAACGATTGTGAAGTCACCCAGATTACATGCAAAAACATCCACATCTTCTGCAATTTCCCGCAAAGCCACTAGTGCTCTGACCAGAGGGCACTGCTGCAATAAATTAGTGCGCGACTGTGGTAAGGCAAAAATTTTTCCCTGTCGTCGTCTCAGCGTTCCATTCGGCACTTTCAAATTTATTTGACCCAGTATAAAAGAATTTGGAATGATACCCCGCATAACTTTCAATAAATATAAAATTAGATTTAAATCCCTTCTAACTTGTAATGTATTATAACCAACCATCCCTAAAACAAATTTTGTTGGATACATAAGCTTGGTCACGTGGCAGTGATTCTGCCAACATCTACAATCACATATGCACACCATGTCGTTAACACGTCAATTACATCCAATTCGATTCTAACTATTATAAATGTAACTCGATTTTCACATCTCGCTTGTCCCTTAATTGGGCCTTTTGATATTCGAACACTGAATTCGATTCGATCGCGCTGCTCGCATTCAAACGATGAATATCCGAATTATTTTCATTTACATATTCATTTGGGCTCGCTATTATATTTGTTTAAGAGGATTAGTATTCAAATATTCACGTTGCGTTGGATAGATGAGGCTAGATATTAATACGTGATGAGAAACCATTCTGAATCTTTGTATGAAAATTACGCAAACGGAGTACTTTGAAATTATGCACTCTGATAGTTTATGTAGAAAAGGCGAGCACTACTATATTTGTTACATTATGCGTATAAAGTTCTTTATTTAACAGTAAATTGAATACAGGAAATCCACGGAGGACACATTCAGAATAAATATAGAATGTACTCAAAAGGGCTTTTATGCTAACTATGAAGAATAAAGGCGCGTGTATGAAAATATGAATAAATGTAAATAAAGCTCGAGTGATTTGCCAGGATTGTACAAAAAGGCGATCGATAGTCTCTGCCTACCCCAATGGTAACTAATCGCGTGAACATATTTACTGTGAGGATGTCTAGAGTAAAGTAATAATAAGAAAGAAAGAAAGAAAGAAAGAAAAACATTTATTCGCTGCTACACACGTACAAAGGAAGACACAGCACAAAAATAAGTAAATACAAGCACATAGAAAAATAATAATGAAAAGACAATATCATACACACTAATTCCAAGATATAAAAGAAAAAAAAAACTATAGCCGTATAACCTGCGTAGTAGCAACGAATTTGGAAGCTGCCTCAGCATTATCGTTGTGAAGTAAATGAATACCACACAACACTGATTTTCAGTCAGCCCCAAAATAAAAATATAAAAGAAAAGACGTCACAATGTCATAATGAAACAGAAAACTTATAACATACTCGTATAAATAATAGCAGTAGTAATGACATGAACATGAGAGTAGAACTTTAAAGCAGCCTCTACATAAGAGACGGGCAACCAATAACACACCCCTATTGAACCTCATCTTCATTTCATCCAATCAAATCACAGAAACCCGAGCGTGCGGAACCGTCCAACCAATCAGAGATAGTGCCGTATAATCCGAAACGCGGTAAGATAGCCGACGGTGAACTTCTTGAAACAACGTAATGCTTGTACCCTGTGTGTGTTTGTTTGATTACTATCGTAGTGTACCTGTGCAGGTTTATGTGTGATGGAATTGAATGTGTTGGCGTTGTTTGGTTAATTGGTTTTTACTATAGACTATATAGCTGTGTAGTGTCGGCTTAGAATAGCACTACCCCATTTCTTCCGGTGGGTGTACGTAAGAGACGACTAACGGACTTGGGGCTTTTTAAGGGATTTTTGGGCGATGCGGTTGGAGACCCATCACATTTATTTTTACCATCTTTTCCCCACTCAACTTCCAAAAGTGGCTGAGGAATTTATAATTTCTTAGCTCTGGCTACCCCTTCTAGGAAAATATAGCCGTGAGTATATGTATGTATGTATGTATAAGAACATAAACTGCTGAGCTAACAAATAAAATATCTCCAAATGTCAACAAGAATAGCTCGTTAAGAGGCAATCTAAGTTATACAGTTATGGTACTTTCAACTTATAAAACAGGTCTCGGCAAAAATTGCATTTTATAACCGTCAAGATGCTCTATAAAAATTTTCTTAGGGATGTTGCACACTCAGTTTTTAAAGGCAAATATTTAACACGGCAACTAAAATCCTTTTTAGGCAACTTTCTATTAAGTCACAAAAAAACTAACTTTGCAGTGATTAAATATCTTAGCAACTATTAAACTATACAAGCAACAAATTGCTAGGATCAAAAAACTAAAAAAAACGGCTGCTACTGTAAGGTATCAAATATATCAATCGGGATCAGTGTAAAACTGGTTAAGGTATTATAAAACCTAATATGGCGACTAATTTTTCCGAGGGGATATCATACATTCTTCACTGGCAACTATTGGATTTCATTATAAAAATACACATCTGGCAGCGATTTTTAGGTAGCTTTAAAACTGAAAATGGGTATTCTACTAATGTATTTGGATATTAGAATATTGTTTGCAGATTCGTAAATTCTTGGAAAGGCGGCAAATGCGCTCGCTGGCTTTTTTATTTTTGTGACTATTATATTAAGTAATTTACATATTATGTGTATTGAAGTAAAAATTAATAAAAATAAAATAAATTAGGTTAGGTTAAAAGTTGCTTCTCCCACCCTAATGGGCAGATGCAATTAAGTTAGGGAAAGAAAACAGAGGGGGGAAGGGGGGGCGAAGCCCCCCGCATTAAAAAACAATTAATCACCACAAATATATTTGTGCTAGGTTAGGTTAGGGTTAGCTTGTGCCCCTTAGAGCGGAAATAGGCACCCCGCGAAGCGGGGTGACGTCGACACGCTGTTAGGTTAGGTTAAGTTGTGTAGGTTCATTTAAAAAAGAGGAATGTTAATAAAATAGTCCAAGAAAAGTTTTATAGCATGTCACAATTTGGTTAATTAAGATCCCTAGAGCTAGAGCCAAAAGTATTTTTCTAAGATCTTGTTTGTATTTATTTCAGACCTTGGTCATGTTTATATACAACCCCAATTTAGAATTTATGAAAGCCTATTTTAACTTTTTTATCCGCCAATAATTTGTCGCCTTAGAAGAAATTCAATTGCCACAAAAGAAAATCACTGCCAGATAAAATATAAATAAAACCTCAAAACTCATTAAAAAGCCGCCGCTTTCTAGTTAAGATGCTACCTCTAATTAGTCGCCAAAGTAGATTATTTACTATCCATTTTCAGTTTTTTTACGACCCGGAATGGTATCAATTTGTCGCCGCGTTAAATACATGCCGTTTTTAAATCGCACCGTCCACTCACTTTTGTAGCAATACAGAAAAAAAATGACAGGCACGCACAAACGTATATCAGAAGCAGCAGATATTTTTTAAATCTTTTTGTTCATGAAAACCTCATGTGGGGATTATTACTAATAATTAAAGAATAAATAAAGGAAAGAAAAATTTTTTTTTCTTTTTTCGTCGGGGCGTTTACCCGAGGTCGCGGGTTCGATCCCCGCCTGTGTCAAAATTTTTCTTTCCTTTATTTATTCTTTAATTATTAGCAGATATTTTTTTGTCCAAAATAGCGCGCCGCGGCAATGGTGTGAGAAAAAGAAGTAGAAAGTCGTACAAAGCTACTTAGAGCCTTTGTACAGTATTTTTTTAAGCGACCCGCCAAAGAGCTTTGATACCCATGCAAGTCTAACGCAGCCCATTGATAAGAAAAACGCGCCGCGTTCATACCGTGCTTAAACACATACAAACATCACGCCATTAGTTCCCATTGGGAGACGCAAAGATCATTGGCCACTTCGCACGATCCTGTCAAACCTCACAATTGTTTACATTCATTATTTTTTATTCTTCAGTTACAGACGCCTGTTTTTCTAGCACACTGTATTACAGCCTCTGCCTACCCGAATGGGAACTAACGGCGTGAGTATATGTATGTATGTACTCTATATATGTTCCATATGTGTCCTCCAAGGTCGTTCCCTACTGACATTACATTCCACATTGTTTAGAAAACGTACGCCCGATTTCTGAATTGAGTATTCCAGCTGAGAACAACTTAAGTATCGTTCTGTCGCATTGAAATCTTTACAACTGAATGAGACAATACGACACTTTAAGTCGTTCTCAGCTTGAATACTCAATTCAGAAATCGGGCGGTAGTGTGCTAGAGCCTTAAGGTAACTCAAGTTATGCTAAGTTAGATGGATTTCGGACTACGTTTGTAGATCTATTGTCTAACCAAAGTCGGTCTGTCTAGGCTAGTGGCTTTCTAAGCTGTTAAGCCTTAATCATGGAGGGGAGGTAGGTGTGGTCGGTTGACTTGCTTCTGGCAGGATTCAGAAGTCGCGGGTTCGAGTCCAGCCGAGAGCAATATAAATGTGATGATTATGGATGTTTTTTGTTTATTTATTAATTTATTTATTCAAGGCACACCAACAGCATTATAACATAGATTGCATTCACATTCATTTTAAAGTCTTGGTCAGTTATATATAATGCCAACAACAGTGCACACAGCATTGACAATATTATAACTTAAAGAGAAACAGAATAAAACAGAATAGACAATTGAAATTCCCAACATTAATAGTAAATTACAAACAAAAAAATTCATAAAATAAAAAAAATAATAATAAATAAAGTGATAATACCAAAACATTTGAAAATTTGTATTTAATAAGAAGTTAAATAATGAAAAAAATTTAATAATAATTGATTAATTAATTTCAGGCACCAACTGCCTACTTTTTTTCAGTTTGCCTTAAATGTTATTCATACATATATTACAACATATACTCATTGCTATAAATACCAAAAGGAGGTAACCAGAGCTTCAGAATAAGAAAATCTCAGCCTTTATGGGAAGATGACTAAAAAAATTATTGTAAAATAAATGTTGTTGCTGGAGACCCATTACCAACCATCATCCCTTATTTTAGAATCTATTCTACTCATACATACATACATACATATACTCACGGCTATAGATCCCTAGAAGGGGTAGCCAGAGCTAAGAAATTAAAAATTCCTCAGCCACTTTTGGAAGTTGATTGGGGAAAAGTTGCTAATAATAGAGGTTTTTGGTGACGGGTCTCCAACCACATCGCCCAAAAATCACTTAAAAAGCCCCTATACCCTTAGTCGCCTCTTACGATCACCCACGGGCAGAAATGGGGTAGTGTTATTCTAAGCCGACACTACACGGCTTTACCAACCATCCTTTATTTTAGAATCTATTCTACTCTCAAGTTGCAAAAGTGGCTGAGGAATTTCTAATTCTCGTGCTCCCTTTTTAAGATTAATGGATTTAATAATAGGTAGTTAAATTTAAACTAATATTATTCAAACAGGTTTCAAAGAACCGCCGTGTAGTGTCGGCTTAGAATCTGCCGTGTAGTGTCGGCTTAGAATAGCACTACCCCATTTCTTCCGGTGGGTGTACGTAAGAGGTGACTAACGGTATTGGGGCTATAAGGGATTTTTGGGCGATGCGGTTGGAGACCCATCACCAAAAACCTTTATTTTACCATCTTTTCCCCACTCAACTTTCCGAAAGTGGCTGAGGAATTTCGAATTCCTTAGCTCTGGCTACCCCTTCTAGGGATTTACAGCCGTGAGTATATGTATGTATGTGTAGATTTAATAATAGGTAGTTAAATTTAAACTAAAATTATACAAACAGGTTTCAAAGAAAATTGCATTTCATAAACGTCCAAGTGTTTCATAAAAGTGTTAAAAGTTCTCACTCCAGTTATGCTAAGTTAGATGGATATCGAAATACGTTTGTGGAGTCATTGTCTCTTTGAAAACGGTGTCTCTATGGGCCGGCGCTGACTGCCGGCATGGCATGGCAAAGGATTTCGGTAAGATATAGCCATTTTAAATCTTATTACCATGAGTATAGAATTCATTTTACACAACGATGCCGACGTTCTGTCCTACCGCGGCCTCCCTCGACATCGTTGTGTCAAAATAAAGTAAAATGAATTCTATACTCATGGTAATAAGATTAAAAATGGCTATATCTTACCGAAATCCTTTGCCATGCCATGCCGGCAGTCAGCGCCGGCCCTTACTCTATTGTTTAGTCTATGTTCTAAAAGGGTAGGAAGAGGTTACCTATCTGCACTTGATGTGATTTTACAAACATTTTTTCTGAAAGGGTGGGCAAAGGTTACCTATTTGTACCATTGCGAACTAACAAGCTAACGTTTTGCAGCTTATTTATAAAAAATGAATATTTATAATAATTAATAATGCTGTGTAGTGTCGGCTTAGAATAGCACTACCCCGTTTCTACCGATGGGTGTACTCAAGAGGCGACTAATGGTATTGGGGCTTTTAAGGGTTTTTTGGGCGATGCGGTTGGAGACCCATCACCAACAACCTTTATTTTTACCATCTTTTCCCCACTCACATTTCCAAAAGTGGCTGAGGAATTTCTGATTCCTTAGCTCTGGCTACCCCTTCTAGGGATTAACAGCCGTGAGTATATGTATTTTATATTAGTTTTCTTATCAGCTAACATAGATACTTCATTTTTATATAAAAGACTCGCGCACTGGACCGTTTCAATTTACAGCATCAGACCGTTTTAGTTTAAAGCATTTATTATAATTATTCATTTTTTTATAAATAAGCCCCTATACCCTTAGTCGCCTCTAACGATCACCCACGGGTAGAAATGGGGTAGTGTAATTCTAAGCCAAACGCAAGCTACACGGCAAATATAAAATAATTCGAGAAATAACAAAATCAACGAGTCTACAAAACAATTACCCCACTCTCCCGTCCACTATAGAAACACTTAATTTACCAAGTGATTAACTCTCGAACGCTCGCGGTCTGCCAGACCCTTTGACTTGTGTTTTTGAAATAGCGCTCGGGTCTGCTCGGCGCTATTATCAAACTGCATTTCAGGGTTGAGCGTTTTTAGTTTTATGGGTTTAAAATAATAGCTCAGTTGGTATAACACCACTTATTGTGCAGAAGATGAGGGTACGAATCCCGGGTCGGGGCCTACACCAATTTGTCTTTTCTAAAGTCATATGTTGGGTTAATTTATCATGGTTAACGGTGAGGGGAAACATCGCGAGACTAAGTTGTACTTAGTCATGTGACAGTGTATTCGTATAAAACGGCGATAGGCCTGCCCCCTATCACGTGAGTACACTTTCCGAGCAAAAGATGGGTACTCTAAACACCAGGTGATAATGTCACGCGATGTTCAGAAGTATTAGTACCTCTGCCAATCCCTTCGGGGACATACGGCGTGATCGTTTGAGTTATAAGAATATGTATACATTAACATCAAAAAGATATTACCAATAAAAGGTTATATATGAAAGATGGATGCATATGTAAATAAAGCTTAAGTACTTAGTAAGATGGATAGCCTCTGCCTACTCCAATGCAAACTTATAGCGTGAGTATATAAATGTATGTTATATCGCTAGTTGATAACCCTACAGTAGTAGTGTTTTCATTACGCCTCGATGTACATGTAATCAGACGGTTATTGTGAGAAAATTGTAGTTGCGAATTCATGGGTCGGCCGTTTTGATAATTTTCACTCGAGTCCACTTTCAGTCTCTCGTTATAAAGTGAAGTTGCGCGAAATTTATTAACACTTTGCTGTTAGTTAAAAATGAAGCTGTAATGTGTGTGATTATAATGGTGCCAGCTCTTTTTTCATAGCTCTGGCTACCCCTTAGTGAGTTTTATAGCCGTGCGTATATATATGTAATAAGTTTGTTATTTAATGAAACAAAAACCACGTTGTTGCTCTGTAAAAAAAGATTTATTTTATGTTATAAAATACATTTCTTACTTAATCTAGAACCTACATCAAACTAAACATTAAAAATACCATTAACTTACCTGTAAAAAAAGAAACAACATTAAAAGCTATTGCTTCAATTATAGTATTTTACTGATATTTCATTTATTTAACATTCAGCCATATAGAATAGAAACAAGTGCTGCCACCACTAAAAATAACTCTTTGACAAAATGTCAAAGATGAACAATGCATGTAACTTAAATGTAATGAAGAGCAAATTAAGGTCTTCATTTACATATATTGATGTTAATTTATACATGCGGACCAAATAAAGAATGATATCAAAAAGGCAGGCGTCCGAAGTATGAAGAATAAAATAATATAATTTGAAAAGATAGATGGATGTAATCGAAGCTAGAGAGGTTTGCGAGGATCGTACACAGTAGCGATCGATAGTCTCTGCCTACCCCAATCGGAACTAACGGCATGGGTATATATGTATATCACCTTACAAAGGTTGTCTGGAAGAGATCGCTTTTAGCGATAAGACCGCCAATTGTACCTCACTGTGAACTGTTTGATCATATTATTATTTTTGTAAATTTGTGTTTGATGTGCAATAAAGAGTTATTCTATTCTATTCTGTTCTTTGTTATCCTACCACACTGGTTTTGTATCTTACAATTTGAATTGTTGAGTTTACTTATCGGGAATCGAAACTGAGTCCCTCCAGATTGTAAGCCATACGCTCTACAGTTTAACTACGGAGGCAGTTACTTAAAAAAAACAACTTTAATATTTCGCCTCGCTCTTTTTGTCGCAAACCATTTTTCCTAAGAAATTCTTTCACATTAATATGAAAAGGGAAAATGAAATTTCTATCTTAATAGTGCCTAAGCCTCTTATCTCTGATAAAAGTGTAATCTGGCCTATTTAGGTCGCACTAAGCTGTTGGGCAACGTTGTTTGACTTATAATGATAGTACTCGAGTAAGTAAAGGATTTTCGAGCAATATTATGCGTTAAGTAGGGTTTAATATGGAAACAAACAATTTGGTTCCTTTTCAAACGCCGTAAATGGAAATTATCAGAACAGTATAGGCTTAGAATAGCACTACCCCATGTCTTCCGGTGGGTGTACGTAAGAGGCGACTAACGGACTTGGGGCTTTTTAAGGGATTTTTGGGCGATGCGGTTGGAGACCCATCACCAGCAACCTTTATTCTACCATCTGTTCCCCACTCAACTTCCAAAAGCGGCTGTGGAATTTCTAATTTCTCAGCTCTGGCTACCCCTTTTAGGGATTTATAGCCGTGAGTATATGTGTATATGCGAGTATATTTATTTGTCGATTAGACCACAATGGCCTACTTTCTTCTTTCTTTCTATCTTATCGTAAAAGTAACAAGAAGTACATGCTATGTAATGTCGATTAAGAATAGCGCTAACCCTTTTCTTACCGCGGATATTGTTCTATCTACCCGTGAAAGTACATAATCAGTCCAGCATTCTAGGGATTAACCGCGACAAACATATAGCTAAAAGCGGTAATTGTAATATAACAATCAAATACTCCAAATTCATTTTTATCTATTACTTTTATCTACTACCCCATTTATTCACATGGGTGATAAAGAGGCAACTAAGGGTACTGGGGCTTCTTAGGAGATTTTTGGATTACCAAGGACCTTTATTTTACAATCTTGCCCCCTTTCAACTCACAAAAGTGGTTGAGGAATTCTCATTCTGAATCTCTGGCTACCCCTTATAGAGATTTATAGCCGTGAGTACATGTATTTATGTATCTATTGCAGCTGCAGGGTAACAAAATATCTAGATATTCATATAAAGGTAGTAACACTACTACCCTTTCAGTAATATGATCTGCCTTATAATATAAGCATACATACATACATATACTCACGGCTATAAATCCCTAGAAGGGGTAGCCAGAGCTGAGAAATTAGAAATTTCTCAGCCACTTTTGGAAGTTGAGTGGGGAAAAGATGGTAGAATAAAGGTTGTTGGTGACTGGTCTCCAACCGCATCGCCCAGAAATCCCTTAAAAAGCCCCAATACCGTTAGTCGCCTCTTACGTACACCCACCGGAAGAAATGGGGTAGTGCTATTCTAAGCCGGCACTACACAGCAATATAATAGGTATAAGCATACCTCACCATAAATAAGTAAGAAATAGTGAAATAAAATAGCACATCAAGTCAAATGAAATAGGAAGAGTGCCAGTAGGAAGGAGGTTCCGGTTTCGTACACCGAACCTCATTACTCGGCCGGTCGACGTCTATACAAACTCTTTTGAATAAACTACTTTGGAAACTCTATTACTTGGCAACTTTTCGTATTTTCGGAGGCATTTCACCGTTTTAGTTGTAGTTTTTTGTAGTTTGTTTATTTAGTTTTAGTTTAGCTGTGTAGTGTCGGCTTAGGATAGCGCTACCCCATTTCTTCCTATGGGTGATTGGGGGCTTCTTAAGGGATTTTTCGGCGATGATGTGGTTGGAAACCCATCACCAAGAACCTTTATTTTACAATGTTTTCTCCCCATTGCCATCTCTGGCTACCCATTTTGGGATTTATATTTGTATGCATAGAATTTATTGATTCATTCATTCATTCATATACTCACGGCTATAAATCCCTTAACGGGGTAGCCAGAGCTTTCGAATGAGAAATTCCTCAGCCACTTTTAGAAGTTGATTGGGGAAAAGATGGTAATAATAAATGTTTTTGGTGACGGGTCTCCAACCACATCGCCCAAAAATCACTTAAAATGCCCCTATACCCTTAGTCGCCTCTTACGATCACCCACGGGTAGAAATGGGGTAGTGTTATTCTAAGCCTATAGAATGCATAGAATATATGGAATGGAATATACTAATTTCACAAAAACAAATGATATTTTCTATTCTGAAATTAAACTTCAGAAAGGCTATGACATAAGCTTTTCTTACGACATAACTGAGGCGGAGGGTCGATAGGTACCAAGCGAGCTTTACACTCAAGGTTGTCTGCTGTTTGGTTTATTGATCAAATAAGCGGTACGATTAACATCATGTATGTATACTTTATGAAGTTGAGTGACATACATATACTCACGCCGTTATTTAACATTGGGGTAGGCAGAGACTATTGATCGCCACTTCGCACGATCCTGGCAAACCACTTTAGCTTCGTCTACATCCATCAATCTTTTCATACATGCTCTTTTATTCTGGGAATAATTATATTTCTAATAAGCGTTAGTAATAAATAAATAAACAGACATATTATACAAATATACCCGCAAATTTAAAATTATTTTTTACTGTATAATCTAATGCTTTTGTTAACTATTTTGGAACAATAAAGAATGTTTATGTTTATGTTTACAGACCAAGTTAGCCTTAGCCTATAACATCAAAGACAAAGAAACAATCATTTGTGCTCATCACATAAATGTTGCTTTTAGCGGGGATTGAACCCGCAACCTCCGGACCGAGAGGCTAGTCACATTAGCTTTAGGCCACGGACGTCGTCGTGGAATAATAAAACATACATATTCTCACGCAGCAACCGTGATAGCCCAGTGGGTAGAACACTCGGTTATCTTGCAAACGACAAGTGTTCAAATCCTGGGTCGGGCCTACACCAATTTGTCTTTTCTAAAGACATATGTGTGGTTAATTTATCATGGTTGTTAACGGTGAGGGAAAACATCGTGAGGAAACCCACATGGCTGAGTTGTGCTTAGTCATGTGACAGTGTATTCGTACAAAACGGCGATGGGCCTGCCCCCTATCACGTGAGTACACTGTCCATGCAAAACGTAGGTACTCTGAACACCAGGTGACGAAGTCACGTTAGTACCTCTGCCAATCCCTTCGGGGATATTCGGCGTGAACGTTTATGTATTTTCTCACGCTGTTAGTCCCTCCCATTGGGGTAGGCAGAGACTAGCGATCGCTGCTTTGTATGATAATAAAACATCTCTTAAAAAATAATTGATTAATGTAAATGTGGCTCGAGAGGTTTGCTAGGATCGTACGACTGTGGCTTTTGATAGTCTCTACCTACCCCAATGGGAAATATAGGCCTAAGGTTTATGTCAATTTCAGGCCTAAAACAATTTTAAGAGTATTTTTTTATGAATTTGTCGATGGGTTCGAATAGCATAACTGACCAGTCTCTTATTTTCAGTGTTTTATCATCTCGTACAAATCTTAAGGATAGTGATTGGGTAGTGTTATTTAAAGTCCACTCGTGTATAAACCATATTAAAATATCGGCTGAGTAGTCCCAAATTTTAAGTCATGTTTTCCATTTATCTCGAAAACGAGATTCTTTTTAATAAATATACAAATTATGACCCGAAATCAGCAAATATTTATTCGAGAACATTCCGAAAATGTTTACCAGGACCAAATATAATGCCCGAACAGTTTCTGTCGGAAATTCGCTTATTACTCTAAACGTTCCGTACAAACAGGCTGTATTTCAGCAAAATAAACAGCCGACCTACTAGTCCCGATAAATAATTCCACAAAATCATCGGATACCTTCATTTAGCTACCCTGTTTTGTGGAGTCCCTTAATTTCGTTAACAAAAACTCGCGCACGGAATCAAAACTAATTTTGTTTACGCCTTCGCATGTTGCGGCCCTGGGTTGTTGCCATGTACAAAGTTTAGGCGTTTTTACCGGTTGTATTTTAGGGTTTTTCATTTGGACCCGGAGTTTGGGTATATTTTGTTGTTAGCGAGTACATTGACGAACTTTTTGTGCGGTAGGAAATTAGGTTTGTAATGTTAGGTTTTGCGTCTCGCTTTGAACACGGGTTTTGCAGAAAAATATGTTTTTTTTATGTCGTATTTGAATTCATTTGTCATATGTAACCAACATATGAACACTGTTTGCGTATCGGAGCAACTGATATTGATAATGTATACCTAACTGTATAGTCTAATGTTAACTTCATTTTCAAAATTAATTAGAATTCAATGAAATTGTTGTACCTACATGTCTGAGCTAATGAGACTATTTCCTGTTCTGTTAACTTTGTGGCGTCTCGGGTTGAAAATAGCACTAGTACATTTCTTCCGGCGAGTGCTTTTTAAGTGATAGTGGTATGATGTGAGAAGAGCCCCATCACCAGCACTAACCTCTTTTATTTTACAATCCTCACTCATTTTCCAAGGAATTTTTGGCTTTGATTTGGCTACCCCTTTACAGGATTTATAGTAGTTTTTGACAAGTATGGTTTTGAACCTCAAATCATATAAAATCATCTAAGGGTTTAACAATTCTAGTACTCAGCAGCTCAGTTGGCAGAGCGTCGGGGCGTTTACCCGAGGTCGCGGGTTCGATCCCCGCCTGTGTCGAAAAATTTTTCTTTCCTTTATTTATTCTTTATTTATTAGTTATAATCCCCACATGAGGTTTTCATGAACAAAAAGATTTAAATCTAGTACTAACTTTGGCGGCACTGTAGATCGGTCAAAAACAACACAATAATGTCCAGTCTTGGCATCGTATTACCACCCTTTTGACCCTAAATTAAAGTCAGCTAAGGCGATCGACGTCACCCGAAGTAATATTATTGATTAGCAAGAAACGCGGCCGGCAGACTAATGTGTTAGTTGCGTGATGCCGTGATTGGAAACTTGTAGCTTTGGCTAGCCTTGAAGGCTATATTCACGACTGTAGGGGTAGCTAGAGCGTGACAATATTTAATTTAATACTTTTTTGAAGTTAAGAGGGGAAAATAACGTAAACTAAGCTTTGGATAATAACAGCTTTAGATAGCTTCGAAGACACCTAGCTGAATATATTTACGGCTAGAATTTTGGAAAGAGGTAGCTGAGGCGTCTGAATTGTAGGTTTTGCTACTTTTGGAGGATAATAGGGGAAAAGATGGTAAAAACTGGATGGGTTGTGTACATCGGTAAAAATTATTAGGCCATTGTGTTTTGATAATTGCTTTGATTGTAAAATATATTGCTTAAACAATGTATAGGCCTAAATACTTATAGGTTCTTTAATGGCTTAACGCGGCCAGCGAGACTAATGTGTTAGTTGCGTGACGCCGTGATTGGAAACTTCTAGGTTTAGCTAACTTTGAAGACGCCTTGCTGAATATATGCACGGATAGAATTCTGGAAAGGGGTGGTTAGAATGTCCGAATCAAGTGTATGCCGAGAAGGCTACCACTATAGGAAAGTTAATAGGGAAGAGAATGATTGAAAAAGGATGAGTCTATCAGCATCAGTAAAAAGAGTATTGCCCAGTACTATAGCCCGTTAGCCTATAGTCCATTGTGTTTAAAAGGCTATGACATGATTATAAAATTAAAAGTGTTCTAATTTTCAACTTAAACACAAAAATAGGCGAAAAAAGAAACCAAAGAGATCGGGGTCTCATTATTTGAAACATCTCCAATAGACATGCGAAGTCCACGTAGTAATTCAAGAGCCTAACATTTGGTATATTATTTGACCCTTCCAGCAACCTTCTTTCCGAATATATTATCATTCGCAGTCGAAATGGTCTCTTGAAATGTTCGTCCCTTTTTCATTACACGAAATTTCGGTCGAACTACTTGTTGGAGTTTTGAGAGGACCGTTTGGAAGTTTGGACCCGTTTTTGAGAAGCTTTTGAGGTACTGGTAACGAAGGTTGGTGAATATTTAAGTTTATTATTATTATTATTTGGTAGAAAGAGGTAGTGACATTCTAAGCCGGCACTACACGGCAAATATACCGTTGAATGAATTTCTTTCTAACCCGACTGATTATGATATATTGTTAACACAGAAGAAAAGTTTTGCTATTTTTTAAAATAATAAATACCTGTCCGTATGTCCGTGCATCACGTAAAAAGTATAGGACATAACTTATTAGAATTTAAAATGAGGTTAGCTTATAAATCGGGTTAATGTCTAGAACAAATGTGCTATATTATCTGATTCTGGTTTTACATCTTTTTTTTTATAAAGTAGCATAAACGTTCATGCCGTTTATCCCCGAAGGGGTTGGCAGAGTTACCAATGACAGCGCCATCTAGTGTCCAGAGACGGTACCCACGTTTTGCTTAGACAGTGTACTCACGTGTGTTTATTCAATAAACAAATATCTCTCTAACTTTTCTAACTACTGGGTCATCTACAAATTCATATTATATAAAAATCCAATATCAAATTCCTTTCGCTAAGAATAAGAATTTAAAATTCAAAGGTGGTGATCGTTTTCAAAAAAGCTCCGAGTAAGAAACTTGGCTGCGATATGTTTGCGAGCTTTTTCAACTTTTCGCCAAGTTTCTCCACTCCAACTTTCGAAGACCATTTTCGACCCGAGATCTCTCGAGTTAGTTCCCGGGTTTCGTTCGAGTCGAGTTGGGAGAGCTTTCGACTGCGAATTTACGTTTTTCAACACTTTTGTATTTATGAGTTGGCGTTTGAGGTTTTTTGAGGTGCTTTTGGTTAGTTAATTGAAGTCGTAAGTTTTAACTTTTTGGAGTATCAAAAGTTCTTTTTCGTTATATGTTTGCATTCCTATAACATAACATAACATAAACGTTCACGCCGAATATCCCCGAAGAGGTTGGCAGAGGTACTAATACTTCTGAACATCGTGTGACTTTGTCACCTGGTGTTCAGAGTACCCAAGTTTTGCATGGACAGTGTACTCACGTGATAGGGGGCAGGCCTATCGCCGTTTTGTACGAATACACTGTCACATAACTAAGTACAACTCAGCCATGTGGGTTTCCTCACGATGTTTCCCTCACCGTTAACAACCATGATAAATTAACCACACATATGTCTTTAGAAAAGACAAATTGGTGTAGGCCCGACCCAGGATTTGAA
This sequence comes from Bedellia somnulentella, assembly GCA_963576735.1. Lineage (NCBI taxonomy): Eukaryota > Metazoa > Arthropoda > Insecta > Lepidoptera > Bedelliidae > Bedellia > Bedellia somnulentella. The sequence continues at coordinate 10,541,223 of OY755197.1, forward strand.
CACTAGTCGTTTGCACGATAACCGAGTTGCATTCCTACTAAATACAGAATAGAGTTTTTGCTATGGCACATCGATCTCTAAAACATTTACAACTGACGGTCTTATCGCTAAAATCAATTTCTTCCAGACCACCTTCATTACTTAGTCTACAACGTTCAGATATGATATTGCACCTTATTTAGTGTATTATTTGCTGTTTAAATTAGATTTTTGTTACTGTGTGTTCTTCAGGCAACCGCAGCAACCGGATAGCCCAGTGGGTAGAACACTCGGTTATCGTGCAAACGACTAGTGTTCAAATCCTGGGTCGGGCCTACACCAATTTGTCTTTTCTAAAGACATATGTGTGGTTAATTTATCATGGTTGTTAACGGTGAGGGAAAACATCGTGAGGAAACCCACATGGATGAGTTGTACTTAGTCATGTGATAGTGTATTTGTACAAAACGGCGATATGCAATAGGCATGCCCCCTATCACGTGAGTACACTGTCAAAGCAAAACGTGGGTACCTTCTCTGGACACTAGATGGCGCTGCCATGTGAGTTCAGAAGTATTGGTACCTCTGCCAACCCTTCGGGGATAAACGGCGTGAACGTTTATGTATGTTTATGTGTTTTTCAGGAGTCTACTGTAGGATGTACACATTTTGGAGATGTTATTTAGTTAGGCTAAAGTAGAGGATTGGTATCACCAACACCTATATTTTACTTTAAGTTCATGTGTTTCGCTTTAATGGTTTGGCAGTTAAACTATATCTCAAGGTACACTTTTTTTAGCTATAAGAGCAATTAAAGTATTATTTTTTCGGTTTAAAAATTCTTCAGTTAGGACATTTTAATCTAATGTAAAATTCAACCTGAAAATTATATTGTATTAAAGTTCTACTGGCTCTGTTAGTATATCATAAAAAGAATACAAATAGAAATACTATGATCAACCTAAGATCGTACCCCATATCTTTAGGCGAGATTTATGAGGCGAATAAGGGTAAGGCTTTTAAAAAAAAATTGTGAGTGAGTTTGTTAGAAATACGTTACTACCGATCCTTCATTTAATTTAATAGATAAATAGATAGCTTCAAACGTAGCTAAGCAATTTTTAAAGTTACGTTTCTGACTACCCTATTTAGGAATTACAGTCGTGATTATAAGTTAATTATAATTTCAAATACAATAGTATGCTAGAATATAGGAACCAATATTTAAGGCATTCACACGTTTATATTTTTAATATATACCACTATTTCGTAACCTATTTGAGAAGCGGCAATGGTTCAGTGATTATCGCGACTTGTTCTTATAACGAAGTCCTCGGTTCGAGCCCCATGCATGGAGCACAGAGTTTCGTCTTTTTCAATGGCGATTCAACTGCAACAACATGCTAGAATAACGGAAGATTATTTACGTGATCCCATATAATGAGATTCATGTTGTGTACCCTTCCTACATTTTTAAAAAAAATATTAAGAAGAAGAAGAAAAAACGTTTATTTGTTGCCAGTCGCACATAAACATGTAAATATTTTTACAAAATAAATGAATGTAAAAAAAAACATTTAACAATAAAAAACAGTGTTGACCTCACAAAATGCGCGAAAACAACAAAATGGCGTCTGACTCAGCGTTGTCGTTGTGAGTTTTACCTCACAACACTGATTTTCAGTCAGCGCCAGGCTTGTAGTGACATACGGACCTTGCATAAATTTAATTCACTATAGCCAATTGATTGTAAAACATAAAAAAAATATATAAAAAAAAATTGATCAGTGCTAAAATGTGCTGATTACATAAATACATACACAAATATAATAAGTGATAAATATTAAAGTATAAAAATAAGATATTTTAGTACTTACATATTGAATAAGAATACAAATCATATATAGCAAATCAATAATAACTTAAATAACAAATACGTTTGTTATATATCTGTACACAAAAAATACAACTTATAATATGAATTAGTAGGTATATTTATACTAAATACATGCATAGATGCATACTATACAATTAAAATAATTAATGAAAAAAAAATCAACATTTAGTTTTCCACCTAGTGGTTTCGGAAACCTCTAGCTTTTAATTGTACTTTGAGATTACGGATAACTAGTTATTATTACGGTTTTTGCATAATAAATATAGCTGTAACTACGAAGTGAAATAAAAATTGAACAGTAAACTTTTAGAATAGGAAGATGATGATTTACACGAGTATGATTTTCTTGTGATTTTATGATTAAGGATAATATATTATTTACTTACTTATATTCACGCCCATTGTTCCCATTGGGGTAGGCAGAGACCCAGTCAAATCTCTCTTGCTTCTGTCACATTCATTATTCTTCTCATACATGCTCTTTTATTCTTCATACTTCGGACGCCGGCCTTTTTGAGCACACACTCTATTTGGTCCAGGTGTGTCCTCCGTGGTCGTCCTCTACTAACATTAACCTCCCACAATTATAAAATATTGTGCTAGGCATATTCTCAAAATTTTATCAATTCTGTTACCAAATATATATGAATGTTGTGCATATCTATTTTAATATATACATCAGTCGTAAGATATGTGATGGCATTATGATCTGAATTGTATGTTATATTGATTTGCCTTATTCAATAAATAAATAAAAGGGTATTAGATATAATACACATATGTTTTAATCTAATAAATAAAGAATAAATAAAGCAAAGAAAAATTTTGACGGGACAGGCGGGATACGAACCCGCGACCTCGGGTATACGCCCCCGTCGCTCTTGCCAATTGAGCTACCGTGTCAATGGCTGCCAGCGCGAAATTCTTCTATCCTTTATTTCTTTTACACGTTTTAATAGTGTTTGCGTTTCCTACCTCCGAATTTTTTAATAATTCGGAAGGCCACTTGTCTATCTTTTCAGATAGAATGCAAATGTTGAAAACGCCTAACACATAATTTAAATCTTTTTGTTCATGAAAACATCATGTGGGGATTATTACAAATAAATAAAGAATAAATAAAGGAAAGAAAAATTTCGACACAGGCGGCGACACAGACTTTATCCCGCCTGTGTCGAAAAAAAATATGATTTTCTTTCTTTTATTTATTAGTAATAATCCCCACATGAGGTTTTCATGAACAAAAAGATTTAAATTATATGTTTTAATCATTGATTTGTATGTATCAAAATTACGACTTAAATCTTTACTCATTTAACAGCCGCGCTAAAATGTTTGTACACCATATTTTAATTGATTTACCTTAAAGAGTCATAAGAATAAGAAGAGAGAAATATTTATCAGATCGTAAAAATGCCGTTTTGCCGTGTAGTGCCGGCTTAGAATGACGCTACCCCTTTTTACCCACGGGTGTCGTAAGAGGCGACTAAGGGTATTGGGGCTTTTTATTGGATTTTTGGGCGATGCGGTTGGAGACCCATCACCAAAAACCTTTATTTTACCATCTTTTCCCCATTCAAATTCCAAAAGTGGCTGAGGAATTTAGCAAAGGAATTCCTTAGCTCTGGCTACCCCTTCTAGGGAATTATAGGCGTGAGTATATGTATGTATGTATCGTAAAAAAATACGATCGAAAAAGTTATGCTAAATACTGCCCCAATAATTATTAATGGCGTGAGTTATGTAATTATAAAATAAGTGATTGAATAGTGGCAATTCTATTAACTCTCCCTCTTTTCCCATTTGTCACCTGAAATATTTCTGGCTTATCCAAGTTGGCAACATACATCGTCATTTCCCACGTTACAGTATGAATACAAATATTGATGTGATTGATAGTTTGTTTGCGTTTCACTAGGCACGACAGACGACACCCTGTATATGGAAAACGTATCGAGTTATTTCATGTTTGCCATTTTTGTAAAGGGAATCTGTGCTGTGTACTGTCCGTTTGGAATAAAAATAAGTCAAATTATACTCTGCTCAAACGTTCACGCCGGAGAGGTTGGCAGAGGTAAAAAGTTAGAAGTACTAATACTTCTGAATATAACGTGACATTGTGACCTGGTGTTTTGCTTGGGCAGTGTATTCACGTGATAGGGGCAGTCAAATTATTTTTTGTTTAATTATAAGAAAATAACTTGACTTGCCTCTGCGAATTAGACCCTTTCTAATATATTTCTCGATCAGCTTATTTTCATACGCAATCGTGTACCTTTCTAAATACTGGTTTTCAGAGTAATTTTTTACACTTTTGTTATCAAAAATTTTAAACAAATGTCTTTAGGCTATAGAATTCAAATGGTAAATTCAGCGTTTTCAATGGAAACTAATGGCGTCTGTATATTGTTGTATGTAGAGTATTTTACATTTTGACTACCTACCCTTCTTATTTTAGTCCTTGATAAGTGTTATCTCCTTGTTTTAAAAGTATTTTGATCTACATGATTGCTCTTTTGTTTCAGGTATGATTCATAGTTTTTTGGTGAATGCAATGCAAACTCATAATTATATGAAAGGTAAATAAATTCTACTTGTAAAATGAGACTAGATTTATGGAGGTGGAATTTTCCACATAGTATTTTACGCATACGATCACGGCTATAAATCCCTTAAAGGAGTAGCCAGAGCTTCAGAATAACAAATTCTGAAGAAATGGGTAGTGCTATTCTAAGCCGACATTACACAGCGAAGCCGTCACTACACAGCGAATATATATAGTATTTTACAGTTTTAGCTTTCTTGTTTCAATGTTCAATACAAAGGTTTCATTATTAAAATCTCGTCCAGAAAATAAACTGCAATTCTAATAAAACACATTTTAAAACAAAATTTACGTAACGACATAAATTTTTCAGTGCACAGTAAAACAATGCTACATTAACTCAATAAACATAACGCGGTTATTCTCAAAGCAAACTTAATAAAAGCGTGCGAATGTTGAAAAAGCTGAGCAAAACAAATGCGCTACGGGCTCCTAAGAAATTACAGGTTGGCGGGATAATCCGGGATAAGTAAGGAGCTACGAGAATAAGGACTTAGCTTTGTAAGGGACATTACGCGCGCATTAACCTCGGAAAATGGATGGCGTTTTTCTTTTTGCTCGCGCCAATTGAATAAACTTGAATTGATTTCGAGAAAGTTTTTACGGGTTTTGCATAAGCGATAAGCTTTGTGTCAAATGAAGTTAGAATGTGGAAGGTGGTCTGTGAATTTCGTTGGATATTGTAGAAAGTAATGAAAGAGAAGAAAAATATACTAATCAATTTAGGAAAAAAAAACTTTGACACTAGCAGTACTCGAACCCGCCACCTCCCGGCCTACGCCCCGCCCCCGTATTACGTATCTTTTGCGACTGACGATTGTGTCGCAAGTTGCACGATTGTCGCTGTCAATGTCATAAATTTGTATGTGATTTGACACTTTTGACAGCGATAATATTGCAATTTGCGACACAATCGCGGTTGCTAAAGATACATAATCAGGGGGCCGGTCGCTCTGTCAATTGAGCTATAGTGTCAAGTGGCTACTAGTGCGTCTGTAGGTCGTGGGTTCGATTCCCGCTGGTGTCGAAATATTTCTTTTCTTTATTTATTAGTAATAATCCCATGAACAAAACATTATAATTAGGACAAATATATTTCAGAATTACTCACGTCACGTGCCAATTATTCTCATTCGGGTGGATAGATACTGATGTTCACTTTTTTACACAATCCTGATTAACTGGTATGCTTACCTAGTATAAGTTATATTATATTTATGATTATTATAGCATATCGCTGTTGTTTATACATACATACATACACACATACATATACTCACGGCTATAAATCCCAAGAAAGTGGTAGCCAGAGCTAAGGAAATTCCTCAGCCACTTTTGGAAGGTGCGTGGGGAATAGATGGTAAAATAAAGGTTCTTGGTGATGGGTCTCCAACCGCATCGCCCAAGAATCCCTTAAAAGCTCCAATACCGTTAGTCGCCTTTTACGTACACCCACCGGAAGAAATGGGGTAGTGCTATTCTAAGCCGGCACTACACGGCCAATTCTTTTTATTTCTCCTATCCTTCCTTATATTAAAGTAATAAAATATAAAAGTTCAAAGTCATCGCAGACTTCAAGACTGGAAGCTTTTAACTGATTGATAACCGCTCCGGGAGTCTGGCCGTATTGGTCTTCCTTTGAGCTTTTACTGAGCTTTTACTAAATAAATTTCAAACGAAATATCATTTTTCATTTGGTAATACTTGGGATCCCGAATGGACTTGAAATAATATTTTGCGGGTTAGAAATATATTTGAGCTTAAAGTGGGTGATACAGAATGATATAAAGAGTACAAAAGTAAAATTGTAGTATGATAAGTCAAGTTAGTGTAAGGCTCTACGGTACTATTTGTGACATGTCGTACGCATTCAATTTAAAACATATTTTTATAAACCATAACACAGATATGTAGTTTACATCTATTGATTTTCGGATATTTTAATCGTGTGTTATTACATTATTTTTAAAGCCCGACATGATATTTTTGTACATAGCAAATATTAAACGCAAATGTAACTTAAAAATTTTGTGAAGGTAGTTAGTACTAGTTAGTATTAATAATTTTATAGTACTGTATAATGACAAATAACACCTCAGTCTTCCCGTGACCATGATAACTGAAAAGTTTTCGAAACGTCGGGCTTTAAAAATAATGTAATAACACGCGATTAAAATATCCGAAAATCAATAGTTGTTTCAATTATAATGTGCTATCGTGAAAATCTTAGAAAATACTATGTAGTTTACATGTTTACTCCATAAAAAACACAAAAGAATAGCAGACATACTAATCCGTCTAAGCATCGCGTAAATGCTTACTTTTTGTCTAGACAATTTACTCACGTGATAGAAAGCAGACTTTTCTCCGCTTTGTATGAATACACGGTCGGATCACTTATTACAGCTTATATGTTACAACTAGCTGACCCGACCGCCTTCGAACTGTCATAAAAGTTAACAAAGAAAATAAGAAATCGTACCGCGATGCAGAAAGCAACGCAATATTCATACAATATGCTTTCAATTATCTTTATTCATACATATTCGCATAGTTGAATGTGAAAAAGAAGGATTAGTGCATCCTATTATTCTAACCTAACACAAAAGCAAAAAAAATAAGCAAAAAGACTTTGACCACCCGGGATTCGAACCTGGGTCTTTCGTACTTAGTGTTTACCAAACGGTATACCGCTAGGCCACGCAGACATTTGTGTAAGTCTCAAATTTGTGATATCCTATATATCTAGTAATTATTTTGATGAAAATGGATGAAACCCTTATTTTTTCCAAAAAGACTATTAATGAAAAGTCCAATAAAGTCGGTCGATGAAAAAAATAATTGTGTAAATATGGGGAACCATATAAAAGTTATGTTTTTTTATGCTCCTGTGGGAACCCTTGCGAAATCCGGGATAAATTATATCCTATATGTTGGCCAGGTGTATAACCTACATTCATGCCAAATTTGATCAAGATCGGTCCGGTAGAATTAACGTGATGAACGGACATACAGACAGACAGACAGACATTTTTTTCAAAAATAGCAAATTTGGCTTCAGTATCGAAAATAAAACATATTCCACCGGTTTTTATTTTTTTTTCTTCAATGTACAGTTTTGACCTCGTTACAGTCTTATTATAGTATAGATTACAGCAAAGAAGTTATGAGATAACTTAAAGGATACATTAGTATTGGCCTGATACCTGCATCTGAGCTGGGGCAGTTTGTTCACTTTCCGCTTCACATACATCTATTCACGTTATAGGTTCCCAATGGGGTAAGCAGCGACTATAGATCGTTTTCTTATTACGATCCGCTCTAACATCTGATTTACAATCTATAATTATTTATTTTTTACGCTTCGAATGCCTGCCTTTTTGAATGCATTCTCTTTTCTTAGGCACATTCTCCGTGGTGTTCTACCGCCATTACCATCAACATTGGCTCTATAAATCATATATATTTCCAATAAAACCTGCTGGTATGACTGAATTCATCTCTTCAGCTTTACGAGCCAATCACAGGACGCCACGTCATCACCGCTCCGTTTCACGCCGCCCGATATGAACGAACACGGACAAATATGTCTGACTCATTTTATTGGATATCTCGACCGATTGCCGTGGAAACGATACAGCTTTTATTGTCACTATTTGTCTCTTATTTTCTGTAGTGGTATTGGTTTACGCGTTTATTATATTTATATTGTTCTCCTAGTGGTTGTCCAGATGAGCGAATTGAAGTTGGATAGTAATTTCATATTTTCAGTATGATTAGCTGTGTAGTGTCGGCTTAGAATAGCACTACCCCATTTCTTCCGGTGGGTGTACGTAAAAGACGACTTACGGTATTCGGGCTTTTAAGGATTTTTTGGGCGATGCGGTTGGAGACCCATCACCAACAACCTTTATCTCACCATCTTTTCCCCTCTCATATTTCCAAAAGTGGCTCAGGAATTTCCAATTCCTTAGCTCTGGCTACTAGCCTGTAGCCACTGTATAGCCGTGTGTATATGTATGTATGTACTAGATAAATGATGTGGAACACGCTAAATACTAAGCTTTCCTGAATTTAGTCATTAACTTTAACAATAAATAAAGAAGTGTGTGCGTCTAGTTTATACCTAGTAGTGTATGTATTGTTATGCCTAAGTTTTTGTAGATTTAATGCCATGTAAATGAACTTAAAAATAAAACAAGCTCATTGTATTTATTCTCTGTAGAAATTACTATTGGATATGATATTTTATTTATTAGATCCCTTTGGAGCTCATCTGTGAAATTGTACATGTTAAATTGATAATAAATGAATATTGACCCGCTTTATCAGACATCGTGAGGAAACCCACATGGCTGAGTTGTACTTAGTCATGTGACAGTGTATTCGTACAAAACGGCGATAGGCCTGCCCTCTATCATGTGAGTTCACTGTCCAAACCAAACGTGGGTTCTCTGAACACCAGGTGACAAAGTCGATTTAATTGCCGTGTAGTGTCGGCTTAGAATAGCACTACCCCATTTCTACCTGTGGGTGATCGTATGTATGTATGTCGGCCATAAATCACTAAATTGAGTAGCCAGAGCTTAAGAGCATAAAAAGATAACTACATGTTTGATTTGATTGGCCGGCTACCCAAAAATGTATGAAATTCAAATTGAAAACATTGTTACAAAGGTGACCGTCTGAAGGGAAAATAATAAGTATGAGAAGAATAATCAATGTGAGTGAAGCAGGAGAGATTTGTCAAGATCGTGCAAAGTGGCAATCAATAGTCTGTCTGTGCCTATCCCAATGGGAATAGTGGGCGTGAGTATGAGTAATATATGCAATAAATATTTCATGGACAGTTTATATATTTATCTATTGGCAATCAATATCACGGCCATAAACCCCAAAAGGGGGTAGCCAAATCTTCAGAGCAAGAAACTCCTCGACCAGATTTGGAAGTTGATAGGGGACATGATGGTAGAAATAAAGTGTCGTTGGTGATAGGTCTCCAACCGCATCGCCCAAAAACCACTTAAAAAGCCACATACCCATAGCCACCGGCAAGCCAGCATTCTAAGCCGGCACTACACGGAAAACAGAGAATAGATCATTTTAGAAGAACTAGTGGGTAACCCTGGCGCGACTATGTCGCGTCCAATAAAATGAGTTTATTTAGAAATTTTCCGACCAATCACAGCGCAGCTCTTTTGAATTTCTAGTGAATTTTTCTGATTGGCCGGTTTGAAAAAAATCCGACCAATCACAGCGCATCTCTGATCGACTAAAGTTTGCGCGCGCTTATGACACTCAAGCAAAGTCTATGGGCCAAAATCGAAACTTTAAAATTCTATAACTATTAACTTAATCCAGTTACATCAGATGTTTGAATTTTGTGCACACCACGGCCGCGAGCTGTACAAAACGATACCTGAACCAAATTTCTAGCTTAACTCATCGCGTCACAGGCTTCCAGGCAAGAAAGAGGCTTACAGAAATAATATATAAAGATTTTAGAATCAATCATTTTGGATAATGAACGAATGATGTTATGAAATTTAAATAGGATAGGCCATACATGAAGTGACTACGATGACCATACACTGATGCTTTACAGTACTGTTCCTTCAACCCTCTCTTCTGGGATAAACAAAATTTAGATTGTCTGGTGCAAAGTTGATCATTTTAAGTTTAATTCGTAATGAGTTGACTCTCGTGTTTTGTTTCGAGATTTGTTTTGTGGTGTGGAATGCGAAACTCAATCATATGCTTCCGAATTAACAGTTTAAAAAAGGTAGATTACGCATATATCTACATATAGTTAGATCATTTCCATTCAGTTAGTAAAATATAACCAACCGTGATAGCCCAGTGGGTAGAACACTCGGTTATTGTGCAAACGACAAGTGTTCAAATCCTGGGTCGAGTCTACACCAATTTGTCTTTTCTAAAGGTATATGTGTGGTTAATTTATCATGGTTGTTAACGGTGAGGGAAAACATCGTGAGGAAACCCACATGGCTGAGTTGTACTTAGTCATGTGACAGTGTATTCGTACAACACGGCGATAGGCCTACCCCCTATCACGTGAGTACACTGTCCATGCAAAACGTGGGTACTCTGAAAACCAGGTGACAAAGTCACGTGATGTTCAGAAGTATTAGTACCTCTGCCAACCCCTTCAGGGATGTTCGGCGTGGACGTTTGAGTTTTGAGTTGATTTTTAACTATAATGACAACCCTATAACATTAGTATGCACTTGATTATATATTTGTTATAAAATAGTCCTACAAAAGCAATTCAAAAAGGTTATCACAATAGAATAGGTGTTTATGTTAAGCTACGCTAACATTTCGGCTATACGACAATTACACGACAAACCCAATTCACCAACTCAAACATGCCCGTTGTTGATGTTTGATGTAAATGTTACTTTGATTGCTCTGCGAATACATATCTAAACACTGGCGTGAATTCTGTGCTGAAACCTAAACGAAGCCTTTGGTGTTTGACTTTATTTGGTATGTTACACGGGTCAATATTCATTTATGATAATTATAAATATAATATGCACAATATTACAGATAGCTCCAAAGGGCTCTAATAAATAAATTATCAAATGGAATAGTAATTTATAACATAACATACATAAACGTTCACGCCGTATATCCCCAAAGGGGTTGGCAGAGGTACTAATACTTTGTTATTTAATCGTCAATGGCCGAATGTATGTATTATCTTCAAGTTCAACGAAGTGCATTCGAAATGCTTGCCAAGAAGAGCAAACGCTATCTATGATTCCGACTACTAAACACTATAAGAATTCATCACCCTAACATGCCCAGACACAAATAAAACGCTAACTTCCCATGTAAGTAAGTAAAATGTTTAGTTGGTATTAAAAACAAAATTATACACAGTGATTAACAGTTAAATACTACCTGTAATAATACCAAAAATGCTCATCATAAAATGTACCCAGCGCAAGTCTCGCAGGACACAAACGCCGAGTTCGCTGGTATTCAGCCTTAAACGTTAACTTATATCTACTACATACTAACTAACACATAAAGCAAAGAAAAAAAAGAAACAAACAAATACTGTAAGAGAGACAACCAGGAAATAAGTGAAAATGACGGGCATATCCTGTTGACTCTCAAGAAGCTCGAGGTGTTTTAATATAATGAGTGGAATCTCGCCGGTATTCAGTTCGGTGGCTCGAGAAAACTCACATAGCGTGAACGCTCACCTCCGTGGCCTGAGTGTGGCTTGTAGTCCGGTCGACAGGTGGTTTCAGATAGAAAAAGGTCGGAATTTAATGAAACTTGGAGATATTGTTCAGGGATGGTTAATTAACATTTTGTCAAGTTTTGGACCTCGAGGACCCTGTGCAAAAAGAGGAGGGAGGGGAGAACTGCAAAAATCTCGACCTTTCGTCAGTTTTTCGTCAATTACCTTTTTTCCTTACATCCTACGACAAAAGCGTTCAGAAACATTTTGTAGTACGTGAAATTATCTACAATTTGAGTACTCACATATGTCTGTATGTCAATTCCTTAATGAGATATGGCGCTTCGCAGAAAAGATTTTTTTCCGAAATTCAGTAAAAATACCTTAAAAAAGCAGAAACCAACCTTATTTCTTATTTTAATAATAATAATTGTTGTTATTATGGTCTGTATTTTTGAACCCCCCCCCCCCAATCCACCCTCCCTTCCTCACCTAACCCCAATTCTCAAAAGCTTATTTTCTACTGTAATTTCATACCAATCATATATCATGTCGGTAATATTGGTATTGACATTAGTTACTTTTTAGACCGATATTCCCTCTCCCTCTCCTTCCCTCCACTACATAATTGCAAAAAAAGACGTAGTCCTTTCGTAAACAAATTGATGATTTAATAATTAGAATGATATTAACAAAATTAAGGTTTTGACAAAGTATACACTAGAGGCAACAGAGATATTGTTGAAAGGTCTCTCATACATAGTAGATACGCATTTGTACTTATTACAGTTCCTGTCGAGATTTTTTAGCCGTTGGTTCTGCTTCTAATTGCTCGTCGTCTTCCTGCACAATCAGGCTGTTAAGGACGTCCTCGCCGTCGTCGTATTCGTCGATTATGTCTGACGAGTCCTGTTCGTTCAAATCAGTTGCAGGGGCGTTTTCGCAGGAGTGGCCTGTGCAGTACTTGCACATAGCTTAGCATCTAAGACCTGCTTTCTTGCAGCTGCAAGCTCCGGTGCTACAGCCTTTGCTGCACTTGCAGGAAACAATTTGGAGGATGTTATCTGGCGCAGCAATTTTCGTTGTGGGGATTGGTAGTACCCCTCGCGTGGTTAGGCTCCAGCCCCAAACTGATGGGCGAAGTTCATTACCTAACCACGCTTGCACTTGCTGGTAAGTGCGGAGGGAGTGGTAATTGGCAGCGTCCCTTGTCGGTGGTAGGCGGGCTAGTTCCAATTTAGCCTTCGTCACTGATCGTGTAAATAATCGGTACCGCAAGTCGTCAAGGTTGTCATTGTCAATATTGCCTCCATAAACTACTACCAGGAACTTTTCTCCAGCGTCCTTGATTTGTTGAGGAGTAGCGTTTGATGTAAGAAACGGAGCCACTACTGCAGAGAGGGCGGTATTCTTCATATAGGTGCTGCAAATTTTGTTCTCCCCTAATCCATACGGTGCTGACGTGGTATCACACCCACTCACTGCGTCGAGGAAAAGTATATCTTTGGGAGGAAAGGAACAGGAACTAGGTGAGTAGATGACACTAGGATCACCACCTCTTCCACTTTTCTGAAGATAGATGTTCTTTATGGACATACCCAATGCCGTCAACAGAATAAGTACGTCCACATCTTCAACAATAATAATGACGCTGTCGAATTCGCTAGCTTTGGATATGGCGGTGTTGACGATCAACACGTCGGCGTCTTCATGTGCTTGCTTCACTTCGATGCTAGCTCACGCTGAATTTCGGAAAGAAATATTTTCTGCGAAGCGCCGTATCTCAGTAAGGAATTGACATACAGACATATGTGAGTACTCAAATTGTAGATAATTTCACGTACTACAAAATGTTTATGAACGCTTTTGTCGTAGGATGTAAGGAAAAAAGGAAATTGTCGAAAAACTGACGAAAGGTCGAGATTTTTGCAGTTCTCCCCCCCCTCCTCTTTTTGCACAGGGTCCTCGAGGTCCAAAACTTGACAAAATGTTAATTAACCATCCCTGAACAACATCTCCAAGTTTCATTAAATTCCGACCTTTTTCTACCCAACTCCACTTCTTGCGACTTGTCGACCGGACTATTGGGGTACAGGTGCTTTCAGCGATGAATTTAGCGCTTTCTTAGATTTTAGCTTTTAGAAATGTTAGGTTAAGATGATGTGTATTTAATAATGCAACTGCGTGAAATTATGTATTTTATATACAAAAAGACTTGGCCTTGTAGTGCCGGCTTAGTGTGTCACTTGTGGGTGATTTTTGGGCGATGCCGTTGTTGGAGACCCATCACTAATAATAATACTTTGTTTCTACCATATTCTCCCCTATTAACTTCGAAATGTGGCTGAGGAATTTCTAGCTCTGAAGCTGCCTACATTTGGGATTTTGGCCATGAGTATATAACCTGTAAGTTCAACGAAAGTACATTCGAAATGCTTGCCGAAAGAGCAAAAGCTATCTATGATTCCGACTACTAAACACTAGAAACATTCATCCCCTAACATGCCCTGACACAAATAAAACCCAAACCTACCATATAAGTGGAAACGACGGACATATCCTGTCTCTGAAGAAGCTCGAGGTGTTTTAATATAATGAGTGGAATGTCGCCGGTATTCAGTTCGGTGGCTCGTAAAGAAAACTCACATAGCATGAACGCTCACCTCCGTGGCTAAGTGTGGCTTAGGGTACAGGATGGTGCTTGCAGCGATGAATTTAGCGCTTTCTTAGATTTAAGCCTTTAGAAAAGTTTGGTAAAGATTATGTTTAGTTTATAATGTAACTGCGTAAAACTATATCTAATTTATAATATTCACATTCGGTAGGTCTGCGAAAAGGTTTATAACTTTTTTTATACTCCAAAGTGATAAGGGTTGTACACCCCTAGCATTTAATTTTATTGGCTTGAAATTCCTTAGAAATAATATATATGACACAACAACGTTTGGCGGTTTAACAAGTATTTTATATATACAAAGAGTGTTATGAAAACATACATACATACATATACTCACGGCTATAAATCCCTTGAAGGGGTAGCCAGAGCTAGGGAATGAGACATTCTTCAGCCACCTTTGGAAGTTGCGTGGGGAAAAGATGGTGAAATAAAAATTATGAAAACATTCCATGAAAATCTTCATACTCTTTATACTAGTACAAAAGCTATGGTTTCAAATTTGAAAACTGTATCGTCTTAAGATAATAAAGATGTATTGCTGCCCTAATCACAAAAAGGGGAAGCCAGAATTTTCAGAATTATAATTTACTCAAACATTTCGGGAAGTGGAGTCGGGAATGATGATAATAAAATAATTAGCGAGTGATTGGTCTCTACTTCAGCCACATCGTCAAACAATCACTTTAAAAGCCCCAAAACCCAAAATGGCCTCTTAGAAAGAAATGGGTTATGTCTATTCTAAGCCTTATAATAAATTTAACATACATACATATACTCACGGCCATAAATGCCAAAAAGAGGTAGCCAGAGCTTGAGAGCCATAAACTCTTCTGCCTCATTTGAAAGTTGATGGGGGACAAGATGGTAGAAATAAAGTATCGTTGTAGTAGTAAAAGAGCGCGTTTTAGCTAAGAAATACTCTACACATTACTGTGAAGTCAGGTTCAGTATAAGTATGTTCTCGGCAATTCATTAGTGTGAGTGTCTCCAGAGTGGAAGGCATTAGGGGTAAGCTTGCGGCCGTGCGCTAATGCACATTGAGATCAGAATGGGACAGGATTGTGTTGGATTAAGGAAATAGGTAATTGAAAACTCTGTATAGAAAATTGCAGAATAACATTTAGCAGACATTGTATTTTTTTTATAACATATCGCACCTCCGCTCAAATAGTGACACAACTCAAAAACCAAATTTTTTAAAAACTTGTATCTAAAACTTATATTTCTCTTTATTTTTACATTTTTGCTCTTGTTACGACAACTGAACATAATTACAAATTAACAAGCTATACATATGCTAGTTCAAGAGTTAACTTTTTGATGTTTATCAATGGTTAATTAACGTAATGGTAAAACAAGAGGGATTCAATTAATTTTTGAGTTGTGACACTATTTGAACGGATGTGCGATATATAACATAACATAAACGTTCACGCCGAATATCCCCGAAGGGGTTGGCAGAGGTACTAATACTTCTGAACATCACGTGACTTTGTCACTTGGTGTTCAGAGTACCCACGTTTTGCATGGACAGTGTACTCACGTGATAGGGGGCAGGCCTATCGCCGTTTTGTACGAATACACTGTCACATGACTAAGTACAACTCAGCCATGTGGGTTTCCTCACGATGTTTTCCCTCACCGTTAACAACCATGATAAATTAACCACACATATGACTTTAGAAAAGACAAATTGGTGTAGGCCCGACCCAGGATTCGAACACTAGTCGCTTGCACGATAACCAAGTGTCCTCTAGGGTTTCTCATTTCTCGACCTTTTTCATTTCCCGGAGCACGAGAATTCTCGACCACTATTTCCCGGGAATTCCCGGGTTGTCGAGAAATATGGAAATTTTTAAAACATAATGTGTGGTTTAACAATAAAACTACGCTTTTTATGTAATATTCAACAACATGTTAAGCTTCAATGATCGCCTGTGTCATACCCTAACTTCTTATGATAAAAGACTATGTCATTGTCTATGACTATTTTAATTCCAAGATCCTGTAGTAGGCTTCAAAATAATAAAACCTTTCGTCTTCCGTCAGTAAGAACAAATCTAGGAACTCACTCCCCTATTTATCGCATGTGTTCGTCAACAAACTCAGTTCAATCTCTTTAAGATATATTTCATGATAGCTTGGCAGCCGTGAAACACTCATTATCAATTTATTATAGTGCTCCATATTTTTTTTTTATTTAAGTAATTTTTTGATTTTTTTATCTTCTTTTTCATGCCTTGTTGTCTGATTTTTATTTAATTTTTTTAGTGTTCATAGTGTTAATTATTTAATGTATTTTTTTTTGTTCTTGTGTTTACAATCATAGGTCTAAGATAAAATATTTATTTATGCATTAACGAGCATGCAGTATCTACATCAAGTAGAGTGCAAAAGAAAAACATGCGTCAATATTGTTGTATTGTTACTTTTCTAATTTTAAACTTGGTTTTGTAGATCAATTAAAAAAATATATATTTATTAATAAAAACGTTTATTTTTAGTTTCATTTGACTTTAAGTATAGAAATCTTTAATTAAGCGAAATAAGCTCTAGCGAGATCTTTAAATCATTATTTCTACAAACAATTAGTAGTTAGCAAACAAATAAATAAATAGTCTATTTCTTTGGAAAAAAACAAATAAAATATCTTCTAAAAACAATGTCATCATGTCACCACAGTAAAACTTAGTACCTTACATACTAAATAACTTACTTTTAGTATCTGTATGTACTACAAATAAAATAAAACGTCAGTTTTTTAGTCAGGCATAAAAAAAATAAAAATCAGCCTAGCTTAATAATTACGAGCAAGGTACCTTAGTTTAGTTTTGTATCAACTATTCAATGTTTCTTATAAGTGGATAGTCTTTTCGTTACTTAAGTAAACAATAGAACCTAATAAATAATTAATAATCTTGTAGTTATAATGACAATCACAATTTAAAGCGAAACTGCTTTAAAAGTTAGCCCACTATGTCTTGTTATGAATGAAATAAGCCTTTAAAAATACGAGGGCGTTTATAGCATCATCTGACAATCGGTTTCGTATTTTTGTAACAAAGTTTCCAGACAATGAGAAAACCCGTTCATTTTCTGTCGATGTAAGTTTTGCTGACATAACAGCATTATACAAGTTTTCCAGATTAGGTGTTCTTTAGCCAGTTGATTCATATAACTGAAACTCTTTTTTAATCAAGCTTCTTGTTAAAACAGTTTCAATATTGCTGGTAGTGTCTGTGGTGGTCACTCACACACCGCGTCGCACGCGCAAGCGCGTTATTAAGTTTTTTGATTTTAGACTGAATTTCTCGATTTCTCGACTTCTCGACCACTTTTTTCTCGTCTCGAGTAAGGCAAAATTTCCCGGGAATTCTCGGTCCGAGAACTCTCGAAGAGAAACTCTATGTCCTACCCACTGGGCTATCACGGTTGTTGTTGTTTTTTTTATAAATATTACAAAAATAATTTTTGGGCGATACTATGGAGACCCATCACCAAAACCATTTATTTTACAAATTTTTCTTCACTTAACTTTTCTGATTCTCAAGCTCATGCTACCCGTTTTAGGGATTTATAGCCGTGAGTATAGGTATGTGCGAAAATTGAAGCCCAAATGATTTTATATTCCATCGTTTTGAGCTTTTAAAATAATATTTGGATATCTCAAGTAGACTCAAAGTAAAACTCGACCCCATTTACGAAAATGGTTAGAAGATATCGAATAAGGTCAAGACGGTCATTTGCTAATTTATAATCAGATCTTACCTTTTCTATCTATAGGTACTCTTTACTAATATAAGAAGTAAAATGTATTTGTATTATTTTTAATTGTTTTAATTGATTCAGTGTAGTGTCGGCTTAGAATAACACTACCCCATTTCTACCCGTGGGTGATCGTAAAAGGCGACTAAGGGTATAGGGGCTTTTGAAGTAATTTTTGGGCGATGCGGTTGGAGACCCATCACCAACAACCTTTATTTTTACCATCTTTTCCCCACTATCATTTCCAAAAGTGGCTGAGGAATTTCTAATTCCTTAGCTCTGGCTACCCCTTCTAGGGATTTACAGCCGTGAGTATATGTATGTATGTAAAATGTATTTGTATTATTTTTAATTGTAATAAATAGACCCGGAAACTACATAATCAAGTCCAAAATACATTACCAATAGAATGCTTTAACTTTCATAAGTTACATAGGCTATAATACTCAACTCAAACCCAAACGTTCACACCGTATATCCCCGAAGGGATTGGCAGAGGTACTAATACTTCTGACCATCACGTAACACTGATACCTGGTGTACTCTGAGTACCCACATTTTGCTTGGAAAGACAACAATGATAAATCAACCACACATTTTTCTTCTATAAGACAAATTGGTGTGGGCCCGAACCGGGATTGAACCCACGTTAAGCGGTATCCCACTAAGCTATCACGGCTGCTATATAACATCACGCCTAACCCCGTGTAGAGCCGGGGCAGTCAAATAGTATATAATGTACTTAGTTGCCTTTCCACCTGAAAACGCCAGAATAAGATTAATATCGTCCTCCCGTGAGGGTTGTCTCTAATGTGGGTATTAGTTCCGTTTTCCGTTGATAATCTCCGTCATTAACGGACGAGGCAATATGGCGGTTCCGTAGGAATCTCATTATTAATACGAGCTCGATTCCCTGCCGAGATACAACAGAAATGAAGGCACATTTGTTTGGTTTCACTAGAATGTAGGGTGGGATGAGGGTGGGGTTGTATGATTGCTTTGTTCATATTAATATTTTATATGTAACCGTGATAGCCCAGTGGGTAGAACACTCGGTTATCGTGCAAACGACTAGTGTTCAAATCCTGGGTCGGGCCTACACCAATTTGTCTTTTCTAAAGACATATGTGTGGTTAATTTATCATGGTTGTTAACGGTGAGGGAAAACATCGTGAGGAAACCCACATGGCTGAGTTGTACTTAGTCATGTGACAGTGTATTCGTACAAAACGGCGATAGGCCTACCCCCTATCACGTGAGTACACTGTCCATGCAAAACGTGGGTACTCTGAACACCAGGTGACAAAGTCACGTGATGTTCAGAAGTATTAGTACCTCTGCCAACCCCTTCGATGATATTCTGCGTGAACGTTTATGTTATGTATATGTAGACTTACATATACTCACGTGTCCGAAGTATGAAGAATAAAACAGCATATATGAAAAGATTGATAGATGTGAACGAAGCGGAAGAGGATTGCCAGGATCGTACAAAGTGGCGATTGATAGTCTCTGCCTACCCCAATGTGACCTAACGGCGTAAGTATATGTATGTATGTATATATTCATGCTAATCATATTGAAAAAAAACGCCGTAATTGACAACCACATCGCTGAATTTAGTCCTATGGCTGCTTGCTCTCTGTCACGAGAATGCACCGCCCGCCTGGCAAAACACGGGTACGCTGAACATGTAAAATGGGTCAGTTTATGTTTACTTCAATATAAATTTACGGCATGAATATACGAACTCATCATACATTTGCCTCTATTCGTTCAGAATATCATAACACATAAATTTTTAACACTCGTTAATAGCCGTCACAAAGTATATCCAAAATAAAATATCGTTTACTGACAGTCGAATTGGAGAAGTGTCTTTCCGATATAGGTCTGGATTCATGTTTGTAACATGTATTTATTGGGCACGTGTTAGCTTGGTTTAGTCTGAGATTGATGTGATGTATAACTCCCGCGAGTTAACATGACACCTGGCTCGATTGACGTTTGTTGAAAGTACTGAGTGCATAAAAGTCAGCTGACCTTTTTTAAATGGGGTACAATTATTTTTTTAATTGAGTTGCAAATTTATTTTTATATCAGATATTGTTCAGTATGTTGGGTACATTACCTTCGCAATGAGTACAAAGCCTTTGGCTGTAGCACTGATTACTTTATACTCTGTATATATTTATTTGTGATTAATAGTTATCAAATTACATCTATCGTAATAACATAACATACATAAACATAAACGTTCACGCCGTTTATCCCCGAAGGGGTTGGCAGAGGTACCAATACTCCTGAACTCACATGGCAAGCGCCATCTAGTTTCCAGAGAAGGTACCCACGTTTTGCTTAGACAGTTTACTCACGTGATAGGGGGCAGGCCTATCGCCGTTTTGTACGAATACACTGTCACATGACTAAGTACAACTCAGCCATGTGGGTTTCCTCACGATGTTTTCCCTCACCGTTAGCAACCATGATAAATTAACCACACATATGACTTTAGAAAAGACAAATTGGTGTAGGCCCGTCCCAGGATTGGAACTCACGCCCTTCTGTTTTTCGGGCGGGTGTTCTACCCACTGGACTATCATGTCGCTCTATCGTAATAACTTATCAAAATACGTTAAATAAATAGTAAAATAACATGCATATACTCACAGCTAAAAATCCCTAGAAGGGGTAGCCAGAGCTAAGGAACTAGAAATTCCTCAGCCACTTTTGGCAAGTTGAGTGGGGAAAAGATGGTAAAATAAAAGTTGTTGGTGATAGGTCTCCAACCGCATCGCCCAAAAAGCCCCAATACCGTTAGTCGCCTCTTACTTACACCCACCGGCAGAAATGGGGTAGTGTTATTCTAAGCCAACACTACATACATACATATTCTCACGCCGTTAGTTCCCATTGGGGTAGGCAGAGACTATCGATCGCCACTTTGTACGATCCTGGCAAACCTCTCTGGCTTCGTTTACATCCATCAATCTTTTCATACATGCTCTTTTATTCTTCATACTGCGGACACCTGCCTTTTTGAGCACATGTTCTATTTGATCCAAATGTGTCCTCCGAGGTCGTCCTCTACTAACATTACCTTCCACATTGGCTCTATATATCTCTTTCACCAATTTACTGTCATCCATCCTCTCTATGTGCCCAAACCATCTCAACATTCCTTTTTCTATCTTTCTTACAATATCATCTTTTACACCACACCTTTCACGAATCACATCATTCCTCACACGATCACATAACCTTACATTACACACTTTTCTGAGGGATCTCATTTCTACTGCATTCACTCTACTTTCATGCTTCTTCTGCCACACCCAACATTCACTGCCATACATAAGCGTAGGAACGAGGACAGCATCATGCAAAGCCATTCGGGCCTTTTCAGACACCGACTGACTAGACATTAGACTATCCAGTGCTCCATTTATATCCAACACTACACAGCTAACATAATATACACAGCTAGAATAATTAACTTCTGATAGAAATTAAACAAACATATAATATTGAATAGATTTATTTCAATATAATTACTCATCAATATCACTCATTTCTTCAATACCTGACATAATAGAAGTGTCACTTTCTTCTCCCTCGCTCGCTTCACTGTCGGAGCTTTCTTCACCCCCAAGTGAAATAATAAACTCCCTTTCTCTTGTTTCCTGCAGTCGATCTTGCACCAAATATTCTTTTTCAAGTCTCTGTACATGGTTTACCTTCTTTTTCCAGTCAGCAGCAATTATGGAAACAATCGCTTCTTTAGTTAATTTTTCAATGTGTTTCTCCGACTGATCGATATTTTTGTCTGCCACGCTTTGTTTGATCAAATTCCAGATATATTCGATCGGATTAAGATCACAGTGGTAGGGTGGCAGACGTACGACCTCGTGGCCGTGCTCCCTTAATAATTCGTCTACCACATATATTTTTTCTGGCTTATTCAATCTTATAATTTGATATAGCTCTGGTTTTGTCATATTTGCAGCATAACTTACATTATTATTTGTTAAGGTGCCGTTAGTCCAGCGGACAGAGTTTTTGAAACATTATAATGCGTATGTTTATAACAATATGGTTTTGAAAAAAATACATCAAAATCTTCAGGCTTTTCTGCTGTGAAAATGGCGACTTGAAACGTGATTAATAAATTTTCGCTCGATAGAAAAAAATCGCCAACATACCTCTAATTACACGCTTGAAAATGATTTTATATATTATTTATTTTACCTACTTACATATAACTTGCATCATAATTTGAGCATTTGTATTTCTAATAATAATTGGCGATTAGTTTTCTTTTTTAATAAATTCAATAAAACAAATATTTTAAAAACATCGATATTCGCAGTCCTACTCGAGCGCCGCCCGCCGCCCGCTAAGTGCTCGGCGAGCTGCTTTAGGGGATGGACCTATGTCGCGCGCTCCTTGTGTTAAAAGATCTTACAATTTACGTGCGTGCGGCGCCGTTAGTGTGCGAGTGACCTATCTGTATACGATGCGCGTCAATGTAGGCGTGAGAGTGACCGTGCGTACGGTTAGCATTAGCAAATATAAAAGAATTTATTCTATTCATAGATTGCACTCATTTTTATATTTTATTGTTTAATTTATTAGGAATGGGAAAAAGAACAAAACCGTTAAAGTAGCTTCTAATTTCAATTAATAATATTAAGTAGTTACAGGTGTAAACTGAAAATTATATACATACATATACTCACGGCTATAAATCCCTTAACGGGATAGCCAGAGCTTTGAATGAGCTAAAATGAGAAATTCCTCGGCCACTTTTGGAAGTTGATTTGGGAAAAGATGGTAATAATATATTATATGATTTCGGTGACGGTTCTCCAACCATATCGCCCAAAAATCACTTAAAAAGCCCCTATACCCTTAGTCGCCTCTTACGATCACGGGTAGAAATGGGTGTAAGCTTATAATAATGAGTGTGCTATGATTGGCTATTATACTGTATAATTTATACTATTTATAATTGATAAACTGTATAGTTTTATTGTGTAATCATATTGTTTACCTATTTAATAAGTATTAGTGGTATCGTGTATGAATAATGAGATACTAGTTTGACTTTACTTCAAAACAGCTCACGCTGATTAAAATAATGATTGTAATTAAATCCATAATTTTAGTAAATACTCATTTCTAAAATGTTATTATTTATTTATAAATGAGTTATAATAATGATTATGTAAATTTGAGTAAAGTATTATTAATAAGACTGTCAGTTGATTTAAGGTTAGGTAAGGTATAAATATACGATCTCTGTTTTTGCGTGGGCAATTGTCAGTAGTCCGTTGTATCGGCAAGTGGTTGTGAAAGATGAAATTATACGAAGTGTACCGCTATTTTGGGTTTTTATTTCAAAACCTCCACACTCCCTGAAGTTGACCCTACAACTCAGAAGTGAGGATAGGCGAAAAATATCACGTTTTTCGTACTGCGCCTACGTAAGTACCCTGTTCTTTTTTTTGTGTTTGCGTAATTAGAAACCTTGGTATGGTGAAATTGCCTTCTTCTTTATAAAATAGCATCCATAAACAGTCGTAAATAATAAAGTCTATTTCAATTGAAGGCAAGAAAGTATTTTAAAAGAATTTTCATTTATTCTCAAAAACATAGGGGCGATACATAAGAGTGTTAATCTGTTACATACTTGAGCCTGATATCTAGTCCTTTTTTTCCCGATAGCTCAGATTGTTTTTTTTTTCAAAGCTACTGTTTGTCAACTTATCGATCTGAAGATTGGTATAGAGCTCTGATTATCTAATAATATTGAAATGTTGGATCGATATACCGTATAGTGAATTTTCTAAAACATTTTTCGTTTATGATTGTGAGTACACGTGCGAAAACAGTACACTTTGAAATTATGACATATGGCATTACAACATCTGTTTAAAGCATTACATGTGATGCTACGATCTAACAATTCCTACTATCAGGCGTGTGGTGTTGTGTAATTAATTAAATATTTCGTGTAATGGGAATACAAATACATCACATGAGGTAGAATAGCAGTGTTATAGGTAGTTATAGAATTACGTGAGCGAGTAAGAAGGGATTAGAGAAGAAATGTATCCATTACTTTTTAAATATTTATACGTTTTTTGAATAAAGTTATTTTGTCATCATACTTTTACTCGCGTTTATTTAACTCAAGTGTGGTCCAGGCTTAGGACTAGCAATGTGCATGGATTCATTTGATGTTTACAAAGATTCGAAATGTATGTCAAGATAACACGATTTTAAATATCAAACAATTATCAAAATCAATCAATAAATTATATTGAACTTGATTTTAGAAATAAATTGAATGTCCCGGTGCTAATCCAAAATTATGAAAACTTAATGCATTAGTTGTAAACCTAGAAAACTACAATTTGATTTTAATGTAGTAAGAGTTTTAGTTACACTGAATTAAATAAAATACATGCCTGAGACGAATGTTGACGGGATTCATCGATGTTAACCGAACTCTTTGAATACAATTTAAAACTTTTTGCTATTATAATTAAAACAACTATTGACTTTAGGATATTTTTATTGCTATCGTTTTAAGTATCACTTTCATTTGCTTACCCATACGTTCGTTACCGATCAATCACGCAGCATCGCACTGCAGTGGCACTCTATGGTAGTGTAATGGAATGAAATGTAGTGCCATGCTAAGTGTGATGTTTGGGGTGGTCGAGTAATGTGTAATGTATCAGTACGCGTCCGAGCGATATTACGTGTAATGCATTGCTCGCATTGCTTACACCATGCCTGGTTGTGAGTATCCAGGTTGTTTTTTTTATATTTTGTACAACTCAACTGCAAACTTACTATAGGTTTGCTACAAATTACTACTGAAATTTTAGCAAACCTGTAAGTTTAAAAAATAAAATAAAAAAATATTGAGGCCTTTTATGTTTATAAATCTAGTTTTGGAACATAATACGAAGGAACACATAGTTGTTTTAATACTCATCATGATGCATAATATCTTTATTATTTATTTTAAATTTGAGATAGTCACCCGCTTATTGTAGTGTCTTCATATTATTCACGTAAGAGGTAAAAACGTCAAAATCAAAATATTCTTTATTAAACCAAGTAGGTATTATACATTTTCTTCGGCCCCCTGTAAAGCTGTACAAAGCGTGTGTAAGATAATACCGTGAATCCGTAAGATAATTACATGACCAAGGATTAATAAAGTAACTGTTTAAATATTAGTTTGCAATACAAAGTAAGAATTAAACATTTCGAAACTTTTAACAACTACCTTCTAATAAAATAGTCAGCCGTACATTTGTTATCAGTGAAATATTTAAGTTACATTTGCGAAGGTCGCCTTTAATTTCAATAAAAGAAAATTGGATTTGCGTTATACTAATTGTTAGGCCCATTGAGATCAAAGAAGCTAAAGTATGTGTACTGAGGGTTGGCTTGATTGTTTACTAAGCTGAAATTTGTCAGTTTCAGTTCTCCACCATGGATCGAGAAGAGAGCAGGAGTCGTAGCCTCAGTTACGATAGATTGAGCGCAGAATTGGCATGGAGGTGCCAAAAAAAAAAAAAGGCCAGTCAACACGGAGGTGTTGGAGATGACAGGAAGCGTTATGCTGAACGACCGTGGGTATTACGGGAGCGTGGTACCGAGGTCAATCGACAACCGTGGGTATTACGGGAGCGTGATACCGAGGTCAATCGACAACCGTGGGTATTACGGGAGCGTGGTACCGAGGTCAATCGACAACCGTGGGTATTACGGGAGCGTGGTACTGAGGTCAATCGACAACCGTGGGTATTACGGGAGCGTGATACCGAGGTAAATCGACCGTGGGTATTACGGGAGCGTGATACCGAGGTCAATCGAGGTGAACAGGTGAACAACGAATAGTCCAATAACAGCAGAGAGGTCTCTTCGTAAGCCGGTTCGGCGTACACGAGAGCGTTCGCCTAGCGCGAGGACGAGAAAATAGCAGGGAGCGATGTTCACAGCATTGTGCACGCAAACGCGAGGGTGGATACTATTCCCAAAACAAAATAGACAGTAACCGCAGCTCTTTGGTTGGGTCGCTTAGTTTGAAACGACGTAGGGTAAATGATAATGGATGAGCTATTGTTTATTTTGTCTGAGATGCTGGCTGAAAGAGTTCAGTACGGAGAATCGCTTGATCAATATTATTACGCCAAAAACAATCTACTAAATTAATGTAAAATTAATGGGCGCCAGAATGTAGATTGTCTGCTGCACGGTGTAGGGTAGGTGCTCAGGCAGCTGCTTAAACCCGAACAAGTTTTTAATTTCTTTAATACGGTTAAAGTTGGTCAATATGGTGACCATCTTGAATGATTCTCAAGGCGAAAAATTGATCGCAAATGTACTCTGCTTTTGCGATGGACAAGATGCTTCAAATTCAAATTTATTTACCGAAAAGGGCAAAATACAACTTGTAATTATTTAACTATATAAACTCAATTAATGCTAGGTAGATTTACAAATTCTTAACAATGTAAGGTTTTACGAATATGTTTAATTGTAGCTCAATCTAAAATAATAATAATAGAAAACGATTTGAATTTTCGGGTAATTTCAAAAAGTTTGTTAAATTTGGTCTCCGGACTGGGCGAACCTGTTGGGCAGATGCCGGAATTTTCACTTTGTCGCGGAGACCTTATTGATGTAATGATATTAAAACCAATATTTAATATTTACATCAAATGGGGACTACTACTGATTTAATAAATTGAATATTCTGTTTCAAAAATTGATCATAGTTACAATTTGTGAATGTATTGTTCCTGTTTTGTATACATTTTATATTTTTTACATTAATGTTCAGTATTGCAAATTAATAAGATAGTGTATTTAAATATCAATAATAAAACTAAATTCCAATACTAAAATTAAATAATATCAACAATATCAAAGATAAATTATTATAATTATGACCGCCTTGTTCACCTGGTCTGGCTGGAAAAGTCTTCTCATTTGTCAGTTCATTGCAGCGAACAAAAAAAATATATACATACCAAGAAGGGTAATCCGAAGGATAAAAATGAAAAACAATGAAATAGCTCAAGTTCAGCTTTAGACCTGGAACTTGATAAATACTTAACTGACATCAAAGTAAATGGGGTAGCACTAAATTGCTGTGTAGAGGTTGTAAGTCACGCTCTGTCATAAAACCTACTAAAGCCAGAGAGCTCAACTTTGATATGATAGTTCCAAAGGGTATACCTCTACTCAGGGCTATAGGTAGGGCTCTGATAAATCCCGTGAGCATTACAACTACAACGTAGAAGTTCAGAACGTAAAACGAACGATAAAGACGTACATCGGTGGAGACTATGTTTTATTTACCATATAAACCAAATCAGCATCAAACATTCAATACTTTTCTTCTGAAGTTTTCTTAAATCTTAAGTAATTTTTAGCCAAAATCTTTAGTAGCTTTGAGATATCTTAACCATAATAGATATGCTGGTGTATAGGTGCATGGGTTGGTAGAGAGTGATAAACATCATAGCATAAACGTCAACAAGGGTATACCTCCTGTATACCTGTGATCCTCTCGCGGACACGATAGCTGCCTACAACGGCTTAGGCATCAAGATGAACTGTCTGTGTGAATTATAATTGTCTTATTTTCGTTAATTCTGGTATTTAAGTCATAATCATTAGCACAGAATCTAAATCCATTGCATATCCTTCGGGAAATATTAAATTTTTAGCCATTCATGTCCAAATTAAGACTGTAATTATTACCATTTTATATGCTTTGCTTTGGATCCGAAATAAAAGATTTCGATGCAAATATATTATAAAACAAATAATAACTTCTATCATCACAATATATCAATTACGATAAAGTGTACGAATGGGCTAAAATGTCAAATACGTGAATTTTTATAGGGCTAGTATAGAATCCGCCACACTAGGGTCACCCACTCACACTTATTTAAGCACACCGTGTATTATTTTTGGATATCGCTGTCATCTTTGTCTTGTCAATCTATATACATAAGTGAAGCACAATTAATATATAATCTTAACATTGTTTCTGTACTTTAAAAGTGCCGCTCATCATAACTGTCAAGACTATAACTGTAGATTTTACCTCAAATCTTCGCCCTGCTTCCATTTGTTAAAAATATAATTAGAACCACGAGCAGGGGAAGGTAAAAATAAATTAAAATGGTATAAATCAAAATTATGTACATTTTACCATAGCTTAATATTTATTAGAGAAACAAACTGTACACAATATTTCGAGCAAGGATGACCTCTAAAGTTTCTACCAATAGTTATAGTATAGTATACTAATTTTGAAGTTGATATAGAAAATTGCAAATTAAAATAAGTATTTAAAACAAAATAATTGTACA
Organism: Bedellia somnulentella; assembly: GCA_963576735.1. NCBI lineage: Eukaryota > Metazoa > Arthropoda > Insecta > Lepidoptera > Bedelliidae > Bedellia > Bedellia somnulentella. Next base: position 10,569,780 of record OY755197.1, read on the forward strand.
TCAGCTATGATATGGATAGTTTATAGAGATGAATTCGTTTGAAGGCATCAGATTGTCATGCCCACCAGACCAAGCGAATATAACAAGATTTTAAAAACATGTACATGTATAATTAATTATGATATTATTATTATTAAGTATACCTAAATAAGATTCTTTGTCATATATGGTACTAATTTTGAAGTAGGTATATTTATATTTAAAAACTGGTAATAAACATCAAATACAAAAAGAAATATATATGTAAGATTGTATGATATATATGTAAGATAATATATAAAGTTATCCATATTGAGGGAATAAAAGGGTAGTTTATGTTACAAAAGTTTATTCAGTAATAAATTCAGATGGTGTAATTTAAACACAAAAGTAACAATAATCAATCAGAGAATAAATCAGAAATCGCTCAGCGTAATAGTGTGCTATGCGCGCGATTTATTAATCTAGCAACTTAAGGTATCTGGTACGAAGTTTATTGACTAGGTACAAGTCAGCATAGGTACTGAGACCAAGAGTGGACGGACAGTTTTTCCGGGAGCAGAATGCTCTTGAGTCAAATCAGAAACGGGAAACTCCTTTCTATTGGCCATATGAGTTAGTTATAGCAAATCCCCGTGCAACTATTATTTTCCAAGGAAATTATTATTTTCGGTACACAATCAATAAGAGCTTATTTAGAACTAGCTTACCATTATCATAAAGCTTACTAAATAAAAGTCAAGTTAGGAAAAATTAATAAACCCTGTACATTAAATTATTATGGTCAGGCATATATAAATTTAAAAAAAGAAAAATTTTATATTATTAAAAAAAAACCTAACTTAAAATCTAAAAACATCTTCCAATTCCTCCTATCGGGAAAGGGTACCTAAGATGCTGGAAGCGTTACCGCGTTGTATGGCAAGATAAGATACATATATTGATGGATAAAAGTACTTAAAATACATACTTTAAAATAAATAAATTCATAATGTAAATAATTATATCATGAAAAAGTTTTAGGACTCGAACATTAAAGGTTGATCGGCTGATTCAACAAAGTCCAACTGTTTACAAAAGTATTTAAAATGAGTAAAAAAAAAAAATGTCAGCTTCGGAAAATGGGGTGCGGAATGTGAATCGGATTCTAGTATTGTAGGACGAACAGCTGAAGTTTAACCTTGATTACAAGTCCTTTTTATGGATGGTTTTCAATAAAATTAGTTGATCCCTAGTGTCCTTTGTACATCTTAAGGGTTTTAAAGTTAGAACGTCCAGTGGCTGATGATGATGATGATGATGAAGTTAGGAAGGTTGTCTAAATATGGAAATCTATAGTGAGGTGTTTAATACACTTATTTCGATTTTGTTGAAGCATTTTTATATAAACTTGATACATGGGGTCCCATACAGTATAATATATTTCCATAGCAACCACCATAGTAGTTCTGATTGTGACATTAAGGCTCGTACCGCGTCTTAAAAGCACTCCCTAATGACAGTCATACCTAGAAGGCAGTAATGATCTAAGCGATTTAAATAGTGAATAAATAAAAAAAAATATATAAGAAAATCACATAAGTACGATATAATATATAAACAAATAATTAATAATTAAGTTATAACCTCACGAGTATGTGAGTTGTGAATCTGCCTATTCTTTTTACTAACGTATTGATCTCTCCATTGAAGAGTTGTCTGGAAGAGATAGTTTTAAGCCACCAATTGTGCTTCTGTTTAGCAGTGTAATCTTTGTAAAATGTTTTAACTGTGATGACTGCCTCCGTGGCCTCGCGGTTGAGCGCTTGGTTTCGGGTGCGGAGGTCTCGAGTTCGATCCCCGGGGGGGTGATCACCTTACAAATTTGATTTGTAAGATTTGACCGAGTTTGGAGGGATATTGCAGGCTTGAATCACCTGACTATCCGAGAATTAAGATGATTCCGTGCTTCCGAGGGCACGTTGGGCCGTCGCTCCCGGCTACTGTTGCGGTGGTGGTCGTTGGTCTGCCAGCCCGCAATTGGCCGGCGTGGTGGACTGTGGCCAGATCGCCCTATGTAGGGTGGGCTGGAGCCCCTTGGTGGGGACATATATGGACTGTGAGGAGGAGGTACGTGATGAGTACCATTATGGGTTCTATTCTATATTTATGTGCTTAATATTACAATTCATATAAATAAAAAAATAAAAAAATACATTGTAAGTGTGTAATGTGTAGAATATGTAAATAAAAATATATATGTATATTGAATGTGTAAATAATATGTAAATGTCTGTAAAACTATGTGTATGATATGTGTGTGCATATATATGTATAAAAAGTTAATGCAATCGCAATTATGAAACATTAGTACGGATTAACACATTAGGACCTGTTAATTTTGAATCACTTGTTACCAGGATTTACAAGTTGTTTCAAGAACTTACCTATGTATAAAAAAATATATAATATAATAAAGTTTTATTAATTCTTTAAAAAAAATATTTCCAATAGCGAAGGGACTCGCTTATAACAGGAAGGCCGAGCTGTAAGCTTATAATAATGAGTGTGCTATGATTGGCTATTATACTGTATAATTTATACTATTTATAATTGATAAACTGTATAGTTTTATTGTGTAATCATATTGTTTACCTATTTAATAAGTATTAGTGGTATCGTGTATGAATAATGAGATACTAGTTTGACTTTACTTCAAAACAGCTCACGCTGATTAAAATAATGATTGTAATTAAATCCATAATTTTAGTAAATACTCATTTCTAAAATGTTATTATTTATTTATAAATGAGTTATAATAATGATTATGTAAATTTGAGTAAAGTATTATTAATAAGACTGTCAGTTGATTTAAGGTTAGGTAAGGTATAAATATACGATCTCTGTTTTTGCGTGGGCAATTGTCAGTAGTCCGTTGTATCGGCAAGTGGTTGTGAAAGATGAAATTATACGAAGTGTACCGCTATTTTGGGTTTTTATTTCAAAACCTCCACACTCCCTGAAGTTGACCCTACATGGGGTAGTGTTATTCTAAGCCGACACGACACGGCAAAAGTTGTGAAATTATCACTGTAATAATTTTGTATAAACTGACAGGGGTAGACAAATCTTTCGTATCATTACATTTTATATTGTAAACGGCCATGGTAGAAACTATTTTTGAATTTGATAACCTAGGGTAAGCGATACAGTTTTCGTCACCCTGACTGTTATAACCACTCGTAAATATTTTAGAAAGAAAATGTAAATAATCATAAACAAATGTCCGAACCCATACCATAGAAAATATTTGCGAGTGGCTAAAACTGTCGAGTTGACAATAACTGTATTGCTTACCCTACTGTATGTTTTTAAAACGCGCGCACGCGGCGTCGCGTCGGGGGCGGCCGCTCGATCGGCGCGCAGGCGCTTCCCCGCGCCAGCGCGGGGGCCGCACCCCCTGAGATGATATTTTTCGCTGAACCAACGGCGCCTTAACCAGCTTTGCATGTCACTCTTCAATGATGACTGGCACGGATTTTTTTCGGATTGCGTTGAGTGGTACGGAGCATTATCAATCACAACTATGCCACTTGGAGGCAAGTTCGGCAACAAATTTTCATGTGTTCATCTGTTCTGATCTCATTTTCTGAATGTTTTTATGTCTTTCAAACAATAAAAATTTAAGAAAAAATATTTACACGATTCTTTTTTTTTTTCAAAAAAAAACTTGGCCTTTTGATTTTGACCCATATGTTATTTTAGAACTTAATAGCATTTTTTATTCATTTCGGTTAATAGACAAGGTCAATTTTAAAGAAATTCTAAATATTGTATGTATTATTATCGTTATTGTAGTTTTTGAATGGAATCTTATCAATTCATCAATATCATACTTCACATACTAATAGTTCAGATATCTCGCTTCAGTGACTCTTCGACTCTTTGTGAACTGAACTAAATGAACTAGTAAACTAAATGAAAGATATACTTCAGTACCCCCAATTGATATATATCTTTCTTTTCACTGAAGTGACACATTTTGCGCACGTCCAGAGATGCTAACGCTACTGGCGAGAGCGGGGCGCTGCGCGGGATAGCGGGGGGAGGGTTGTTTGTCGAGCCAGGTGTCATGTTAACTCGCGGGAGTTATAGACTTTTTTAAATCTCGTCTTTTCGGAAATTTTGGCATTCGATTTTCAAACTTAGACATTGCCACCTGATGTTCAGAGTAACCATGTTTTGCTTTGACAGTGTATTCAAGTGATAGAGGTCGGGCCTATCGCCGTTTGGTACAAATACACTGTCACATGACTAAGTACAACTCAGCCTTGTGGGTTTCCTCACGATGTTTTCCCTCACTGTTAACATCCTTGATAAATTAACCACAAAAATGTCATTTAGAAAAGACAGATTGATGTAGGCCCTGCCCTGGATTTGAACCCACCCTTAGCTATCACGTTTTTATATTCAAATAATACGACGTGGTAGCTCAATGGGTAGAACACCGGTTATCGTGCAAACGACTAGTGTTCAAATCCCGGGTCGGGCCTACGCCAATTTGTCTTTTCTAAAGACATATGTGTGGTTAATTTATCACGGTTGTTAACAGTGTGGGAAAACATCGTGAGGAAACCCACATGACTGAGTTGTACTTAGTCATGTGACAGTGTATTCGTACAAATCGGCGATAAGCCTACCCCCTATCACGTGACTACACTGTCCATGCAAAATGTGGGTACTCTGAACACTGGGTGACAATGTCACGTGATGTTCAGAAGTATTAGTACCTCTGCCAACCCCTTCGGGGATATTCGGCGTGAACGTTTATGTTATGTTATAAATTATTAACACTCGTTAATAGCCGTCACAAAGAATATCCAAAAATAAATATCGTTTACTGACAGTCGAATTGGAGAAGTGTCTTTCCGATATAGGTCTGGATTTATGTTTGTAACATGTATTTATTGGGCACGTATTAGCTTGGTTTAGTCTGAGATTGATGTAGACTTTTTCAAATCTCGTCTTTTCGGAAATTTTGGCATTTGATTTTCAAACTTAGACATTGTCACCTGGTGTATAGAGTAACCATTTTTTGCTTTGACACTGATTCAAGTGATAGAGGTCGGGCCTATCGCCGTTTGGTACAAACACACTATCACATGACTAAATACAACTCAGCCTTGTGGGTTTCCTCACGATGTTTTCCCTCACCGTTAACATCCATGATAAATTAACCACACAAATGTCCTTTAGAAAAGACAGATTGATGTAGGCCCTGCCCTGGATTTGAACCCACCCTTAGCTATCACGGTTTGATATTCAAATAACACCTAAAATAATGCTGTATTTTTTCCTAGAAATAAGCGGTGTACTTCTAAAATGGAGTTTTGACGATAAAGTTTTTAATGTTACTACAAGCTGTTACTTAAAAAAGACGGAAGTCCGATTAAATAATTAAAAAGTTTATTTCAGAAGATTGATGATTGTAGAAAGTGGAACAATTAATTTAGTTATGAATTCTGAAGATATTTTTATTTCAGTATCAATAAGAATAATGTTGAAAGTATAAATTATTACATTTGGTTTTCTAAGACTGGCCTGTACTATATAGACCTAATTTTTTTAAAAATATTTTTACAGTCAAATAGACGTTCGTGCTATTATATAAAAATGGTTTTACTCAAAATTAAACTGTGGTCATTTACATAAGGTCAAATATGTTAAGTAGTTCTATAATGGTTGTATCTGGTTAGTGGCTAATTAAACCCTTTGAGTGCGACCCAAATTATGACGAAGTGTCTTGTAAGACCGTTTCCAAATGTAACTTTCTCTAGACGACCCACTATGTGGGAATTTCGTAATTTACCTGTATTTAATTGCATTTTTCAACTTCAACCAAACAAGCGCATATGCATACTATTTTTACCTTAAACCCTACTAATACCCGTGGCGTATTTACTTTTTGAAACGGTATCACTGTATATTAAATAAAAAATGCCAAAGTGGGTAGTATATAAACTAATTTGTTGACTTGTCATCGAGAAGAAAAATTGATTGTTGTTTTAACACGATTACTGTATAATATTCGATATCAAAGTGGTTTTTTATTCACTCATTGTGTTTATAGGATTTATAAGGTAAGATAAACGTTGAAATTAATATAAAATTAAATGCAATTACTAGATAAAAGCCATCTTAAAGTCACCAAATAAAAACTACATATGTTTGAGATTATTTTTATTTTCAGAGGGATGAAAGTAAGTTATTTGACAAAATTTGAGCGTGAAATTATCAGAATACATAGATTGAAGTATTGGCTTTTAGATTCAATTATAACATCTTGCGCATTTTTGCGGCACCCATACATTGTTTTTATTTTATCAGGATGACCTCCTCATTAACGAAAAAACAAATATATGATATTTGGATTGCGACCGAAAAGACTGAGCGTGTGAATGCCGTTTGCGCGTTTTTGATCAATTATTATCGATTATTAGACCTTTCTGATGGGTCTAAGAAAGACATTAAGGCTTTTCTGAGCAACCTTTTCTTTCAACTTGAAATAAAATGGAATCAATGTCATCGTCATCGGGAACGTTTTATACATAAGAATTTAAGCTGGTTGAACAATGATTTGAATTTACCACAGACTTTTTTGCAAGAAATTCCATCTTCCTTTTCCTCGAGCAAACCAGGAAGACCACAAAAAAGATTGAAGAATGTTGTGAACGCACAAAGAGAAGAAAGATACAAAGTCTCGTTGATTCCACTAGCCCTGAAGAAATAGCAGTTGCAAACGGAGTCAATTTACTGAAAACAGGTAAACGAAAGTCAGCTGCAATTGCGAAAGGTATCATGAATCATCAACAAGGAACTGCCGCCCAATCAAATTAAATTTTACAAAAGAGACTACTGTGTGTGGGTTTCCTATCAATCCACTTTGAATTTGGTGGCTTTCGATCACTACGCCTAATAAACTAGGAATCTGTATTTAAAAGAGTACTCTTGGTACAACATGCCCGTCTCTGTGCATAAGGTATTGTTTCACGGAAAATATGTCATAGCTTCATCCATTCTTCCGATTGGACAATTATCAGAAGAAGCACAGGAGGCTAGGAACAAGGATGTTAGAAGATACCGAGAAATGTTCACCCGTAAAACATCAAGAGTTAATACTAACGCTGACCTTTTAAATAGGCTGTTAGTATCATTAGATCCTTTCCTCGCTAGTCTACGTAGTAGTCCGAAACGTAGACGATGTCAATTAGAGCCTGAGGTATTAAATTTGCTTGCACTACCTACCGCAACTGAGCGAGTTGTGGATAGTTCTCCCGAAAGTGATTAATGTATTATTACATCGTTATTTTTCTTTGTTTATAAATATATTTTTAAAGTTTTTTTTAAGTTTACATTATTTACAAGCGCTCTTCCTCTCCTTTTTATCGCTCAACTACTTAATATGACATATTTAAGGAGTATTTAACTTATTCAGCATAGCAACGAATTAAATCCCCCTAAATTTTGATTTTCCTACACTGTGCGACCTATGTAAATATAAACTGACAACGAAGAAAATTAGATGTTGGCTGTAACCGTGCCTTGGCTTTTACAACTAAGAAAAAAACTGACATTACTTTTAAAACAAATCTGTTTTTTATATCGAAAAGATTTCACACAGCATTTGTATACTAGAATGGATTCTCCGTTAATTATTATTCACTGCGGTGCCCGACACTGGAGTCATGATGCTTCTATGAGCTTTTTCTATGTTTCTTTCGGGTTTTATCTTCCTTTTTTCATTTATATTAAACCGTAATTTAATTTGATCGCTACAAGTGATGAGACCACTAATTTTAATTTACATAGTTATTGTACAATGTTTTAACTGAGACATGCAATAATAAGTTTTCAATTTTATTTAATTTCTATTTGTAACAAAAGTTTGTAATGTAAGGTTATGTGATCGTGTGAGAAATGACGTGATTCGTGAAAGGTGCGGCGTAAAAGATGATATTGTAAAAAAGATAGAAAAAGGAATGTTGAGATGGTTTGGGCACATAGAAAATTGGTGAAAGAGATCTATAGAGCCAATGTGGAAGGTAATGTGAGTAGAGGGCGACCACGGAGGACACACCTCGACCAAATAGAGTGTGTGCTCAAAAAGGCCGGCGCGTCCGAAGTATGAAGAATGAAAGAGCATGTATGAAAATATTGATAGATGTAAACGAAGCTAGAGAGGTTTGCCGTGATCGTACAAAGTGGCGATCGATAGTCTCTGCCTACCCCAATGGGAAATAATGGCGTGAGTATATGTATGTATGTATGTATGTATTTATAAGCGTATTCTATTTATACATACACGACACGGGGTATGTAAATGAAGCCTTACATCGTTACCAACCTGCAAGATTGCTGAAACAGCTTGTTCCCTAATTACCAACGTAGCGGTAATTTCTCGCGGTGCGTGAGAAGCATGGTAACCCTACACTGGAGACATGAGGCTTCCATTATCTATCTACCTACATGTTTCATTTGGCTCTATTATTGCCTTTGTAGTTTCAATATCTGAGTTGTTAGTAGTAGTAGTTATTAAGGAGACAGTATTCTAGTATTAGTCATGGGAACTATTGATGTGAACATCGTTTGTTGGTATGAGTATGCGTATGGTTTCTAGTTACTGCCTCAGTGGTCTAGTGGAAAAGCGGTCGGCTTACAATCCGGAGGTCTAGGGCCCGAATACGGTGAGATTACTAACAAATTTAATTTGTTAGATTTTACCCAGTTTGTTAGCATATCGCAGGCTTGCATCGCTAGTTTATTCAAAGATATTTCATCCTCACACATCTCTTGTAGATTGAAACCCCGTGATTAATAAAAAGGTGAAATCTAATGTATGGAGCTAAATTATGTTTCACTGTATTTACATCGCGTTTCCGACTCTGTATTGGTTGGAAATACAATAAATGAGAGAAACAATAACCAAGCCTGACTTATCGGCAGAAATCTTGAAGCGTTTACATAAAAATACTTTCAAACAATACAAATATAAAATTTTATGGAGTTTCAAAATCATGAAATACAATGTGGAAATTGCAACAATGTTGTCAATTTTACTTCCGAGAGAAATTTAAAGCAGTGAGTTGCTTTCATCTGTAATTAAGGAGTAGGGTTGCCAAGAACTGTAGCATGAAGTAGCAAATATATACTGGCCTGTGAAGCGACTTATAATTCGTATACACTCTTAAAATGATAAATTAAGTTAATTAATTGGTATCGCGATGTAGAAAATGAGAAGGACGCAGCTGGTGTGTGAGTGAGTCTGTGATTGAGTGTTCTAGAACTATCGATTGATGCGAGATCTAGAGGACGCTTCAAGCGGTCCCTCTTGCCGGTCCGTGATCAAAACCTTGACTAGTTTGGATAAAAAATCAATTACACACCAGAATGTGTATTTTCTTTGCTGAAAGTAATTCAACATTGTAGCACTTATAATCTTTACGGTATTTCAATATTTTAGTATTCAAACAAATGCCTATTGTTAATTTAACATATTATTGTTTAGGCCGAGGCTATTTTCACAGAAATATTGATATAAGTATTGGTTTACGGACCTGGTTTCTTGATCTTTTGAGCCAACCGAAATTCTATGTTAACTTTCGAACGACTCAAATATTTACTAAAAAAATTAAACTCAGCACAATTAGGAACAAAACTAAGAAGCTTTATGTTCAGGAGTATTAAATTGAATTTTTACTGTACAGTAAACGGTTTCTTTTTGACACTTTTTGTTTTGCAACAGAAGCTAAAGTATTCCAGTAATTTTCGGTTTTTGCTTGCGCAACTACAACAGCTCGCAAAACATAACATTATTTTATCCCACATTGGAGACAATTGGCCTAGACCTCGCTTTTTTAACATACCTTTTTTATATTATAAATCGATAAAGGACATCAAACTAAACAACTTTGCCTATGGAATGCCTATCTAAAATATTGTAATTTTCAAAATATAATAATAATTAAAAATTGTCGTACCTAGTTCAAACTGAGAATGTATACAATGAGATTCCTTGCTTCAGTGAAAATAAAAAATAAAAAAAAAACATTTGATCTATGGTGTAAACAAAAACATAACCTCTTTCGGTATTTTCCAGTTCAATCGCTCGCTTACCGGTTTATTTTCATGATATTATTTTTCAACGACGATCAATACAACTGGAAAATACAGAAAGAAGTTATATTTTTGTTTACAGAGCGAAAAGCATATATCAAATGTTTTTTTTTTTTTTATTATTTTCACTGAAGCAAGGAATCTCATTGTATACATTCTCAGTTTGAACTAGGTACGACAATTTTTAATTATTATTATATTTTGAAAATTACAATATTTTAGATAGGCATTCCATGGGCAAAGTTGTTTAGTTTGATGTCCTTTATCGATTTATAATATAAAAAGGGTATGTTAAAAAAGCGAGGTCTAGGCCAATTAAATAAAAGCGAGAATACTGAATAAAATACTATAAAAAATCCATCAATTTCATATCCATCCGTCCATCCACGTCAATCTTCGGTGTCAATAGCCAAACATTGGCGGAAACGTCAACTAAACATTCACAGCTGAACTTCCCACCAAAAGAAGATTCTTATATTTTTTTTGGTCGAATCAGCCGCGGCGTATTGTTTATTACTTGATAAAAAATCGTAACACTTATTCAAAAATTACTTAACTCAACGGTCTAAAATGAAATCGTCAACCCATTTATTAATCCCTAATCTGAATTTCCTCAACTTGTTTTCATACTCCGACTTAAAAATGATTACCATTCAGTATCTGAAAGCCCTCAAGAAAGCACCTTATAGCATTTCAGCTCTATTGAATAGCTTAAAGCATTTTCCATAATGAATAGCGAAATCGTCCATTGAAAAATGTTGAATCGGAATTGAACTGGTGAATAGGCTACGTGTCGCACCAATTAGGGGCATTATCCCGCCTTATCCCGCGGGATAGGTTAATGGAAGTATTTCTGGAGCCAAAGCTACTTCTTGCTGATGAGGGGCTAAGAGATTTATTGGTATGCTCGCTCATTTAGACGTTAGGCGACCGATAATTTAAAACGTTTCTAGAATTTACGCTCTTCGTTTTGAGAATATTTGATACGGTTTTATTGTTACAAAGCTTCTCTGCCTATTTTTTTGTATGTGAGTTTTTTCGTTCTTTATGATAATGCAAAAAGAAGGATGTCCGTTATTGATACAGTAAAAAATACTGGTAAATATATAATGTAAGTTGCAGTGTAAAAAAAATTTTTTTTCAATGAATTTAATTTTTTGTAGCTTTTTTACTGCTTTGTCAAGTTTATAATTAATTTCTCATCTGCATTCAAACTCGTGACTTTCCGATTCAGCAACCTACAAACTGAAATCTACTTACATTATGTATATGATCTAAATCGTCACCACACACACATTCGACACCATTATCATTCTCAAGCCTACCGTCTCCACCCTGCCTTATTACACGAGCCATAAGGTTCAAATTGGTGTTGGAATGTGATTTACGATCCTCATAACTCCAAATGATCCAATTGCAAATGGCTCTGTTACGGCGTTCCGACGGCCTAATGCATGGCCTAGAAGATGGAAATGTGTGATTAAACTTTTACGGCTGGATAGTTTATTTGGCTATATTTGACTATACTCTTGGATACATACATACATACATATACTCACGGCTATAAATCCCTTGAAGGGGTAGCCAGAGCTATGGAATGAGACATTCCTCAGCCACCTTTGGAAGTTGCGTGGGGAAAAGATGGTGAAATAAAGGTTGTTGGTGATGGGTCTCCAACCGCATCGACCAAAAATCCCTTAAAAGCCCCAATACCATTAGTCGCCTCTTACGTACACCCACCGGAAAAAATAGGGTAGTGCTATTCTAAGCCGACACTACACAGCAAAACTACTCTTGAATGTAATAGGAAAAAGGGGTAGGTATAGCAATATTGAAAATGCGTTCAATCTGGCTATGTTTGTGTGTTAGTTTGGAACGCTCTCTAATAAAAACAGGCGTAATTTGATGGTTATAAGAATCGGTTCTTCACTGAGCTTAAACTGTGTAGTGTCGATTTAAAATAGCATTAAACCATTTCTACTAGAGTATTTGGGGCGTTTTAATATTGATATTTAAAATAATAATTTTATGATTGGGCGATGCGGTTAGAGGCCCATCGCCAACTAACCTATATTTTACAATCATTTCCCCTCCCAAGTTCCAAAAGCAGCTAGCCATTTTTGGGAAATTTTATAAGATAATCTAAGTTTACAAACTATTAAATTTCATCATTGTTTGCGTATCAACTAAGAACATTAATTAAGATAACTTTATCGAATCTATGAAGAGATTGCGATTAATTTACGCGGATCCCCACAAAAGCGGGGATTTATTGCCAACGAGACAATGCACGGAACCCGATACATTGTTCTCCGTGCCGGTTATTACCGGTGCTAACTAGTTCGATCCAGATTATTCCGGCGAAGTTAATGGTTATCGTATCTGTCGTATTTCCCTGAAGGGTCGGTAGAGAAACTATTGCTATTGATCATCTATATTACAGACAACCAAACCCAAAGAAATCTCTGAAAAATCTCAAAAATCAAACGTTCACGCCGTATATCATCGAAGAGTTTGGCAGAAGTACTAATACTTCTAAAGATCACGTGACATTTTCACCTGGTATTCAGAGTAGGTACCCACGTTTTGCTTGGACTGTGTTATCACATGATAGGGGCAGGCCAATTGCCGTTTCGTACGAATACACTGTCACATGACTTATTACAAATCAGCCATGTGGGTTTCCTCACGATGTTTTCCTTCCCTGTTAAAAAAAACATGATAAATTAACATTAGGAAACACAAGTTGGTGTAGGTCCGACTCGGGATTTGAACCATCATCGTCTGCCCGATAAGCAGTGTTCTACCCACTGCGCTATCACGGTTGTCAATATTTAGTAACATCAAAGGCGAAGAAATCTTTCTTCTTTATAATATATATCTTTCTTCTTAATAAGTAAATATACATACATACATATACTCACGGCTATAAATCCCTAAAAGGGGTAGCCAGAGCTAAGGAATTAGAAATTCCCCAGCCACTTTTGGAAAGTTGAGTGGGGTAAAGATGGTGAAATTAAGGTTGTTGGTGATGGGTCTCAAACCGCATCGCCCAAAAATCCCTTAATAGCCCCAATACCGTTAGTCGCCTCTTACGTACACCCACCGGAAGAAATGGGGTAGTGCTATTATAAGCCGACACTACACAGCATTAATAAGTAAAATAGGTAGTTATTAGGTTTGAATGTTAAAATATTACTTTGGTTCAAGTGAGATTTACTTACGCTATATTTATTTATGCTAAAAATAACACAAATCCCCTGTAAGTTTAATATTAATAAATTTCAAAATAATTTCTCATAATTGCCTACTCGTTAATCACAAACGCTTCTCGGTCGTAAAATATACATTTTATTTCTCATTTTTAGGACTCTCAATAGGATGTTGACGCAAAATTAATTTTCGGAAAATGTAATTGAATTTGCGACTTTCCGAGACTCAATTAGCCCGCTCGAGCGAATATCAGTTTATAGGACAGGAATATTAACAATTTTCGTACTAAAATATTTATTAAATATTGACTTGTAAATACGTAACGTTTTGATGTTCTAGGATTTCTAGGTGGAGGCTAATTAAATAGTCTCCTGATTTTAATTAAGATCTTGATGTAGTATAATTTATACAGCAAAGTACCTTTTAAAATATTTGATTATTATACTCTGATTAAAGTAAGATTCACCGTTTGGTTCTTTTATATGTAATACTAGCTGAATCAAAAAATAAACTGTTAAAGATGCATAATCCTTATCAATTACAAGTATGAAAAATATTAATACACCTATTCTCAGACCTACCAAATGTGTATACTAAATTTCTTCTAAATTGGTTCAGCAAACACTGAAACGTGAATTTTATATATTATATATACTCGTACATTAGTATTTATGCTGACACTAATAATACTTTAGCTTATAGAAAAATGACCATAAACCCATAAAAAAGGTGCTGAAAAAGTTTTACTGATTTAAGCTTTAAGTAGGTACGTACAGGAAGTCGGGAGTCCGTAGTGAGGAGAATAAAAGAGCACTATGAGACGAATAATGAATGTGGAATTGGCGATCAATATCCTCTGGCTACCCTAATTTGAATCATGGGCGTGAGTGTAAATAAGTAACTAAGTAATAATATATACCCAGCTCTTTTCATTCAATTTGGTTACTCCTCCAAACGGATCTCTAGATCAGGCTAATCCGTAATTTATCGGATCTCTCTATTTATGCAAAGTGGCGGTCAATATCCTCAGTCTACCCCAATAGCTATAATAGGCGTGAGTATAAATAAGTAAGTAAAGTAAGTATGTAATATCTAGCTCTTTCCACCCAAGAAATATCTACTAAACCTTTGTTATCTCCAATGCGATTGTGCAGACTGGTCCATTATTAAAGTAATTTGGTAACTCCTCCAAACGGATCTCTAGATCAGGCTAATCCGTAATTTATCGGATCTCACTTCCCGTCGGTTCAATTGGATGACATTGCTACTGGTAACCGGGTGCGGACGTTTTAGAAGGATGCGGTTTTTTATCGTTGGCGTTTTAAAAGGAGCACTTTGTTGAGTTTTAAAAGTTCGAGTTGAGTATAAATAGTATACTAAGTAATAATATTTACCCAGCTCTTTCCATTTAACTTTTTTATCTCAAATTCAATACACTTGTCCATTACTAAAGTAATTTGGTAACTCCTCCAAATGGATCTCTAGATCAGGCTAATCCGTACTTTATCGGATCCCACCGCTTCCCGTCGGTTCAATTGGACGACATTGCTACTGGTAACCGGGTGCGGCCGTTTAAGACGGATGCGGTTGTTTAATTGTTGGCGTTTTAAAAGAAACATATTGTAATTTTGCATGAGGTGGGTGTTTGAAGTAAAAGTAATGTAAAAAGATGATTGAGAATCAAGAGTATTTATGAGAATATTAATGAATGTGATGGCAGCGAGAGAGGTTTGTTAGAATTGTACACAGTGGTGATCAATAGTCTGCCTACTTCAATAGGGATTAATAAAATCATAAGTTGAAGTTAGTACATAAACAAGTTTTTGGTAGTAAGGTGTATTAATAGCTTTTTTCTCGTAGATTTTTCACTTTTAAATGTGCACACTTAAGACTTAAAATTCTAAACTTTAATGATACAGTTAAAACCTAAAATGAATTCGCCGCACTCTGAAGTCGTCCCAATTTTCCCAGCTCCCAACTCTAGTATTTGGTATTGATTAATTTTGCACCTGGCGATTTGCGGATTGCAAATAAAATATACGACTAGCTGGTTTAAACCACTTTAGTATTGCAATGGAGGCATTGGATCGCGTCGATATCCTAATATATTCGGCTTAAATATAATTTCGGTTGGATTTGTTCTATCAAATATTTATTTATTACTTAAGGGAGTACATAAATTTTTGCTAATAGTTTTTTGCCTACGCTTATTGTGTGGTTTCATCCGCTCGGCTTTTCTCTATTAGGTTAGATTTTTTACGGTCCAGTTAAATTTAATTGTTAGTTTAGATTTACAGTAAAATTGTGATATTTAGTAGGGGTTTCAGTGTT
Source organism: Bedellia somnulentella (assembly GCA_963576735.1). Taxonomy (NCBI): domain Eukaryota; kingdom Metazoa; phylum Arthropoda; class Insecta; order Lepidoptera; family Bedelliidae; genus Bedellia; species Bedellia somnulentella. The sequence goes on from OY755197.1 coordinate 10,585,455, forward strand.
TGCCATCAAATCAATAATTTGACATTACTCATTATCTTATTTAATTCATATCGTCAATCATGTCACTTTATTTCATAGCAAGGTCTTGCAAGCAAGATTCTTCAAACAAAAAATAGCAAGATTCTTTTTGAGCTCTTAACAAAAAAAACTTGACTCGTGTTGAGTCGAAACGCGTCGCATGTTTGTGGTTGCCTGTGGTTTTCTCTTGGGGGTGTGTGTGTGGTGCATTGTCTGCTTTTCGATTTCTTGTAAGTGGGAGGGCGGGCGGTGCACAGTGCATGTTGCATGAAGACTGCAGTTATTTAGCGGAATTAAGCGAAGAAATTTATTAACATTAGTATTAAAAAAAACTTCAGCAACTCTTTAAAGAACATCCATCGCCCAGCTCATCGCAATGATAATAACCGTGTATAATAAACGGCCAATGAATAATGAAAGTGGATATTCATTATAAGCGCGATACTTGGCACATGTAATGCCCGACTCGCAATAAGCGCGCGGTTCCAGTGTCAAGATTTCAGCAACGAAATTAGCATATAAATTACTGGGACGTGTATTGTGACCACGATGCTGGAGATTTTTGGGATTTCGTAGGATCCGATCCGTGGTTCCGTGTGAAAGTTTAAGAAGAAGTCTCTGATACAGATTGTTATTCAGGGTTGAGTGAGGTAAATAATGCGTGGAGCTTGTATTTTCAACATTTACACTAAAGTATATTAGCTTACACATAGTTATTTTATATATTCCGGGTCTTAATTTGAAATACTAATATTTAAATACTCCTAATTAATTGAGATTGTGCCATTTATTTTGTTAATAAATGAGTTTCCTTACGACAAGATTAAACAGTTAAGCTACTAAATTATAAATATATTAATTAATGTTTGTGTCAATCAAAAAACGTTAGCTTGTATCTGTTTTTTTTTTAATTTATTTTAATAAAATACGCTCCTCAATACATCTGAGTTTCTAGTAATGATGGTCACCCTGAACTCAGCGGGAACTAAGGGTCACCGCAGGGCTCCCGAGGGAGGTCCTCTCTCTTGAAAACTGAAGAGTTTTTCACGAGTGTACGAATGAGCTTTTATTACTACAATGATTTTAGCTTCTGTTAAGTGCCATTTGAATTGGCAATTTGTGATTAGGGTTTCGAGTGCTTTTGTTTGGATTTCGATGGCCTGAGAGTTGGTTTAATTTGAGCAGTCATCCAGAATTATTGTATTTTTATAATACTTTACCTAAAATTAGAAATTATTTTCGACATCGCAAATCTGAAGTGCTACGACTTCAATTAAATGACGGTGTGTACATATAATATAATAGAATAGAAAACTCTTTATTGTACATCAAATATGGAGAAACAATTACAAATACACAGAACGAATTAACAAAAGTACAATTCGGTATGCAAAGTTTTACTAAAGTAATGCTGATTACAAAACCATTTCGAGATATTATGGTTATAATATAAACAATATTTTCTTGAAATTATATCAATTGAAGCTAAGATGACTGTTATTTCATCAAAAAACTGTAACAGTGTTTGACCTTCAATGTTGTTTCAAAGACATACGGCTTTGCAGTTTATTAATAAAATATCGAAAATCATAGGTTTGTTTAGTATAATATCTTAATAATTTCATTTGACATCAGAAATTCGTGATAGGTTTTGCAATCAGCAATATTTTTATAAAACATTTCGCTTCATTTGTATGTCGCTACGTGATTTTATCAATCGATGACGTCATTAAGTACAAAAGTTGAACAATCTTTAAAAAATCATAACTTTACAATTACTCATTTTAAATGGAAAATATTTAAATTAGTCTTTTATTTTCGTGTTTACTATCGAATAAAAATATTTAATAAATACCAAAAAAAAAACTTTGCATACCGAATTGGCGGTCTTATCACTAAAAGCGATCTCTTCCAGACAACCTTTGAATGGAGAGGTTAATAAATTAGTCATGTGAGATAGATGCACAACATATAACTAGTTTTTCTGAGAATCACCTAGCATTTTGCCACCAGGTTATCAACGTGGGTACGCAATTTTGTTCTGCAAGCAGGCTACGGGGGAAACTTTTCGTCGCTCTGGCTTTAGTTGGTGTAAACTTAGCCATGTGTTTTTACCCATGATATATTTGCTCAACCTGGACAACCCTTTTAATTTGATTACACATAAAAGTAAAGAAAAGGATACCCATCATTGCCGTGTCGGTGCCCTGCCATATAAAGGTTGTCTTTTTGTAACGTGGGAGATTTAGTGCGCATAAAGAGTTAGCCCGTCTATTCTGAATTTACAGAAGGGTAGGTTGTATTTAGGGGTCGAACCCGCGCCTCGCCTGTCAGTCAGACTGTTTTTTTTCAGAGTCACCAAATCTTAAGGCCATTCACTGAAAACTTTACAAAAACCAATTTGTCACAATTTACAAGCTTCGGATTAAAAATATAATAATAATAATAATAATAATAATAATAATAAAGCCATTTATTTCTCACTTAAATTTTTACATTTCAACTTAAAAATACAAATTATTATTAATTAGGCACTTAAAATATAACATTCATTACATAACAATTTATTTTTAACATCAGATCTAATTAAAATAAATAAAAATTTTAAAATTAAAATTATAAATTAAGATTAAAATTATAAATTAAAATTAAAACTATTTACAAATATAATATATACAGCATTACATCATTTGTTTAAAAATATTTATCATTTAACATTTATCATTTAACATTTAACTGCATTTAATTTATTTTTAGTGTTATAATTTATTCTTATTTATACATTTTATTCTTTTATGTGAGACACCCATTTTTGGGTGTAGGCCTCCTCCAACCCCTTCCATTTGTCTCTCTGCTTGGCTGTGCGGGTCCACGTAGCGCCAGCCAACTGCACGATGTCGTCCGCCCAGCGCCGCCGTGGTCTGCCGCGTGGCCTCGTCGCTTCTCTGGGATACCAGTGAAGGAGTCTCTCACTCCACCGGTTGTCAGTTGTTCTCGTGACGTGACCTGCCCATCTCCACTTGAGTCTGCATGCTAGCTCTACGGCGTCTGTCACCTTGGTCATATTTCTGAGTGATGTGTTTCGTACCCTGTGTTTTAGCTTGATGTTTAGCATGCTCCGTTCAGCTGCTCTCTGAAACACATTAAGTTTTTGAACGATATTTTTAGTAAGGGTCCAAGTTTGACACCCGTAGAGTAGGGTGGGAAGAACAATCGTGTCCATCGCTTTCTTTTTAAGATGTGTCGGAAGCTTGGACTTGAATACATCTTTGAGACTCCAGTATTTGCCCCACGCTTTCTTTATTCTTCGTTCTACTTCTCTAGATGTTTGATCAGCGAATGTAATATTTTGTCCCAAGTAAATGTACTCTTCTACGTAATTTATGGTGTGTTCTGCTATTTTGATAGGGATTTTTTGATCGTTTGTCATGGCAAACGTTTTTTGCTTGTTCATCTGAAGCCCACAGTTTTTACTCTGTTGGTCAAGCGTTTCTATCATGTGGACTAGGGTCTCGTGGCTTTCTGCAATGAGAACAATATCGTCAGCGAATCTAAGATTGTTAAGGACTTCTCCATTAATATTCACACCGATTTCATCCCAACTTAGTTGTCTAAAAATTTGTTCTAATAATGCTGTGAAGAGGTTGGGCGAAATCGGGTCGCCTTGTTTTACTCCTCGCTGTATGTTGAATGGTTCTCCTTTTCTCTCTAGTTTAACGATTCCCTTACTATTTTTGTAGATTTCTTTTAGTATATCAATGTAGGCTGTCTCTACGCCTTGCTCTACCAAAGCCTGCCATAGGGGTTCGTGCTTAATAGAGTCAAAAGCTTTGCAATAATCTATAAAGGCAATATAGAGCTTTTTATTATACTCTGTGCATTTTTCAATTAGTTGTGTGATGGTGAATATATGGTCTGTGGTAGAGTAGCTCTTTCGGAATCCAGCTTGTTCTCTAGGTTGGTTACTGTCCAGCATTTTAGATATCCTTTTTAAAAGTAGAGTTGCGAATACTTTGTAAATTGTTTGTTGTAAGCTTATTGGCCTGTAGTTGTCTAGGCTCATAGGATCTCCTTTTTTGTAGAGAAGGGTTATTATCGATATACCCCAATCTTTCGGGATTTTATTTTGCTCTAAAACACTGTTAAATAGCTTTGTTAGCACTGGCGTAAGAGGCTCGCTGATTGCTTTCAGGATATCATTAGTTATGCCGTCATCTCCAGGACTTTTTGATGATTTAAGGTGTTGTATTGCATGTCTGATTTCACTGTCTATAAATGGCGGGACACAGTCCCCAGAAACAGCTTTCGGAATTTCATCAATGTGTGCTGAGGATTTTGCTTCGTATAGAGTCTTGTAAAAGTTCGTAGCCGTATTGATTAGGTCTTGTCTGTTTGATATGTTAGCATGTTTGTCTTTTAATGTCATTATCCAGGGTTTACTCGTATTTAGTTTATTTTGGGCTCTCTTGTAAGATGATCTTTTTTCTAGTTCTTCTTCGATTATTTTAAAACGATGTGATTTCCATTCTCGTTTCATTTCTTTTCTTATGAGTTTGTAGAGCGCACTTAGGTGCTTTTTTTCGGAACTTGATTTATTTTCTTTATTTCTCAGTCTATTTCTCTCATTTATAAGCTTCTCTAGGTACGGAGTTATTATTGTTTTAGTCGCTTCAGTTCGTTTGGGTAGTTTTTCAATAGCCTCATTGATATTTGTTGTGAGTTTATGATAAGCTAACTCTACATCTGCATAGTTAGTGATTTCTATGTGCTCGGAAATTATACTACAAAGTGACTCTTGCTCTAGTGGATTCAAATTCTTTAGGCTGTTTCTATATTTTTTCCGTGACTTCTTGTTAATTTCTTGATATGCCAAGCTGGCTCTGACAATTCTATGGTCTGTTGAGAAGGTTGAATTAATCACCTGGACGTCAGAGACGACTGTTATATTTTTGACTAATATGAAGTCAATTTCATTTCTAACTTTGTTATTTGGTGATATCCAAGTCCATTTTTGTTTATTATTCTTTTTGAACTGTGAGTTGGCAACGTAGAGTTGATTTTCGAAACAGAATTGTAATAGTATTTTGCCTCTTTCATTCCTTTCTCCGAAGCCCCATGGCCCCATTACGTTTTTGTCATCGTCTGTTCTTTTTCCCAGTTTTGAGTTAAAATCTCCCATAACTATTGTATTTTTATTAGAATTTTCTAATGCTGTTTGTAGGTCTTTGTAAAACGCATCAAGTTCTTCGATAGTTGATTGTTCTGTTGGGGCATAGCATTGGATTAGATGCATCTCTTTATTATTCAGCTTTAAGTCAAGTCGCATTACACGGTCTGAAATAGTCTTTATATCTATTATGTTTGATTTTAGCTCTTTTCTGATGAAAAAACCAACTCCATTTCTTCCACTTTTGAACCCATGGAATATAAAAATGTATTGGTCGGTTTCTCTAATTTCTTTTCCTTCCTTTTTTATTTCGGATAATCCAATGATATCCCAATTAAACTTGCTTAGGCTATGTTTGAATTCTATCATTCTTGTTTCGTCTACTAACGATCTCACGTTCCAAGTACATATGTTAATACACTGCCTTGGTTGGTTGGAGGGTTTTGGTCTAATCATCCCGCGGGGACCAGCCGTATTGGGAGATTTTTGGTATGTTTTTGATATTTCTGTACTCGTTTTTGTAGGGAAGGAGGGGGCCTCTACACTTCATGCTGAGCAGGAGCTGTCTTTATCTGAGGGTTTCTCCGACTGTAAATATGACGTAATTCGGTTATTTCCTTTTAATCTCTTGTTATTTAAATTTCTATTTTCCCTTTCAGACGATACATAGCTTTCTCCTTGTGGTGATGATGACGGAGCTCTCTTGTTTGAAGTTTTAGTATTCTTTCCTTTGACTACAAGCTTGTCATAACGTATAAAAGCCTGATTCCCATTTTCAATTTGTTGTTTTTGTTGGTTTTTCAGCTCAGCTCTTATTTTTAGGACTTTTTGGGGAAATTCCGGTTTGATATAAATTTTAGTTCCTTCGAGCATTTTCTTACTTTTCAGAACCTTTATCTTCAATCCTAGTGTAGTAAAAGTGACAGCCAGGGGCCGAGGTTTGTTTCCCAATTTACCAATTCTTCTTAAAGCTTCAATTTCTGTTTCACTGATATTTAATTTCAAGTTTTCTTTTATTATTTTCAAAAACTTATCTTGTAATTTTAGATATGGCTCATTTTCATCGTCTATTCCAAAGAAGACGAGATTTCTCTGCACTGATCTCTTTTCTATTTCGTCTAGTCGTTTTTCATGATCTTCAGTTTGTATGCGTAGCGAATTCAAATCGGATGTCAATTGATTAAATTTTTCATTCATATTTTCATTGATATTTTTCGTTATTTTCTCCTCTGTTTTTATCAGGGAATTTTCGATCATCGAGAATTTAATGTCCATATCTTTTTTCATGTCCAATAACAGCTTCTCTATATTAGTCATTTTAATTTACTGTAACTAGCGCCCTCTAGTGTCAACAAGCAGTACTTCTATGCGGAGCCGTGAGGGTTGCAATAATTGATCGGCGTGTTACGTCAATCGACTGCTACTGGTGTATTTTGCTTGCTGGCGGTTCGAATTGGTTTCGGCGTCTGGCGCTAGGTGGCGCTTCTCAACAAATTTAAAAGTGATTCATCATAATTAACGGTTATACAAAATAGAAGAGGTTATAACCAAATCACTTCTTCATAGCACTGAATTTGAGGTAAATATTTACAAACGTTTTATTCAGTATAGTCCAAAACTTCTTTTGATCCATATATCACTCTCACAGATGTTATATTTTATTAGTAAAATCGGTGTTTGTGTTTAACGTAATTTTCCTTTTTTTTTATTTAATCACTGGTTATTTCACTTAGATTTTTAACTCAGATGCGAGTTTAAGTTATATTTTATCACTGTTGTAAAAATGACACTGAATTATGAGTAAAAACAACTAATAACTAAAATAATACGAAGAGCTGAAGTGAACCGTGGCACAGTGGCGACAACTTACTTAAAAATATAACAAACAAAAATGTCCGCTTTTCAACTTAATCATATTCCTCTTGTTTGTCAAAGAAATTAAGAAGAGCTTTTTATGTAGATACTCGGCGGCTGTTGTGTTTCAATTATGTTTTGAGATGCTGCTCCGGACAGTTTTAGGTCACTTCACCTCCATTTTACTTTTATACATTTTTGTAAGCTATTGTACGAAATTTTTAAAAGGGAAGTCGTTTGGAACAGTTACATTTGCTGTGTAGTGTTGGCTTAGAATAGTACTACCCACCACCACTGTATGCGTCAGTGTAACATTTAGCGGTTTTATGCTATCTGTAAAAAATATAATGGGTCAATGAAAACTAAATATTTCGATAGGGATATGGACTAGTTACATCCGTGATTTATTCTTATATAGGAGAATAAAACACGATACTTTATTTTGCTTTTCGTGGACAATTTACGAGATAAAAGCGTGAACCGTGAAAATATGAGCGGCAGACCTCAACTATAAAACATACAAAGAGATGAAATTTTGATAGAAAGTAAATAGGGTCCCGAATTCGTATGTTAATTTTATACACCTAGGCTCGACCCCATCTTATGAATAAGTCTATATAGTTTCGTCCTTTGTACCCGCCTCTCGTTTTCCTAATCCGAAGTGAGGCTTCTCTTATTCCGCATATCACAAAAGCTCATACAGACCATTAACCCTCAATTCAAATGCGGTTGGTGCGGCTTTAGAGTCTAGAAGTTAAGTGGATCTTTGTAAGAAACGATTTTATATTAACGTAATGAGCTGATTTAATAAACCTTTTCTATTGCAGAATGTAAGAAGAGGTAATTTTTGTTTGTTTATTTGCTTATTCCGTTTCGCTGTGCAGAGACCTTTGTATTTAAATGGTCAACTTATGTTGTTATTTAAAAAAAAAAGATATTATTTTCTATCTTTGCCTTTTTCTATCTTTATCTAATACGTTCTGTATTACATTGTTTTTTTATATTATTATTATACATTTTTTCACGTTTTTTTTCCAATGTTGTTTTTGTCAAGCTTTTATTTTTTTCCTTTTATGTTTAACTGTATGTCTCTTGCTCATTTGTGCAGCGAATAAATGTCTCTCTTTCTCTTTCTTTCTTTCTTTATTCATGGCGGTAATTCCTATAAGTGAGGACAGAGCCTAGTGATCGCTGTAAGATTGTAAGATCCTGAGAAACATCTTGTATGCGGTTTTTATTCTCCTATCTCGACTTGTATTTTTCTAAGATAGGGGGTAATATCAGCAATTGCACTGACGGTAACTTGAAAAATGCTACAATGCAGAAAAAACAACAAACAACAACTTCAATGATAATATTATTTATAAAAAAAATGCGTCTGGTAGCTTTCCCACAATATTATTAAATAAAGTCCTTTAAATGTTTAACTAAAATTACTGTAGCAGTGCTTTAATTGTGTAAATAAATAATGATTACAACAAGGTATAAACACAGAACGTAGCACCGTTGTTGTGTTGTAAGTATTTTGATTAAAAACGTTAGCAGCTCGGGTGCAATCAAGCCGTCGTTTGTCTCTCTCGATGTTTATTCTCGACCCTAATGAAACACTGCGGATGAATGGGTACCTGCTCTGTCTAGTTCTACGTGTGTGTGTATGTATGTTACCTGGAATATCTGACGTGCTAGCACGAGCTATTTTATCCTTGCTCTGTCGGTTGGACGGAGAGAAAACTATTCGATACTATGTAAGTGCGAAAGTGATGGATGTTTTGTACCACGCGATATCTAGTTAAAAAAACGCTCGTGCTTGTCTTGCTGGAAGTAGATAGTGAGAAATATTACTCTAATTATCTTACGGGTCCATATTGGCTCACATAAAATTCTAAATCACATTTGTCGTCTTCCTAACGATTTGTGTTCATAATAATCACTCTTCATAATTTTATTTTTCATACTTTCTTTATTCATACATTTTTAATACTAACAACGGAGGTCATAACAGTTAGTGATCATATTTTTTTAGTGAATACCGTTACAACCAAGAATCTTTTTTTCTATCACTCCGGTAAATAATGGTATATGTGGAGCATTAATCGTTTTTGTATATTTCAGGAGACTCATATTATCAGATACTAACGTAATTATTTGGTTATTGTGTTCCAAACTCTATCCGAAATTGTTTCGCAAACGCTAACCATCGACGTCGAACAATGAAATAAGTAATCAAGAATGAAAGGTGCTGAAATATTTAATGGCTACAGCGCACGCTGAAAACTGCTACGTAACGTATCTTAATTTAGTATTTACGACCGCTACAGGCGGGTTCAGCGCTTTTGTGCTTAGTCGCCTGAGCTAAGCTGACCATTCGTTATTTCTGATACGGGATAAACTGTTTTATGAAAATTTATGGAAATTAAAATTTTCTTATTATCTTTGCGTTGCTTGCCGCTTCGGCCTCGGAGTCAGTAATAAAGTTGTAATAACAGTAAATATGAAGAAGCTTTGTTTCCAACAGACTATATCTTTTAGTTGCGCTTTTAAACAAATTTATACGTCGGTCTTATGTATAGACTTTAATACATCTTATTTGTAGAATTAGTAAAGGAAAATGTTTAAAAATCACATATCTTCTATCAATTTATGTCACCCTAACAGTCTATTTATGTCTCGACCAAGGGGCTCGATCCTATCCTGAATAGGGTGATTAATTAGACACTGGCCTAGTGCGCGCTCGCAGACTAACAACTACTAACATGATAGTAAGCCGGGAGCGACGACGGCTTAACGTGCTATCTGAAATATGTTTTTGCAATCTGCAATATCTTACAAATAATGCCAACCGTAATGAAATAAAATTTACTCCCCAAAGCTTAGAGCATGGCTACCCTACTCGTCTGAAAAATGGCCGATTAAAAATCAAATTTGCCGCGTTTTTTCCATTAGCGCGCTCAGCGTTGTGCCTGGGATTGGCGCCATTGGAGCTAAGCCAAATGTGATAACTTACCCATTTCAATTGAAACAATAAATGCCACTGAATTCCGTTGGTGTTATTTAACAACTTTGATATTTATGGCATTCGGGTCGGATTGTTAAGGAATGGAAATATGATGTACACCAAAAAAATCACTAACATAAATATTAAAAACAAATAGTGCGATTTTAAGAAACTGTTTGGCCACTAGCTTTTCATTGAGGATTTTCTACCAGTGCTACCTACACTAGGCCATTTTTCGTCAGTAAAGCATGTTAAGTTAAGGACTATAAGCTAATCTCTGCATGCCTGGGTGGGCTCGCGTCTTGCCACCCTGCGAAGCTATATATGAATTGTAACTTAAACCAAATTGCGTATGTAATAAAATTTCGCAGAATCTGCTATAAGTAGAAAGGTTCGACCCAACGTAGCAAGTTACATTAAAGCTTTTAAAATATCACCCAAACTTCGCGTATAATTACTTAAAAGCTCATTTGCCAGCTTTATATGATACGCATTTAAATTAATTAGTTTACGTAGAATTTGTTTGACGAACTCAAGTATAGTACGGATTCCTCAGGCGGAAATTAAATTTGGGCTCGCGTTTACATCCCGCCTATGGATGTGTGTCCCATACCACTCGAATAGTTCGTAATTTATTTGCAATTGTATTATTTGAAGATATGTTTATTTAATTTATTTAATTTGTGCCGTGTAGTGTCGGCTTAGAATAACACTACCCCATTTCTACCCGTGGGTGATCGTAAGAGGCGACTAAGGGTACAGGGGCTTTTTAAGTGATTTTTGGGCGATGTGGTTGGGGACCCGTCACCAAAAACATTTATTATTAGCATCTTTTCCCAATCAACTTCCAAAAGCGGCTGAGGAATTTTTCATTCCAAAGCTCTGGCTACCCCGTTACGGTATTTATAGCCGTGAGTATATGTATGTATGTATGTTTATTTAAGCCGTTTAGTATCGGCTTTCTACCCACGGGTGACGTAAGATGCGACTAAGGATATGGAGCCTTTTAAAGTGGTTTTTGGGCAATGCGGTTGTCCCCTATCTACTCCCAAATGTGGCTGAGGATTTTACAGATCTAAAGCTCTGGCTACCTCTTTTTGAGATTTGTGGCCGTGATTATATGTAATAATAATAACATACGTACATAACACATGTTAAGCAAGTATCACTAATCCAACTTCGCTATGTTTCTGTGTACTTTAAAATTTATTTCAAATAAATTCAAAATAATTCGAGGATCGTATCGCCCAAGTAGAGTTACTAAATTAAATATACTCTATAAATAAAATCGAGTGCTCTAAAATAGACTTTCATTTTCTGTAGCTGCTGTATAAGTTAACCTTTTGACGTCAGATTTCTATTTACGTGTACTAAACATGAGCGTAACTCGAGTAGACATTGTATTTCTGCGATGTTATTTCACTGTCGTATTTTTACTATTTTATTTGTATTGACTTAAGATGATTTAGTTTTAGTTTGTTTTGGTAGCAGAATATGTAAAACAAGATATAAATATGTTAATATGGAAGACAAGATCGAAGCGTGAAGAATAAAAGAGCATGTATGAAAATATTGATAAATGTAGACGAAGTTCGAGAGGTACAAAGTGGCGAGAGTCTCCGCTTACACCAATAGAAACGGATACCGTGATATGTCTGTATATAATTTATGAGTGAGAGTATAGGAAGTAAAAACTGATAGTAACTTAGCCATTGTCCAGGTATAAGTACTAAGTCATACGTACATTTGCTGTGTAGTGTCGGCTTAAAATAGCACTACCCCATTTCTTCCGGTGGGCGTACGTAAGAGGCGACTAACGGTGTTGGAGGCTTTTAAGGGATTTTTGAACGATGCGGTTGGAGACCCATCACCAACAACCTTTATTTTACCATCTTCTCCTTACACAACTTTCCAAAAGTGACTGAGGAATTTCGAATTCATTAACTCTGGCTACCCCTTCTAGGGATTTATAGCCGTGAGTATTTGTTTGTATGTATGACATACGTACATTAAGCGCTTAAGGAAAGTATGTGCACAATCTCTGCCTGTCAGTTTCATACGAGGCGACTACGAATCTGGGTCTTTTTGGTGACTTTATCCTTTATTGTGTCATCATGTTTGACATTACTGCGCTAGTACTGCTTTTATCAAGACAGTCATTTGAATGGGTCGACGATTTTAGTCCGGCTAAGTCGAAACCGGTTTCCTGGGTAGACACAGACCCCATTTCATTGCGGCAATTTTTATACATACATACATATACTCACGTCTATAAATCCCAAGAAGGGGTAGCCAGAGTTAAGGAACTAGAAGTTCCTCAGCCACTTTTGTAAAGTTGAGTGGGGAAAAGATGGCAAAATAAAGGTTGTTGGTGATGGGTCTCCAACCGCATCGCCCAAAAATCCCTTAAAAGCCCCAACACCGTTAGTCGCCTCTTACGTACACCCACCGGCAGAAATGGGGTAGTGTTATTCAAAGCCGACACTACACAGCAATTTTTATATCTCTTTACAAATCACCTTAGGAAATACTGATAAAGTATTGGTCTATGTTTACTTATCTTGTCCATTAAACAAATACCGTTCAACAATCTAACATTATTTTTTCTTGTTCCAGGTAAATATCTCCGATGGTTTATCGAGAAGTTGATTACAGCGGCAGATTGGCAATCTGTCGCGATCTCGCCGTTCAGTGAGAGAGATATTGTTTTATCAAGGATACCTCTACTACTCTACTTATTGAGTTTCTGAACGGAACCTTTTCCTCGATTGGGTCGGATGCTGCTGGTTCTAAAACCAGGATTCTATTTTGGTTTCGAAAGGCCATATCATTGTAGTGGTGGAGGCTAGAGTTATATAAAAAGTGGAAAGCAGCTAAGCAAATATTTATTGGTACTAAATTGGAACTCAGATACTTATATTAGAATTCCAAATAAAATAAAACGAAATAGTTTAATAGGATTTTGTATATTTTTGTATTTGACTCCTCGAAAAATAATGCGGCTGTTGATTTTAAAAAATATTTATCGAGTATAACTGTGTCAAAGATTGCAGTGTCAAATAAAATTAACCCTATAAGTGCAACTGATTTCATAACACAGCATTTTCTACAATTATTGTAGTGTTTCACGTTTAAGACTTATAGGACCCAAATTATATGATCTTGTCAGTGGAGATGATTTTGGAGTGGATAAAAAATAATTTATGAGAAGAGTTGTATGTGGCATGTAGTAAGTATAAAGTATGTATAGATTTTCATCTTGTCTTACAAACGGACACATTCACATTTATAATATTAGTGAGGGTAGTTCAACATTGTCTCTAGAATAAGATCAGTGTCCCTAGGCATTACCGTTGAGAGAGCTCCAACGAAGATATTACATTTTATATGATGAAAATAGAGTGGGAACTGCTCGGAGAGACTTCTTTCTGCATTAAAAATTAACAGGAAACTAGGTTATTGCTTTGGAACTTGAAAATGAAAGGCAGAGGTAAAACAATATGTTTAAAGACGAAAAGCATCTTTAGAAAATGATACTAAGACTGAAAAGTAGCAACGTTTTTTCTTTCAAATTTTTCGATTACTTAACTAAATTACTATTCCAAAATTCAGAGGAATATTAGTAAAAATTTACAAGTAATTTTCTTGCCATGAGGGTATACTATATATATATCTACATATTTTTAGTTGTCTAGTACCTGGAAAACTAAATCAATAATAATCATCTGAGAAGTAAACCGCTCCTGATAAAACGTATACGGCAACTGATTTTTACTGACTACAGACTATTCGGTGCAAATGTATCTCTTAAACAGAGTACTCTCTTTATTGAAACAAGGGAGCGGTTTCAAATGCATATCCTGATGATAAATGAATAGCTGTGTAGTGTCGGCTTAGAATAGCACTACCCCATTTCTTCCGGTGGGTGTACGTAAGAGGCAACTAACGGTATTGGGGCTTTTGAGGTATTTTTGGGCGATGCGATTGGAGACTCATCACCAACAACCTTTATTTCACCATCTTTTCCCCACGCAAATTCCAAAAGTGGCTGAGGAATTTCTAATTCCTTATATTTATAGCTGTGAGTATATGTATGTATTCTGATGATCTACTCTTCACATGGAGAACGATTACGTTTCTCTTCTTCCCATATTAACATTTATTTCTGTCTCGCTCACGCGAAATGAATTCTCGAATTTGGATATTTGGGTGTAATGAAATGAACTGAAATCATTACGATTGACACGAGGAAATATTTCCGGTATGAAATCAAATTAATATTGCCTTTATCCGTGCCGCCTCGCCTCTTCCGGATGATAACTGTCCATGAATCTATTTGGGGATATGCAAAATATGCATTTAGGGGTGACTTTGCATTCAGGCCTGACTCAGAACGAATTGTGGTTTCAAATGTATGTGTGCTGTACTTTATATGAACAAACATACACTATAGGACATACATATACTCACGGCTGTAAATCCCTAGAAAGGGTAGCCAGAGCTAAGGAATGAGAAATTCGTCAGCCACTTTTGGAAATGTGAGTGGGGAAAAGATGGTTAAAATAAAGGTTGTTGGTGATGGGTCTCCAACCGCATCGCCCAACAATCCCTTAAAAGTCCCAATACCGTTAGTCGCCTCTTACGTACACCGACCGGAAGAAATGGGGTAGTGCTATTCTAAGCCGACATTACACAGCAGATGTACATACAGTACAAAGGATAACCATTGGAATTGCATCATTTATCTAGCTTTGCTCAGTATCTTGATAATGTAGATAAATGATCCAATAGAAATGCGTCATTTACGTTTCTTAAGTGAAACGTCACTCGCGATTGGTTAATGCTGCGATGCTATTGGTTCTTTCACATATAGGCACTGAAACTGTGGCAGAGATACTAATACTTCTGAGCTTTACGTTACTTTTTCACCTGGTTTTACCAAGTCCCACGTTTGGCTTGGACAGTGTACTCACGTGATAGGCGGAAGACCAACCCAGTTTTATACAAATACACGTTTATATGACTAAGTACAACTAGTCAAAAGTACATACACACATACTTACGGCTATAAATACCAAAAAGGGGTAGCCAGATCTTCAGATATAGAAACTCATCAGCCGCATTCGGTACTTGATAGGGAACAAGATGGTAGAAATAAATTATCGTTGGTGATGGTTCTCCAACCGCATGGCCCAAAAACCACTTAACAAAAGCCCCATACCCTTAGTCGTCTCCTACGACACCCGTGGGTAGAAAGGGACTACACAAAAACCTCATACGTTCAAATTCGAATAACACTTTTATCGGCTGATATTTTTATTTGCAGCGCCCAACATCGATTGCAAACGTTGACATCGCAATACTGGTTTGCAGGTGTTGTCATTGGCTCGTGAATGTCGTTTGTCTCAAAGCTTTATTGCTTTCGGTGCAGCAGTTTGTTTGGTACCGATACCGCTACGGTTCGGTGGGCTTACAACTGATTGTTATCGGGTTGGGAGGTTGTACTCTTTTATTTTTATCGAGCGAATATATAGGACTGATATAAGGTTTTCTAAGAAAATCATTCAGGATGTCGGATAAAACGAAAACTTTTAAGGGATTTTAAGTTATTTGAAATAGCTATACATACATATACTCACGGCTATAAAAGAACAACTAGAAGAGGTAGCCAAAGCTTCAAAATTATAAATTCTACAGCTAATTTTGGAAAGAGTGTGGGGAAAAGATTGTTAAAATAAAAGCCTCCTAGGGAAACCTCTGGAGCTTTTTCTACTTTAATCAATCGTTACATACTTGCCCTTTTTTATTCTTCAAACTTGTGACGTCTCCCTTTCAGATCCCAATAACCCCATTTTCTTTTTAATCCTAATATGTCCTCCGCGGTCATCCTCAACTGATATTCCTTTATTTATTACTTCTATGGTTTAGCTTCTTTTTCCCAATATAACGTTTATGATAAAGAGTAACTTTTTAATGTTACTTAATAGTTTTCTGTCGTAATGACAATGGAAGATGGATAGCGACCGAACATTCCGGGATAGTTAGAAACTTTTGATGCGTTTCCGAATATTTCCGAACTACCCGCAAAATACCGATGTTTCAGTTGTCTCGACATTTTAAATTAACGTTTCTTCCTTTCTCTCGTTTAAGTCTGCTAGTCTCATATATATATTGACTAAGTTATTATTATTGTTTATTAATAACACCTGAAACCTTAATTTCTATGTAAAATGAAGCCTCATTGCTGTCTTTTTTTTAAACGACATGACTAGACTCTAAAGGGCTGAGTCTCTTTTATCACTGATTGAATCCCGTAGGCGTATACTATCCTTCAAAGTGTAAGTACTTAACTAATTAAACAAACTTGTTTATGTTCGTAACAAAGTGTACAAAACGGATATACGTCTCAACCCATTCCAGCCCGGCTAGCACGAGCCGTGTTTAAACTAGTTATCACGTGGGATAAAGCAGCCATCTCTTACGCACTTACTTAGTATCGTATACTGCCATCTCATTCTAAACGTGCCCTTCTCTATTCTTCACATCGAGAACGATAATTAACATACGTATCTCTTCTATCTCCTATTAAATTAAAATATTTTTGTATCTCGCTCGCATGAAACGAATATTCGGATTTTGATATATTTTTTATTAAGTTTGTATGCTCACAGCCCATATATGTCCCCACCAAGGGGCTCGAGCCTACCCTATACATGGTGTATTTTGTATACATGGTGATATTCGACTAATTCAACAATACCTCCGTAGTCATCGTTGGTTTCATCGACTAGAAAGCGCCAATATAAATATTATTCAAATCATTTTTAAATTCGAATATTCGTTGCGTGCGATGAGACGGAAATAAATGTTAATATGGACATGAGTTTTTACTTGAAAGTATTCAATGGCGCTGTTGACTGTCCGGAATTGTTATCCAAAATTAATATAAATGTACCAAACAGGCAACAAAGAAGGCATTTACCATTGGTGATTGAGCGTTTTAATTCCAACTATAGGAAAAATAGCTTCATGATAAGAGCTTCTAGGCTTATAAATATGAATGACGTTGATTTGTTTAGCGATAGCGTGAGATCTATCAGAACTAGGTTGGCCCAACAATTCTTTGATTCAGTGAAGATGTGAATAGTTTCGTTGCATTCGTTTTTTTTTCTTTATTCAAAATATACATTTTAATCTTTTTTATATTATCGTATTTTTTTCTTTTCTTTTTTGTATGTGGCTGTATATTGGCGTAAGTTTTAAATTTAGTCTTAGTTATGTTTATTTATATTTTTGGCATATTACATATTAGCAATATTCATGTTAACTTACATTAATATATTTCACCTATGTAATTATTATTTGTAGAGTCTAGGACCTTTTTATATTCATGATATAGATATGTATATGTGAAGATTTTTCAAATGGCTTCCTGTAATAATTTTGGTTTTTTTAAATGGATATAAAGCTGTAAATCTTCCAAACGAAATAAATAAATAAATATGGGTAGAAGTATCGTTCTCAAAGTGAAGAGTAAAGCTCCAGACAAAAGTTAGCTGATGCAAATTAATTCTGAAAGCGGAGTTAGACCCCGGTCAGGTCGTTTTCGTATTTATAACAATGTCAGACCAATATTAATGTTTTCACACCTTGACCTGAATTCTCAGAAATTTTGACGCGCCCTGAATAGTATTAATGCTGTTTGAAGTTAACGATTGTTGTCACGCTTGGGGTTGCTAATGTTTGCTACAAAAATAACTAAACTTAAATAAATCTCAAACGTTCACGCCGTAAATCCCCGAAGGGGTCGTAGAAGTACTAATCCTCCTGAAGAACACGATATTGTCATCTGGTGTCTAGAGTAACCACGTTTTGCTCGGGTAGTATATTCACGTGATAAAGGGCAGGCCTTTCGGCGTTAACAAAACCAAATTCAGAAATAATGCTAATCAGTAGGTGGACGTAATTTCTCAGTGATTTTATTAAGTAGGGTGGAAAAATTTCCTCAACTTCCGAAATAGGCTGAGGAATTTCATTTTTTGAAGATCTGGATACCCCTTTTAGAGAGATTTATAGCCGTGAGTATATGTGTATGTAAAATGGGGAAAAGATTTGTAATAAAGTTGATTGGGTGAAAGGTCTTCAGCCACAACACCCAACAATCACTTAAAAATACCATAAACCTTAAGTCCCATAAACCCTTAGTGCTATTCTCACCCTACACAGTTGGGATAATCTCAGGTTAGTTAAATAATCTTAATTGAGTATTCAATCTGAAGTGTCTAATTGTTGTTTCGCGAAGGGGAATTCGCATTCAGATTTCAAACGGCATCAGAATTTCGCACTGAAAATGGATTTCAGACAAAGGAGCGTATAATTAGTACGTGCTTTAGAGATTCCTTCGTCTAGTATTGATCCATTGTGCTGCAGAGCCTTATCTCGGAATCTGGTGAAGTTTATCTCATCATATTCCTTTATTTCAATTCTCGTAAAAAGGAATCTTCTCTTATTTGAGAAAGGTTAACTTCTTTTTAGTCGTTATTCAACAAAAAAAAACATATACTATAACATAACAATCAATATATAACCTCTTATGTCAGTACTAAATATAAAAAAAAATGAAACAAGAACGTACCAGACCAGTTATAAATATAACAATCTACAACGATGAATGAAAAATGATCAACTGATCTATCTATATCTTTTAAAATAAATATTCAAACTATACCATGAGATACTTACTTACTTATACTCACGCCCGTTATTCCCATTGGGGTGAGATAGTTGCATTATTAAACTAAAATATTCTATAATATCCATATGCAGCACCCAGCAATAAAAAAAACGCATGTCAATTCGCAAATGGAAATACGCGCGGCATTTCATCAAGATCCGGTGTGTAATGGCGGGCGTCATGGCGTCATTTCCGGAACTTTGCAACTGTTTAATAGATGGCGCCAATCTGCGTCGGTTTTAGTTTGAAACTTGCGATTGATTGATGTTTGCTACGTGGAAATGCGTTCGTGAGAAATATGTATTTTCGATACTGTGGTGTTCAGTAGTTTTGAGTCTTTAACGTTATGCTGTGTAGCATCAAATTATAAGAGATAGAATATTTAGGGTAATGAAGCTATTCTATGGGTTCTTTTAAACTTGTTAACTTCGCAAATGTCTAGTGTATTCGCAGCCTTATGGGCTTATAACACCAGCATGTATTGTATACTAGCTGACCCGACAGACTTTGTACCTACTGTTCAATTGCTTATGCCAAACCTTAGGCGTTTTTCCCGGTACTCTGAGTTCAATCAGGCGTGAATATTTTAGTCAAATTTTTCCGGGATAATAAGTATCCTATGTTATAATTTGAATTTGAAATTTAAATAAAAGTATGAAGTATGAAGAATAAAAGAGCATGTATGAAAAGATTGATGGATGTAAACGAAGCTAGAGAGGTGTGTCAGGATCGTACTGTTATGAATATCCCCAGTACTAAACTAATGCTGACCTAGTATTTCATATAGTTAATAAAAGCATTGTCTCCACCATCTTTCAGTCAGTCAGCCATCAACCGTCATACAGTTCACTTGTAAATTTTATCTTAATTTTGTATTGTTCTCTTTGTGTTCTATTAAACCTTTCAGCAGTACTTTGTAATTTTTTTTAAAAAGGACCTACGGAGCGCCATCCTAACAGTACGAAATGGCGATCAATAGTCTCTGCCTACCCCAATGGGAACTAATGGCGTGAGTATATGTATGTAAATTTGAATATACATTCTGTAATTGAGAAGCCTTTTTACCTTAAACACACAAACATCCAAACATCTAAACTTTCACATTTATAATATTAATAGGATAAACCACCTAGAGGCTAGAGCCTACAGGCTAGATTGTTTGATTCGGATTTGGTCGGCTACACTTGCAATGTGCGGGTTGGTACAAGGGGCCGGTGGCTTAACATGCCCTCAAAGAACAACATTATCTTAATTTTCGAATAATGATTTAGACTGCAATATCCAATGAAACAGGGCTAAACCGCAGGAACTTATGAGTTATCTCACCTACAACCTCCCTCACCCTATATTGACTTCAACAACCCTTTTTTGTAGATTCCCCAGTCGATTCTTACGACACCCTCAGGAAGAAAAGGGGTAGTCTTATTCTAAGCTGACACTACACAGATGACATATTCTTTTTAAATATATATTTAGTGTGAGAAATGAATTTATCATGGTTGCTAACGGTGAGGGAAAACATCGTGAGGAAACCCACATGGCTGAGTTGTACTTAGTCATGTGACAGTGTATTCGTACAAAAACGGCGATAGGCCTGCCCCCTATCACGTGAGTACACTGTCTAAGCAAAACGTGGGTACCTTCTCTGGAAACTAGATGGCGCTTGCCATGTGAGTTCAGGAGTATTGATACCTCTGCCAACCCCTTCGGGGATAAACGGCGTGAACGTTTATGTTATTTAGTGTGAGAAAATGCTGCGAGCATGATAAATTTCAATTGCATTTATTTTCCCAATATAAAAAGACTCTGAATACCTAAAAACGAATCCATTTATAAACAATTCCAAGACAGAAACTCCCGTTCCGTTCCACCCGTGTTTCATTACTCAGTCGAGGCTGTCGGTGTCATCTCCAGAGCCTTATTACAGCGATGTTGACATGTTTGAGAACTCGTTTTGTTTGGCAACACATTTTGTATCTACATATACTACTATAGAACTCAAGAAAGGGTAGCCAGTGTCTCAGAATAGAATATTTCTTAGCCACTATTGGTAAATGGGAGAAAGGTCCTAAATTCTGGTGAGTGGTCTCCAGCTGCATCGCGCACCAATAAATTAAAAGGCCCGAAGCCTTAAGACACTTGAGGGAGGAAATGGGTTAGTCCTATTATAAGCCGACACTACACAGCTAACCATCGTAATATAAATGCATATTTAGTTTGAAAAAGGAATGTTGAGATGGTTTGGGCACATAGAGAGGATGGGTGACAGTAAAGTGGTGAAAGAGATCTATAGAGCCAATGTGGAAGGTAATAATAGTAGAGGACGACCTCGGAGGACACATTTAGATCAAATAGAAAATGTGCTAAAAAGGCAGGTGTCCGAAGTACGAAGAATAAAAGAGCATGTATGAAAAGATTGATGGATGCGAATGAAGCTAGAGAGGTTTGCCAGGATCGTACAAAGTGGCGATCGATAGTCACTGCCTACCCCAATGGGAACTAACGGCGTGAGAATATGTATGTATGTATATATGTATTTAGTTTGAAAAAACAGTTAAAATCTTGCACCGAGCCTGATAAATTTATTTTTTCTCAATATGTAAATGCTTAGTTTAAAGAATACACTAAATTTATAAAGAATTCATTTATAAGTAATTCCAAGACAGAATCTCCCATTCTCAGTCAGTCGAGGCTGTCGGTGTCATCTCCAGAATCTTATTACAGCGATGTTGACATGTTTGAGAACTCGTTTCGTTTGGCAACACATTTTGTATCTACATCTTAAATACAATCTTGCCTGAGTGAGAGGTAAATTTGAGACGTTTTTCGTGGAAGAGAAATCTTGTTAGAAAACTTCAGTTGCCTGTATAGGATACGGTATTGAGTAAAAGGTTAATATTGTTTCTTACTCTTGATAGCTGTGTAGTGTCGGTTTAGAATAGCACTACCCCATTTCTCCCGGTGGGTGTACGTAAGAGGCGACTAACGGTATTGAGGCTTTTTAAGGGATTTTTGGGCGATGCGGTTGGAGACCCATCACCAACAACCTTAATTCTACCATCTTTTCCCCACTCAACTTCCAAAAGTGGCTGAGAAATTTCTAATTTCTCAGCTCTGGCTACCCCTTTTAGGGATTTATAGCCGTGAGTATATGTATGTACTCTTAATACTAATACTTCCTTGATGGCGTATAGTTTTTCGTTTATATTTATATATAAAACCGTGATAGCTCAGTGGGTAGAACACCGCTTATCGTGAAGCTGATGAGGGTTCAAATTCCGGGTTTGGCCAATTCTAACCAATTTGACTTTTCTAAAAGTTATATGTGTCTATAGTTATAAGTATTAATACCTCTGCTAACACCTTCGGGTATGTACGGCGTGTAAATTTGAGGAATAGTTTTAATGTTATTTGCTATCTGGGTATGTATGTATATAATTATTGTGTGCCACATAACCTATTTTTCTTCTTCTTTCTAACTATAGAAATAATGTACACTTACTAAAAGTCATCATTAGCCAATTGAAGTCCACTGCTGGACATAAACATGCCCCAAAGATTTCCACTGCTAAACATACATACATACATACATACATATACTCACGGCTATAAATCCCTAAAACGGGTAGCCAAAGCTGAGAAATTATAAATTTCTCAGCCACTTTTGGAAGTTGAGTGGGGAAAAGATGGTAGAATAAAGGTTGTTGGTGATGGGTCTCCAACCGCATCGCCCAAAAATCTCTTAAAAAGCCCTAAGTCTGTTAGTCGCCTCTTACGTACACTCACCGGAAGAAATGGGGTAGTGCTATTCTAAGCCGACACTACACAGCTAAAATATGCTCAAAAACTTATTAGTAGTTTGAACCAAACCTTTCTCCATTCCTGATAATCCTCTTATACGCGGGTAGGCCACTTGTTTGTAATGGAACTCCTCTGGAAAGGCTCGACCGATTTCAACCAAATTTGGCACAGTGATCAAGTGGACATTGCTCAGTGTCGTAAGTGTCGCATGTCGTGGTCGAACATACCATACATACAAACATATACTCACGCCATTAGTTCCCATTGGGGTAGGCAGAGACTATTGATCGCCACTGAGGAATAATCACAGAAAAACTATTTTCCCATTGAAATCGATAAGAAGACTGAGGTTTACCTAACTCGTTCAGCTTAATTCATTTCAATCGCAATTTGCATTGAAGTCCTAGTTTTATTTTATATTTTAATAACGGAATGAGCTTACAGATGATATCTTGAACTTGCATAACGAGTTCTTAGTCTCTAGAGTAGCTCCAACTAATAATACTAAGTGTATAGACTAGCGGCGAGCTTTAAGGATTAGAAGAGAGAATAGAGAGAAACAACGTATTTGTTCAATGCAGGAACTTACAAGTTTTTTGTAATATATTTATTTGCTCAAAAAACAGATTGCTTACAACGATATAACAAATTCAATCTATACATTTCATAGCAACATGCGCATTGTAGAACCTAAAAACTTTTGAGTCAACATGCCTACGATTTTATGAACATTAATTTAATTTTAAATTTTAAGTGACCTTAATGGACTAACAAAAGAACAAAGACTTAATCTTAATAAAAAAAAACTAAAATAGGAACTAAAATAAAAAACTAACTTGAAATAAAAAAAAATAAACTAAACGAACGTAGAGTAGAGTAGAAATAAATACACAAACAGTAAAATAAAATTAACAAACATGAACGGAAAAATATCACGAATAATCATACTCACGGCAATAAATCCCAAAAAGGGGTAGCCAGAGCTTTGAAGCTAGAAACTCCTCAGCCAAATTTGAAAGTTGATGAAGAGGAAGATGGTAGAAGTAAATTATCATAGGTGATGGGTCTCCAACCATATGGCCCCAAAATCACTTCAAAAGCCCTCAATACCCTTCGCCGCCTCTTACGAACACCACACGGGAAGAAATGGGGTAGTGCTATTCTAAGCTGAAACTACACGGGATAGAAAATAATACCGTGAGTATATGTTGGTTTATATGAACACTAAAAGTACATGATTGACTTATAGCTTTGCCTCAGATTAAAATAGACAACTCGATATAACACATCAAATTTGAAACATTAAAAAGGCTTCGTTGTTCAAAGGTCTGATTACATTTGTAATCTTATCGCTAAATTCAATCTCTTCTAGATAATATTTCAAAGGTAAGGGTCGTAATAGGTAACATACTATACTATACTAAACAAATTATGATTATTACTCACAAAATGGGTTTAACGATGTCATAGGATAACGGTATGTACTAAAACAATATTATCTCATCTCCCAACTTAGTATACCTCAATGCGAGCCGTATTATGAGTATCAACACAAAGCACCCCCTGGTTTACGTGATCAGACTATTGATAGATAGATGGTACAGATACAGTATCGGTTTTGTAGTTATACCTTGTCGTTACAGTCACGCCGGAATAGTTCTGACCCGCTTATAGGTTATTAACATACATACATACATATACTCACGGCTATAAATCCCTAGAAGAAGTAGCCAGTGTAGGAACAGCAAAGATATACTGGCCAGTACACCCTGCTCTGTACCAACTTAGAATTTGTATTTATGTTTAGCTAGAGAAACATTTCGATACCGCGATGTACGATTTTTTATGACGCTGCTAGTATGCGAGTGAGTTCGCCGTCTAGCGGTCGCCACAGTACTCCCCTCCTAGTCGATAGACGATATCGAAGAGCTAGGAGGTACCTGTTACCAATAGTAGAGAGGGACTAGTGTGCGAGCGACCGCCACACCAGAGTTAAGGAACTAGAAGTTCCTCAGCTACTTTTGGAAAGTTGAGTAGAGAAGAGATGGCAAAATAAAGGTTATTGGTGATGGGTCTCCAACCGCATTGCCCAAAAATCCCTTAAAAGTCTCAATACCGTTAGTCGCCTCTTACGTACACCCACCGGCAGAAATGAGGTAGTGTTATTCTAAGCCAACACTACACAGCAATACACCCACAGAAATGGGGTAAGGTTATTAACGTAAGCTTTATAATGAAATGAATTAGGTGTGTTGTGAACTTATATTTTAACCTAGAAACGACCGATAGGCGGCGATAGGGTTTTCAAATCTGAGTATAAAATAAAAACATCTGTTAACAGTCAAAATTAGTAAAAAAAAATACTGTTTACGAGTTTTGACTGTAACTTACATACTCTCGTCTACAAATACCAGAAAGAGGCAGCCAGAGCCTTAGAATTATAAAATCCTCAACCACTTTCATAAGTCGAATGGAAAAGTTTGACCGCAACATACTACAATTGGTTATCAACTTATAGATATAACTAGAGTATCGGTTTTCCAGTTTAATATAAAGCGTAATAAACCGCGGATTGGGATACATTTTAATAATGTCCCGGGTAATCCCCGGTAGCGTCCCGGACGCTTATCTGTTGCGAACAAGCGGGCGGTGGGATTGTGTACGGTGACTGTGAGTTTGGGTATGCTTGGATATTATTAACTCGTGATTAATCGGTAAATATGTTGGGGTAAAGCTAATGGTATATGTCTGCATTTGATCATCTCCATCTTCTCATCCAGTGAATTAATATTTATTTATTTGAGAAACAAACGGTACACAATATTTCAAATGAGATAAAAATACAGAGAAGTTCTTGACCTATAAAGTTTCTACCAATTGTTATACAGACGATACAGAAAAACGCAAATTAAAATAACTAATGAAAACAAAACAATTATACATCAGTTGTAATATGGATAATTTATACAGATATATATTGCAGGATTTAAAGGTACCCATAAAATTACGTCTACGCTGCCTTCGCTTCGTAAGCCTTTTTAGAAGTTGAGAGGGGAAAAGATAGTTAATGATGGCTTTCCAATCTGATCGCTCAAAAATACAAAAAAAATGCTGTAACTTTGGTAACCTCGTACGGCACCCACGAGATGAGTTAATGCCATTCTTAGCAGAAACTACATACGAGTAGGTAAAATAGTATAGAATTCGTCTCATAAAGTCCGACAAGCATGGAAACCCCACACGTAGTACAGTCGCGAGCATAAATATTGTAAGTTTACGCGCGCACTGCTCGCTGTAACGGCTTTGCTTTCGTATTTGTATTGCGAATTAGCGACGCGATTGTACAACGTTCATTTACAACTGAACTTTGCTCACTGATTTGTTTCTATTTCGCGTGTTTCTACCTTTGTTTTTTTTTTAAAGCACTTTTGTTCGTAATTTTCCAAGCGAAATGGCACGAACAAACTCGAACATAGGATGTTCTTTTTTTGAGAAGTTTTTTGGAACGTAATGGCTTGGTTGAGAATAGCACTATTCCATCTCTTATCACGGCTATATTACGAGGCGGTAAAAAACAGGGATTAATGAAAACAATATTTTTTTGCTGTGTAGTGTCGGTCGGCTTAGAATAGCACTACCCCATTTCTTCCGGTGGGTGTACGTTAAAGGTAACTAACGATATAGGGGTTTTAAAGGAATTTTTGGGCGATGCGGTTGGAGACCCATAATTAAGAACCTTTATTTCACCATCTAATCCCCACGTAACTTCCAAAAGTGGCTGAGGAATTTCTAATTCCTTAGCTCTGGCTACCCCTTCTAGGGATTTATAGCCATGAGTATATGAATGTATGTATGTAACAATTTATTTCAACATCTTTCTCTCGATAAACTTCTAAAACATGCTGAAGACTTTCACATTCCTTAGACTACCTTTTTCGAGATATAGGCTTGAATATAAACAAGTAGGTTAACTTAGCTATCGTATCTCGTATCATCCACGTAGTAAACGAAACCAGACGTGTCTAGAGATGGGTCGAGGGCATAAAAACTTATTGGGCAGATTGGACGTATTGGGTTAAAATGGGCAAAAATGAATTTACGCCCGATAAATGCCCAATCGCTGGGCGGAAAAACAAAATTCTACTTTAAAATTAAACTACAAGTGGATCATTATTTTAATTGTGTTTAACTTATACATATACATCAGCGTCATCAGAATAAAGGAATAAGAAGAATAAAAAAGTTACAATATGCCAAATATAGGCATAATAAGTACTTTAAATTCTTACTTAGACGACATTATAGTCCAATGGTTAGAACGCCCGCCCGTAAACAAACAGTCGTGAGTTCATATCCCGGGTCGGGGCTACACCAATTGGTCTTTTCTAATGTCATATGTGTGGTTAATTTATCATGGTTGTCAACGGTGAGGGAAAACATCGTGAGGAAACCACATGGCCGAGTTGTACTTAGCCATTTGACAGTGTATTCGTACAAAACGGCAATAGACCTGCCCCCTATCACGTGAGTTCACTGTCTAAGCAAAACATTGGTACCTACTTTGGACACTAAGTGGCGCTGTCACGTGATGTTCATCATTGGTAGCTCTGCCAATCGGCTCTGATAAACGGCGTGAACGTTTATGTTATGTTAAATTCTTAATCTTAACCCACTTTTACTTTGAACGATTATAATAATAATATTATTTATACCCTTACAATAAAAAAACACATTTAATTATATCAAGCGATAGAGTAGCTATAAGATATTAACTTTAGTATAACGAATAATGTTATAAAGTAACTAAGCGAAAAAAAACATATATTTTATTTTTATTTTTCAAGATCATTAACATAATGTAGTAACGGTATATTCCGCTAACAGAATTTTAAAATGTGAAAATACTCAAGTTCACGCTACTTTTTATACTCAAAGGGGATGAAATAATACTTAGGTATTAGGGTTTTAAACTAAATAACAGTTCGTGTTTAAATAGTAAAGGTCAATGACCATCATGTATGGAAAAAAAACCACAGCGGACACGAATGATTTTGATGTCATATTATATTGACAGAAGACATGAACTATTCGTGGCAAAAGGCGCATATTTCCAGGTTGTAATAATTTGGCGGTAAATGGCGTTGACACAAGTAAAGATGTAAAGAAACAGGCAAAAACCAATTTTCGCGCCAGTGATCATGATCACTTGATACTATAGCTCAGTTGGCAGAGCGACGGGAGCGTATATCCGCTGCTAGATTTTTGTTAAGTTGTGTCTTACCTTTTTAAAGGCAAATGCAAATATAACCTAAGTTAAGTAAAATTATACAATAGTAAAAAATATTTATATATTATATAATATTTCAATATTACGAACATGATATCAATTCAATTTTAATTACCTTATTTATTTTTTTAGCTGGCACCTTCTTTGTTAGTCCAGGTTTAGTAAACCTTTTTGCTGTGTCGTCTAAGTGCCGGTTTAAAATAGCGCTACCCCATTTCTTCCCATGGGTTATCGTAAGAGGCGACTTAGGGTATCGGGGCTTTTTAAGCGACTTTTGGGCGATGCGGTAGGAGACCCATCACCAAAAATATTTATATAACAATCTTTCTCTACTTAACTTCCAAGTGGCTAAAGAATTTTAAGATTCAGAAGAGCAGGCTACCCCTTATAGGGATTTGTAGCCGTAAGTAGATGGATGTAAAACGTAAAGCAAATCGCTCGCTCTGTATTATTTATTCAATGTCGCTCTTAGCTGTCGTTATGCGTGTGTCTTGTCATGCCATGTCATTCGACTTCTTTGAATTCTCAAATGCGCTCATTGCTTTTCGGTATTTGCTATTATTTTTTATTATTAACTGTTATAGGTATTTTAAAATTTTCTGTTCACCGTGAATGCGCTTTTTGCATTTGCAGCGTAGAACATAATAAAATTTATATATTATATTCTAACAAATAAAATGAGTTGATGTGGATGTTCATACTTTAATAGAAATTAAAAAAATGAGCCTGGTCAAAAAGATTTATAACCTCTGACATGTCAAAAAATGGCAGCTGTCAGAATTCTACGCAATTCGGTATGCAAAGTTTTTTTTAGTGCTTATTAAATATTTTCATTCGATAGTAAACACGAAAATAAAAGACTAATTTGCATATTTTTCATTTAAAATGTGTAATTGTAAAGTTATGATTTTTTAAAGATTGTTCTACTTTTTTCCCTAATGACGTCATCGATCGAAAATATCATGTAGCAACATGCAAATAAAGCAAAATGTTTAATAAAAATGTTGCTAATTGCATTACATTTCACGACTTTGTGATCTCAAATGAAATTATTACGATAATATACTAAAGAAACCTATGATTATCGATATTTTATTAATGAACTGCAAAAACAAATGTCTTTGAAATAACACTGAAGGTCAAATACTGTTGCTGTTTTTTGACAAAATAACGGTCATCTTAGCTTTGTTTGATTAAATTTCAAGAAAATATTGTTTAAAAACATAATATCTCGAAATGGTTTCGCAATCAGCACCACTTTTGTAAAACTTTGCATTCCGAATTTAAAATCTAGGTACAAAATAGCGACATTGAATCCGGCGGAATGTCAATGTCAATTTGGTCTCAACTCTATATAATTATACTCAACTTTATATTATATAAAGTGTCCAATAGGAGCGCGCGATTTGTACTTGATACGAGCCCAACGTAAATAGGGTTAGATTCTCATACGTTTATAGTGGAAAATCATCATAATCTGGACTATGACCATCCAGAATGTTTGTTGAAATTAAAAGTATCACAATTTTCCCCTATTGTATTGTAACAAATTAATGAATTATCATAAAAAGTATGATAAGATTCTTGCATTTAAAAATGTTTGCGTTTCTGTCCGCAAAACTTCATAAAACGGGTTGGATTGCACCCATTGACTTTTATGCTATTGGTCCCTATCATGAACCCTATAAGTATTATTCATTCTTTAAATAAAATAGGTCATTTTATGATGATTTTAACTAATATTATCAACCACACTCTTACAATAATGATATTTTAAAAATTAAAATCAAATAAGATTTCTGCCCAAGTAATGGACATTTATTCGGCATTTATGGACATTTATTGGGCATAAATCCAATCCGCCCAAAATGCCCGGGCAAAATCCCATCTCTAGACGTGTCCTATTATCCTTCACAGCCTCTTTACAGACGAACCGTTTGGAGAGAAACGCTAGCGATAATAAAATGTTGCATGTTTGTTTTAGAAAGTTTATTGTACGTACTTATTCTGAGGGCATTAATTCTAATTGGGGATGGCTGTGGCTAAAGCAGCTATTTTACGATTTATATGACATGGTAGCCGTGACAGCCGTGATAGCCCAGTGGGTAGAACACTCGGTTAACGTGCAAGCGACTAGTGTTCAAATCCCGGGTCGGGGCCTACACCAATTTGTCTTTTCTAAAGACATATGTGTGGTTAATTTATCATGGTTGTTAACGGTGAGGGAAAACATCGTGAGGAAACCCACATGGCTGAGTTGTACTTAGTCATGTGACAGTGTATTCGTACAAAACGGCGATAGGCCTGCCCCCTATCACGTGAGTACACTGTCCATGCAAAACGTGGGTACTCTGAACACCAGATGACAAAGTCACATGATGTTCAGAAGTATTAGTACCTCTGCCAACCCCTTCGGGGATATGCGGCGTGAACGTTTATGCTTATTATGCTTATGCTTATGACATGGTACAAAGTGTAGTATGATAAGTTAAATTTAACTTACTTAGTGTCAAACGTCAACCGCCAAAAGCTCATCAACCTAATCATATGTTGATAAATAAAGAATAAATAAAGGAAACAAAAATTTCGACTCAGGTGGGAATCGAACCCGCGACCTCGGGTATACGCCCCCGTCGTCCCTCTGCCAATTGAGCTACCGTGTCAATGGCTGCCAGCGCGAGGTGGCGGGTTCGATTCCCGCCTATGTCGAAATTTTCTTCCCTTTATTTATTCTTTATTTATCAGTAATAATCCCCACATGAGGTTTTCATGAACAAAAAGATTTAAACAAATCATATGTTTTTTATCCTTTTTACTTCGGTTACAAAAAAATTCATAATTTATATAAATAAGTCAATCCATTTCATCCATTCATCCATTTGTAGGTCTCCAAAAGTACGATACCCACGGCAAAAGAATAATTAGTGCTATTCTAAGCTGACGGCTACAATAAAAGGAAGAAAGAATATACATTTATTCGGCACACAATAAGATATTGACAACAAGTTTAAGTATAAGTTTTATCACTGCAATTATTTTACATTTGTCTACGGAATAGACTATTATCTAGAATAGAATATTACATTACATTATTCCTGTTTCGGTGAATGAAATGAATACGAAACCAACACGTGTTCCGGTCACTAAATAAAGTTCACGTCGCTCGGAAGTGTAGACTAAGCAAATAAGAATTACCACGAATTTCATTTATAACTTTCTTATGTTATACCTAAGAAATGATTCCGCAATAGTACATACATACATATACTTACGCCATTAGTTCCCATTGGGTTGGGCAGAGACTATCGATCGCCACTTCGTACAATACTGAAAAACTTCTCTAGCTTCGTTTACATCCAATACTTCTTACATGCCCTTTTATTCTCCATATTTCATTTGCCTGATTTTTTGAGCAGACGAAGTTGTCCTCTACTTACATAACCATCCGCATTGGCCCTGTAAATATCTTTAACCAATTAACTATCATCCATCCTCTCTGAGTGTCCCAACCATCTTAACATTCCTTTTTCTATCTTTTTTACAATATCAACTTTCACACCGCACCTTTTACGAATCACGGTATTTCTCACTCGAGAACATAAATTGACGAAAAATAAAATACCGTGATAGCTCAAAGAAGCACCACCTCATACAGAGTATGAATGTGTCGTTCTATAGTAATTTTGCTTAATTTTATTTCATTTATGATGCGACAGTGTACTTCGGACGTCTGCCTGGATTGATGCTAAAAGCATACGTACATGCATATACTCACGGCTATAAATCCCTAAAAGGAGTACCCAGAGCCTCAGTAACAATATTCCTGTGGCACTTTTTGAAGTGGGGAAAAGATTTCAAAATAAAGGTTCTTGGTGATAGGTCTCCAACCCAAGTCACTTTAGAATTCCAATACCCTTAGCCGCCTCTTACGAGTGTTCAATACAATTCGTACCTTAACGACATATTATATATATATCTACCATCGGTCAATGGTAAAATGATTGGTGTGAATTCCCCTTTGCGGATATCATGTGACATGAAGCTATATCTGTAAACTGTAACTAAACTCAGCCAAGCGAGTTTCCTCACTAATTGACTTCCTTCAGTTTGGAATTGGGATTCGAAACTTTCATACATACATACATATACTCACGGCTATATTTCCCTAGAAGGGGTAACCAGAGCTAAGGAATTATAAATTCCTCAGCAACTTTTGGAAGTTAAGTGGGGAAAAGATGGTAAAAATAAAGGTTTTTGGTGATGGGTCTCCAACCGCATCGCCCAAAAATCCCATAAAAAGCCCCAATACCCTTAGTCGCCTCTTACGACACCCGTGGGTAGAAAGGGGTAGCGACATTCTAAGCCGGCACTACACGGCAAACTTTCCTTGATAGTTTATAGTGCGCCCAGACTTTAATTCGAAGATGTTTTTTTTTGTACTGTTTTAGGGTTTCTAATAGAGGGGAAGTGATGTCATTAGAGGTAGCCACGGAAGACATATTTAGATCAAATAGATAATGTGCTAATAAAAGCAGGCGACCAAAGTATAAAGAAAAAAAAAGGCATATTGATGGATGTAAATGAAGCTATGCTATATATCATCACGCTAAATATTGTAGAGTGAAAAATACTTAACACAATCCGTGCGAAGCCGGGACGGACCACTAGTATTTATATGTAACTATTTCAATTAAATATCTTTTTAACCAGAATACATACAATAGCTGTGTAGTGTCGACTTAGAATAGCACTACCCCATTTCTTCCGGTGGGTGTACGTAAGAGGCGACTAACGGCATTGGGGCTTGTATGGGAGTTTTGGGCGTTGCGGTTGGAGACCCATCACCAACAACCTTTATTTCACCATCTTTTCCCCACGTAACTTCCAAAAGTGGCGGAGGAATTCCTGATTCCCTAGCTCTGGCCACCCCTTCAAGGGAGTTTTAGCCGAGAGTAATTGTATATATGTACAACACAGAAATATCGTATCAAAACTAATCACAATTTCGTGTATCGAGAAATTCATCTCCTATATCAGTCAATAGACAGTCAGAAAGGCTCACAAAGGCTTTGATTTCCTATACTGGATGCATTGCAGGCTCGGTTCACTGAGCGCATGTCTTCAGGTTGACGATATCATATAAAGAGCCGAGGCGGGTTTCTATGTCGATATATCTCGATGTGTCACCTATGATATAGGTGTTTTAGGTGATAAGGTGACAAATTTCAGTGATGCAATTTACAGGAAGCAACGTATAAGTAAAAGGTTAACCAGTGATAAAAAATATCCTTATATCCTTTATAATTTCAGTTTTTTTTTCGACCGCAAACTTTGACAATAAACAAAAGTGTTTTTGCTTGTGTGTTTAATAAAATTTGTATTATATGTGCGTATTATATTTGCTGTGCTGTGTAGTGTCGGCTTAGAATAACACTACCCCATTTCTTCCGGTGGGTGTACGTAAGAAGCAACTTACGGTGCGGTTGGAGACCAATCACCAAAAACCTTTATTTTACCATCTTTTCCCTTTCTCAACTCAACTTTCCAAAAGCGGCTGAGGAATTTCTAATTCCTTAGCTCTGGCTACCCCTTCTAGGTATTTATAGCCGTGAGTATATGTATGTATGTATTATATTTGTTTTTATTCCTATTAATTTTATTTTTGAACCAACCAGAATACCTAGCATATAAATATCGAATCAAACCCAATCAAAATTCCGTGTATCTCGCAATCCGCATCACATACTAGTCACCAGACAGACAGCAAGGCTCTCACAGGTTCTATTTCGTCGCGGCTCAGCTGTGCTATATTGGATGCTAGCAACGTTTGGGTCGCTGGGCGCGTGACTTCATGTTGGCGATATGATGTAAGGAGGAGGCGGGTTTATATATCTTATCTATATTTTCAATATATATATATATATTACCGATTCGATATGTTACCTATAGTGTGGATATTTAATGGAATGGCGTGGGGTGTTATCGGATGATAAACTTTAATGAAGAAATTTACAGATTACCAGCCACATCGCCCTTAATTCACTTAAAAAGCCCTATTATCTTTAGTCGCTGAAGAGACCCATGGGAAAAAATGGGTTAGTGTTATTCTTAGCCGACACTATACAACCGTGTATAGATTTTGTTGGGATATTTTATTGTGAAAGCGTTTTATGTTTTTATTATCAGCAAAAATATTTTACTTAT
This sequence comes from Bedellia somnulentella, assembly GCA_963576735.1. NCBI lineage: Eukaryota > Metazoa > Arthropoda > Insecta > Lepidoptera > Bedelliidae > Bedellia > Bedellia somnulentella. The sequence goes on from OY755197.1 coordinate 10,619,515, forward strand.
TTCACTCCCTGTCAACTTCCAAAAGTCCTTAAACAATATAATGCTAAAATTCTGACAACCTCTTCTTTAAATATATCCATGATTATAAATTAGCTTACATTTAATCATTGTATAACCAAATAGTATTAAAACAATCCTCCAAGCATTAACAAAATGTCAAATAATTCCTTCGAAGCCTTATTCCTAAAGGGGTCACGGCTCCGAAACAAAAACTGTGACAAGATTAATTGGGTCCGAGACATTAGTTAGATGATGTTGTACCATCCATCTCAGGGTGTGGGGGTAGGCAGGATTAGAGGGAGACAGACTAATCCGGAAACTGTCGAACGTGACACGAGTCTAAGCAATTGATTTTGTAGTGCCGGGAAGTGAATTTGTGTATAATTAAGGGAATTGGTTTTCGAAGCTTTTAACGTGAATATTTAAATGAGTTTATTTTTAGAGATTATAAGGAAAACGTTGGTTTAAATGTGAAAAATAAGTGATTTTAACTTGTATATTTCATGCATGGGTAGCATGAGGCTTCTGAGAGCGTGTATGTCACATGAGAAATGACAAACTGACAGATTATCCATACAAAATCTGTCAGTTTCTCATTTCTCATGTGACATACACGCTCTCAGAAGCCTCATGCTACGGGAGCTGGTGATCATAAAAGTTTTTGTGTATATGGTGACCGTTAGTCCACCTTGTTAACCTAGTACCAGCCAGAAGGCTCTGTCGTCATTACTGCTTAGTAAAGTAACCTTTCTAAGGCTGATAGATAAGATAAGATTTCTGAATTGAGTATTTAAGCTGAGAACGACTTAAGTATCGTTTTGTTTCATTCAGTTGTTAAGATTTCAATGCGACAGAACGATACTTAAGTTGTTCTCAGCTGGAATACTCAATTCAGAAATCGGGCGTTAAAGTATCTACCGATGATCTTAGGTTTGGGACTTGCAGGCAATTTTGCTTGCAATAGCGTGACCAAACTAGGACGAAATGAACAAAGTTGTTGTTGTGTTCGTACATACATACGTGCATACATAAACTCACGGCCATATTTCCTGAAAAGGGGTAGCCTGTGTGTGTATTTAGAAGTTTAAAGGGGTGAATATGGTAGAAATAAAATATCGTTGGTGACTGGTCTCCAACCGCATCGCCCAAAAACCACTTTATAAAACCTTTTTTAATACCCTTAGTCGGCTCTTACGACAACCGTGGGAAGAAAGGGGTAGTGAAAATCTAAGCTGGCACGGCACGGTGTTTGTTTCACCTCAGATTTTGAGCCTAGGATTCGAGGATATCGCTACAGCCGGTACACCACAGCAACAATTATAGCTATAAACAATCTCTTTTTACAATTTCAACCTTACAATAAAGAGTAAATTCTACACTTGAAATATAAGTATATATTGTCTCAAGGCAGTATTTTACGATTACGAGCTTAGTTTGACAATTGAAACCATATATTTTATTCACCTAAACCTTGATTATCTTTCGACACGAAGATACTTAAAATGTGAAGTCAGCTGAAATATTGGTACCTGTGTTTATGTACCCGCCACGATAGAGCTCGATGACATGTGAATGACCTTGTGTCCTTCAGGGTTCAACACTTATGTAATACTAGCTGACCCGACAGACTTCGTACTGTCAAATTTGCTTATGACAAAGCTTAAGGCGTTTTTTTAATTAATTTAATAAAACCTCAAAAATTGTAGCCTATGTGTTATTCTGATGTATAAGCTATAGCCTATGTGTCATTCTGATGTATAAGCTATATAGTGGTAAAGTTTCATTCAAATCCATTCAGTAGTTTTTACGTGAAAGAGTAACAAACATCCATACATCCATACTTACAAACTTTCGCCTTTATAATATTATATAATAGGATGTTATCAGATGATTTGGAATTATTTTGCATGAGTTTTTCTTTACTAATAGTATAAAAACCACCTTTCTAGAAAAATGGTAGAAAGTTTCTACCATCTTGTGTTTTTTTTGTAATAAATGTCTTCTTGTTTTGTCGAGCTGTGTAGTGTCGGCTTAGAATAGCACTACCCCATTTCTTCCGGTGGGTGTACGTAAGAGGCGACTAATAGACTTGGGGCTTTTTAAGGGATTTTTGGGCGATGCGGTTGGAGACCCATCACCAACAACCTTTATTCTACCATCTTTTCCCCACTCAACTTCCAAAAGTGACTGAGGAATTTCTAATTTCTCAGCGCGGGCTACCCCTTCTAGGGATTTATAGCCATGAGTATATGTATGTATGTATATGTTGTTTTGTCGTATCAACTACCAAATGTGGCTGAGGAATTTCTAGCTCTGAAGCTCTGGCTACCCCTTTTTGGAATTTATGGCCGTGAGTATATGTATGCACTATGAAGCTACGCCTAAACGTTCATTAAGCTTAACTCTTACAACCTTTACCCGCGAAACTTAGACGAATTAAAATATCGTTACAACAGGAATGACGTCTCACGAAAATTGAATTCCCGAAGTTGTCTTGTAACGTTTTATCTAATATTGTGAAATTGAAATTGATGAAGTTTGCTCGGAAGTCGTCGAGTGCCGAAAATTCGACTAAATGATTGCGAAGTTACAGCCGCTGCTGTTTCTAATTAATGTTTATTGACAGTTATTCGTTGAAATGACGTAGGTTTTCGTCCGTCGGTTTGGAAGGGTGGGTCATTAATGTCCCTACAGCTTTTGGAGCTTTGTAGGATCCAGGGCACAAATGGTGCTCATCTGGATGAGAAAAGAAGGTGGAGTCATTTTAGTGTTAAACTTTGAAAACGTTTAATGCATTTTTTAGACTTTCGCGAATTTTAGACATTATAATCGGGATGAACCAACTAATTCATTTTTTTTTAAAATTTATGTGATATTTTCTTATACACTTATAATTTTGAGTATGACAAAATGAAAATTTTTAATTCTTTAGCTCTGGCTACCCCTTCTAGGGATTTATACCCGTGAGTATATTTTTGTATACGTATGTATGTACGAAATGAAAAAGGCAATTCTAAAAACCCGGTATCTAATGCTCAGTTTCTGTATAAGTGATGAGGCAGTTGCGATAAAGAAAATCGAAAAAAAATGTTGATTTACTCACTAAATAACAAACAGATAGATTTGATTCATGCTTAACATTTAGTGTGTAGTGTATTCGCACATTCGCTGTGTAGTGTCGGCATAGAATAGCACTACCCCATTTCTTCCCGTGGGTGTTTCGTAGGAGTCGACTAAGGGAACAGGGCTTCTACCATCTTCGCCCTTACACCAATCCAAGGTCTGCCGCGCCGAGGGATGCGTGGCCAGGGGTGAGCCTGGTCGCTAGCGTGCCGCCGTCCCGGAGCTTGGTGCACTCCGGGTACTAAATAACCTTACCTAGTCATGCGGGGCTCTGGCTAGGTGGACAGTTTATTTCCCTTGCTTATCGTGGGGCCAAAATGTGTGCAACTAAAAATAAACACGGAGGCGGCGATGCAGCTCGCCACTCATCACGCCGTGGTTCCTCGCGGGGCGAAATGTGGGCTGGAGAGACCCGCTTCAGTACGTTGAATGTGTGTGGAGGGATGCATGAAAAATTAGATGAAGTATGTATGATAATGGATGAAAGAAAAATAGATTTTCTGTGTGTGAATGAAACGAAGCGAAAGGAAAAAGAGGTTTCACAACTTGGCAACATTACAGCGATCTGGTCAGGCGTGGCTGACAGCGACAGGGCTTGCCAAGGCGTGGGACTTCTGATATCTGAAAGGATGGCTCAGTGTATGAAAGGTTACGAATGTGTGAGTCCAAGGCTCCTGTGGCTAAAGGTGAAAATAGGGCTTGTCCGGATGCGCATAATTTGTGTGTATGCTCCGGACATGTCTAAGTCACTTTCCGAGAGGGAGGAGTTTTGGAATTTGTTAGATGATGTTGTGAATGGGTGTGATCAGAATGAGAGAATTGTAATGTTAGGAGATTTTAATGGCTGGGTTGGTGTGTCACGCAACGGTTGTGAAAAGGTTTTAGGAAAGTACGGTGATCAAAGGGTGAACGAAAATGGCGAGAAAGTTATTGAGGTATGTTTGGCGAGGAATCTTTGTGTTACAAACACATTGTTTGAACACAAAGATATCCATATGTATACAAGACAGAGAGGAAACGAGAGAAGTATGATTGATTTTGTGATTGTTGATGAAAGGCTGAGAGCAAAGGTTGTTGACACCAGAGTCTATAGGGGCACGAATGTTGGCACAGATCACTTCCTTGTTATATCCCGAGTAAGAGGTCTGTGCACGCGTTGGCGTCATAGGGCCATAGTGTCAACAACGGATCTTGCGAGAATAAAAGTGGAGAAATTGCAAGATGATGAAAAGATCAGTGATGAATACGTGAAGAAATTGGATGATAGACTAAGTTGCGTGGAGATGAGGGATGAAATGGAAATAGAAGAAGTATGGAATGTGCTCAAATCGACAATGGTTGAATGTGCGACGGAAGTATGTGGATTGTGTAAAAGGTCAAATAGACCACCAACAAGTTGGTGGGATAAAGATGTGAAAGAGGCAGTTGGAGATAAGAAGAAAGCTTGGTTAGATTTACTAGCGGTCAGAGCTAGTAAACGAATGGATGCGAGAGTAACAGATGATGTAGTGAAAAATAGTGAAGATGAATATAAGAGAGTTAAGAATGAGGTTAAGAAGAAAATAGAAAAGAAAAAGCGTGATCTGATAGAATGGTGTGAGAGGAAACTCTCTGATAATTTCCGGAATAACCAAAAGTTGTTCTGGAAATATGTCCGGAAAGAAAAGGGAGTTTCCCAAAACACGAGAGTGAATGTAGTGAAAGATGATCAGGGTGAATTGGCGACGGATGAAAGTAGCATGAAACGAGTATGGAAGAACTATTTTGAGGGACTTTTTGAAAAAGAGGACGCATTCGTTTCTTCGCCAATCGACAGTAATGTTGATTGGAACGATGCGATGGGTGCCTTGAGTGAAAGTGAGATCAGTATGGAAGAAATAATGAAAGCAATGAAGAGTATGAAAATAGGGAAGGCGGCAGGGTATGATAGGATAACTATCGAAATGCTGAGGGCTGGTAAAGGGTTGGTGGCTTCTTGGTTGTACTTCCTTTTCCAAAAGTGCTGGTCGAGTGGCAAAGTACCACAAGACTGGTGCAAGGCGGTGATTGTGCCCCTGTATAAAGGAAAAGGGTCACGCCAGGAGGCTAAAAACTACCGCGGCATTAGCCTACTCAGCATTGTCGGTAAATTGTATGCTAAGGTACTGATTGAAAGAGTGATGAATGAAACTGATGAGAAAATATGGGATGTGCAAGCAGGATTTAGGAAAGGAATGGGATGTATGGATCAAATCTTCTCTCTAAGGAGCATCACCGAAAAGTTCTTAGCTAAGAACCAAAAGGTGTATTGCTCCTTCATTGATTTAGAGAAGGCGTATGATAGGGTGGTAAGAAAGTGTTTATGGGAGGTGTTATCCAAGTTCGGTTTGGGGAGTCAACTTATACGTGCATTGGTATCACTCTATGAGGATTCTAGTGCATGTGTAAGAGTAAACGGGGAAAACACTGACTGGTTCGGAATCTCTAGGGGTGTCCGACAGGGATGTGTAGCTTCTCCGTGGCTCTTCAACTTGTTCATGGATGACTGTTTGACAGAGTTGCGTGAAAGTGATTATGGACTAAGAATGGGTGGATTCATCATTAAATGCCTCTTGTATGCTGACGATCAAGTGCTACTTGCATCATCGGCAGAAGAGTTGCAAGAGATGATGAATATTGCATGTAAGTCTTTTGTAAGAAAGGGAATGAGGGTGAATGTGGATAAGACCAAAACGATGATTTTTGAGAGACAGGAAGATGTGACAGAATGCGTGATTGCGATTGATGGTAAGGATGTGGAACAGGTGAAGGAGTTTGTATATCTGGGAAGTTTGTTTACAAGGGATGGAAAATGTGATGAAGATATTGAGAGAAGAGTGAAAAAGGGTAATGCGATTAATGGAGCATTGGATAGCCTAATGTCTAGTCAATCGGTGTCCGAAAGGGCCCGAATGGCTGTGCATGATGCCGTTCTTGTTCCTACGCTTATGTATGGCAGTGAATGTTGGGTGTGGCAGAAGAAGCATGAAAGCAGAGTGAATGCAGTAGAAATGAGGTCCCTCAGAAAAGTTTGTAATGTTAGGTTATGTGATCGTGTGAGGAACGATGTGATTCGTGAAAGGTGTGGTGTAAAAGATGATATTGTAAGTAAGATAGAAAAAGGAATGTTGAGATGGTTTGGGCACATCGAGAGGATGGATGATAGGAAATTGGTAAAAGGTATCTATAGAGCTAATGTGGAAGGTAATGTTAGTAGAGGACGGCCACGAAAGACACACTTGGACCAAATTGAAAGTGTGCTCAAAAAGGCAGGCGTCCGAAGTATGAAGAATAAAAGAGCATGTATGAAAAGATTGATGGATGTAGACGAAGCAAGAGAGGTTTGCCAGGATCGTACGAAGTGGCGATCGATAGTCTCTGCCTACCCCAATGGGAATTAACGGCGTGAGTATATGTATGTATGTATGTTAACATGACTCTGTTATAGTGTTTTTTTTAAATATTATGACTTGAAAATACCTTTCCTTATTTTTTATAATTTTCTTAATAAATTAACAATACTTCTTATGTCTTCATAAAAATTATGAAACTTACTGCTCTTTGTTACTAGAAAAAACTGGAATGAATGTCTAGAGCATTCACAAAATATGAATTTAATGTTAATTTAGATAAATATGCATGAACTGATATTGTGAAGCAACATAACTATTTGCCCCCGAACTGAGCATTAGATAACGGGGTATAGGTATAAGACGTATAAAAGTAACCAACAACCTTTATTTTACCATCTTTTCCCCACTCGACTTTCAAAAAGTGGCTGAGGAATTTCTGATTCCTTAGCTCTGGCTACCCCATCTAGGGATTTATAGCCGTGAGTATATGTATGTATGTATAAAAGTACTCTTCCAAGATGGGAATCACAATTTTGATTTTACATTTTTCAAATCATTTAAACTAATCCAGTTGTATTGTTGTTTCAGGTATGTCCACTTATCTGGTCGCTAAAAGATCAAGATATTTGCCTCATCAGTTACCTTGAATTGGTTTGTATGAAATAATAAATGTTTAAGCGAAGTGCTGCTTACAAAGAACATATTCATCTCAAAATGATATCCAATGGATTTTATGAAACTATACATAACTAATGAAGTTAACTGTACCTTTGTAATGATACATTTTGAAAGATCAGATTTATAAAATATTTTCAATAATAACAACCTCTTTTTAACCTTAAACCTATAGAGATGTAATAAATATCTCAGTCTATTTGGAAATCCTCAACACACTACAACTCTTCCCGTCCAATTAAAACAGAAAGTATTCCCAGTCTCTCGCTGTCATCGAAATATTCTTTATTTCTTATTATTCGTCGCGTCTAAATTGTATTCGTCGAACGTTGAAGGGTGTCAAATCGTTAATTTAACAACCCCCAGCCACCCCGTTCCATCCCTTTGATCACGTTTCCTCGATACGTTCAAAGAATATCCGTCGACACCAATAACAAACTGAAATTAATAAGTCTGTTTGTTTGTAGATATTCATATTAATTACTGTGTTTTTCTTTTTGTTTGGTGTATGTAAACATAACATAACATAAACGTTCACGCCGTTTTATCCCCGAAGGGGTTGGCAGAGGTACCAATACTCCTGAACTCACATGGCAAGCGCCTTCTAGTTTCCAGAGAAGGTACCCACGTTTTGCTTAGACAGTGTACTCACGTGATAGGGGGCAGGCCTATCGCCGTTTTGTACGAATACACTGTCACATGACTAAGTACAACTCAGCCATGTGGGTTTCCTCACGATGTTTTCCCTCACCGTTAGCAACCATGATAAATTAACCACACATATGACTTTAGAAAAGACAAATTGGTGTAGGCCCGCCCCAGGATTGGAACTCACGCCCTTCTGATTTTCGGGCGGGTGCTCTATCCACTGGACTATCATGTCGCTGTGTATGTAAATCAAAGTTAAAGTAAAGTGTAAGAAAATCCCGTGCTTCGTAGGACATATTAACATTATGGTCCCGGCTACTATCGATGAGTGTAGACATTATGGCTGTCAGCCCGCGCTAGACTATTCTGGTGGCCTAAATTCCAGGGTGTTCATTTTGGGTCAACCCCCGTTCCATCAGTGGGGATGTTATATGAGCTGTGGTTAATGATATCTACGTACACTAGAGGTTAGTCAGTTTTGTACCAGACTAAACAAATTCAATACTATATGTGAGGTTTTGAAGTAACGTTATCGTATTCTGTTGTAAACTGTTTTTCAAAGTGGTACGAGTACAGGTCATAAAAACTATGACTTTGGAAACTTTTATTTTATTTTACCACATTTAGACTATTAAATGACATATGACATTAGAGATTTCGAAGATCTGGCTAACCGTTTATATGATATTAGTAATTTTCTGTTGCCTTGTCCTTTCTAAGCTGTTTGTAACTTCCACCTTAATCTTAACCAAAATACAAACTTTGGTTGTATTATTCAATCAATGTGTGTTTAGTGAACAAAGTTTTAATCGTCTAGACCATATCGTTACTGCACCACCTCGGATGCAAGTTCCCTAAGCGAGATATAAGCGCTGCGGATTACATCTTGACGAGCTGTTTTATCGCTAGCTTACAGTTTTGAAGAACCATTATAAATGTATATAGTAGTAGACCATATGTAAACTTTTACCAATAGCTGAGTGAGCCTGAGCCAGTGAGCCTGTCATAAAATTTTGAGAGGTTTCAGGAGCCAATTTATTACATAAAAACAAATCTTTCTCCTTTTTAATAAGCATAGATAAACTAGTGGACCTCCCCGGCTGCTCGCGGATTTTCACGAGACATGTAGCCCTTGGTTCTTCTGATACTTTAAGCTTACCATTGGAGCTATAATTTTAGAAAATTGTTGTTTTGGAGCCTATTAATTACAAACGAACAACGTCTTTAGAATACTACATTCATACAGTTTCTTTTACTTTGAAGTTTTTCGAAAAATGTTTAGAACTTAATTTGATAATGCCCCACTGCAATCAAATTAATGTCTCGTTTTATTACCAAAGCCATTGCTAACTTGTAACATCATACGCAATTAGTTATGATTTACAATAGAGCGAAGACCCGTCTCAATTCATTAGATAACTTTTAAAACAATACATTCTACTGTTTGGCTCTAACGCGTATCGCTGTCTTACTCTGATTTCTCGTTTGAGATTAGGGTTGCCTACATTCATTTTTAGGAAAATTTGTTTAACTACCCGCAAATAATTACGGTTTGTTCTCAAATATTCTCAAAAAGTTGTACATACCTTTCGCTTAAAAGGCTATACATCTCTGATTTTCCATATGTCACGTTCAGGAATGGATGGGATAGTTCCATTTAAAAAGCCAATCCCTTGACTCTCGCCACTAGAATTCTTAGTTCCTAAAGTGGTAAAGTAATTACAGGCTTATAAGTACTGTCTTGCCCTTTTCGAATTTGAGGATATGTGTGTACATTGTTTTTGTATTTATCAGAATATTTTATTTAAATGACACAACCCTACTGACGAGAAACAATGAAATAGAATTTGTAACGAATACAAAAGTCGGTGTTATTTAAACTTTTGCACAGTTTATTAATAGTGTTGGAAGGCTTTGATAAACGAGACAGTCCTTTTATTGTTCATATTTTACAAAGACTAACATTTTAAATATTTAAGTATCAGTTATTTAGGTTTAAAAATTTTAAAATGTTAATTGATGTTGACGTTAAAAGAAACTGGATCCTGGAAGCTCTTATTTTTAATATCCATTTTTGGTATATATTAGCTTCCTACCCCAATTGGAATAATGGGCTTGAGTATAAGTAAGTAAGTAAGTAATAGCTGGAAGTATATGTGAGGTGGGAAATGGGAAGGATATAGCACACCAATCATCTTTAATCCTACTTTTTTCCCCACTCATCTTCCAAAAGTGACTAAGGCTAAATGTCTATTCTGGCCACTCCTTTTGGGGTTTATCACCGTCCGTATATGTATATAATATTAGGTATGTTACTTTAATGCAATGTCTTCGAGGTAACTTATCGCAAAACTACTTTCATCAAACATTTCCTGTAGAAATAACTCGGCGACTCGGTTATCATTCAACCAGCAAATCGTTGGCGACAGACTTGCCGACTAATAACTGCGCTGAACATCAATCATTGGAATCGTGATGTCGTGAGGATACTGGTGATTCATCAGTCTTTTGAGGTCTGGTTCCTTTATGACTGATGATCCAAAATATTTCTTTGGGTGATGAGGAGCCTGTGTTTGGGAAAAAAATAAAAGAGGCATTTAAAAAAATTAATCATTATATATGGGTAGCTAAAACTTTGGTATCAAAAATCTTCAGCAATATTTTGTCATTGAGAGGTTGTGTAAAAAGCGATTGCTAGTAGTTGTTAACCTGCACTAGGTTAGCAAGAGGACTATGTTAATATCACGAATTAGGGTAGGCTCATGTCAACTCAATGGCGGAGACAATAATATATGAACGGTAGTGATGACGTTCTAAACATTATAAGTCCTAGGTCATCTATCGTTTCCAATGTGATTCCATTGTACATCAGAAGAATCAAAACCTCTGTAAATACAAGACATAACGAGTAAAACTTACTAAAACTTGCGTTATAAAGACAAAATTAAATCAATTAATACTCCAATGATTAATCAAATACCGGAATAGTAACGTCCAAAATAGCTCTCAACGCAGTTCTTCGCTAATCCCCAATCGTTTCACGGAGCCATGTCTGAGTTCACCCAAGTGGTTTCCTAGGGATTTCTCCGGCACTCCATCCTATTATAAGTTTCGCATAACTCAGCACTTCCAAATGTCGGCTCACACTTCGCGAAGGTGGATTTAGCTAACACGAACTAAGCGAACGAGCTCAATATGCTATTGGGGTGCAGCTTTAAATATTGATTTGAATTTTCAATGGACTAGCGATTTGCTGAAAACTTGGACTAGGTGGCGTTTTAAATTTAAGTGCTGAGAACGTAATAGTTTTATTTGTCTTGAATTAGCTATTCAGACCTGTTTAAGTTGAGGTGCAAAGTCGAGCAGTATTGAGAAGCCTTCTTATCTAACAGGATTCCAAAAAGCTTGTTACCTCAACATTAAATAAAAGGAAGCCTGTAGATCTAATGACTAGATCGTACGAACATTACATCTTTTTCAATTTAAAATTAGCATTCTACCTTTTTGTAGCACACAATAAAATAAAATTAAGTGACCACAAATACACCACCAACAACCTTTATTTTACCATCTTTTCCCCAATTAACTTTCCAAAAGTGGCTGAGGAATTTCTAATTCCTTAGCTCTGGCTATCCCATCTAGGGATTTATAGCCGTGAGTATGTATGTATGACTACAAATAATTAAGATCGTTATGAGAAGTTTATGTTTTACAGTGGACTCCTATTACCTGAGTAATATGATGTTAAATTAATATTTTGAGAGGGAAGCTTTGAGGATCCTGCAAAGTAGCGAATTGTTGTTTGAATTAAACATACATACATACATATACTCACAGCTATAAATCCCAAGAAGGGGTAGCCAGTGCTGAGGAATTAGAAATTCCTCAGCCACTTTTGGAAAGGTTGTTGGTGATGGGTCTCCAGCCTCATCGCCCATGAATTTTAATTTAAGTATGCTATAATTGGTTCTAAGAACATTTTCTTCTAGATTTCATTGACTGACTCTTCGAATTTGTCTCGTAACTTTTTCATTGTTGAAACTTGTAATGAAGATCTCAAGTTTTATTAATATCGCTTCATCTATTGACTGAATAATAATTGTTTAAAGACCAACCAAACTAAATTAGATCAACGCACCCCGCACAGTGTGTTTAAGCCTGTAAGTTCATTAAAATACCAATTCCGTATAGACAAAGCAACAGCTACCGGGAGCTACCGGATACCCCATTATTCAAGCAAATACAATCGATATACTGAACGTAATGTTTGGTGAGGACCCTTTGCTAAATAAATTGCAGAAAACACATATGAAATAAAATGATCATAAATAGTAATTTGAAGAAGAGGTTATTCAGAATCTTGCAAATTGACAAATTAAGGGCGGCGTTAGTTGAAAATAAGCTATTAGTATTCATATTATCTGCTTCAATATTGCATGAACTGACTCATCGAAAATTTATGTCAACTTTATCATTTCTAAAACTTGTTGCAAAAGAAGAACTTGTTGGTTCATCCATTAAATAAATAACAATCTTTTAAAGACCAACCAAACTAAACTAGATCTACACACCCCGCACAGTGTGTTTAATCCGGTAAGTTCATTAATACCAACTCCGAATATACAAAGCAACAGCTACCGGGAGCTAAACGGATACCGCATTATTCACGCAAATACAATCGATATACTGAGCGCGGTGTTTGATGAGGATCCTTTGCGAGGATGGTTTAGTGAGGTATCTCTGTTTGAGGATGTGGATGCTTTGAATGTGTGACGTAATGGGATTGAGTTGAAAGCAACCATTCTTGAATATTTTTTCTTGACACGGTATTTATTTGTGGCAGTGTGGTTGTACAAATCTTTTATGCTGTTTAATAAATAACATAACATAAACGTTCACGCAGTTTATCCCCGAAGGGGTTGGCAGAGGTACCAATACTCCTGAACTCACATGGCAGCGCCATCTAGTGTCCAGAGAAGGTACCCACGTTTTGCGTAGACAGTGTACTCACGTGATAGGGGGCAGGCCTATCGCCGTTTTGTACGAATACACTGTCACATGACTAAGTACCACTATTTATGCTGTTTAATTTTTACAATTTGAGTGTGAATTGAAAACGAGATTCATGCGGGATTGCAAGTTCAGCAAACTTCACTTTAATCAAATAAACTATTTTATTTCCAAGAGATAGCATATTTTGACACTTGTCCCTGTATTCGTAGTGTGAACTAGTGTGAATTTTAATTAGTGAAGGATATATAAAAAAAACTTACTTCATTTAAAGAGAGTTACTACAAATTGTAATACAAAAGTTAAGCTCTTCATAATAGTCCAAGTTCAAACAAGCTCATACACATAACCTACAAAATATAGGGAGAAATCCATTCAATTTGTAAAGTGAATAATACTCTCAGATGTCTCAGATTATATTGAGAAATACAGAGTCCCCACGTTTACCTACGTGTTCCCTAGACCAATGCACTTCCAAAGAAAAAGGACTCCGGCAACCGAGTACCTCAGCTAAATCTTTAAAATTTAACGATTTCACCGTCCGCGTCTCATGCTCCATTGAACATTGAATCGCTTTTAGCGATTCGCTTTGATTTTATTACCGGGCCGTTACCTCGACTGCAGCTCAGGTGCATGCCTGAATAGACCTCATTCATCGGCGGTCTCTTTGAAAGTGATTGAAAGTGAATTAGTTTTTGGAACGAATGAATGAGTGAATGGTTCCTATAATGAAGCTACTTGGTTTAAGTTGATTGTATCAGTTTTTATGTTTAGATTACTGAGAAGTCGCTTAATGTTTTTATTATACATTGAATAGAAAATTTTAATTTAAAAAATAAAAATTGAATAAAACGTTAAGTAAATGATTCAGGAGGCATAGGACGAGCGCTATTTTATAGTCACGATATCGGTTAGAATGAGATGACGGTATACCATACTAAATAAGTGCGAAAGAGATGGCTGCTTTTAACCACGCGATATCTAGTTAAAAGGTCTCTCGTACTAGCTATGCAGGAGATAATATTACTAATTTGCCTTATTTAAAACTTCGTCAATTATTTTAAGGTTCTCCGTAAATATTTTAATTTGTGATCAACAACTTGAAATAAGCTCTGTCGAAAATACTTAATTAGCGCTGTGTATTCGTACACTTTTCTCTTTGCGATATTGTAAAGAAAAAAGAAAGAAAATATAGTATTCAATATAAATCGATTTCAATACACCTCTTCATATATTCTTTTCTTTGCATTTCGGATGCCTGTTACTCTGACCGTTAGTATTTCTTCGGTTTATCCAGAAAAATATGATTTGGATCCTCGCTTCATTGAAAGAAAAGAAAGAAAGAAAACATTTATTACATACATATACTCACCGCTATAAATCCCTAGAAGGGGTAGCCAGAGCTAACGAAAAGATGGTAAAATAAAGGTTGTTGGTGATGGGTCTCCAACCGCATCGCCCAAAAATCCCTTAAAAAGCCCCAATACCGTTAGTCGCCTCTTACGTACACTCACCGGAAGAAAAGGGGTAGTGCTTTTCTAAGCCGACACTACACAGAAAAGAAAAGCATAGTTACACTCACATACATTTAGAAACAACCTTTTGACCTTTCCAACTCTTTCTTATTCTCTCCTTCCTCTACCGACTCTCTCAAAATACGGGCCGGTGAGTCTATAGACTTAAATTGAAATTGAAACAGTTTTTCTCAGTATTCCAGTTAGTTTTGAAGTCGAATAAATCGGTGAGGCCGTATTTCAGTTGTTACTTCACGTGATTGATGACTACTTTTGCTTTGGCGAGATTGCTTTTTTTGTTGGAGAAAAAGTTTCTTTTTAATTTGATGCGTAACAAGTAAGTCTAGAGTTTTTGTGGGATAATTTATTAGGTGACTTTGGGTGGAATTTTGATTTTTTTGTAGTCTCTAGAGAGAGATATATATATATATATATATATATATATATATATATATATATATATATATATATAATGCTGTGTAGTGTCGGGTTAGAATAGTACTACCCAGTATTGGGGCTTTTTAAGTGATTAAACAATTACTTTAAAATCTTTTCCTCAATTAACTTCCAAAAGTGGCTAGACAATGTCTGACTCTGAAACTCTGGCTACCCCTGTTGGGGATATATAGCCGTGAGTATATGTATGTATGTATGTATGAGTTCACTCACTACATTTTTCTTCGTTGTTAACAGCTTTGAAAAAAAGCCACTTAAGATTTCTCACACTGCTGAATGATTATTTTTGAGTGTATTGGTTTATACACATAAAACAAAATTTTTAATTGGCGGCGCGTACAATGTGGCTTTCTATAGTCTCTGGCTAGCCCAATGGGAAATGATGGCGTGAGTATATGTATGTTAAATTCGTGTTCACTCAACCTAAGTATTTCGAAATTAAACGAAAAGAAAATCTTACAACCAAATTGGAATTATTTTTGCGGTTCAATTAAAACGTTTTCCAGATAGTAATCAAATTATTCGCCTCACTAATCGCGACAGAGAAAATTCGTACTTCAAGACATCAGAACAGTCCTAATTTTATAAATAATTACTTGTATTCCTCAGAAATTGTAATTTAATTTAGTTTTTTAGTATTTGATCTTTATCAGAGATATTCAAGGAGTTTTTAGATTTATTTTATTTTTATTTAGGTTGTAATTGTTTGATTGTATAACCAGAGCAATTAATTATTCTGAAGCTCTGAGTGTTATAGGTATGGTTAAACGAAGAATATTTCTAATGATGTTTACCCATATCGTCAATCATGATTAGGAGTCAAGTATTTTTCAGTGACAACAACAAAATTGATACAGCTTTTAAATAATTACAATTAAAACCTATTGGCGTCCAAAGTGGGCCGCACTTCAAGCCTAACATAAACGGAGACTCTGTGAAATGAATCCCGATTCCCTTATATGGATCACTATGTCAGAAAAAGTAAGATAAACTTTACAAAACATTTTACAAACGCAAACTGAAATAAATCACATTTTCTCAGCGAAACTTGTGAAAAAGACATAAATTCAAATAGATTCCATTAAAATGTCGTTCTCGAATATAAATCACGAACGCTCAGTTATGTTTTATGAAGACGTGTAACCGGAAGTGACGTCAGCTCGCGGTACAACTGACAAATGGCCGACAGGAAATGCAAGTGGAACTAAGTATTTTGAATTTTGATGTTTTAAATCTATTTCGGTTGGCGGTTTTTGCGAATGTGCCAAATTAAATATAATTGTTGTTTGTTTAAAGTGGAGTGAATACCGCGTGTTAAATTAATTTAGAATTATATATATATAAAAGTGCTTTGCTATATTAATCTTATGGCTGCTTTCGCCAATTGGTTAGAAGATTGCTTAAAGTAATTTTCTTCATGATAAATATTGTGTGTTATTTACTAATAATGTCGTCGAATACATATATCCCATACCATCTTAGGTAAAAAAATCTTATTACCTTTAGACAATGATCTGTGGGAACAGCAAAGATATACTGGCCAGTACACCCTGCTGTGTACCAACTTAGAATTGGTATTTATGTTTAGCTAGAGAAACATTTCGATACCGCGATGTTCGATTTTTATGACGCTGCTAGTGTGCGAGTGAGTTCGCCGTCTAGCTGTACAACGTGATCTGTGCTCTAAGTGCAAATGTAACAGCTTTTGTATATTACTCAACTAAACTCAAGCGTTCATGCCATATATCCCTAAAGGGTTTGGCAGAGGTACTATTACTTCTGAACATCACGTGACATTGTCACCTGGTGTCACCGTTAATGATCATGATAAATTAACCCTATGAACCGTTATATTTTGCACGATAAGCGGTGTTCCACCCACCGAGCTATCACAGTTGCTTTTTATATTAATTTCATGTATACAGCTTTTCATTGCTCCATCGCAGGGTAGTTTTGTGATAAGACGATACAGTATTACGTATTATTGGCGCTGACCGAAAATCAGTGTTCTGACTTGTGAGGTAAAACTCACAACGTTTGCTGAGTCAGTGCCTTTTTGCTGTTGGAGGGCACAGAGAGATTTTTGATGTGTTCTTGGTAATTATTTTTATAGTTTTTTTTATCTTTAGTTTTTAATCACTTTTTGATATTTTTATTTAATTTTTGTTTTGTGTTTTTAATTATTTTAGTGTTATATTGTTTTTTTTTCGTGTATTTTTTTTTAAAATTTTTATTTACTATTATGTGCATATTGTTAGTTTTTGTGCCTTTTATGCAGCAAATAAATGTCTTTCTTTCTTTCTTATTACATAATACTGTAGTTTAATGACGTAATAAAACCCTAAAACGGCAATTAAAACGATT
Source organism: Bedellia somnulentella (assembly GCA_963576735.1). Classification (NCBI taxonomy): domain Eukaryota; kingdom Metazoa; phylum Arthropoda; class Insecta; order Lepidoptera; family Bedelliidae; genus Bedellia; species Bedellia somnulentella. The sequence continues at coordinate 10,636,676 of OY755197.1, forward strand.
AACATAATAACTTCCGCTCGGACTTTAATTGGGGTATTTTCTCAACAACCATTATTGTTAAGACATGTCTTATGTTCGAGTATTTACATTTCACGAAAGTTAGGCTGTTTAACAAATTCATGTTTACTTTGAAGGCTACATTGAAGTCTTATTTTCATTATTACATTGATTATCTCTTGCTATTGATGCTGTATTATCTTATAAAATCTTGCTCGGTCGTTATTTTCTTTTCAATAATGCCATAGCAAAGCGGGATAATCGATCGCCGAGCTACTTACTTGATTAGAAATTCAAGGGCTATAAGAGTTTTTTTAAATACGACAGAGTACCTCAAGAAAATTTGGAGATTAGGTCATGTATTTTTGGTGTTCGTAAAACTTTCATGCACTGCGAATTCGGAAAAGAAAATATTTCACATTTTTCCATTTTTCTTCTTCTTTAGGCGCCATCTCCTATCGGAGGTCGGCTACAATTATGGCCATTTCGGCCCGCAATGATGTGGTATGGAACAATTTGATGGAACTTGTTGACCTATTCGGATAGATTCTGAAGCCAGTGGGTTTTTCTATCCATTCTATCTACAAGAAAACATAGCATAGTACTGCTCTGGGCAAACTGTTAAAAGACAATTTTATATAAATTTATTTTAATAATAAAAGAGCACCATGTATAAGAAGAATTATAAATTTCAAAGAAATCAGAGAGATATGTCAGAATCCTGCAAAGTGGCGATCGATAGTCTCTGCCTACGCCGATGAGACTAATGGGGGTGAGTATAAGTAAGTAAAAAAGTAATAATGTATAGTCAACATATTAGTGGTCTGCGAATCTCGCGTAAACTATTACGACGTAATTCTAAATAAACTACCCTTTACGTTTACGAAACTCGTAAAATTAACTTAATCCTTCCCTTCGTACTAACAAGCGTAATGATATCTGCCAAATTACGTTTCCTGCCCGGCTAGTACGAGCGGTGTTTAAACTAGTTATCGAGTGGGATAAAGCACCCATCTCTTACGCACTTATTAGTATCGTATACTGCCATCTCATTCTAACCGTTATAGTGTCGATAAAATAGCGCTCGTGCTTGCTGTTCTGGAGGCCTATCACAAGCATTGTTTTATCGTTACTTTCTCCGTCAGAATGAGACAAAATATACGATACTGTCTAAGTACGAAAAGGATGGCTGTTTTTATACCACACGTTATCTAGTTAAAAGGTCGCTCGTGCTAGCTGGGTTGATGTTTAGTATGAGTACCGGTTTATCTACGAATGTTTGGAGCTTTTAGCTCTCGCAGTTTACTGTTTCGTTTTAGAGTTTTGGATAGGTTTATGTAAAGGCCGTGTTAAATTTGTATCTAAAATAATATTACTTATATACTATAGCGACACCTATTGTTTATTTAAGTGCAACTACATTTGTAATGAGATGTAGATGTCAAAATAGAAATGTCACTGTAAAATTGAAACAATAAAATATACAGTCAGTCTGTGCCGAGCACTCTGTAGTTTTATTAGGTTATGAACCCAGTCTCGCTTTAAATTGTAATTTGTTTTTGGAAATACTGTAAAAAATGGCTGGCAGTTATATTGTTAATGTTCCGAAGCTCCGGGGTCGTGAAAATTATGATGAGTGGGCATTCGCGGCCGAGAATTTCTTAATTTTGGATGGCGTCGACATCAACAAACAAGAAGCCGAAAATGGCGGCAACACAGTGACCGTTGACGAACAAAAGGCAAAAGCAAAATTGGTGATGACAATTGATTCGTCGTTATACGTACATATCAAGAGTGAAAAAACCGCTGTAGACATATGGAAAAAACTCAAGACGCTATTCGACGACTGTGGTTTCACACGAAGGATTAGCTTGCTACGAAATTTGATTTCCATACGCCTCGAGAACAGTGAGACAATGACGGCATACGTTACGCAAGTCATAGATACGGCGCAAAAATTAAGAAGAACGGGTTTCGACATTAATGAAGAATGGATAGGATCGCTGTTGTTAGCAGGATTGACGGATAAATTTTCGCCCATGATCATGGCGATCGAACATTCTGGGTTGGCCATATCTGCTGACGTCATAAAATCCAAACTGTTGGACATGAGTGATAATGTTGGTAGCAGTGAAACTGAAAGCGCATTTTTAGCATCTAAAAGTTGGCAGCGCCGTAAAGGAAATAAAGTTGTCAAAACAGTTGAAACGTCAAACCGACCTGTCAATGTCAAAGTGATTAAATGCTATAAATGTAAACAAACCGGTCATTATAAAAACCAATGTCCGCAAACAAAGGAAAAAAAGGTAAATGCATTCAGTGCAGTATTTCTTAACGGCAGTTTTGATAAGCATGAATGGTACATTGACTCTGGTGCCAGTAGTCATATGATGATCAGCCAAGACAACATAAAAAATGCGTCAAGTAATCTAACTACAAAGGAGATTATAGTTGCAAACAGAACAACTATGCCTGTATTATGCTCTGGAGATACACAAATTACGACTGTTGTGAACAACAAGGAATTTGATATTGCCGTCAAAGATGTGTTATGTATTCCCACACTCACCACCAACTTATTGTCTGTCAGTCAGCTGATAAAGCATGGTAACAAAGTCAGTTTTCATCAGGAATTTTGTTACATCAGAAATCGGCAGAAGGAACTGATTGGCATAGCACAGTTAATAAATGGGGTCTACAAGTTAAACACCAGGTCAGCATGTTTGTTCGCGGCTTCAGCAACAACGATATCAAATGTAATTTGGCACAGAAGACTTGGACATATAAAAAGCAAAGACATGAATGACATGAGAGAGGGTGCGGTTGACGGCTTAGAATTTGACAAGAAAGCTGAGATCAGCAAGTTCAATTGCACAGTGTGCTGTGAAGCGAAACAAACCAGATTGCCATTTCCACATAGCAGTAATAGAAGTATGCATGTCCTTGATTTGATTCATGCAGATGTGTGTGGGCCGATGGAAACCAAATCAATTGGCTCATCCAGATATTTCTTGCTATTTGTGGATGACTATAGTAGAATGTCATTTGTCTATTTTTTGCAGAAAAAAAGTGAAGTCTACTCCTGTTTTAAAGAATTCAAGATTATGGTTGAAAAACAGATGAATTGCAGTATAAAAGTTCTAAGGACAGACAATGGCACAGAATTTTGCTCAAATGAAATGGAGAACTATTTAAAACAACATGGCATAATACATCAGCGCACCAACCCATATACCCCAGAACAAAATGGGATGTGTGAGAGATTTAACCGCACTATTGTGGAGAGAGCCAGATGTTTACTTTATGATACAAAGTTTGAGAAAAGGTTTTGGGCAGAAGCAGTTCACACAGCTGTGTACTTAAAAAATAGAACAGTTGCTTCAGGGATGAACAAAAAAACTCCTTATGAACTTTGGACTGGCTGCAAGCCAAATGTCAGTCATCTAATATTGTTTGGAAGCACAGTTATGGCTCACATTCCTAAACAAAAAAGACTGAAATGGGATAAAAAGGCAGAAAAGCATTACTTAGTTGGGTATGCTGATAATATAAAGGGGTACAGGCTGTACAATCCCAGTACCAATAAAGTGATAACATGCAGGGATGTTACTGTCATGGAGCAGGATAATTCAGAAATAGTGCAAGCAACAATAAATGAAAACAATGTGTCCTCACCTGACAATCTTGGTCAGAATAAAGATTCTGATGACTCAGACTCTGAAGTGTCAACTGGTACAGTGAAAAGTAACAATAATGACAGTACTTACATAGCAGAATCAAGCTCACAGAGTAGTTCAGATGAATTTTTTGACAGTATACCAGCAAAGGAGTTGAAAGATTTAATTGAGAGTGAAAAACCAGATAAAGCTGTTAGAGAAAGGAAAAAACCTGACAGATATGGCTATAGTAATATGTGTGTTGAAACAGACTTAAATTTATGTGCAGAACAACTGATAACATATGAAGAGGCTGTAAATGGACCAGAATCAAAGGAATGTTGTAAAGCTATGCAGGAGGAACTAAAATAGGGAGTGCAATCTCGGTATTGCAAGATCTCGAAATACCGAGATCTCGCACTTATTTTGCAAGATCAATCTTGCACCGAAAATCATACGAGATCTCGCAAGATTTGCAAGATTAGGCAAAGTGTTCCTTGTCTATTCTAGAGCGGTCGCTTATAAAACTAGGTAGGCTTATAAAACCACTTTAGTAACTTTGATATGCTCATAGCCTTCAGTTAGTCATTAAAAACTGTCAAGCTTTTCCGTAAATCACTCACAAAGAATAATGTTTTGCAAAAGTACATAACTTTTGACTTTCGAGATTACACATTATTATTAAGACAACTATTGACTTTCGGACATTTAATCGCGTTTTAGGACATGATTTTTGAAAGCCCGACGTTTCGAAAACTTTTCAGTTATCATGGTCACGGGAAAACATGGGAAAAACCCATGTAATAAAACGCGATTAAATATCCGAAAGTCGATAGTAGTTTTAACATAACTAATGAGTTTGGCGAAAACATGCAGTTAGTACTCGACTCCAAAACTTCCTGGTCCAGTCTCGCTGATGATCTCAATATTTAACAAATTGAAGACGTGCTTTGGTTGACCTAGAGCCTTAACCAATGTTCCAAAAAAGTCAAAAAGTTTATTTTTCAAAATAAAGTTAAATACTAACATTTTTTGAACGTCAAAGTTTAAAATTAATCGTTAATCCGTTGCTTCGGAAGGTGTTCGTAAAGAGAAGAAGCAACAAAGAAACTCTTTACATTCACATTTTTTCATTTTTTCAAAATTCGGTTTGTACAATTTCAGATTATAAACATGTTTTTACTTTATAAAAGATTTTCCATGCGACAAAACCAAACGCTAGTTTGACATATTTAAAATAAATTGTCCATCACAAAAAACCAATCACATAACGTGAGAAGAAAAATCCTCACCAGACAATTATTCCTAGGAATAACGAGGGAAGATTTATAGCTTTACGGACACGGTCATGTGCGCGTTGGGTCCTTGTCGTTTAAGAAATCTTGAACACTGTAGTAAGATTTCTTTAAAAGCATGGCTTTAATTGCCTTTTTAAAAGATGCCACAGGTAATTCCAATATGTCAGAAGGAAGTTTGTTGAACATTTTCAGGGATAGTCCCATAAAGGAGTTACTTACTTTATTAAGTCTCCACTTCGGTACGTTAAGTTTGTCCTTATTTCGAGTGTTAACAGTATGCCTATCACTAACTTTACTAAATTGGCCTATATTCTTTTTGGCATACATTAAATTCTCAAATATGTATTGGCAAGGGACAGTTAAAATGCCAATATCTTTAAATTTTTCGCGCAACGAATACCTCGACCTTAACATGTAAATAGATCGGATAGCTCGCTTTTGTAAGACAAAAACTTTATGAACATCAGCTGCTTTACCCCATAATCCACATTCCCAGTCCCAGTCCCAGTCCACATTTCAGACCTGCGAGCAATAAGTATTCTTCCTTGCACTTCAAAGATAATGGAACGGGTTGTGTACAATCAGCTCACAAGGTATCTGGAGGATAATGCCATTTTACCTGAGTTCCAATCGGGTTTCCGCAAGGGACGGTCAACAGCATCTGCTTTGTTGGATGTTGTTGACAATATTTTGGACGATCAGAATGAAGGTAAAACAACTTTACTGACTTTACTCGATTTCTCCAGAGCTTTTGACTGTTTGTGCAAGCCCCTTGTATTGTCCAAGATGGCATATTACGGCTTTGATGCTGCGACTATTCGTTGGTTTGATAGTTACTTATCTGAAAGGTTCCAGTTTGTAGAGCTCCGTAAGAGAAACGGTAGTGTTCACACTTCATCGGCTAATATACTACATAGAGGAGTACCACAAGGCTCCATATTGGGTCCACTATTATTTATACTGTATACAGCTGATATAATTAACAGTATACATAGTTGTAAATACCATTTATATGCTGATGACCTTGTATATTAGTAGTGTGCCTGGTGAAATTGTGAATGCTGTCGATATTCTCAATGCTGAGCTTGAGCGGATTGTGACCTGGTCGGAGAGGAACTGTTTAGTCCTGAATCCGAGCAAATCCAAGTACATGGTACTTGGAACAAAGCATCAAATACGTAATACTTTAAAGGTTCTTCCGGCCAATGGTGTAGCTATTAGGGGTCACCCCATAGAAAGAGTTGTAGAAGCAAAAAACCTTGGTTTACTGATGGACGGGGAACTACGGTTCGAAAACCACGTTTTATCAGTAGTTAGTAATTGTTTCTACCGCCTTAAAGTACTATATAATATTCGCGATTACCTTAGTGTGGATTTGCGTGTTCACCTTTGAGAATCGTTGGTATTATCCAGGTTAAATTACTGTGATGTGGTCTATGGTAGTTGCATACTTGGTCGTTCTCAGAAGTTGATACAACGTGTGCAAAACGCATGTGCACGTTTTTGTTTTCGCATCCCACCTCGATCCCATGTCACCCCGTATTTGAACGACGCTAGGCTTTTGAAAATGCAAGCACGTAGGCAACTACATCTCGCAACGCTGCTTTTCGGTATAATTCTGCACGAATCTCCTGACTATTTGTATAAAAAACTGCAATGGTCTAAAAGTGGCTATCAGTTTAAAGTCAGGGCGATTGTGCCAATGCATCGTCTGGTGGCCTTTCGGGGCAGTTTCAGGTTTGCGGCGTCCAAATGCTGGAATGACCTTTCCCCGCCCATCCGAAGTGTAACTAGTATTTTCACCTTTAAGCGAAAGCTTAAACATTACTTACTAGTTCAACAAAATCCCGCATCTGTTCTTTAATATTAAATATGTACTTTTATTTTATTTACATTTATTTCTAGGTTACAATTATTTAAGTATTTTACATACACTCTTTAGCCCCGGTATTTATTAAGTCTATTTATTGCCTCTTTTATACAAATATTTCGTCAGATATTCATAATTATTATAATATTTTGTTTTGATTTTATGTAGTTGTTCACTACTTGATATTAGTATTTGTTCTATTACAATTATTTTTTAATTTTAATTTATTATTATGTTACCTATGTGTATACATATTATCTTGTGTATAGGTATATTTTTTATTATGAGTTTAGTTTTCATTAGTCCGTGCGTTTCCTGGCGGTGACTGAAAATCAGTGTTGTGAGCATTTACTCACAACGATAATGCTGAGTCAGCCGCCAATTTATTGCTACGCAGGGTATGGCTTGTGACATTAACTTTTAATGTTAACTCTTGTTTTTAAAATCTTGTTATTTATATTTTTGTTTTTTTTTGTTTAATTTTTATTTAGTTTCGTTTTTAATGTTTTTTGTTATATTGTTAACTGTGTAGCAATGAATAAATGTTTTTCTTATCTTTATCTTATCTTATAATAAAATACCGTACGACATAATACTATGAAAATAACTGAAATAAACAATGCGAGCTGTTTCTATGTCTGCTATTTCTCTAATCTTACGCACGGCATATGCTGCTGAGCTCAGCCTTTTAGAAAGTGTTAGTATATGGGGTCCCCATTGCAACTTAGAATCGATTATTATCCCTAGGAATTTTGTCTCTTTCACTAATTCTACTTTTTCACTGTCAATAACAATATTGGCGTCAACTTGCCTAACATTGGGTAAAGTAAATTTAATACATTTAGTTTTTTTGGCATTCAGAACCAGGTTATTCACAGTAAACCAATGCAATACCAGTGAGATAGCTTTATTTACGTCGTCAAGAGATGTAGAGGATCTCGCTACATTAAATATTAAAGATGTGTCATCTGCAAACATAACTATCTCAGAATACTTTTGTACCATAAATGGTAAATCATTAATATAAATCAGAAACAGTAATGGGCCAAGTATAGAACCTTGAGGAACGCCCATCTCTATTTCCGATCCTTCCGACGTGGTTCCATTAATATCTACCTTTAAAGTTCTTTTATTAAGATATGATGCCATTAATTTCAGTGCTTGCTCGTCAAAACCGTTATATTTAAGTTTAGTCAACGCTATTTCCTTTTTTACACAATCAAAAGCTTTTGTGAGGTCACAAAATATACCTAAAGCATCCCGGGAGTTTTCCCATGAATTAAAAATATGTTTCATTAGTGACACTCCTGCATCTACAGTAGACCTACCTTTAGTAAAACCATATTGCTCGTCATGGAATATATTATTTTTATTGAAATATGAAAGCATTTGGTTGGACATGATTTTCTCAAAAACTTTACTGAGAACTGGTAAAATAGAAATAGGCCTATAGTTGGTAAAGTCCTGACTATCTCCTGATTTATGTAGTGGGATGAGCCTGATGGGAATTCTCCTATATCTATACATTTATTAAAAAGTATCGTTAAATGGGGAGCGATTATATTTATTATTCTGTTTATGACGAAAACTGACATTCCTGTTATGTCTTCGGTTTTTTTAAGGTTGATGGTTTTAAATTTTTTAATTATTTCATTACTGTCAACATACTTAAAAGAAAACTGTGCTGAGGTTTTGGTAACGTTTTGCTCCAACAACTCAAGAGCTTTTTGGGGAAATGAACTTAATTTCTCTGTTGTCTGAGTGGGGGTATTTATAAAATGATTTTCAAAAATATTAGCAATTTTTGATCTTGACTGTATCAGTTCATTATCTAATAATAAATTGAGATCATGTGGGTACTTTAGTTTTACAGTTTCGCTGTTGATTATTTTCCAGACGGTCTTACTCTTGTTAGAAGAATTCTTAATTTTATGTTTTATGCATCTAGATTTAGCTTCACCACAAACTTTTTTGAAAATTTTTGAATAATTTCTGACCAACCTATCAAATTGGCAGTTGAAGTATTGTGTCGATATATCTACCGCTGAAACTATTTTGCGCTTCATGATAGGAAAGTTGGAAAATCTCACAACACGATTAGCGCTAAAAAGCTGGCTGATCCTATGAAGACTCGCATCGTGAGCGGGGAACCATTATGACTGCAGTTTTATTTAATTGAAAAGATTCGGCCCGATATTATAAGGATTTTAGGTCGCTCATGTATGATGATATTTTCAGTTTGCCACCAAAATCTTTAGTAATAATAATAATTTATATTTGTACGTGTATTTTATTTTGTGTGTTTAGTTCTAAGTTAGTTTTTAAGTTTAAGTTAGTTATAAGTATTGGTTAGAGCCGAAAACCGGAGCTATCCGCTTTAAGTGGTTAGACCGAGCTCGTAAACATTTTGTCTTTTTTTTTATTGTTATTTAATTAGTTCTTCTTTTTTAACTTCTTTTCACTGTATTATTAAATAGATTTTTTGTTATATGTGTAAAAAGACAAATAAAATCTTTTTATTTTTTATCATTTTTTTTATTTTAATTTAAAAAGCTGATTGAACGATTATGCCGGCAGCAGCAAAAATTTCCGTTCATTTCAATTATGTTTTGTTTCGCTCATGGAATTAAGTTTATTCATTTTTAGTAAAATATTTGTCATTATTTATCATTTGCTAATTGTTGTGTTAAAGCTGTTTGTTTTCCGTAAATAAATAAATAAATTATAAAACAAAACTTAGTATGTTTGCGAGATCTCGCAAAATACCGAGATCTTGCAAGATTAGACGTCCGCAATCTCGCAAATACCGAGATTGAGATTTTGCTGCAAGATTGCACACCCTAAACTAAAATCATTCGAAGAAAATAAAGCTTGGGATGTGGTGAACAGGCCAGAGCAAGCTACAGTGGTTGAGTGTAAGTGGGTGTTTAAGAAAAAAGTGGACTGTGATAATAATGTGAGATACCGTGCTCGTCTAGTCGCCAAAGGATTCTCCCAAAAGGCAGGAATAGACTATACAGAAACATTCTCCCCAGTTGTCCGTCATTCAACATTAAGATTGTTGTTTGCATTAAGTGTCAAATATAACTTAGATAATACTCACTTAGATGTTACTACAGCATTTTTAAATGGTTATTTAAATGAAAATGTGTATATGAGCTTACCTCAGAATTTTGAATGTAGTAATAAAGAAAACAAAGTGTTAAAGTTGAAACGTGCTATCTACGGACTAAAACAGTCTGCTAGGGCATGGTATAAACGCGTAGAAGATTGTCTACATGATTTAAATTATAAAAAATCAGAATACGAACCATGTTTATTCATGAAACTTAATAATAATGCTAGAATATATGTGGCTTTGTTTGTAGATGATTTTTTTGTTTTTTCTAACAGTCAAAAGGAAACTGAACTTCTCAAAAATCATTTAACAAGTAAGTTTAAGTTGAAAGACTTGGGTAAGATAAGACAATGTTTAGGTATGAGGGTTAGAAGGGAAAATAATGAGATTTTTGTAGACCAGGAACAATTTGTTGATCATTTGTTAAATAAGTTTAATATGAAAAATTGTAACCCAGTCAGTACACCCATGGAAGTAAACTTAAAGCTTGAAAAGGGTGATAATAATTGTTCTAAAAAATACCCCTACCAGCAGTTAATAGGAAGTTTGCTCTATTTGTCAATGTTAACCCGACCTGATATATTTTTTCCTGTTTGTTACCTTAGCCAGTTTAATAACAATCATAATGAAACTCATTGGAAGCATGCAAAGCGTATTTTAAAGTATTTGAAAAAAACTAAACATTTTGGTTTGAAATTTGTAAAGGATGATTTAGATCTGATAGGTTATGCCGATGCAGATTGGGCATCAGATTGTATTGACCGCAAATCTTATACAGGTTTCATGTTCAAAATGTCTGGTAGTGTAATTTCATTTGAATGCAAAAAGCAGTCAACAATAGCTCTGTCAAGCACAGAAGCTGAGTATATGGCCATATGTGAAGCAAGTAAGGAAGCTATATACTTAAAGAACTTGTTATTTGAGTTGAAATGTAGAAATGATTTGCCTGTATTGTTAAATAATGACAACCAGAGTGCACAATTGTTAACTAAACATTCTGTATTCCATAAACGAAGCAAGCATATAGATATTAGATTTCATTTTGTCAGAACAGCAGTTGAAAATAATTGTATTAAAATAGAGTACTTAAATACTAATTCTATGCCTGCAGATATATTTACAAAAAGTTTGAGTTGTCAAAAGCATAATAATTTTGTTGAACAGTTAGGTGTAACTTCCATGTAAACTTGTTTTATTTATGTACATTTTTTTTAATATCCATGTGCCGATTATTTTGATATGGGAGCGTGTTAAATTTGTATCTAAAATAATATTACTTATATACTATAGCGACACCTATTGTTTAAGTGCAACTACATTTGTAATGAGATGTAGATGTCAAAATAGAAATGTCACTGTAAAATTGAAACAATAAAATATACAGTCAGTCTGTGCCGAGCACTCTGTAGTTTTATTAGGCCGTTACTCTTTTATGTAAGGAAGTAAATGTAAATTTAGATTAAATATGTAGTTGTGTGACATAAATACGTATATATTCTTACGACGCAAATATAACCCTTAAATCCTTTTTACTGCACCTTTTTATACTACATAGTCTTGTGCATACATATACTCACGGCTATAAATCCCTAAAAGGGGTAGCCAGAGCTGAGAAATTAGAAATTTCACAGCCACTTTTGGAAGTTGAGTGGGGAAAAGATGGTAGAATAATAATAATAAAATAATAATAATAAAATGTATTTATTTTCTCTCAACACAAAGCAAAAAGTCACAAAAATATGATTAGTTTACAGTATAAGTCTTTGTGGCGAGAGCTGGTGTCTATACTAGGTTTCCCTGTATGACAGATCACCAGACCCCCCCCTTCTATACAAGATGACATTTCATTTAACTAACATATAGTATAACACATTGAAAAAAGAAAAAAGAAAAACATAATTAAGCAGGTTATAATAAGCATAAGCATCAGCTGAATTTGCATATATATAGTATTAAAAAATATTACACATATATATATATATACATATATATCAACCGTGATAGCCCAGTGGGTAGAACACTTGGTTATCGTGCAAGCGACTAGTGTTCGAATCCTGGGTCGGGCCTACACCAATTTGTCTTTTCTAAAGACATATGTGTGGTTAATTTATCATGGTTGTTAACGGTGAGGGAAAACATCGTGAGGAAACCCACATGGCTGAGTTGTACTTAGTCATGTGACAGTGCATTCGTACAAAACGGCGATAGGCCTGCCCCCTCTCACGTGAGTACACTGTCCATGCAAAACGTGGGTACTCTGAACACCAGGTGACAAAGTCACGTGATGTTCAGAAGTATTAGTACCTCTGCCAACCCCTTCGGGGATATTCGGCGTGAACGTTTATGTTATGTTTATGTTACATATATATATAATGAAATATATACTTATATATATATACACACACATATATATATATATATACATATACATACATATATATATAAATATATAATGAGAAATGAGAATATTTGTAGTATGTACAAATTAAATTTTATCTTTAAATCTTATATTAAAACAACCAATAATGTCTCGGTTTGGGCATAATCTTTTTTCAAAAGCCAATCTTTGACTTTTTGTTCACATATATATTTTGGTAGTGAATAAATTGACAGTTTTGAGTTTACTTGGTTGTAAAGGTAGCTTCCGAGAAAGCAGTAAAAATGTTTTGTTGTCTTTTTTTTAAAACGTTGTGATGGACATACGGCGTAAGTTTTCCTCTTACCTAACATTTTTTTAGTATCATAACTAAGTTCGCAATGTTTTTTCTTAATGACCTGATAAATAAAAAGCTGACGAACTGTTAGAACTTTGCATAATGTATACAATTCAGTGGTGGGATGATATATTGGGAGAAAATTATTTAGTTTCAAAATGGTCCTTTGAGCTCTTTCTAATCGTAGCATGAAAGTTTTGCCAGCACCACCCCAACAAGTTATACAATACGATATATTGGCTTGACATAGAGCATAGTATACGGATCTCATTACCTGCTTATCTGCTACGTTTCTAAGCGTTTTGAAAATATAAATAAGTTTTCTACACCTCGCTACAACCGAATCTATATGATACTGAAATGTAACTTTATTGTCGATCCAAACTCCTAAATATTTATCATTTTCCGTCCTTTCCAAACTATGACAATTGCAAGCTTCACCAATAGATGCATCACAGGAATGGATTTTTAGAGAGTGGTCATTTTTTGGTGTGACCAACCACCAAAAAATGACCACTCTCTAAAAATCCATTCCTGTGATGCATCTATAATGATGCATCTATATCTCTCTAAATGAAAAAGTCATATATTTACTCTTTGTACCGTTTAACGTAAGTATATTGGAGCTAAGACATTTTGATACTTTACGTAATCCGTTTTGAGCGCATTTGAATACTTCAGCCCACGAGTTTGCACTGAACACTATCAGTAGCAGTATCATCGGCAAAAGTTATAATATTTCCATTTTCAATTGTAACTTGACACACCTCGTTCATATATATTAAAAACAAGGTCGGACCCAAGATACTTCCTTGTGGGACTCCAAAAGTGACAGGTAGTTCAGAGCTGATAGTTTTTTCAATTTTTACGGCTTGTGTTCTATTTGTTAAATAGTCCGCCAGAAGTTCAAGCTGTAGACCTCTTATACCCATTCTCTCCATTTTTTGTATTAGAAGTGGGACAGAGACCGTGTCAAAAGCCTTTGCCAAGTCAAGGAATACAGCAATAACTTTATTACCCTTGTCCATGTTGCTAATAACGTAGTCTACCAGTTTATGGACCGCATCTGATGTAGACTTGCCACGACGGAATCCGTATTGGGTATGACTCAAAAGATTTTTTGATTCTATGTATTTGACGAGTCTATTGTTAATCAAACGTTCCAAAATTTTTGACAAACTTGATAGTATTGAGATGGGCCGGTAATTGTTGACACAGTCCCTGTCACCACTTTTATGTACAGGTGTAATGAGGGATTTTTTGAAAACTTGAGGAAAAACACCGGTTTCAAATGATAGATTGCAGATGTATACAAGTGAAGGTATTATGTAAGATTTGTACTGTTTCAAGAATAAGCTAGAAATACCATCTACGCCCGTCGCACAGTCGCTTTTTAAGTTCGTAATAATACTCTCGATTTCAGCTTCATCTGTAGGTAGTAATACAAAGGACTCGGAAATGCTAGGAATTGGTTTATCACTAGGATCATTACATTTATTCTGTGGATTATTTTGTGCACTAAGTAGTTTATCTGCTAGTTTTTTCCCAACATTTGCAAAATAATTATTGGCATTGTCTATGGCTTTCGAAGGATTATCAGCAAGCAGTTCAAGTGGAGGTTTCCTTTCCTTATTTGTATATGTGATTCTTTTTATGGTATTCCATAGTTTCTTATTATTCTTGCCAGCTTTACTTAGTTCATTAGTTTCGTAGTTTAGTTTAACTTTTTTTAATAATTGGTTACAAAAATTGCGGTAACGTTTATATGTTATTTGTGCTGTCGGATTGTTGAGATGTTTCTTTGCCTTTATATGGAGTTTGTCCCGGTTTATAGTGCATTTCAGAAGCCCACTAGTCATCCAAGGCTTTTTTATTCTTTGTCGGTTTGAAACAGTGACAGTCATAGTGTTGTTTTTTATAGCACTCTTTATAATATCTACAAATAAGTTAGTTGCTGAATTAACATCTGTAGTATTGTGTATGGAACTGAAGTCAATATTTTTAATTTCTTTTTCTAGACCAGTACTATTAATTTTAGTCACAGTTTTTGAAAGAGTATTTTCATTTTTCGGGTGGTGTTTTAAAAAGAGCATGACTGCGGCGTGGTCTGTTAAAGAAGTTTCAGCCACGCAGCAGGAGGCGCTTTGTTTAGTTTTAAGGATCATATGATCAATACATGAGCGTTGACGAGTTGGATATGCGTGAGCTGGTAACATACCATGAAACGCTAGAAGATTAAGATATTGATCGGCTCGTTGATCTGGTGTATTACAAATTGTGTTGATATTAATGTCACCAGTAATGATAAGATTTTTATTAACAGAGTTATTAGAAAGATATACATTAAGCGATTGTAAAAAATTATCTGTGTTGGTTTGAGCTGGAGGTCGGTATATTCCTAGTATTTTTGTGTCACCAATGGTAATTGACATACAATTTGCATCATTAAGAATAACCTCCTTGTGACAAACTGGCAAACTGCTTTTGCAGTATATCACTACACCCTCATTTTGTGTCAGGTTGTTCGTGGTCGCGTAGTAATTGTAGCCATCGAGTGTAGGGAGATTCGATAAATTACTATTTTTTAACCAGCATTCGGTTAACACAATGACATCCCAATAAATTTTAGTTCTATGTAAAAGCATTGATAAACCTGCAAAATTACAATTATTATTAATGCTCCTAATGTTTTGCGTCATTATTTTAAGGTAGTGCCCGTTTTGAGGTATGATGTCACGACACTGTTCCAAATCACATACTAAGGAACTTGCAACTGTCATAGAGTCAAGGTCATTGTATATTTGAAGATCATGATTACAATCGAATTTTAAATAATATTTTTATATATGTTGCACTAGACTTAACAAAAATACTCAAAAGATAACTGAAAGAAGAGTAAGAATCAGGGAAATTAATTTTGTAGCTTTTTATAATTGTAAGATGACGTTTAGATTGTGTGAATGAATATTCAAGGAAAATTGCATACTTCACTACTTTGTGTATATGTGGTTTGAATACAAATTTAGGTATAGCGTGATTTATTGTTTTGATTTTCAATAAGTATGATAAGTATATATGTGGATAATTAGTATTTGTGTGTTTTATAAAGTATAATGTAAGAATATAGGTAAGTAAGTTTATATATATGCAATAAACAAATTTATTGTGGTTTGGTCTTGTTAGAAATATTAGAATATATGGTAAAAGTACAAAATCAGCGCGCTTGTTAAATAAAGTTGTACAATAAGATCCTTTAACATAAATAATAAAAATTATAAGTAGAAAACTAAAGTATGAAAAAAATGAGTTTAATTTTGCTAATTCATTTATGTCTAGTCATATTTTTTTAAGAAGATTTGCCAAGTCGGCTTCACTATCTATACAGATTTTAGGTTTTCCTTCATCCTGGCGTAGAAACACTCGTCCGTGTGATGTCCAGCAGTATTTGTAGGCATGTTGTGTTTTAAAATTTCGGGCCAGGTAGAATAGCTTCCTTGCATGTGCTGTGAGGCTATCTGATATATATATAGGTATATTACCTTCTGGTCCCTTAAATCCGAGGTCAGACGCTTTAATTTTTTCTTGATTCTTGTTGTGGTTCATGAAACCAGTTTTAATTTTTTCCTTTGTGGATAAGGTGGTAAAGTTTACGATGATTGGGTTCCCCGATTTCTTGCTCTTGACCCTAAAGACATCACGTACTTCTGTAGGCAGGGTACTTACATTCAAAAACTCACTTAGTTTTAATACAGTCTCCGTTAGATTCATCTTAGTTTCATTATCTTTCATAGGTATGCTCCTCAACTCAATTGTAGTTGACCTTATTTGCCTTTCGAGTTGTTCAACCCTTTCTTCTAGATAATTCACTTTGAGCTTCTCCTCTTTCCTCTCTTTTTTCAAATTTGCTATTTCATCAATAATTTTATCGTATTTCTCGGATAGAAATTGAATGCTACTTCTAATTTCCGCATTTTGTTTTTCCATAGCTGCTTTCTTTTTATTAAATAGTTTATCTTGTCGTACTGTCTGTGTGTCAAATAATCTTCGCATCTCAGACATGATGTTCATAATACTAGCTGATTCATCCATGGGTGGTGATGTCTCAACCATTGGGCTCCCTATCGCCCTGCGTTTACCAGTTCTTTTTGCTTTATTAGTATTCTCGTATGTGTCAACTTTCTCATTGACATCTTCATCCTCCGAGTATTCCAATTGGCTCTTAGTATTTATTAAAGAATTATGTGCAGTAGGCGATTTTTTTGTAGGAGTGCGTTTAAGAGGCATATTTGTTTACTAAAAATAATATTTGACAATTTAACAGTTTTGAAAAAGACTTTTAGACCGTCGGGGTTTGAACTCGAGCTCTTCAGTAGCGAGCGGCAGCTATCTGACGATGTGGCCGCTGGACCAAATGTGATTAGTCAACTTTTCTGAATTAGTTCATTAATATCAATTTGGAACAAGTTGCTCTGTGGCAATTTGGTTTGGACCTTGTTTATGTCAGTTGTCAATGTCAAAAAACTGACATTAAGTACTGTCTTGGTTGGGTTGACATTGACTTGACTTGTTGATGTTTTGATTTGAAGTAATTGAAAAAGAAATGTAAGAGTAATTGCAATTTACCTGTGATTATCGAATAATTATCCAAATTTGAAAATTTTCGCATTTATAACGAGCTTTTTCACTTATCTTTTCTTCAAAAACTGGTCAATTCACGAGGTCTCGCCGTTGATGAAGAGATAGATCTTGTGCAGCGAGGTTATGTCAACTTTTCATGCACTTCACAGGATTATTTATCAAGTTTATATGGTTATTTACGAATTGTTTGCTATCAGCAATAGTAACAGGTATGTTTTCACTTCGAAGGTTAGAGGGTAAGAATCGAATAAAGGTTGTTGGTGATGGGTCTCCAACCGCATCGCCCAAAAATCCCTTAAAAAGCCCCAAGTCCGTTAGTCGCCTCTTACGTACGCCCACCGGAAGAAATGGGGTAGTGCTATTCTAAGCCGACACTACACATCTAACGACGACGCAAATATAACCCTTAAATCCTTTTACTGCACCTTTTTATACTAGATAGTCTTGTGGATAAGTTAAAACTCGATAAAGGCGTATTGACTGATATTCGGACGGACGACAGAGTAATCCTATGAGTCTATGAATGGTTTTGAGATACGATACCCGTATTTATTTCGTTTGTTTGTTTTTTAGGGAACTAGCTACGTAGTGTCGGCTTAGAATAGCGTTAAACCATTTCTTTTCGCGGGTGAAGTATGAAGCTTTTAAGGCTTTTAGGGCTTTTAACTTAAAAGTTTTAAGTGATTGTTTGGCGATGTGGCTGGAGAACCATTACCAACCAGCCTTTATTTAAAATACTTTTTAGCAACCGTGATAGCCCAGTGGGTAGAACACTCGGTTATCGTGCAAACGACTAGTGTTCAAATCCTGGGTCGGGCCTACACCAATTTGTCTTTTCTAAAGACATATGTGTGGTTAATTTATCATGGTTGTTAACGGTGGCGAAAAACATCGTGAGGAAACCCACATGGCTGAGTTGTACTTAGTCATGTGACAGTGTATTCGTACAAAAACGGCGATAGGCCTGCCCCCTATCACGTGAGTACACTGTCCATGCAAAACGTGGGTACTCTGAACACCAGGTGACAAAGTCAAGTGATGTTTAGAAGTATTAGTACCTCTGCCAACCCCTTCGGGGATATTCGGCGTGAACGTTTATGTTACTTTTTCCCACTCAATTCCCAAAATTGGCTGAGGAATTTCTATAAGTTCTACGAGGCTTGAGTACTTAGAAGAACTAACAAAGTCGTTTTTAGATTGTACAAGAATCAATATTAAAGAGATTGCAGTCATCTCCAGGCTGTATGCAATATCATTTTCAATTTCTCTACTTTTCTTCGTCGAAAGGCTATTAAAAGAAAGTCAATAGACAGTGTAAAAGGTATTTCATTAAGCAACGAAGGCATTGTCGTTGTTAGCGCAATGGACCGTTTTATGGTTATTGCCTGATCTCTTGAGACTGTGTTAGCTGTTCGCTTTATATGAAGATGTAAGTTTTATTTTGTTCATTTGATACTAGACATATGGCCTCACTTTAAATTAAGATAGATAATGTTCTGTACCATTTATTCATGTTAACATAACACAATACAAATAAGTAACTTTTTTTAAAAGTAATATAAAGGCATTTTAGTAATTGCTGTGTAGTGTCGTAGAATAGCACTACCCAATTTCTACCCGTGGTGTTTGTAAGGAGCTTTTAAGGGTATTGAGGTTTTAGATTGATCGTTTTCCACTCAACTCCTAAAACTGGCTAAGGAATTTCTAAGTCTGAAGTTCTGGCTACACCTTTTATGATTTTTATCCGTGGTCATATATGTTTCAGTGAGAATATGAGATGAGGTTGGAGACCTAGACTAACAATACTTTATTTCTACCATCTTCTCCCCTATCAACTTTCTAATGTGGCTGAGGAGCTAGCTTTCTAGCTCTGGAGCTCTGGCTACCCCGTTTTGGGATTTATAGCCGTGAGTATATGTATGTGTGTTTGCATCTCAGAGAAAGAAATATAATTCTCGATGGATATCTTCGAAGGAATGACAGTTCTTCTAAACATACACACGTAATTCACTGCAGTAAATACTATAAAAGGGTTGCCAGAGGGATGGATAGGTCTGCAGCCACATAGCCTAGCAATAAATTTAAAGGTCTAAAAACTAAAGCCGATATTGAAAATTTAGTAATTGGATTAAACTATTGTTGTTCTGTAGCCCCTGTAAGCCTGGTATTGTATCTATCTTTTTGTGTTTGTTTAACCAATATCACTGTTTTCATTATAGTAACTTTATTATTCGTTTGGCTTAAACGATAAAATAATTTCAACATATCTTTCTTGATAAAAAACCAAGCATCCGCCTTGAATTAAGCTGTAAATACTTGTTACGTTCCATTTTTCATGTTTACACAAAACCCTGTAATATTTACGTGGCAACGGATACAACGGTGACCCCTGTAACAAGGGTGTCAGGGTGTTAGGGTGACGTCCTGTCATCTTCAACAAGCCTGTCACGCGTAGATGAGGGAAAACGGTGAGGATTCACTTGAGATGGATGGTCGTCTTGTTTATGTTACTTTTGTTGTGATGACGTCTTGTTGGTCGTATTTATTTGGCGTTTAATGGTATTTGTTTGTGGGAGGTTTGGCGTGTATAGAGCCATTAAATATGATTTTTTAATAATTTCATTTATATATTTCTTTAATTTTTTCATCATTTTGAAGTTGTGTAAGAGTCGCCTAAATTACAGCAAGGCAACAGGATAAAAATAACCAGTAGGGTTATAGAGTGTCATAGTCAAATAGTATAGAATAGAATAGAATAACTCTTTATTGCACATCAAACACAAATTTACAAAAGTAATAATATGATCAAACAGTTTACAGTGAGGTAAAATTGGCGGTCTTATCGCTAAAAGCGATCTCTTCCAGACAACTTTTGGAAGGTGAGATCGATAAATTAATTATTTGGGTAGATGCACAAAACAAGGCCAAAAAAAACATAATATTATATTAAATGTCTAATAATGATGCTTATAGTTTTGTCACGTGACCCTACCCACTTATATAATGGATTTTCTCCAAACATAAATGATTTAATACATTTGTTTCGTTTTTATATACTTACCTGAAATAAATTGCTTAAAAATATATAGCATATGTCAGTAAAAATAACAAAGTTAATTATCCGTTTTGATCTCTTTACCTACTTTTTATCTATAACGAAAACCTGCACGGAGGATCTGACTCGCATTTGGTCTTTTTAAAGTTATTGATATGGTTTACTTGAACCATCCGAGAAACTATTTCATTCTACACGCTTATTTTTAAATTTAAGCTGTAAGCACATTCAAATTAAGTGAATGTCCAAATAATGCATCTTTCTAAATCATTCTGCAGATTATTCAACAGTTACGTTCTGCTACAAATAAAAGAACGCAAGCTTTGCACCGGGAGTCAAAAAGTAGTTAGTTCTTTTTGAATGCTCGAGTTAAGCTTAGCGCATGCTCGACCCACATACGGGCTTTGTTAATAGGTTTTTATTGTCACTGGGAGCTTATCTAATATGACGATTTTGTAGTGTAGCTACCTGAAGGCATGGGTTTTTGGAATTTGTAGCTGTGAGTTTATGTCTATGTAAATTTTCGGAGCTGTGAAGGTTTACGTTTGATGGTTGTTTTGGGTGGTGTTGGCCCATTACCATTGGTATTATATTTTAATATCTTTTACCTTATAAACTTTCGCAAGTTTAGACAAAAAATGAAATTACCTATTTAGTTTTTTTTGGTACACCTACCTACTATATTATACAATCATTATTTCTGTAATATGTTTCAATTTTCAGACGGCTTAGAATATGACTACCCCTTTCTGCCACAGGTGTCATAAGGGGCTACTAAGAATTAGGGGCTTTGTAAGTGGTTGTTTGGGCGATGCGGTTGGAGACTCATCACATCACCAACGATACTTTATTTCTACCATCTTATCTTTTATCAACTTCTAAATGTGGCTGAAGAGATTTTTGCTCTAAAGCTCTGGTAACCAGAGCAAAAATCCTTTTTGGGATTTATGGTCGTGAGTACATGTATTTTTAAATTTGTATGTGCTATAAAAAGTTTCCAATTCTATAGCTGGCTAAAGACATATTATCTTTGAAGTAATAATCCGTGTTACAGATCATGTTATCCGCTAACAATCACTCATCGTCGACTCGACAAAAGGCGAATGTTCGACACTCGGCGAATCTTAAACACGATTCGAGAGGGTTTCAAGGAGATACAGTCTTTGATTTGACAAATCATACGATTCACAATAGGGCTGTTAGGCTTATATGAAGTGGATTGTTGATAAATGGTAACGACTGAAGAGAGGCTTTTGAGTTAATAGGACAATAAGGTGCTTTTATATAATATATCAAATATTTAGTGATTTATAAGCGTTTAGCTTAAATATTTGAAATACTGTTGCAAGTAGGTATGCACTCGTTTGATTGCACTCGTTCCTACTATGATTGTATACCTAGAGTGGTACTGCAGTACTACTAAATGAGGACTACTTTAGTCACGTGATGTGATTGGTTTCCGTGATGTTTATATATATATATATATACATATACTCATATACTCACGGCTATGATGATGAAATAAAAAATGTTTTTGGTGACGGTTCTCCAACCACATCGCCCAAAAATCACTTAAAAAGCCTCTATACTCTTAGTCGCCTCTTACGATCACCCACGGGTAGAAATGGGGTAGTGTTATTCTAAGTCGACAATACACGGCACAGCCGATACTACGCGGCATATTAGTATATTACATACATACATATACTCACCGCCATATTTCCCTAGAAGGGGTAACCAGAGCTAAGGAATTATAAATTCCTTAGCCACTTTTGGAAGTTAAGTGGGGAAAAGATGGTAAAAATAAAGGTTTTTGGTGATGGGTCTCCAACCGGATCGTCCAAAAATCCCATAAAAAGCCCCAATACCTTTAGTCGCCTCTTACGACACCCGTGGGTAGAAAGGGGTAGCGACATTCTAAGCCGGCACTACACGGCAATTAATTTCTCTATCTTGACTTAAAAATCGACCGACATAAAAATATAACATTCAAACTATTATTATTGCAATCATTATTGTAAATAAAAAGGGTATTTGTACAAGAAAATAATAATCTTATAACGTAAATAAAATTACCATATTGTTAAAAACTTTGATTCTAAAACCATTAACAGACGAAACTACCTAATTGATATGTAAAACCGAACTGGCACGTCGAATGAAACATCGTTACCCCGTCTAATACATTCGTGGCAAGTTACCCGACCCACACTTATGTGAGTTATCGGCGAAGTTAGTGTTGCTAACTTGCGGCTAACTTACGGTCTGGTCAACTTGGCAATGATGATTAGTGAGCTCTTTGTTTAACTTGGGAAACGGAAAATTTATTAAAGACTCTGACTTGAATGTTCACGTCTTAAATCCTCGAAGGGGTGGCAAAGGTACTAATACCTCTGAACATCACGTGACTTAGTCACCCGGTGTTCAGAGTACCCACGTTTTGCATGGACAGTGTACTCACGTGACAGGGGGCAGGCCTATCGCCGTTTTGTACGAATACACTGTCACATGACTAAGTACAACTCAGCCATGTGGGTTTCCTCACGGTGTTTTTCCTCACCGTTAACAACCATGATAAATTAACCACACATATGACTTTAGAAAAGACAAATTGGTGTAGGCCCGACTCGGGATTGGAATTCACGCCCTTCTGTTTTCGGGCGGGTGCTCTACCCACTGGACTATCATGTCGCTATGATAAAAAAGCCGTATTTTCTTAAGCTTACAGCCCAACACAGGATTTGAACACACTTCTCATTCATAAGAAGCGGTGGTGTTTCGACTTAGCTATCTATCAAGGCTGGAAGATATTTTCTATTATAACTTCGGTTGTGCTTTCATGCGTCCTTACTAATAACCAAACCAAATAAATCTTTTCCAACCTACTACAACCATACACATCGCACTCTCAGAACGAAGGGGCTCAGGTCAAAAATAGTGATATTGAGTAGCAACCATAGAGAGGCATAAAGAAGTATGTTCTTAAACAAAGGCACTCATTACTCCTAAATAAAAGATGTTATTAAAGGAAAGAAAAATTTCGACACTGGCGGGGTTCGAACCCGCGACCTTCGGGTATATGCCTCCGTAGGTCGCGGGTTCGAACCCCGCCAGTGTCGAAATTTTTCTTTCCTTTAATAACATCTTTTATTTATGAGTAATAATCCCCACATGAGGAATTCATGTCAAAAAACATTAAATAAAGGCACTTATTGTTACAGGGACAGAAAATTCGCTATACTGTTTTTTTTACAATAAGTGCCTTTGTTTTACTTTTCATCGGATAGAACATACTTTTTTATGTCTCTCTATGATTGTAACTCAATATCGCTATTTTTGTGCCAGCTATACACTACTCGTATGTAGCTTGGCACCGATTGAACCGTTCATAGTTCGATATCGATTGCGGTGAGACGACTCGGCCGGACTCTATTAGAGTTGATAACTAACTTGTACTAACTACTTAGTAGTTAACTTTGGTGTGTGGTGGTATTTCATTTTATTTGGAATATTAAAAGCAAAATATTGTAATATAAATATTTTATACTAGCTGAACCGACAGACTTCGTCCTGTCAAATTTGCTTATGACAAAACTTTAGGCGTATTTTCTGGTTTAAATAAAGCTCTTTAAATCGAATACAACTAAACACTCGCATATACCCCCAGCTATACACTACTCGTATGTAGCTTGGCACCGATTGAACCGTTCATAGTTTGATATCGATTGCGGTGAGACGAATCGACTACAGGACTCTATTAGAGCTGTTAACTAACTTTCAGTAACTACTTTGTGGTTGACTGTGGTATTTCATTTTAATTGGAATACTAAAAGGAAAATATTGTAACAAATATTTTATATATAATACATATTCACGACTATAAATCTCAAAAAGGAGTAGTCAGAGCTTCAGAATTGGAAATTATTGATCGCTAAAATAAAATTATCGCTCCTGGTATTTGAGTGGGGAACAGGGTTGCCCAAAAAATATTCAAAAAGCTCTAATACCCGAAGACGCCTTTAGTGCTATTATAAGCTAATTTTATTATAATAATTGATTATATGGTTGGAGATCGATCACCAACCATCCTGTAGTTTTATAATCTTTTCCTTTACTTAATTTGCAAAAGTGACTTGAGTAATCTGATTACTACTTTTTCGGGTTATTAACGTAACTAACGTTACGTAGTGTATGTATTAAAAGCTAAATATTTAACTATGATAAGCAGTTCGAGACTTAAATGCCAATTAAATGTACATACATACATATACTCACGGCTATAAATCCCTTAACGGGGTAGCCAGAGCTTTGGAATGAAAAATTCCTCAGCCACTTTTGGAAGTTGATTGGGGAAAAGATGGTAATAATAAATGTTTTTGGTGACGGGTCTCCAACCACATCGCCCAAAAATCACTTAATAAGCCCCTATACCCTTAGTCGCTTCTTACGATCACCCACGGGTAAAAATGGGGTAGTGTTATTCTAAGCCGACACTACACGGCTGCCAATTAAATGTAAAAGTTCTCAACGGTATGCTAAAGTAAAACTGCCTTAGGGAGCGTTAGGATAGTACTACAAGATGCGAATCGATACATTTCGAATTGAGTGGCATTTGGAAAGGTTTTTTTTATGTGTTATTTAATTTGGCTACTAATTTTAACTCACGGCTTAATATGAAATGAAAAGATGATAAAGTATGTAAATTAAATTGTCTTTTAAGATACTCGTAGGCGTAATAAGAAATGTGTTTCATTAAAATCCGTTTATTGTGTAACATTATTATAAAAATATTCTTAGTTAGGCCATTTATAGCCATTTCTTATTTAGTCTTAGTTAGTCATTCAATATTGAAGAATATAATAAGTTTTATAATGAAATAATATATTAAACATAAACATACGCTTGAAACATGTTAGTTTTGTATGGCTACTCAATACTGCAATGACATCGCTAATGTAGTAAGCAATTAATAGCACTATCTCAACTGCCTACAACTAGGCCACTCGCCTAATGGACTGCCACATAACTTGCAATGCAACCTTTCAGAGACAGTAACTTATGAGCTCATTATATGCAAATAATAGCTTCTTATATATTTACCATTAAATATATTTAATGGTACCTTTATGAGAAACTAATACATACATATATACATATATACTCACGGCTATAAATCCCTAAAAGGGGTAGCCAGAGCTAAAGAATTAGAAATTCCTCAGCCACTTTTGGAAATTTGAGTGGGGAAAAGATAGTAAAAATAAAGGTTGTTGGTGATGGGTCTCCAACCGCATCGCCAAAAAATCCCTTAATAGCCCCATACCGTTAGTCGCCTCTTACGTACACTCACCGGAAGAAATGGGGTAGTGCTATTCTAAACCGACACTACACAGCAAATGGTACCTTTATGAGAAACAAATAATGTATTTGAAATGATAGTACTGAGTACTCTCAGCTATTATCAGAATAACCAGCAATTGAGAATGAGTACATAACATGCTACTTTGGAAGAGTTAAGAGAGGAAGGATTAAAAAACATAACATAACATAAACGTTCACGCCGAATATCCCCGAAGGGGTTGGCAGGGGTACTAATACTTCTGAACATCACGTGACATTGTCACCTGGCGTTCAGAGTACCCTCGTTTTTGCATGGACAGTGTACTCACGTGATAGGGGGCAGGCCTATCGCCGTTTTGTACGAATACACGGTCACATGACTAAGTACAACTCAGCCATGTGGGTTTCCTCACGATGTTTTCCCTCACCGTTAACAACCGTGATAAATTAACCACACATATTTCTTTATAAAAGACAAATTAGTGTAGGCCCGACCCGGAATTTGAACACTAGTCGCTTGTACGTTTACCGGTGTTCCACCCATTGAGCTATCACGTCGTCGTCGTCGATTAATAAAACAAGGGATAATTGATAGAAATAAAGATATTTAATACCCACCCGCAAATTATACCAGTATGGATTTAGTCTAGTCAACACTCTACATAATGTATTCATTGCAGTACGCATAGACTATTAATCGTCAATTTTTACGATCCTGTCAAATCTATCGAGTTTCGTCTACATCCATCAATCTTTTCATACATGCTCTTTTATTCTTTATACTTCGGACGTCTGCCTTTTTGAGCTCACTCTTAATTTGGTCCAAATATGTCCTGCATGTACTTATACTTTGAAAGAGTTAGGGGATAAAATGTGGAGGACGCATAACCAACCATCCTCTATTTCTTCTATCAATAACAAACCGATAAACATTTCTACTGATGACCCTTTGAATTATATAGCTATATTTTTTTCTAACAATCATCTATCTCCTTCCAGAGGTCCCATACCTGGAGCTGGCGGAACCGGAGGAGGGCTACCATGGGCTGATCAAGGAGAACGAGACCCTGGTCGAGGTCACGCCGCCCATCCGAGCAAGAGGACCTCTCTGCTCCTTCCTCATATTGAACAATAAGCATCATGGGGAAGCGCCTTTTGAGGTAAGCATTTGATGTGTGTTAGAATGCTGGTTGATTGCTCAGTTGGTAAATACAGTATAGATTATGGGAAGAGTACTGACTCTGATGCAGGAAGTATGAGTTAAAATCCTGGCTCTGGCTCACATTATGACATATGCGTGGTTTATTAATCGACTTCAAAAAAGGAGCTTCTCAGTTCGATTGTTCGTATGTATGTATGTTTGTCCGCGATTATCTTGCGTTTGGCTCGAGCAATTTGGATGCGGTTTTTAGAAATGTATTTGTTACATTTAAGAGGAGGTTTAAAAAAAAAGAAGGTTCTGTATTTGACCTGTATACAGCGTGTTAGTTTGACGGCGATTGTTACTTCAATATTAATTCGTATATTAAAGTTTAATGCTTAATATCCACCATATGAAATAAACAAAAAGATTAAAACCGCTTTAGCAGAAAAACTTATTTTCTCCATCAGATGGAAAACTGTGGTTATCTACACTAGCCTAGCGCACACACTCCTACCCGTATAATGTCTCACCCACACACAGAGAACAGCGGGCGCGTCATGTGACCATCTAGTCTTGCGCACACTTGCTCGTGACCGTATAAACCGCACTATGACAGCAATGCAAATTTTTTTTGAATTTCGCGGCTATGTTTGATTTTTCTTTGAACTTATCGCCGCGCCTGGTGAGGCTGTGGTCTTAGTCGCCTCGTATTTCAATCCAGTATTAAATATGGGGTAGTGTAATTCAAACATTTTCAAGTAAAAAGATTGATGGATGTAAACAAAGCTAGAGAGGTTTGCCAGGATCGTACGAAGTGGCGATCGATAGTCTCTGCCTACCCCAATGGGAACTAATGGCGTGAGAATATGTATGTAAAAAATCTAGCTCTATTAATTAACATCGACGATTATAACAAAACTGTCGTCCTAAATAATCAGCTACCGCTATTTTTGTTTTACTTTACATCTCTGCCTCCCCAATGGGAAGTAACGGCGTGAGTATGTATGTAATGTATGTACTTCATGAGCGTAAGATAATAAAATTAAAAACAAATAGAGACCCTCGAAACGATGCATTTACGTGGCATAAAATACAGTGCGCAAGAGATACCTATTCATTCATTAACCGACATCGAAATTGGAGGAGTTCTTGGTGTTTACTAAACTCTCTCGGGGCTAAAGGGCTCTAAACGGGTGTATCTGTACTCTATCACAGTTAACTAAAGAATACGAATAAAAATAACTCACCCCGTTTTGATTGACAGTGGCAGATCCGGGTAGGGTTGCCAACCGTACTCTAAAATAGAGTATTGTCCGCTATATCATGTGGTCGTACTCTATAATCTATAACACTAATAAAGTATGCTAAAATACTCTTTTTTACAAAATGTTTAGTGCACGTCTGTAATAATACGCAAAAACCTTAATCAGAATAAAAAATAATGAAAATTTGTTATATGCCGCAAGAAGTGCTAAAAAATACCTTTTTAAAAGATAAAAATAAATGATACTCTTTTTTATAAGTGCATACTCTTTATTTACCTCCTTTGAAATCAGATATACTTTATTTCTGCTAAAAAAAGTTGGCAACCCTAGATCCGGGCTATCACCTTT
Source organism: Bedellia somnulentella (assembly GCA_963576735.1). NCBI lineage: Eukaryota > Metazoa > Arthropoda > Insecta > Lepidoptera > Bedelliidae > Bedellia > Bedellia somnulentella. Next base: position 10,665,116 of record OY755197.1, read on the forward strand.
ATTTGCGCAAAACGCAGAACATTTTGAGAATTAACATTATAAAACACCAACACTGAACTTTGCTGGTTCGTGTACGCCATATTTACTCAACACAATCACAACACAAGATACTAAAACTGAACTCACACTCCAAAAATTATTGCGAAAAATCAAAGTGACATCCAATCATAAGCGACACAAACACAATGAGCTACAAACAACAACTAACTTAGTACTAATTAGCCGTGTGTAGGTCCGGCTCGGTGGATTCAAATGATTCGAATCCCTGCGTGAGCCTGATTGGCCTAACCGGCCCCACTCTTTCTTATCAGGTGCAGGTTCGCTTAACCGGGCCGCTCCGCACCGGCTCGGTTTTATTGTTTTCGAACAACAGGCTCAGGCATCAGGTTCAGGATCGGTTCGATTATTACCGTTACATTTGCTTTGCTTGCTGAATGTGAGAGCGAGACAAGAATGTAATACAATTTGAACTCGGGAGACAGAGACAAAAAGAGAGTTGTCCTTTTTTGTTCTTTGTTTGCCAATTTCGTTTAATAGATTTATCAATCTTTTCATAAATAATGGTGTTTATAGTGATATTATAAATACGATAGTGTTTTGTGTCACTTTCTGATTTGCATATATTTATGTGTAGATATTGTTCTAAGATGTTGTTAAGATGTTTCTAAATATTATATATTTTTTTACATATGGATATTTTTATGTTAGCGAACATAGCCTTTACACAAACAGAATCATTATACATATGAGATAATTGATTTTTAAATGTATGTCAACAGCAATCGTTACGTTCCGTAAGCGTGGTATTTTTTGGTTGTTTGATTCAGTTACGAAATTCATAACCGAGCCGGATTCGATAAGCGGTCCGGCCCGGTTAAGAGGATTCAGTACCGGAACTGAGCCTGAACCTGGTGATTCGAATCCCCTCGCGGAGCTGGATCTACCCAAGCCTAATACTGTTCCTTTGATAAAATGCCGACAAGCCCGCCCGACTTGATACATGCAGATTTTGAATTTCGCGGCGATCGATGTTTACGAATTATGAATTTTTCTCTGAACATACTGCCGCATTCCAACGCAGTATTAACTATGGGGTAGTGTTATTCAAATTTATCACGTCAAATAATAACATGTAAAAAATAAGAAGATATTAGAAGCTAAGTTCGATTGATTACTTTACTGGCCTTGATTTGATTTGGCCGCCGGTTAAGGGTCACGGCGGGTCGCAGCTGTCAGCTGAGTTGCCCGCCTTGTCATCGCGTTTCACGCACACATTGAGCGTGTTGGTGTCAATAGTACTACTTTCTTAGTGCAAATTTTAACAAAATTTGAAAAAAAATAAGTGTGTTTTTTTTCAACGAATTCTGCCTCTATACGTGATAATTAATCATACTTTTCATTGATAACAGTCGTTACAATTACACCCTGTATATGTATGTCCGCGATTATGTGTCACAATATTAGCAGTGAAGGCTCTGCTCCTTCCCTTAACTATAATAAGCATCATGGGGAAGCACCGTTTGTGGTGAGTGTGGTATGGGGCTACCACGGGTTGATCAAGAAGAACGAGACCCTGGTGGAGGTCACGCTGACCATACTGCGAGAGGACCTCTTTGTTCCTTACTCACACTGAACAATAAGCATCATGGGGAGGCACATTTTGAGGTGAGTGTTTGATATAGGATTGTGGGAAAGACTACCAGAAAGGAATACCACCGATTCTTATGCAGAAGACCTAGTCGGGCCTACACTAATGTATTTTTTTGTAAGTCTTATACGAGTATATGGGTACCTTCTCTGGAAACTAGATGGCGCTTGCCATGTGAGTTCAGGAGTATTGGTACCTCTGCCAACCCCTTCGGGAATAAAACGGCGTGAACGTTTATGTTTTATGTTATGTCTTATACGAGGTTTGTGTTTCTAAGTTGTTCACGATAAGGGAAAATATCGATAGGAAACCCACTTCGCCGTGTTGTAGTTAGTCATGTGTCTTAGCATTTGTACAAAGCGGCGATAGACCTGACCTGTATCACGTGAATGCATTTTACTAGCAAAATCTGGTTATTCTGAACACCAGGTGACAAAAATTACACTTGAGGTTATAAAGCCGTGATCGTTTAAGTTGAGAATTGTTGCTTGGTATATTTTTAACTGTAGTATGTGCGCTACCAACTGAGACGTGGGGCCGTATACGATTATAAGACTGACAAAATAGCTAGATAAATTTTTGGTACCGGTGTAAAGGAATATAGTAGGTTAATCCAGGATCTAAGTACTCTTATTCCAATTTTCAGGCAAATACATTTAACATTTTTCGAGTTATAAACTATCAATAATGTCTGAGACATACACACATGTTTTAATTTATATAAAAGTTATTAGTGTTGACTATGTGGAGAAGCAGCGTCATAAAAAAAATCGTACATCGCGGTATCGAAATGTTTCTCTAGCTAAATATAAATACAAATTCTAAGTTGGTACACAGCAGGGTGTACTGGCCAGTTTATCTTTGCTGTTCCCACAACTACATAAACATAATCTCAGACATGCCATAATAATATTGAATACATGTCCATAAAATTTAGTCAATAGTCTAGAATTCAGTATTTCATGTCATGTTCAATACATGTTATCTAATATTAACTTTATTTATCTACTTCTTTACAATTTCGAGTGAAATATTTGCAAATCAGATGTGTAGACTAAACAATACGAGTAATATAATCTGCTCAAATTAAATCACAGCTATTTTCTTGTCGATGATGCCTATTTTCAAATCATACATTTGTATTTATATATCAACTGTGATATTTTCATATCACCTGTGATGTGAAACATGATATTTTAAAAAAGGATGGAAAAGAATTTTCTATTGGTTCGGGCACGAAGAGAAAATTGATGAGAATTAGGTAGCAAAAGAGATATATAGCGCTAAGGTAATGTGCTGTAAAAATAGGGTCTGAATCTGAAGTGTGAAGAAGGAAATGGTTGGTACGAATATATTGATGACTGTATATGAAGCTCAAGAGCTTTGCGAGGACTGATCAAAATTAACTTGGATAGTCGCTGCCTACTACTAAATAAAAAAAGAGCGTGAGTATATGTATAATAAATAAAAAGGCAAAGGTTTGAAGTGTGAAAAATCTAAGGACATATTTGAATAGAGAGGTTTGCCAGGATCTTACAAAATCGTAATCGATAGCCTCTTCCTTGTCCATTGAGCACTAAAAGCTTAAATATATGTTCGTACGCATAAACGACGATATCTATCCCATTCCAAACAAACTTATATCCAACATTCCAAACTACGTAAAAGCTCGCCAGCACACCCTAAAGTTAAAAAAGTAAAACGCCGAAAGAGCAAAGTGAATCCGTTCGTTGAAATCTAGCGTTCAAGTTAAAAAGCCAATATGGCCGCCGCTGGACGCTGCGAAGTTGTACTCATGCACTTGTTTCTTTGTGAATACAATTTACTCGTGTATGTAAATATTATGGGTCATAATTTTATAGAAACCGACTGCAATGTTTCTTAGGAAAAGACACATGTTTTTTTGTTTAATTTTCAGTTCCAGATCTTATATATATCTCTTATATCTTAATAGAAGTAGGGTAGATCACGAAATATGATCATTACGCCATCTTGGAATTACCACCATTTTGTATTTAGAATTACTATATTTGTATTTGAATCACATCTATAGATATTGATGACGTTGTTCAATTTTATACCTAAAACTAACATTTAAAAAACTAAAACAGCAAAAGAGTGAATCAATCCGTTGAAATGTCGCGTTCAAGTTAGAAAGTCAATACGGCCGCCGCTGCTGGCCGCTATGAAGTTGTGCTCGTGCACTTGTTTCTTTGTTATTGACTGCGTGGAGTTTGCGTGCGATGGGATGGGAGGATAGAATTAGCTCTTGTATGGTTAGGTTATGGAGGTACTCGCATGACTCATACTAATGTTATGTTTTGCAAGACCATAATAATAATAAACACTTTATTGCATACAAAAACACAACACACAAACAGTATTTAAAACTTACAAAACAGGAAATGTACACAAAGGCGGACTTATCGCCTTAACGCGATATGTTTTGGCTAAATTACTCTTATGCAAACAAAAATAATAAGTAAGAAATGCTTTCAAAATGATTATTCAACTAATATTTAAAATACAAGTAAAGGGAAGTAATAGACAAAAAAAATATCCTAAAAAAAACTTTTTTGCTCCATACGACAAACCTATATTTTTATAAATCCACCCTCATTTCATTACATTCAAAGCATCAACTTCAGTACTTTAAGTAAAATTCCTTTCAAAATAGTTACACATTGCAAGAATATTTGAATTTCTCCGTTCACTAAACTGGAATAAACAGCTAAAGTAACAAATGCATCCACAAATGAGCACACAAATTAACGAATGCACTACATTCTAATGAAACTGAATAACAAACAGCATGTAACTGACTCGATCACGACCGCGAAGTGAATTCCGAAAGAGAATGCAATATTAATTCTAATCGAGTTAAATGGAGAATATGCTCGATACAAAGACTCGTGGCAGACGACACGCCGTAAATCGATTATTAATTATTATGTGTTACAGTGATGAAACCTTTAAAAAGTGTAAGTGGAAGAGAGAACTAGAAGAGTCGTGCGCTGTCTCTTTCGCACATTTGGTTGTATCATCTATCTCCCAGGAGTATTTGTGTCAAGTATGATTATGTTGATTATTGAGATCATTGAGCTTACTCATTTTGTTATCGATAAGATTGAATTTCCATTCGAGATCGACATAAAATATAATTCATTTTTTCAACAGTACTGGAACAGACAGCTTGAATTATATATACTACAGTCATTCGACGGAATCCCAACTTCCCACACAAGATTCGATAAATACAAAGTACTACGTATTCAATTTGATATTTCTATAATATTAATGAAACCACGCAATCTAAAAGTTAAATGGGACCACCTTGGAAGCATAAGCAACCGAACAGAAAATGAACATTATCGGTTGACAGAGTAATCGCGAAGAAACATAGAGAAATATTCATTCGAATAGAGAACCTCCTGCCTTTTTTAAAAATCTGTTGGAAACAGAAGTATAAACTTTTGACCAAGACTAATTTTTTAAAATTATTTTTAGACGATGTAACTTTTTACCGTTGAAGAAGCTTCTAGGCCTTTACTATCACTAGAAAATCACCATCCAGCTTTAGACATAAATTTCTCGAAACCGCACAACACCTTCGTAAAGTATCGTAAAACCGAATCTCCAAATTTTTTTCTTAGTAACTATGAAGCAATAAATGATGCACTCTTAAACATTAGGTGGTTGGAGTTATTTAAGGATATAGAAGATGTTGACACTATAGTTGCATTGTTTTATGACAGATTCTTGGATATTATAATGGAACACACGCCGGTCAGAAAGCCTAAGGATTCACACTATCCAATCTGGTTTTCTCGTTCCTTAATAAAATCCTTGAAGGAAAAGGCGAAGTATCACAGACGCTACAAAAAATATGGGAATCCGCTTGACAAACTTACTTTTGATATAATTCGCACTCGCTGTGACTCTATGATCAAAGAATGTTTTTCTATGTTTAAAGCACACGCCATTGATCATATGCGAAAGCAGCCTAAATTTTTCTGGAAATATTTTAATGATCAAAAATCGTCTAAGTCTAGTTTACCAAACGAAATGTACCACAACTCAGAAACAGCTAAAGGTGGTCAACAAATTTGTGATCTGTTCTCCTCTTATTTCCAACAGGTTTACTTAAGCGTTAAACATTCTGCTAAAACAGATTGTCCTTCTAATTTTAATGTCCTGTACAAGGAGTGTTGCTCAAATATAGGTTGCTTAACTATTACAGAAGAGGAAGTACTGAAACAACTTCAATCACTGGATTGTAACAAGGGACCGGGTCCAGATACTATTCCACCACTTGTTATTAGAAACTGCGCTAAAAATATATCTCTACCTCTTACATATATTTTTAATGTATCATTGAAAGCAGGAGTCTTTCCCCAAAAGTGGAAATTAGCCCACTTAACTCCTATTCCAAAAGGTGGGGATCCAAATAATATTGCTCTGTATAGACCAATATCCATGTTGTGCATAATCGGTAAAATACTAGAAGCAATCGTTCAAAAACATCTGTTGACACACCTAAGAACAGCTATTAATAAAAATCAACATGGTTTTCTACCGTTGAAGTCTACGACTACAAATCTGGTCTCCTACATTTCTTATATAGCTACTGAGTTAGACAAAGGTAACGAAGTGCATGCTATTTACACTGATTTTAGGAAGGCCTTCGATCTTGCGGATCAAGATATAATTCTGATGCGTCTTGAATCGATGGGTGTTCACGGTTCACTATTGCGATGGTGTAAGTCTTACCTTTCTAAACGCTCACAGTTAGTTTGTACCCATGGGTTTAAGTCTAAGGAGTGTCAAGTACCTTTAGGCGTACCACAAGGATCTCATCTCGGACCACTATTCTTTCTGGTATTTATAAATGATCTTCCTGATTTAATTAAGTCAGAGTGCAAAATGTACGCAGATGATTTAAAAATATATCGGGTAATTAAGGAAGAAACCGACATCCAACTACTTCAGGCTGACCTTAAAACATTGGAGTGGTGGTGCAATGAAAATAACTTACAGTTGAACCCCGAAAAATGTTTCTTTATAAATTTTTCTCGGAAAAAACATTGCCAAAATGCCACTTACACAATAGGCGAACAGGTTTTACCTTCAAAAGAATGTGTAAGGGATTTGGGCGTAATGGTCGATAATAAGCTAAACTTCCGGGAGCATCTTAATTATATTATCCAGAAGACTTCGCGTTTGGCTGGCTTCATAAATAGGCAAACTAAGGTACTGCAAAATTCTCAAGTCACCATATTAATTTATAAGGCCTTGGTTCGGAGTATCTTAGAGTTTAACAGTGTGGTATGGAACCCAGGGTACTCAGTTCACTCGAATCGGTTAGAAATTGTGCAAAAGAGGTTTCTCTACATGTTAAGCTTCAATGATCGCCTGTGTCATACCCTAACTTCTTATGATAAAAGACTATGTCATTATAAATTACAAACACTTAAAAGTCGTAGGACCATATCAGATATTCTTTTTATCTACAAAACAATAAACGGCCAAATAGATTCTCCTGAACTATTAGAATCATTAAATTTTTCAATTCCACGATCCTGCAGTAGGCTTCAAAATAATAAAACCTTTCGTCTCCCGTCAGTAAGAACCAATCTAGGAACTCACTCCCCTATTTATCGCATGTGTTCGTCAACTAACTCAGTTCGATCTCTTTTAGATATATTTAATGATAGCTTGGCAGCCGTGAAACACTCATTATCAATTTATTATAGTGCTCCATAATTATTATTCTTTTTTGAGCAACTTTTTTGAGTTTTTTATCTTTTTTATGCCTTTGTCTGTTGGTGTCAGATTTTTTTATTTAAATTATTTAAATTTTTTAGTGTTTTTAGTGTTTAATTTTTAATGTATTTTTTTTTATTCTTGTGTTTACAATCATTGTCATTGTTGTCAGATTTTTTTATTTAAATTATTTAAATTTTTTAGTGTTTTTAGTGTTTAATTTTTAATGTATTTTTTTTATTCTTGTGTTTATAATCATAGGTCTAAGATAAAATATTTATTTATGTATTAACGAGCATGCAGTATCTACATCAAGTAGAGTGCAAAAGAAAAACATGTCGTCAATATTGTTGTATTGTTACTTTCCTAATTTTGTACTTGGTTTTGTAGATCAATAAAAAAAAAAAAAAAAAAAAAACTCCCACCCATCACCAAATTATCCTTTATTTTAGAATCGTTGCCGTAATAAAGTTACTGAGTAATTTTCAATTCTGAAGCTCTGGCCACTTCTTTTTTAAGTATAAGTCAGTGAAATGTGCTGTGTAGTGTTGGCTTAGAATAGCACTACCCCATTTCTTCCGGTGGGTGTACGTAAGAGGCGACTAACGGTATTGGGACTTTTAAGGGATTTTTGGGCGATGCGGTTGGAGACCCATCACCAATAACCTTTATTCTACCATCTTTTCCCTACTCAACTTCCAAAAGTGGCTGAGAAATTTCTAATTTCTCAGCTCTGGTTACCCCTTTTAAGTATTTATAGCCGTGAGTATATGTATGTATGTATGTAAGTCAGTGAAAATATATTTATGTCTTAATAACATAGACACTGCTTGCAACTCATGCGAGGCACATCGCTAGTATATAAAATTTCAGTTCCACCCTCGCGATTGCGACAACGACGCCGACGCAGTAAATCTAGCTAGATTAGATTTATAGCAGCCGGAGTGACCCGAGCGACTTTGCTCTCAGAATTAGGTGTTGGCCATTCGTATCACGTGACATTTTCCAAATGTACGATGGGAAAGTCGTGTAGTGTAATGCGGTTCGGAATGTAATGGGGAAATATTGACTTTGGAGTTATTTCTATTTAACTTGTGATGTAGGTAAGCTTAGGCCGAATCTTTTTTTTACAATATAGGTAAGCTTAGGCCGAATTTTACAGTAGTAAAATCGTTTTATGAATGTTGAATTCACGGTAGATTTAGCGATCAACTATTTGACCAAGATGTAGCTGACTATGTCTGAATTAGAATGTCCACTCCAAGATGTGTATTTTTCTTGCACCATTTAAAAGCGTTCCTGCAGAAAATTTAATGACTATTGAAATAAAACACTCGACTCAACCTTCACGCCTTATATCCCCGAAGCAGTGGCAGAGATACTTCTCAACATCAAGTGACAATTCGGTCACTGGAACCTGATGTTCAGAGTGTTCACGTTTTATTTGGACAGCCATCATTTCGGTGGTCTATGTATCACTTTATTTAATATCATGTCTTTGTATCTTTCTTCCTACGAACAAATACCGCACCAAATTATCCCACACAAAATTAACAAGAAACCTATTCCCCTCCCCAGATAATGGTAGTCGACGAGAACGAAGCCCGCCTGCGCGTCCGCTACCCGCTCAACTGCGAAAAGCGACGTAACTACCGCTTCGACATCGCCGCTGTGGGCTGCGACGGGTCGTACTCTAACACGTGAGTATATTTCTAGTACATATGTATAGCTCATAGTTTTAACAGAGAACGGCCGCGTAAGACGTTCGAAAACATTCTTAGACGAAAGCAAAAGAAATAAAAGAGCGTGTAGAAGCAAGAGAGCTGCTCAACTGCAAGAAGCACCGTAACTACCGCTTCGACATCGCTGCTGTGGGGTGCAAAGGATTTTATTCTAACTCGTGAGTGTTTGTTTCATATACACAAACATGTGGCCTATGGTATTAGTAAAGATTTGAAAACATGCTTTCAAAGACAAAAGTCTGAAGTAAACAGAATAAAAGAGCATGTAAATGAGTATGAGAGATAAAAGGAAGTAGCTCAACTTCGAAGCGTCACACGTGAGTTTTTGTGTAATAGTACATAGTCTGTTGAACCCACCCCGAAAAATGGGCCAAAACAGCAACAGAATGGGTGCTCACAGATAGGCACAGTAGGAGATGGAGGGATGACATGTTTCAACCAGGGTGGCTTAGTACAGCTTTGCACAGGGATATGTAAGGTCAAAAGTAGGACGCAGTGTAGGCTATATATAAAAGTACTGTTATTCAAAAAAACAATGTCTTTAAAATGTTTTAACTATAATGTGCAATAATTGTTTCCTACTCTACCTGTTTGCATGTATGTCAGACGACTGGACGAGCGGCTTAGTTTCAAAACTAATTACAATTAAATCCATTACAAACGGAAACCCAATTTGAAGGCTAACCCTCTTAGCTGGCTTTCCCATTCATAATAGAAACCCTGTTAAGGGAGAATGCTTAACAAAGTATGAGGAGACTAAAATGTTTACCCCTTAAAGGGATATTCAAGCCCATTGTTTCCATTGTGGTAGGCAGAGACTCTCGTTCGCCAATTTGTAAGATCCTGACAAATTTGTCTTGCTTTTTTCACATTTTTATTCTTTTTATACGTGCACTTTTATTCTTTTTGCTTCGAACTTTCGCCTTTGTAAGAACGTTTTCAGTATGGTTTTAAAGTTTTAGGTGGCTGTCCTCTACTAACAACATCATGAACATTGGCTCAATATATCTCTTTCGCCATTTTACTTTAATCCATCATCCGTTCTAGGTGCCGTAACCACCTTGGCCTTAACTAAACATACATACATACACTCAAGACATTATTTCCCATTGGGGTAGGCGGAGACTATCGATCACCATTTTTTGCGATCCTGGCAAAACTCTCTAGCTTCGTTAACAGCTATCAATCTTTTCATATATGCTCTCTTATTCTTCATACTTCGGATGCTTGTGTTTTTGAGCACACTTAATCAAACTACTTCACCAATCCTCTTTTAATGCAATATTTTGTTAGATTACCCTTTTTTACATTAAAATTGACTATTTCTTTCCCATTTCCAGTGTCCCAGTCCACATCACAGTGTCGGACGTGAACGAGTTCGCTCCGGTGTTCAGTCAAGCGGACTATGTCCGTTCGGTGGACGAAGGCCGTCTCTACGACGAGATCCTCCGAGTTGACGCCACCGATAAGGACTGTACGCCGCATTATGGAGATGTGTGCAAGTATGAGATATTGACGGATAGGAATCAACCGTTTGCTATTGATAATGAAGGTGAGGAGTTCATTTATTTAATTGAGTTACAAAATAGGTTATATTAAATATAAATAAAATATATGATACAAAATAGAATGTTAGAACGTAACTGCATGTAATACACATGTCAGTACATTATGAAAACAAAATCAAAAGTTTGAAAGACATAATAAAAGAAAAAATAATCTCCGTCCAGAAATTACGTACGTAATAAAAAGGGTAGACCAGTTCCTTTCACGAGGAAGGATGAGTGTGTTTTATGTTTGTTTTAAGCAGTACATACATTCTACCCGCTTCACATCACCTTATTGAACATGCTTATTGGGCATACAGAGCAAAAAAATAGCGATTTACGAACTTAAATTATTATTTTTCATAGTTATTAGCTAAGTACAACATAACTGGTAAATGGGGACATGTGTTATATTAATAGGAAAATCGTAATGTAACTCTGATCTAGATTTGGTATCGGAAGAACCATTAATAGCGCAAATGTCAAATGTCGGGCCTTGTCATAGAAAGTCCATTTCTTCTTGTATCCACAAAAAAGATGATTTATCGGAAATGCTTTAATGGTTTCTAATATTAATGTTAGCTGCCTTTTAACTGTAATAGATTGCTTGTTGTCAATGACAAAAAGAAATGTTAACAGTTGTATTTTCTTCATTAAGCTCACGCACGTTTCTTACTCTAAAGCATTAAATAAAGCATTAAACGATATGATGTTAAAGTTGAAGCAACCTTGCTACTGCTACAACAGAGATATATATAAACTTCCGAAAAGGTCTTAAATATCTTTATGTTTTCTTAAGTCTTTCTTATAGAATAGAATAACTCTTTATTGCACATCAAACACAAATTTACAAAAAAATATATGATAAAACTGCCTTTGGCTTAGATAGTTATATGGTTTAACAATTATATAGTTTTAGTTTATCAAAGAAAAAAATAAGTCTCTGCTATCCATAATCCATAATAATATTGAGTGACTGTCAACAAATGTTAGTATTGCAAATAAAATATCCGATCGTAATACATCTTTTATTTTATTGTCCTTCCAGGTGTAATTCGTAACACGGAGCCTCTTGACTACGAGAAAAGCCACAACCACATCTTATCGGTGGTCGCCTACGACTGCGGCATGAAACAGTCTGCACCTGTCATGGTCACCATCAAGGTTAACAAGCCCTGCCAGGCAGGGTGGAAGGGTTAGTCGCTATTTGAGTTCTAGATTTGATAAATAATTATTATATTCCGCCGAATTTACAGGAAAATACTTGCATTGTATGATATATAATATAAGATAAGGATCTTCAGTATTAAGAATTATAACATACAGCAGCTTTTTTCTTTTTCTTGTATGTAATTCTGTATTCCTGTTCTCTAAACTGGGAGGGTGTCTGTAGCGCAAAGTTTGCTAAATTTTTAGGTAGTGTGAAAATTATATTTACTTCGTCAAATTTGTATTAAACATCCGTGACTTATGTATTATCTTATCACAGACTTGTTTACAAGCAAATTATATGGTATTAATTCATGCTCTGCTCATTGAGATTGAATGTCACTTCTGTGGGTTTAGCCAGTCTTATCGGTGGACTTTTTAAATATTTTGTCAATGGATCCACAAGACTTCAATAAAACCAACACTTCTTTTCCCCACAGACGTAGCAGAAAGGGTAGACTACCTCGGCAGCGGTCCAATGGCTCTGTTCCCCACCGCGCGCCTCGCCACGTGCTCGTCGGACGCGCGCTGTCCGGCCGTCACCCGCGTGACCGCCCGCGTCACTCTTTCCGCCGCGCGTCGTCCTGCTAGCTGTGATAGAGATACGTATGGAGTGGCGGCCGCTAAGCAAGTCTGCGGTGAGTTTAGAAAAAAACAAAGACAGATTAAAAAAACACTTTTCAGAAACTACATTCAAGGAAAATAATTAGAACTGTGAAACTGACAAGATATTATAAATCAATGTAAAAAAACGTCATACGCACAAATACGTCACCAACGTGACGCTATCCGCGCGCTAGTTGTGATAGAGATACCTATGGCAAAAGAGCAATCTAAACATGTAAAAAAATAGAAAATTATAATAAAACACAACTAAAAACAATATAACACACAAGCTATTATAAATTAAATGAAGAAAAACAAAGTAAAATATTAAGTAACGATCATTACATACATACATACATACACACGAACATGCATATACCGTGACCCGCGTGACGCTGTCCGCCGCGCGTCGCCCCGCTAGCTGCGATAGGGATGTAATTATAGAAAGAAACAAAGACAGACCAAAAAATCACATTTAAACAACTAAATTCAAAGATAAAAAAATAGAACTATGTAACTGACAAGATATTATAAATCAATGCAAAAAACGTCATACGCTTAAATTCGTCACCCACGTGACGCCGCTAGCTGCGATAGGGATACCTATGGAGTGGCCGCCGCTAAGCAAGTTTGTGGGGAGTTGAAAAAGAAAGAAAGAACGATCCAAATATATAAAGAAGTATGAAAAAAAGATAAAGAGAAAACACAAAAAAGAGTATAATATTAAATTTAGATCGTTACATACACAAACATACACATTACATACATACATATTGCAACGGTTCAAACGTTCAACCCCCGAACTCGTAAAAGTTTATTGAAACCCTGTAATCTACTTTACGAATAATCATTTTAATACACATAATATGCAAATTATCATCAATTTCAATAAAACTAATAGAATATATTTTGTGTCTAGATTTGGATTCGTCGGTGATAGATCTGCTGCCAAGACCTGGCGCCGGCAACGAATGGGCTAAATCTTTGAAGATGGAATCTGGTAAGTCAAAACATTTCTTGAATACACTAACTATGAGTTTTTGTTAATTTATTATATAAATATAAGATTGAATCCTTGTATTTCTTAGGGTTAGTATGACGTAGGCAAGGTCTTTTAGAGATTTCAAAACTTGAAGAAAAAAAATGTAATTTGAAAACTTTTACCTTCAACTCAGATAAATGAATAAATGTAGCCGTATTCAGAACGTGTTTTTTCCTGCAAATTACACACAAACCAAAAAAGTAACGTTTTAAATAATTACTTAATTATTTTTAAGTATTTAGTTGAACTTTATTATCTTAAACGTATTCCAGAAATATCAGCATATGATATCCTCTCTATTTATCAATCAAAGTATTAGCATATTTATATATTGAGGATTCCAGTTTATTATATTAAAAAAACAATCCACTATCATTTGTAATGCCTCTATATGTTAATGACAGTTATATTTTACTAGCTGATCCTACAGACTTCGTACTGTAAATTTGCTGATGCAAAACTTTAGGCGTTTTTTCCGGTACTCTGAGCTCAATCAGTCGTAAATATTTTATTGGTCAAACTTTTCCGGGATTAAAAGTATCCTATGTTATAATCATATGTCGGGGTTTTCGGTGCGGGAATGGTTGACATTAGCCAAAGAGTAGGTATTGTCTTAAAACAGAATGTAGATATAAATAAGTATCTGTCAATCAGCGATAGTCTAAAAATTGTTCATAAAACCTATCAAGATATTTCCAAATTAAACTTGAGCGTAAAAGGAAAAAGTAGTTTTAATAAACTGAAGTTGGTTTTAGTTTTTAAAATATGAACGAATTATTACAAGGCAAAGAAATAGAACTGCGATCACCAACTTTGCGTGCAACAATAGATTCCTTCAAAAATTTTAAATATGCACCTATTCCAACTGCCGATGTGGAAAGATCGTTCAGTACGTTGAAATGGATATTTACAGCAAGACGTCGCAGAATAACCGTTCCAAATATAGAAAAAAATATTAATAGTTTATTCAGAACACCGCGACAACTACTAAAACTTCAAAGTTATATAAATATATATTTGTTTTTTTATTATTTAATAGAGTGTATATTATGAGCTGTCGCATAGACACTCGCATATATATGCAAACTGTCGCAGAGAGGTAGGTATTCATTAGGCATAATATGATACTTTTCCAGACTAACCTATCTGTTTATCTCTACTCTTTCTTATATCATTCCCGCACCGAAAACCCCGATGTATGGTTATAATTTGGGTCATTATCTAGCATTCTGCCAAATTTCATTCATATACATTATGTACTTGAGGAGCCTTTTTGCCACGAACACACAAACATCTAAACTTTTACATTTGTAATAATAATTAATAGGATATTTTCCTCTCCCAGGCCACGACTCTGAAGACATGTTCGTTTTCGACGGAGCTACCACATCAGCCATAGTACCCGAGTCAGTTCTACCTCATTCCTGGTCCGGCGTATTTTCTATCGCCACTTGGATGAAACACGCACCCTCACCCGACTTCGATAAGCATCGGAAAGAACACGTTTTGTGTTTGGCTGATGATCATAGTAAGTACTTTTCATTCATTCAGTCATTCACTCATTCGTTCGTTTATTTTGAATGTGAATGGTATGAGTAAAATAGGATTTTTTAAGGCGTAAGTAGTACTTTTCATTCAGTCAATCACTCATTCGTTCGTTTATTTTGAATGTGAATGGTATGAGTAGAATAGGAATTAAGTAAAGTGTAATCAGTAAGGTGTTAAGAAACAAGGAAAGACAAATTTCGCAACAGTGGTTACTCGGCACCATTAGCTCAGTTGGCAGAGCGACCGGGATGTCGCGGGTTCAAGTACTGCGAATGTCGAAATTTTTCTTTCCTTAATTGATTAGTATAGTAATATAAGATTGTATTTTTTGTTTGTTTTATATGACGACTGTAAAAATTACTATAATGAATCACAGTTCTTTAAGACAGAATTCACATTTTTGAATCAGTATTATATTATACTCAATTATGTTCGTTTATAGAGTCGAAGAGTAGGCAGTAATTGAAAGATCAAATTGCACAATATAAAAAATAAAGTTTATTGCACACAGAACACGACACTAGAGTTTATACAAGAAGGAGTAGAAAGTTAATAGAAAAGAATAACACATAAAAGATAGCACATAGAACAGATTAGAATTAGTATTAGGCGAAGTAATATTTTCTACGCAAACAAAAATGATTATTCTAAATTTATCTCGTAACAGCGGAGCGCGATAACCGACTGTTGATCTCGGGCCCTTCAGGTAGCCGCGTGCGAATACAACGGCAACAATATCGCTCTCGCTTGTGCACTTGATCAGAGATAAGGAGCACTTACGTAACCGCATGCGCTGCCGCTGAGACTCAACGAAAATAACTATATAAAATAAGTTTTGCGTTGTCCGTCTGTCTGTCATATAATTTGAAGTTTACAATATTATAATAAATTTACATTAGGTAGTTACTTTCATACATTTGTTTACTGATTAACTTAAGGTTAATAATTTTGAATAGTTTTAAATTTATTTATATTACATTCTATGAATTTAAACATTTATTGATAATTTTATTTTCTTCGCTTGTAAGTTTCTAAAACTAAATGACAACTTATGTAAGTAGGCCATAGGGCACTACATCACCCCCCTCCAGAGACCGTCAAGGGCGATAATAATCGGGGAATCGTACGCGACGCCCTGACCACGTCGTTCTGATGACATCATCAGCACGAAGTAAATCTCGATTTCCCACATATGGAGTGTGACGAGTGATTGTGTGAGGAGGTGTTTGTGGTGTGTTTTGGTGAGTGATTGTGTGAGGTGAATTTTGGTGTATGTGTGTGGTATTGTCTGGGTCACACAGTATGAAGGCCGGCTTAATGCGGTCTATCGATACGGTTACCTGTTTACCATTTACTAATATTTTGAAAACCTTATCACCTCGTTCAATGACCTTGTGGGGACCAGAGTATGCTGGCTTTAAAGCACCACCGACAGTACAGTCCCTGAGAAACACGTGAGAAGACGTGGCAAGGTCTTTGAATATAAATGTGTTAAACTTGTTGTTGTGCCTAGCTGCTGGTGATGGTTGAAGGTTATGAACCAATTGCCTAAGCCTAGACAAGTAATCAGTTGTATCAACTGTGACGTCAGCCTCAGGGTCAAAGAATTCACCAGGAAGGCGCATAGGCTGGCCGTACACAAGTTCGGCGGCTGAAGCCTGTGTATCTTCTTTATAAGCGCTGCGAATACCCATCAGGACTAGTGGAAGAGATTCCACCCAATTGTTATTTGCATGACAAGTTATCGCAGCTTTAAGTTGGCGGTGGAATCTTTCCACCAGTCCATTGCAAGCCGGATGGTACGCCGTCGTGCGACGATGCTGGAATCCAGCAATCGTGGATAGGGCCTTAAATAGGGCAGATTCGAACTGCCCGCCTCTATCTGTGATGATATCCGTGGGGCACCCAAAGCGGGCAAACCAGCCACTTAGTAAGGCCTTTGCTACAGACTCAGCAGACATATCTGCCAGTGGTATTGCCTCAGGCCATCGCGTGAAACGATCGACGGCGGTGAGACAATACCGTAAACCTTGACACAATGGCAAAGGTCCTACGAGGTCAATGTGGATGAAGGCGAACCTTGACTGGGGTAATTTGTAAGTGCCTAATGGAGCAGACACATGTCGTGTTATCTTGGATCGTTGACAAGATAGGCAGGATCGAACCCACTCACGACAGTCTTTCCTCACGCCTGGCCAGACGTAGCGGTCGGAAACGAGTTTAGCAGTCGCCTTGGTGCCAGGGTGACTAAAAGAGTGCAAGCTTGCAAATATAGCAGTTCTCAACTTTTTGGGCACGTACGGTCTTGGGGTTGAGGAGCTGATGTCACAATACAACTGACTACTTGATCCAGGTATTCTTACCTGCTTCAAGTGCAGAGAAGTGTCTCCATCCAGTAATTGTTTCAGCTCTGGGTCCTCAAGTTGAGCGGCGGCGATCTTTTCAGCGTGCACTGGTTGAGAGATCTCCTCAATACGCGAAAGTGTGTCCGCCACGACATTGTTCTTCCCCGAGATGTGCCGAATGTCAGTGGTAAATTGTGCGATAAAATCTAAATGCCTAAACTGCCGGGGAGAACAATTGTCTTTACGAGAGTGGAAAGCAAACGTGATAGGCTTATGGTCCGTGTATATGACGAAGTCACGAGCCTCCAACATGTGACGAAAATATTTCACACTCTCATAGATGGCGAGCAACTCTCGGTCGTAAGGAGAATACTTAACCTGTGCATGGCTCAACTTACGTGAAAAGAAAGCGAGAGGCTCCCATGCTCCCGCGGTCAACTGCTGAAGGACAGATCCTATGGCCTTGTCTGATGCGTCCGTGACCAACGCCAACTTTGCGCTGCAATCAGGATGCGCCAGCATTGCGGCTTGACACAAACTGTCCTTGCATTTCTGGAATGCCTGGTGTTCCTGTGGAGAGAAATCCACGGGATGCGAACCTTTTACCGATCCGATAAGTAAAGCATTTAACGGTGCTTGATGAGTGGCAGCCTCGGGAATAAATCTACGGTAAAAGTTTAGCATCCCGAGGAACCTTCGTAGTTCCCTGACAGTTTTAGGGGCTGAGAAGTTTTGTATGGCCTCGACCTTGGAAGGTAGAGGCCGTGTTCCCTTGGCTGATATATTATAGCCAAGGAAGTTTACCTCCGATACACCAAAGACGCATTTAGTGCTGTTGATAACCATACCATATTCCTTCAATCTGGTGAAAAGCTGACGCAAATGGGACTCGTGGGTCTTCTGATCTTTTGAGAAGACCAAGAAATCGTCCAAAAATGAATACGTGAAATCGAGTCCCCTAAGCATCTCATCCACGAAGCGCTGGAACGTCTGTCCGGCATTTCGAAGTCCAAACGTCATGTACGGAAATTCGAAAAGGCCGAACGGCGTGGTGATGGCGGTCTTCGGAATGTCCTCAGGGTGGACGGGGACCTGATTGTACGCCTTTACGAGGTCGATCTGGGAGAAGATGGTACAGCCAGACAGGCTGTGCGCGAAATCCTGGATGTGCCGGATTGGGTACGAGTCCGGAATAGTCCGTGCGTTCAGCATTCTATAGTCTCCACAAGGGCGCCAACCGTCGTCTTTCTTGGGCGCGAGGTGGAGAGGTGAAGACCAGGGTGACTCTGATGGTCTACAGGTACCAGCTAGTAACATAGCTTCGAATTCAGCTTTCGCTATTTTTAATTTATCAGGTGCCAACCTACGGGGTGGACCTGATACTGGTGGTCCAGGTGTGGTGCGAATATGGTGTACGGTGTTGTGTTTAGGAGTGCGGTGTGTACCATGTGGGCGTGTTATTTCGGGAAATTCGCGAAGTATGAGAGTGTATGCGGAATTACCGAGACTTACTTTAACCGATGAAATATCATCATCACGACGGGCAGGCGAAGCCGGGGTGGTGAGGCTAGTATTGTTATCGATGAGGCGTTTGTTCCTGCAATCAACAACTAAATCATAAAAGCACAAAAAATCCACGCCTATTATCGCTCTTGTAACGTCTGCCACAATAAATCGCCAAGCGAAGTCGCGGCGTAAGCCTAGATTTAATAACACATTTATATAACCATAAGTTTTAATTGAAGTACCGTTAGCTGCACTTAACTCATAGTTAGATTTTTCGACATGTCGCCCTAATGCCGATCGGGGGAAGACACAAAGGTCGCTACCAGTGTCGACCAGGAATTGCACCTTCGACCGTTGATCGGTGATGAACAGACGACCCGCACTCGGACAATCATCAGTCGCCATTAATGATTGCCCCGAGCATTTCCCGCCTGTGGGTAGTCGCACGGCTTCACGCATCGTTTCGCTTGCTCGCCGAATTTCTGGTGATACCAGCACTGTGGGTACCTTCGGTATGCGGATGATGAGCGGTTCACACTGGATCGACGGTCGTGACGCATACGGCTACGTGGGCGGGACATTCTGTCTACCTTTTCCGCCAACTTCTCCATCTGCCTGGTGAGGGCGGCGATCTCTGAGCTTGCGGCTCCACCCGACGTACCTGGTGCTGCCGTGACAGCTGATGTAGACCCTAGTTGGGTACCGACGACGTCGTGGATACGGTCCGCTAATTCGGCCAGCTCAGTCAGGTCTGTTTTGGTCTGAGACGCTATGATGGCCTGAGTGGAGCTTGGCAGGCGGCTCGTCCAGATCGTCCGCAGGAACTCCTCGGGTACACCGGGGCCGGCCAGGTTCAGTAAGTGCCGGTAAAACTGTGAGGGCTTCCGGTCACCCAGTTCCTCATGCATGAGAAGCTGTTTCACCTTCTTCTCGCGTGACGCCGACAGCCTCTTGATGAGCTCAGCTTTGAGCTTCTCATACTTATCGGCAGACGGGGGGTAGGTGATTATGTCCTCGACCTCCGCGGCGTATTGGGCATCCAAGTTTCCTACGACGTAGAAGAACTTCGTGTCATCAGTTTTGATGTGGGCTAGGGTGAACTGTGCCTCCATCTGGCTGAACCACAGCCCTGGCTTCTCCGCGTAAAAGGGCGGAACTTTCACGCCGACTCGGAAGGTCTCCGCTGGTGCACTTTGTTCAGCCATCCTGATATCATCATCTGTGTTCTTCGGGGTCACCATTATAGAGTCGAAGAGTAGGCAGTAATTGAAAGATCAAATTGCACAATATAAAAAATAAAGTTTATTGCACACAGAACACGACACTAGAGTTTATACAAGAAGGAGTAGAAAGTTAATAGAAAAGAATAACACATAAAAGATAGCACATAGAACAGATTAGAATTAGTATTAGGCGAAGTAATATTTTCTACGCAAACAAAAATGATTATTCTAAATTTATCTCGTAACAGCGGAGCGCGATAACCGACTGTTGATCTCGGGCCCTTCAGGTAGCCGCGTGCGAATACAACGGCAACAATATCGCTCTCGCTTGTGCACTTGATCAGAGATAAGGAGCACTTACGTAACCGCATGCGCTGCCGCTGAGACTCAACGAAAATAACTATATAAAATAAGTTTTGCGTTGTCCGTCTGTCTGTCATATAATTTGAAGTTTACAATATTATAATAAATTTACATTAGGTAGTTACTTTCATACATTTGTTTACTGATTAACTTAAGGTTAATAATTTTGAATAGTTTTAAATTTATTTATATTACATTCTATGAATTTAAACATTTATTGATAATTTTATTTTCTTCGCTTGTAAGTTTCTAAAACTAAATGACAACTTATGTAAGTAGGCCATAGGGCACTACACGTTAATGAATAGATAGAGCATTTAAGTTTATTTTTAACTTCTTCCTGAATTGATTTGAACACTGTTTTTACAACCATTACACTTAAAACTATTTCTTTTACACACTTTTTAACTTGAATTACTTAAAATAAGCCTGTTGCTTCGTTACAACAATTGTTCATCTATAAACCTTGTTTTGTTATACAATTGTACCCTACCATTTTATAATCCCAATAATTAATTAGTATAATAATTTTCCTACAGAAATGAATCGCCACCACTACGCACTATTCGTGAGAAACTGTCGTCTCATATTCCTCTTACGTCGCGACTTTGGAGATGGAGACCTCAATATCTTCAGACCGGCTGAGTGGAGGTGGAAGATACCTGAGGTATGGATTATTTATTTATTAACCGCCGTGTAGTGTCGGCTTAAAATAACACTACCCCATTTTTAACCGTGGGTGATCGTAAGAGGCGACTAAGGGTATAGGGGCTTTTTAAGTGATTTTTGGGCGATGTGGTTGGAGACCCGTCACCAGAAACATTTATTATTACCAACTTTTCTCCAATAAAATTCCAAAAGTGGCTGAGGAATTTCTCATTCCAAAGCTCTGGCTACCCCGTTAAGGGATTTATAGCCGTGAGTATATGTATGTATGTTATTAACTACCTCACCCAGATAAGCTGTTCTAATAAGTGTAGCAAGCGATTTGATTAGTTTAATATGATATATAGGATTATAGTATTCCTCGATAAATGAGGTTTTTAACATTGAAGGATATTTAGCCATGTAGTTTTCGCTTAGAATAGCCCTACCCTATTTCTTCCGGTGGGTGTACGTAAGAGGCGACTAACGGTATTGGGGCTTTGACCCAACACCCACAACCTTAATTTCACTATCATTTTCCTACGGAACTTCCAAAAGTGGCTGGGGAATTTCTATTACCTAGCTCTGGCTACCCCTTTAAGGGATTTATAGCCGTGAGTATATGTATGTATGTAGAGATATTTTCTAATCAGCCTGTAGTTCCTGAATTTAAGTCTATCTACGGTACAATAACTAAACTATAGCCGTGAGTATATGTATATTTGTATGTAAGTTGATGTTGTCTTTCTAGTTGTGAGGTTCACTAGCTGGGCCCAAAGTTTTGGATTTGAATTCACTGATTTGTTTTATTTTTAATTTTACATACATTCATACATATACTCACGGCTATAAATCCCTTAACGAGGTAGCCAGAGCTTTGGAATGAGAAACTCCTACGCCACTTTTGGAAGTTGAGTGGGGAAAAGATGGTAAAAATAAATAATTGTTGGTGACGGGCCTCCAACCACAACGCCCAAAAATTACTTCAAAAGCCCCTATACCCTTAGTCGCCTTTTACGATCACCCACGGGTAGAAATGGGGTAGTGTTATTCTAAGCCGACACTATACGGCTAAATCTAATTTTTAATTTTCTGAGACACAAAGTCATGGATATCAATTTATTTAATTACTTATAGGTATGCGACAATGAATGGCACCACTACGCGGTCAACGTTCGATTCCCGAACGTAGAACTATTCATAGACGGTGTTCCTTTCCGTTCCGTGGACGGCAAAGAGCCAGAGGTCATCGATGACTGGCCATTACATCCTGCCCATGACGTTAATACTACCATGGTGGTTGGAGCTTGCTGGCAAGGTGGGTTATGTTGAAGGAGTTTTAGTCTTATTTTAATTTTGAAAGATTACTGAAGAAATTTAATAAATTTTTATTTCATGTACTAATCAATTAAGTAAAGAAATTTTTCGATACCAGCAGGAAGCCGTGACGTCTCGAGTTGAGTCCTTCTGATGTGGAAAAAAAATCCTTAATTGATCAGTAATAATCCATCCCCACATGGTGTTTTGATAATAAAAACATTCTTATTAATTTCATGTGCTAATATAGTGAGAACACAGAAGCTAAACTGAACTGTTTACCCCTTTATGTACTAACACATAATTTGAGTTTATACTCAGCTTTAGAATTTTTTGATACCGCGATGTAGATAATGACAGAGACACTGTTAGTGTGCGAGTGAATCCGCCCCGGTCGTGTGCGCTCCCTCAACACTTCCACAAACTAATGATCTAAAAAAAATATATGAAATTAAATTTCACCCACTGAGTTAATAAGATTTTATTCCTTCTATCTTTAATTTCCTGTAAGTATTCAAAGCTCGAAAATAAGAAATTTCTCGTTTGCAAAATCAATAAATTTTTATCTTTAACTCTCTTCTATCCATACAATTTACCGTCTAACTATTCATCTTAATACATTCCTCCCCAGGCACAGATGAAGACATGAAACATCACCTCTGAGGCATGACTTAGATTTGTTCTTTCTATACACATACATACATATACTCACGCTATAATTTAATGTTTTTTTTTTGACATGAATTCCTCATGTGGGGATTATTACTCATAAATAAAAGATGTTATTAAAGGAAAGAAAAATTTCGACACTGGCGGGGTTCGCTGTTAGTTTCTATTGGGGTTTGCAGAGAGTATGATCCTAGCAAACCTCTATAGCTTCGTCTCTATTCATAAATCTTAATTTTCCTAACACCAAAACATACATGATTGTTATCCCCAGGCACAGAAAAAGACATGAAACACGACCTCTGCGGCATGACTTAGATTTTATTCTTTCTATACACACACATACATACTCACGCCGTTATTTCCCCTTAGGGTAGGCAGAGACTATCGATCGCCACTCTACGATCAAACCTCTATAGCTTCAAATTTAATGAATTTTTCAAACTTACATTATCTCACCAGGCACAGAAAAAGATATGAAGCACCACCTGCGAGGATCCCTGGCGGGGTTGGCAGTGAGACACCGCGACGTCATCGCGCCGGAACAACTGCGCTGTGTCGCTCAGTGCAGGGAGGGACTTAGCTTGGCGCCTGACGTTTGTAAGTACATACATACATACATATACTCACGGCTATAAATCCCTTAACGGGGTAGCCAGAGCTTTGGAATGAGAAACTCCTCAGTCACTTTTGGAAGTTGATTGGGGAAAAGGTGGTAATAATAAATGTTTTTGGTGACGGGTCTCCAAACACATCGCCCAAAAATCACTTGAAAAGTCCCTATACCCTTAGTCGCCTTTTACGATCACCCAAAGGTAGAAAGGGGTAGCAACATTCTAAGCCGGCACTACACGGCAATATCTTATTACTCGTATATGTTCGGAAATATCTTAGGTTTATGTAATTGCATTTTTAATACTATGTACTTCATAGGCTAGTAACTAGCTTTCACATACGTATATTTATATAAATATTTATTAAAATGGGTGAAGCAAAATCTATATATATATAAATGAAACCCGTTTTCCTTGGTCACGACATAACATGAAAGCGGTTTGACTGATTTGATTGATATATTTTTTTTAGTTTTCTAATACCCAGTACAAGGTTCTTACGGAAGAACATATTAAGGAAATCTCCCATAAAGATTGAAAAATATACATTTAGGAAAAAACGCCTAGAGTTTTGTTACAAGCAAATTTGACAGTGCGAAGTCTGTCGGGTCAGCTAGTCATATTAATAAAAAATAAAATTCATAAAAGCAACAAAATAAATTCGAACTCAAACGTTCATATTGTATATCCCCGAAGGTGTTGGCAAAGATACTTATACTTTTAAACATCACGAGACATCGTCACCTGGTGTTCAAATTTTCCACGTTTTACATGGACAGTGTACTCATGTCTCAAGTGATAGAGGGCAGGCCTATTGCCGTTTTGTACGAATACACCGTCACATGACTAAGTACAACTCAACTATGTGGGTTTTCTCAAGATGTTTTCTCTCACCGTTAACAACCGTTAAAAAGAAAATCAACCTAAGGGTAATCCGTTTAGTATTTAACCCTTTCTAATAAATAAAGAATAAATAAAGGAAAGAAAAATTTCGACACAGGCGGGGATCGAACCCGCGACCTCGGGTAAACGCCCCGGACGCTCGATCGCGGGTTCGATCCCCGCCTGTGTCGAAATTTTTCTTTCCTTTATTTATTCTTTATTTATTAGTAATAATCCCCACATGAGGTTTTCAAAAAGATTTGGATTTAACCCTTTCTGTTTGAAAGAGTAACCACTTCTAATTTATCTAAAATTTTGACAAACAAAGACATGTTAGGTAGCCTCATGGTTTGACTTAGTACAGGCTGTCTGTGGCGGTACGCTTGTGATCGTCTGTGTCTGTTTCTATTATAGTTAACAACTGAAATTATATTATTGAATTCTGTTTTAATGTTCATTTTTAGTTTAGACTTGTGTGCTAATCATACCGATTTTATATCTTTTTCTTTAATATGTGACAAATAATAAATTACCCCCCCCCACAGATTTGCAATCAGTGTCAGTAGAAGGCGACGGCGCGGCGGACGTAGAAACATTACTACGCAAAGTTTCGTACGCGGACGCGAGACGCACGCCCACGCCCGGCCGCAGGAACGTTAGACTTACTACCACCATCACGTGAGTGTACCATACATACATCATACATTCAAACATCTTACGCACATACATCACACATACATACATCATACATACATAATACATACATCATACATACATACATCATACATACATACATACATCATACATACATACATCATCAGAAGACGCACGCCCACGCCCGGCCGGTCGTAGGAAAGTGAGACTTACTACCACCATCACGTGAGTGTACCATACAAACATCATACATTCATACATTCAAACATCTTACACACATACATCACACATACATACATCATACATACATAATACATACATACATAATACATACATACATACGCGGACGCGAAGACGCACGCCCACGCCCGGCCGGTCGTAGGAAAGTGAGACTTACTACCACCATCACGTGAGTATACCATACATACATTTATAGACTCATACATACGTACCTATATGCACATAAACATACATTTTCTCATGGCATCCCAAAACAGAGCTCTGCCAATTGGGCTATAATGTCAAGTGGCTACTACTGCGAAATTCATCATTCCGTTTCTTTTACACTTTTTAAGTAGTGTTAGCGACCGAACCCGCGACCCGGAAGTCGCGGGTTCGGTCCCCGCTAGTGTCGATTTTTTTTTCCTTTATTTATTAGTAATAACACCCACATGAGGTTTTCATGAACAAAAACATTCTAATTATGTAATAGATAAGCGTTAAAACATTTGCATTCTATCTGTAAAGGTGGCCTTCCGAATTTGTAAAAAAATCGGAGGTAGGTAACGCAAACACTGCTTAAAAAGTGTAAAAGAAACAAAGGAATGGAGAATTTCGCGCTGGCAGCCATTGACACGGTAGCTCAATTGGCAGAGCGACGGGGGCGTATACCCGAGGTCGCGGGTTCGATCCCCGCCTGTGTCGAAATTTTTCTTTCCTTTATTTACTTACATACATACACATACTCACGGCTATAATTCCCTAGAAGGGGTAGCCAGAGCCTAGGAATTATAAATTCCTCAGCCACTTTTGGAAGTTGAGTGGGGAAAAGGCGGTAAAATAAAGGTTTTTGGTGATGGGACTCCAACCGCATCGCCCAAAAATCCAATAAAAAGTCTTAATACCCTTAGTCGCCTCTTACGACACCCGTGGGTAGAAAGGGGTAGCGACATTCAAAGCCATATGCACATAAACATACCCAAGGTCGCGGGTTCGATCCCCGCTAGTGTCGAAATTTTTCTTTCCTTTATTAAATTATGTTTTTTCTATTTACAGTTGCGACAACGGCCGAGTCCTCTCGTGCCGTCCGAGCGAATCCTACATCATGGTGCTGCAGCCGCAATGGCCGGCTGTGGAATTAAGAGGAGGGTCGGGAAGTTCAGGTATGTGTTTATATTTGATAATAAAACTTGTTTATTCACAAAATGAACCGACTTACAGTTATTTGACGGAAACAAATTCTTTATGCAATATTTGATAGGGTCGACCACGTGTTCATTTTTAAAAACCACGCTATCAAACTTCATGAAAATTAAATTACTACCTGGATGATATCCCTATTGATAGTCGAATTTTGTATCAATAATTTAGTTTCCGCCAAATGACTTGTGACGTTGGCTTCATTCTGTAAATAATATATTAAACAAAAATAAATGATTTGTATCTTATCTTTCAGGCCAAGGCGTAGAGGGTGTGGAAGGGGCAGCTGCAGACTATACAGCCTTCCGTCGTGGCCTTCCCGTGTTTGCCGGATTGACTGTGAAAGTCACGCATAGTGATCATAGTGATATGGGTAAGATCTTTAATTATTACATACATATAAGAATAATACGTGTAGTGCCGGCTTAGAATGTCGCTACCCCTTTCTGCCCACGGGTGTCGTAAAAGGCGACTAAGGGTATTGGGACTTTTTATTGGATTTTTGGGCGATGCGCTTGGAGACCCATCACCAAAAACCTTTATTTTACCGCCTTTTCCCCACTCAACTTCCAAAAGTGGCTGAGGAATTTATAATTCTTGGCTCTGGCTACCCCTTCTAGGGAATTATAGCCGTGAGTATATGTATGTATGTATATAAGAAAAAGAGTATAACTATTACATTACAAATAAACATGCTGCTCACGGCTGTCAATTCCAAATACAGGTAGCCAGAGCTTAGGAATCAAAAATTAGGCAGCGACTTCTGAAAGTTGAGTATTACCTGAATGAAGAATACAGCTAAATTGTGTCTATTTTTAAATATATTAAACAATCATTTAATTATCCTAGAGAGTGCAGATTCTGATACGTTCAATTGAGATCAGTGCTGCCGTACCTTAATTTAAAATAGTTTTGCAATAATCCACTTGATAGCATTATTTGTAGAATAAAAGAAACTATACAAAAAAAAATAAGAAATTCCATGATAGTTAAATTATGAATATTTTATCAATGACTTCTTTAAGCGTTATCGCGTAAAACGATTGCTTATAAACCAACTTTTTTTGCATTTTTACAGTCACAATCAATAAATCTAATCTCTTTCTTCCTCCCCAGAACCATCAATCCAGAAGCTAGACTCCTGTGTGGTTTCCGTGTACCCGGCATTGAACCCGGACCACGAAACTTTAGGCCTTCGCGGCCTGTCCACCCTACCACGCTACGACATCCGAGCCACGGTCACTAGAGACGGGGTTAGTCTATTGGGAGCCGACACTGCCGAACATTATCAGGAGGTGAGGGGTATTTTTGAATAAAAAATATGTATTTATGGTTGTTCTAGAAAAGTCTTTTGACTGACACGTGAAATGATACATGGTGTTCTAAATTTAGGATTACTACGTATAGTGCATTGCTGAGTAGTATCGGCTTAGAATAGCACTACCCCCAAGGGTTGGTGTACGTAAGAGGCGACTAACGGTATTGGGGCTTTTTAAGGGATTTTTGGGCGATGCGGTTGGAGACCCATCACCAACAACCTTTATTTTATCTTATCCCCGCGCAACTTCCAAAGTGGCTGAGGAATTTCTTATTTCTCAGCTCTGGCTACTCCTTCTAGGGATCTATAGCCGTAGAAGGAGTAGCCAGAGCTAAGGAATAGTATATAATAGAGCCGTGAGTATGTATATATATAGGTATGTGTATTTCCGAAGTGATAGTGAAGGTGTTAACACTTTTGAAAATCGCATGAAACTTTGGTCTCCTGATTTTTGCGGTTCCCAAGCTTGCTTCGACACTGATAGAGGGCAGGACTTTCGGCGTTTTGTACAAATACATTGTGATACATGAATTAGTACAAATCAGCCATGTGGTTTTTCTTACGCTGTTTTCTCACCAAACACACATATGTCTTAAGAAAATATATCACATATCCTGCATTAATAGAGCTGTTGTTCCTACTGAGCAATTTTTGTTTTATTTTCTTCCTCGCAGTCCATATAAGTCCCCACCAAGGGGCTCGAGCCTACCCTATATAGGGTGATTTGGCCTAAGTACAAATCAATTTTCACACGTTGCATTAAATTTTATAATACCGCCCCCTGATTATGTATCTTTAGCGACTGCAATTTTGTCGCAAGTTGCAATATTGTCGCTGTCAAAGGTGTCAAACCAAACAAATTTATGACATTGACAGCGACAATCGTACAACTTGCGTACGTCAGTCGCAAAAAAAAAAGTAATCAGAGGGCGTAAGAAACAGTTCAGACTGCTTATTAGGTCGGCAAATTTTTCTTGCACCTGACAAAT
The DNA here is from genome assembly GCA_963576735.1 of Bedellia somnulentella. NCBI lineage: Eukaryota > Metazoa > Arthropoda > Insecta > Lepidoptera > Bedelliidae > Bedellia > Bedellia somnulentella. The sequence goes on from OY755197.1 coordinate 10,694,162, forward strand.
TTTTCTTACAATAAAAATAATTAAACTGTGAAGTGTCGGCTCAGAATAGCACTACCCTAGCCTTTTACCTATAAGGAAGGAATGCCTTCCGGTGGGTATACGTAAAAGGTGACTAAGGGTATTGGGGCTTTTAAGGGAATTTTGGGCGATGCGGTTGGAGACCCATCAACAACAACCATTATTTTACCATCTTTTCCCCACGCAACTTTCCAAAAGTGGCTGAGGAATTTCTAATTCCCTAGCTCTGGCTACCCCTTCTAGGGATTTGTAGCCGTGAGTATATGTATGGATGTAAAATATAATTTGTTTCCCCAGGTGCTCCGAGAAATCGAGTATAGTAACAAGAAGCCGGCCTACTATCTCAACAGGGTGTTCAAACTGACTTGCTCCGAGCTCAATGGAAGGTTTACTAGCAACGAATATGTGCAGACTGTGAGTTTATTATTTAGCTTATTATTTTAATTTGTCATATTCATTAATAGAGTTTCACTGATGGACATAGGCCTCCCGTAAAGATCTCACTAACTCTTTAGGAATCCTGTGTCAGGTACGTGGCCGCCACTCCAGAAATTTCACCCCCGCCATAAGTTCTGCGAGCAATGTGACTTGCACCACTTCAGTTTTGAACTTTTTTGAGCTATTTCAGTTAATATTTGAAAAACATATAAAAGTGTAATCGCAATTTTATACACTTTGTTTATGAATTATCTGGAAGTCAACTTAAAAAAAAGACTAAACGGAAAGTGTTATGAAGCGATGTTCAGTAAAAGAGTGGACTGTATAAAATATAGGTTTACTTCAATATAAATAACTGTTACAAATTTAGACCGTGCGTATGCGATCCGATCGTTGTGGTCGATGAAGGCGAAGTCCCGCGGCCCGTCATCCCCGCTCGCCGCCACTGCTGCCGGCGCTGCGCGGCTGCCCCACCAGTTTGCATGAATCATGCGCGAACAGAAAGAAATAAAGTCAATTAACATTGTCAAAATAGTTTCAAATGAAGTAACTAAATGGCTTGCTGTGATTTGTACTAGATAAAGAAAGCTTATAATTTTACAAATAATTCTCATATGTATAATAGCAAATGTTTTCTTTAAATTATTTTGAAACATACGTTTATTTACATGGAAAAACAGTGTTCTGAATGTCAGCTTCTTCTTTTATGTAATTCATTAAAACAAACCTATTGGTACCACTTATTTTGGTGCAATATTACATGTAAAAGTAATATTTTATTTAATAATTAAATCCTTTATTTCAGTTGACAGTGATCCATCCCCACATGGCTAACGATATCGCCCGCGAGTCTCACCCAAGTGGAATGGCTGACAAAATGGATGCGGAGAGAGACAAGGTAATGATATTTTAGTTATATTATGTTGTCTTCCTAAGGCACCCCACTGGTGCACAGGGCCTGCACAAGCTCCCGCCACGCCTTCCTGTCTGCTGCGACTTCCCTGGCCGCACTCCAACTCAGTCCCGCCGCTCGCAGCTCGCTCTCCACGCTCCGGCGCCAAGTGTGTACGGGACGGCCGCGGGCTCGCTTGCCGTCCGGTGGTTTCCACTCGAATGCGATGCTGGCGTTTGTGGTCCCTCTTCGAAATGTGTGCCCCATCCACCTCCATTTTCTCAGTGCGATGTCAGTCACAACTGGAGTCTGCTGGCATTGGTTCCACAGGTCCACGTTCCGGATTGTCATTGGCCAGTAAATGCGGAGGATTGACCTCAGGGACTTGTTGACGAAGACTTGGAGCTTATTCGTCAGCCCCTTTGTCACTCTCCACGTTTCACAGCCAAAGAGCAGAACGGATTTCACCACGGATTCGAAGAGGGAGATCTTTACTCGACGGGAAAGGACATTTGACTCCCAGACAGGTCTCAGTTGGGCAAAGGCCGCGTTTGCCTTCCGTATCCTGCTTTCAACATCCTCGTCTGCACCTCCTTGAAAGAATCGTGTTCAAGGATGTTAACAGTGAGGGAAAACATCGTGAGGAAACCCACAAGGCTGAGTTGTACTTAGTCATGTGACAGTGTATTTGTACCAAACGGCGATAGGCCCGACCTCTATCACTTGAATACACTGTCAAAGCAAAACATGGTTACTCTGAACATCAGGTGGCAATGTCTAAGTTTGAAAATCGAATGCCAAAATTTCCGAAAAGACGAGATTTAAAAAAGTCTATAACTCCCGCGAGTTAACATGACACCTGGCTCGACAAACAACCCTCCCCCCGCTATCCCGCGCAGCGCCCCGCTCTCGCCAGTAGCGTTAGCATCTCTGGACGTGCGCAAAATGTGTCACTTCAGTGAAAAGAAAGATATATATCAATTGGGGGTACTGAAGTATATCTTTCATTTAGTTTACTAGTTCATTTAGTTCAGTTCACAAAGAGTCGAAGAGTCACTGAAGCGAGATATCTGAACTATTAGTATGTGAAGTATGATATTGATGAATTGATAAGATTCCATTCAAAAACTACAATAACGATAATAATACATACAATATTTAGAATTTCTTTAAAATTGACCTTGTCTATTAACCGAAATGAATAAAAAATGCTATTAAGTTCTAAAATAACATATGGGTCAAAATCAAAAGGCCAAGTTTTTTTTTGAAAAAAAAAAAGAATCGTGTAAATATTTTTTCTTAAATTTTTATTGTTTGAAAGACATAAAAACATTCAGAAAATGAGATCAGAACAGATGAACACATGAAAATTTGTTGCCGAACTTGCCTCCAAGTGGCATAGTTGTGATTGATAATGCTCCGTACCACTCAACGCAATCCGAAAAAAATCCGTGCCAGTCATCATTGAAGAGTGACATGCAAAGCTGGTTAAGGCGCCGTTGGTTCAGCGAAAAATATCATCTCAGGGGGTGCGGCCCCCGCGCTGGCGCGGGGAAGCGCCTGCGCGCCGATCGAGCGGCCGCCCCCGACGCGACGCCGCGTGCGCGCGTTTTAAAAACATACAGTAGGGTAAGCAATACAGTTATTGTCAACTCGACAGTTTTAGCCACTCGCAAATATTTTCTATGGTATGGGTTCGGACATTTGTTTATGATTATTTACATTTTCTTTCTAAAATATTTACGAGTGGTTATAACAGTCAGGGTGACGAAAACTGTATCGCTTACCCTAGGTTATCAAATTCAAAAATAGTTTCTACCATGGCCGTTTACAATATAAAATGTAATGATACGAAAGATTTGTCTACCCCTGTCAGTTTATACAAAATTATTACAGTGATAATTTCACAACTTTTGCCGTGTCGTGTCGGCTTAGAATAACACTACCCCATGTAGGGTCAACTTCAGGGAGTGTGGAGGTTTTGAAATAAAAACCCAAAATAGCGGTACACTTCGTATAATTTCATCTTTCACAACCACTTGCCGATACAACGGACTACTGACAATTGCCCACGCAAAAACAGAGATCGTATATTTATACCTTACCTAACCTTAAATCAACTGACAGTCTTATTAATAATACTTTACTCAAATTTACATAATCATTATTATAACTCATTTATAAATAAATAATAACATTTTAGAAATGAGTATTTACTAAAATTATGGATTTAATTACAATCATTATTTTAATCAGCGTGAGCTGTTTTGAAGTAAAGTCAAACTAGTATCTCATTATTCATACACGATACCACTAATACTTATTAAATAGGTAAACAATATGATTACACAATAAAACTATACAGTTTATCAATTATAAATAGTATAAATTATACAGTATAATAGCCAATCATAGCACACTCATTATTATAAGCTTACAGCTCGGCCTTCCTGTTATAAGCGAGTCCCTTCGCTATTGGAAATATTTTTTTTAAAGAATTAATAAAACTTTATTATATTATATATTTTTTTATACATAGGTAAGTTCTTGCGATCCGTCGTGAAAGTTATATTATGATTGTTTTTATTTGGTTTTATTTAAAAAATACTTTGTGTTTGTAATACAAAAAATTACATAAGCAAAGCTCATTTTTTGTTGCCCTATTTGATAAAACTATGTCATTAGGTTTTATTTTGACTATTAAAACTATCCTAAATGTGGGTACAAAAAAATGTTACAAAATAATGCACATTTTCTACTTCCAGTATACTATGTGTATTTGTGTTGTGTCACTAAAATTTAACGAAGCTAACGTGTCTGACTCTTATTTACTGTTGTGTTTTCAGCCGACTAAATACTATCAATTTCTATCACAAAATTTTACTTACTTACGTAACTGTAATGGGTAAGACACACAGAAAAGACGTAAAACGAGGATGCTTCGTGCTCTTTCGATCAATTTTCATACAAAATGTATAGAAGCGTCGCGTACGTTCTGTTTAAATAAATAAATTTGAATGACAGTTTCTGTGTGTCTTGCCTCTAATCGAAATGTTTCAACCACAGAATTTGACTTTCCTACCTGACACTTATATAAGTCACATTCATAAATACTCAATACTCAAAATCTAATAACATACATACATATACATACATATAATCACGGCTATTAATCCCTAGCAAAGGTAGCCAGAGCTAAGGAATTAAAAATTCCTCGGCCACTTTTGGAAGTTGCGCGCGGAAAAGATGGTAAAATAAAGGCGATGGGTCTCCAACCGCATCGCCCAAAATTTTTTAAAAAGCCCCAATTCGGTATGCAAAGTTTTTTTTTGGTATTTATTAAATATTTTTATTTGATAGTAAACACGAAAATAAAAGACTAATTTGAATATTTTCCATTTAAAATGAGTATTTGTAAAGTTATGATTTTATAAAGATTGTTCAACTTTTGTACTTAATGGCGTCATCGATCGATAAAATCACGTAGCAACAAGCAAATGAAGCGAAATGTTTTATAAAAATGTTGCTGATTGCAAAACATATCACGAATTTGTGATGTCAAATGAAATTATTACGATGTTATATTAAACAAACCTATGATTTTCGATATTTTATTAATAAACTGCAAAACCGTATGTCTTTGAAAAACATTGAAGGTCAAACACTGTTACAGTTTTTTGATAAAATAACAGTCATCTTAGCTTCAATTGATATAATTTCGAGAAAATATTGTTTATAACCATAATATCTCCAAATAGTTTTGTAATAAGCATCACTTTAGTAAAACTTTGCATACCGAATTCCGTTAGTCGCCTCTTACGTACACCCACCGGAAGAAATGGGGTAGTGCTATTCTAAGCCGACACTACACAGCTACACATAAATCTAATAAATACACATATTAAATGACTATATTTCGTTTCAGTCGCAACACAGCCACGAATCGTCGATTCCACGAGTTTTCGCCGCACACTCAATGCGAGACGAGCACTCGGCGGAAATACCTGTGGTTAGAGTACGCGACCTGCACCGACAGCCTGCCAGTAAGTATTACCTTAGTATTTTATTTATAATGCTACTAATATGACGACGTGATAGCTCAATGGGTAGAACATCAGTTATCGTGCAAGCGACTAGTGTTCAAATCCCGGGTCGGGCCTACACCAATTTGTCTTTTTTAAAGACATATGTGTGGTTATCATGGTTGTTAACCGTGATGGAAAAGATCGTGAGGAAACCCACATGGCTGAGTTGTACTTAGTCATGTGACAGTGTATTCGTACAAAACGGCGATAGGCCTGCCCCCTATCACGTGAGTACACTGTCCATGCAAAACGTGGGTACTCTGATCACCAGGTGAAAAGTCACATGATGTTCAAATAGAATACTTTTTATCCCGGAAAAATATAACCAATAAAATATTCATGCCTGATTGAACTCAGAGTACCGGAAAAAAAGGCCTAAAGTTTGGCATAAGCAAATTTATAGTCAAGTCAAGTCAGCTAGTATTAAATATGTTTTAGGATGTCATTAGTTCCTTACTGTTAAATCCAGTGGCGGCGTTAGGGTAGGGCGCCGGACGAAAATTTTGTTGATGATTGGCGCTCTTTCTGATTCTCTATAATTCACCACAGGCGCCATATTACAGGGAACTATCCCACGCTCACTGAGCAAGGCTTACTGAGTCAGCGGTTCTTGTACCGTGAGGGATTTTTTTTTTGTTTTTAAGTTGCCTCACTGGCAGAAAGAATTGAAAGGAAACTCAACATGAAAAATATTATGGTTAAACAGAACAACATACCGATTACCAATACGAAGATCAATGATTCCAATATCATTGATGAAGATATGTATTTTATTAGGTAAGATGACGTACATTGCCGCTAGGTAATTTAAGAAAATTTCCGTTTGAGCATGTTTTAACGATAAGCTGGAGCTAATATGCTTGGTTGTTTCTTGCTGCAAGCGATAAATCGGCTTAGAGATGACCGAGCGCCTGTGTCCGCGATATTACATCGCGATTAATCAAATTGTTCGGGTTGACGTTTGGGGTACTTCAGAGGTTGTTCACATTGTTTTCAGCTTCAATTCATCGATGGAAAATTCTAACCGATAGCCTGGGATTATTTACTGTAAAAAAGCTCAATGACACACGTTGGGAAGCTAGAATAAGCAGTGTCAAAGCAGTTCGTTATCAAATTAGTGCCATCCATGACGCTTTAATCACTTTGGCAATTGAAACTCAGAAAACTGATGTTCAAGTCTCTCATGAGGCTACTACTCTAGCTGAACAGTTAAAAGATTTCAGTTTCATATTTTTATTGGTTGTTTGGTATGATATACTTTTTCAAATTAACGTCGTTAGTAAATCTCTACAATCACTAGATATAGATCTCAGTAAATGCACAAAAATAATGAAAAAAATCTGCACTTTCTTGGAAGAATAAAGAAATACAGGCTTTAAAAGCGCTATTATAACTGCAAAAGAATCTGTGGATTCTAAATCAGATATTGATGGTTGTATGTTTTGTGATGAACTGATAAGCCTGAAGTTTCTATGTAAGGGCCAGTTTTTTGATCCGTAGTTAAAAATATAACCATTTGTTACATTGACTATAGTTAAATGAATGACTAACCAGTAGTTAAATCGTAAATCCATTTTGGTTCGATATTTGACCATTAGTTACTCTAACCACGGGTCAAAAATTGCATTTTGCTGATATCTAACTAATAGTTACGATATTTAACAAATTGTTGAGTTAACCACGGATCAAAAAACTGGCTCTTAGTCTAACTTTCAATGTTAGATTGATGATGCATCTCCGAAATAAAGCGCATATTAAGGCAAAAAAAAAGATAAAACCGAATCAAGTATCCGATACTACAAAAACTTTAAGCATCAAGTTATCACAGCAGTCCATAACGAAAAAAAAACATTTTATGAACATTTCATCAATAGTAGTGTGGGTGACTCCGAACTCTTTGGAAGAATCTCAAACG